>NADL03000758.1:1200000-1800000 GCA_002205965.3 Kappaphycus alvarezii
TAACCTTTGTGATTTGGCATATACAGTGCAATGTACTGTAATGCCTTTACTAACTTACACAATTCTGGTCAGGTCTGTACTATATGACAACAGTCAATCACTATTCAAGGCATGACATGGAAAATAAAAGCTACTTGTTTGAGCGCTCTCGTCGCGGCGCCTCGGTCTTGAGGGGGGGTTATGTGGTATGATGGGCGTGGCCACCATTATTTGTCCTTTTTTTCGAGGAAGGTGTCCTGGTCTACTTTTTCGCTTGTTTTTCGGGCTACTATTGTTCACCAACCACAGCCCTGCACATTGCATATCCCCGGGGCGGACTACCGGGCCACAGGTACCACAAACAGCACTGTACAATAAGGACGCTAACTCGGTCACCATGGTGAACATCTACTATTGTGGCGCAACTTGTGAGCAAGGCGGTACACGTAGAGTTCAAGCTCTTCGAAGGAGGTTGTGCAAGGAATAAAGTGATGTAAAATGATAAGAAAGGTTGGGAGGTGGCTTGAGATTTGAGCGAAGGACAACAGCAAAACGCGATTAGCAATTTACTGAACAATTCCTCCTTCCCTCTCCGCTACGTTGGTTGCGGGAAGGCACAGATTAATATACGCCGTCGTGGGTCGGGCGACTGCACATCACTGCTGACAGTGACATTACAGTGATGTGCCTCAACAACTATGCCACTTTACAGTACTCACTGTACGGGCAATTACTTTACAAACCACTACTTTGCAGTTTACGAATACAATATTCACAAATACCGCATGGTCCACTAATTTACGACTAAGTAATGTACTGTACAGGTGGCATATGCTTTGCCTATTTATACTGTTAGCCGGTCACACTAACTGGAACACTATTCAGAGCACGGTCGCACTTCCGCTAACTATCACTATCTCGCACAGTGTGTGCTGCTGACTGCTATATATTGCCGTTTTAGTCCGATTTTCCGTTAGTTGGACCATTTGCTAGTGTTTTGGCTAGTTTAGCATAGTGTTTTGGCTTGTCTAGCATAGTATGGTGCAGTGCTTAGCTTAGCAGTGCTTAGCTTAGCAGTGCTTAGCTTAGTCAAATTTAGCGGACTGCAACTGCCGACGCAAGAGGAGTTGTTCCCAGACTTTGAGTCTCTGGTAGTAAACTTTTGTTTCAGTGCTGACCAGCCCACTCGCCGGTCCTACTACAACCCCTCAGCTTTTTCCTTTCTACCCTATCCCTTCATCTTTGGCCGGTCATCGCGTTGTTAGTAACAACTTTCAGGGCTTAACCGAGAGATGCGTGCACTTCGTGCATGTACGTGAGGCAGGCCACGCCTATATACAACCCCCAAAAGCGAACATTACAGAGGCTTTCAGAACATCGAGGCTTACACTGCACATAATGTGACCGTTGGTTTCCAAGTCAACACGATCTGACAAACCAGGAAAATAGTGCAACTCATTGCCGCCGACTTTGATACAAAAACCATCGTAAGCCAATTTTCCTATTATTTCACGTTAAAAAATCAAAAAACCGAAAACCCCTAGAAACTCAGAACAAAGAACAAAGAGCAAAGAGCACAGACCACAAAGCACAAAGAGCAAAGCACAAAGCACAAAACTAAACACAAAAAACAAAACAAGAAAATGAACACTAGAAAGAAGAAAGTACGACCTGAAGGAATTAAAAGTTAAAAAATTAAAAATGCAACAATGCAACAATGCAACAATGCAACAATGCAACAATGCAACAATGCAACAATGCAACAATGCAACAATGCAAAAATGCAACAATGCAACAATGCAACAATGCAAAAATGCAAAAATTCATACCGAAAATTAATAACAGAAATAGACATAAAAATAGAAATAAAAAAAATTAAAATTGAAATAGAACAATCCAATCCAATCCAATCCAGTCCAATCCAATCCAATCCAATCCAATCCAATCCAAAACAAAACAAAACAAAACAAAAATAAAAAAGTAGACATTAAATAAATAAAAAAGTAAAATAACAGGGCTGTGCAGAGCTCTGTAAGTCGTACAGAGCGAAAAGTAATTAAAGGGAAAACCCTGATAATTGATTTTCCTTGATTTTCTTCAAATGTTTCAATAGACCCCTCTATCAGTTGGGCGGGGCATTCCAAAAGAGCCAATACATTCGTGGCAACAAGGCCTGCTAGTGGAACAAACTTAGTCACAAAAAAATGAGCTCAAAAAAATAAATGATAATTTACATGCCGTATGTAAAGTCATTCTAATTCTCACTTGGAGGGATAGTTGCATCAAAGTCAATATGCAATTACAACAGATCATGACCGATCACCCGCCAAATTGGAAATGACGCAGTCCATTTCCAATTTGGGCGCGTCATCATTGCATAAGAAGGCGCCTCTCCACAGAGGCGCCTTCTTATGCAGTCACCACAGCCACAATCCTTGTCCAGAGACACCAAAAGACCGTTTTTCATGACAATGGCCCAAATCCAATCTCAATTACCCCTTTCTCAACCTTCAGTTCCCCTTCCAACACCAAACCACGCACACAATGCCCTACAACTGTTGGCTGACGCTGCAATTGAACGTGATTCTAAGTTGAACGAGTTTCCTGACAATCCAGAAGAGGACACAGATGACGAAACCGATTCAACATGTCCCCTTTTTGATGTCTTCTATGAGGCCGGTGGATCAAAGGCGATTCACGACATGACGAATTTTGACGCCGCTGAATTTCATAGGGTTTGGAGTAGCATTGCCGACATTGTTAACGATCGTCACAATATCGGACCAGGTCGCAAGTGCCACTACGGGGGAAAAGACATGTTTTTTATGCTGCTCTCTACCCTTAAATTTGGTGGTCAATGGGAACTCATCGCAAAAGTGTTTAGTTTAAAAGGTCCGTCTTTCGAGAAGATGATGACGAAATTCATGGAACTGCTAAGTCAGCCTATACGACGCGCTTGTCGTTCGTAATCTCTCTGTGTTTCGGTTTGGCGAGCTTATCCAGGACGGTAAATTTAGGCACTTCCCAACCGCTCGATACGTTACGGACGTGACCTTTCAGCAAGCGAACCGCCCGAGCGGAAATATGCAAGAGGGGAAGGTTTATTTCAGCGGGAAGCACAAATTGTACGGGTTCAAAGTTGAAGTCAGTGTGCTTTCTAATGGCCTTGCAGCAAACTGCACTTCGCACTATCCCGGATCCGTTTCGGATCTTGAGATATTTCAGCGCAACATTGACTTTCACAAGGCAGCGCTAAAGAAGACCACAGAGGAGAGAAGAATTGTGGATATTGGCCCGCTATGCGGGGAGTTCCCGAGGCATTGGGGGGTGCTTATGATAAAGGCTATCAGGGGCATCTGAGCTGGCGAGAGCAATCACGGTAAAGAAACCTCGAAATGGTACGCTTTCCCGGGAGGATGAAGCTGGCAATAAGAGGATTGCATTGATCGTATTATAGGTGAGAATTTTTCGGCCGACTTTGTATGTTGTGGTGTGTTATTGGTAGCAAATGGCGCTGGAAGGAAGAGCAGTACGACTCTGTTTTTCAGCTTTGTACCGCTCTAACGAATATTCATATACAAATGCATCCTTTCGAGCCGAGGATGCCAGCCATCATCGGCGGTTTAAGCAGAGGCTCTATGCGATCGGTGACGATATCACCAAGAAACGCCGCAGAGTGCAGGAACGATACCGCAACAAACGCCGTAGGTATATTGAGTTGCAGTTTCGTAATGTCGAATTCAATGATCGTGAGGTTGAATCAGAGTAATTACTGAAATAAATTT
Source organism: Kappaphycus alvarezii (assembly GCA_002205965.3). Classification (NCBI taxonomy): domain Eukaryota; phylum Rhodophyta; class Florideophyceae; order Gigartinales; family Solieriaceae; genus Kappaphycus; species Kappaphycus alvarezii. The sequence continues at coordinate 1,203,765 of NADL03000758.1, forward strand.
CAATGGTTTGATTTTTGCATATATGAGCTAATTAATTCGTTATGAATACAGTTTTATTATATAAATTTAATTGAATTCAATGTTCGTACAATCTCATGACGTTTGATTCATATACACATAATCGATTCGAGTCAATAGTCTGCTACTTGGTCATTAAGCAAGCCTCAAGTCTTTGAGGGAGAGACCTAATGTTTTGAGTGTTTTGCAAGTTTTGAATTTTGAATTATTTTCGACTCAATGAATTTAACTTAAATTAAAAAAAGCTAAAATTTCTAATTAATTTAGTTAAAATTTAGAAAAGCCATATAATTATAAATTATAAACAATATGTTCAAAAATAATTCAAAATTAAATAATTGCAAAAAACTCAAAACATTCCAAAATTAAAAGATATTTAAAGAAATTCAGAGAAACTCAATTGTCAGGGTTTTCTCGTGAATTCTTTTTTTCGTTGTACGACTTACAGAGTTCTGTATGGCTTACACCTTGCATTGCACATCTGAAGTCACAGCTGTGACTTAACATACTACAGTACGTGGACACAACAGTACAGTATAATTCTAGATTTGTGGACTAGTCTAATTCACACAGAAAACATCTATTATAAGGCCCTTCTACTGTACAGTACTTAGCAATGCGGAACTGTCATTTCTCTGGTAACCCACAAAAAAACAGAAAGACAAATTTGGAGGTAGTTATTCGGTCAACACGATAGAAGTACTGCTTCTCGCATGCCAAAGACGTCGCAGCTTCGCATGCCTCCTCTTTGATAGACGGAATGATGGATAATTTGCAGCCACCTCAGGGAAGCAACCCAGCCGTACATACACCTGTTGCTGAGCCGTCCAATATGGTCTAATCGGAGTACCTCCCACCTTCTCCAACCGTCGCTCTGAATGGCTCCACATCTGGGTACGACCATTCTCGGGGTACGCGGACCAATAATACACTGCAAATCCAGGTTTCACCCCAGGACACTCTGATCCACATCGTCCACAAAATATTCCCTTACAAATCCCCCCTTACGGAAAGAATGCCCCTGTCTCCCAAATTAATGTCTCTTCTGCACCAATTTTCCCTTTACCTGCTCATAGCGGTGTCCCTATTCCCAATGTCATTCCACCGCCAACCCTTCACCTCCCCGTACCTAATCAAGCACGTTAGTCATATCTTAAGTGAACCAGTCGATTCGACTCAAGTCAGGTACGGTACAGTTAGTTGTCTAACACTGTGTGTGGCTGACATAGCCACCTAAACTATACACAGTCAAATGCTGTAATGATTTATTTTCTCTTTTATGCTTCCTCTATAGGTAGCGCTTCTTCTATTGGGTTTATCTTGTTGGGGCGAAGTCTACTTCTTATCGTAGTATCTTTTTTTGCCATACTTCGCTGGGTACCCAAACGTTATAATCTACACTGTTTCACAGGCATTCGGTTTCCTACAGAAATCGCCATATTAGCTTTAGTCAATGTAGTTTTCCTTTGCTATTCTACCTATAGTAAGATAAGTACTAGGGTTCGGCCGAGTAGCGGCCTGAACTATCCATTGATTAGCAAAGTTTAATCTAACCGGTCCAGTCAAAGCAAACGGGTCCGTCATCCTGATATTCACGAGTGATGAAAGAAGGAACGGAGGCGTGAGAGATGAGGTCGTTTGGGGAAATTTAGAAGTGTAGCGGGAGAGAGGATTTGGCTTTGATAGCGAATGTCGCGTTGTATCTGGGCAGAGCGGTGTAGAGACTTGGGCCGAAGTGAGAAATAGATCAGCGTGGCAAGGTGGCTGGTATGTAGGATGGTCCGGCTCGGGGAGGAAAGGAAAGCAATGGTGGGAAGGGTATACGGTTGTTACTTGTGGTGGTTTCGAACCAATAATACACCGCAAAAACAAGTTACAACCTAGGGTAATAGACAAAATCACTCATCTCCACACTCTGATCCACCTCGTCCACAAAATATTCCCTTACATATCCCTCCTTACGGACAGATTGCCCATGCCCCTAAATTATTGTCTCCTCTGCAACAATTTTTTCTTTACCCATTTATCCCGGTGTCCCTTTTCCACCTGTCATTCCCCCGCTAAACATTTACCTCTCCGTAGCCAATCAATATTTTAAAGAGAGGGGGAGTGACTACCCCCAATAATTGGTCAAGATGACATTCTCTATCGGCGACTAGTTTTTCCCTGATCAAGACATCGAGACTTAATGACATATATATATCCGCAGTGACGACATCCATACTTAGCTCAGTGAAAGAACGATCTGGGCAGGGTACGAGGATCCCGATAGCAGCAAATGTTTCATTGCAGAGGCAAAAACGACGTTTGACTAGCTCGGGGTCATCTTTCTTCACGTCAAATTGTTATGCAGACCTATTTTTTGGTACTATAACATATTTTAGGGGCCAAGGTCAATAAAGGCACTTTTAAATCGACAAAAAGGGAAAGAGAGTGAATTTTGAGTCTTGGTGTGGAGTACATTAGGAACAATACAGGGGATAAAAGGGGAACTTTTGTGTATTGGGGCGCAGATAAGGAGAAAAGGGGTCTGACTGCGGCCAGTTGGTAGATATCCTGTCAAAACTCCGTGGTTTTTAATTTAGTTTCATCGAAAGCATAGAAATGTGTGGCTGATCGTGAATGATTTGGTCTGAGGAGAAGGGGTCGAATCCATGTTCAGGGTGTACTCCTCAACAAGGGCGGCCTCTGAATTTGCAAGTAGGCGGACATCATAAGCATTATGAGGAGGGGAGCTATCACCAAGTTCGCTGAAACTGTCTATATTTTCGAAATAACTCGTTTCGAGACTTGCGTTTCTTTACAATATTACTTCTTTGAAGTGATGTTGAAGATGATGTTAGGTAATTTTTTTTACATTATTGAAATAAGGGCATTTGTTGAGAAAATGGGGGTTTCAGCGGTTCCAGCAATGCAGGGGGGGTGGGGGTTATAGATTCAAGCTAAAATGAAAGGGTGATTCAAGTTAAAGGGACAAGGAAGTGGTATTGACAGGTTGTTTCGGGAGTAGGTATGTGGAGAATGGAACGAAAGTACATGAGCTGATCCCAAGCGTAGTATGTGAAAGATGATTCCATATGTCTGCATATGTACAATGACATTTTATGGTTTTCGTTAGCATGCAGAATGCACGGATACTTCTCTCTTATTGGTGTTGACCTGCACATCGCCAGAGAAACACATGCCCGACCTTCGACAGAGCTAAGAAAATTGCAGAAATTCTTGCTTAAGCGAAGAAAAGTCAATTTTAGAACGATATTGAACTGTTTCTCCCGTGCCGCGCTCAAGTCGCGTCAGTATTTAGGCAATCGATTTTCTGAAAGAAAAGAAAATAAAATATCTCACCAAATTGGATATGCGATTCATTATTCTTCCTGTTGATCTGATTTAACTGGATTTCACTTGATTGTCGGGATCTTATTGGTGTAGAGCAGAAAATAGATTGTGCCGCGATAATTGCTCTCGTCACGAATATTAAGGCAAGGTAACAGTGGAGATAATGTACTCATGCAAGACGGACAAAACATGGCAACATCATCATTCTTCTTGTGACGCAAACGGCTGTCCTGTGACATCAGATGTCATAGATCAACCGTTGAAGCGTCGATTGCGTGAAACTAAAGCTTTTTGCTCAGTTTAAATTGCACCGTGCAGTCTCGAAAGCAAAATGTTTTGATTTTCTGTATAATATGGAAGGCGAATGAGACGGAGTGACGGTAGGAAAACATGGGGAATAAAAACACAGGGAGGAATGAGTAAAGACAAACAAGTAACAGACAAGAAACTACCTTTTATACATAAATTAATATAGAGGGGCATAATTTACATAAGTAGGAGGGTGTGATCGAATTTTTTGTTGACGGAGAGGGATTTACTGTGTGTATAAGTGAAGTAGGCATTTATTTTGGACCTGGACTTCAGTTTGCGGAGTATTATTTGTTTTAGAACCTGGCAGGGGTCATCGAGGGAAGTAGAGCGATTAACGCGACGGTAAGAGAGTGTGAAGGATTCTCTGATGCCACCTTGTTAGACGGCACAGTGGCAAGTACTTGTATTATCGGGCTACTTCCCTGACATAGTGGAAATTTTTCCATGTTTCCGGAGATGAAAGAAGATGCTATGTGTAGATGCCACGGATTTTGAATTCGAGAAGCCGCGCTACGAGTTTGAAACATATGATTTTTTCCGTTTTGGTCTGTTATTTTTTTCTCGGGTTACTAAAGGTTACGATGAAACTATAATGAAGGTCCCGAGTTGCGCAGTACAGAGAGGGAATCTCTCCTCAGACCAATCAGTACTGTAGAGACAATTGGAACAGTAGTAATTAGCCTGCTTGTCTAAGAAGGGTTCTGTTGTACTGTAGTGTTGTGCTGTAGTGTGTTGTAATGTAATTTGTACGGTGATATTGCAGCGACTCGAAAGTGCAGTAAAAGAGGTAGTCCGTACACTACTACGAACTTTGCACAATAAAATCTTTCTGGAGAATTTTTTTGTATTTTTAATTTTTTTTGAATTCCTTGAACTTCTTGGACTTTTAAATAATTTCGGTTCCTGTTTTATAGATTTTATTTTAATCTAAGGTTTTTATTTTTGTTTATTTTGTACTGCAGAATAACAGAAAAACTAACTCATATTAACGTTGTAAATTGTGAAGTCGGCGACGAAGAGGTATACTGTTTTCGTGGTTCTTGAGGTCGTGCTTACTCGGAAAACAACGATGACAAGCATGGTACTGTGAGCCTTTCGGCAATTTGTATCGCTGTACAGCCTGCGTATGCGGACTAGAATCCCCTCAGAATTTCAGTTGACTGTAATTTCAACAATCGACTGAGCTGGCAGTACAAAAGAACGTTCTGTAGTTCTTTATTTTGCACAAGCGAGTTCCAGAGGCAGTAGAGGGTAGTGTGGACCCTGTCAGGGAGGAGGGTTAGGGTGGTAGCACGGGAAAGGGTTGATGACTTTCGGTTAAAGGATCGGCGGAGGGAAAGAATTGGATTTGGTGTGCAGGGGCGAGGTGGCGATGGGCTGTGACGGAGCGGAGACATCTAATATGGGCGCGAGGGTTTGTCAGAGGGGTCGGTCTTACAGACGGGTCATAAATATTGGGAGTGGTTGTTCTGGGATGGCTGAGCTGGGGGGTAGACTGGGAGCGGAGGTGAATGGAGACTCGATGGGTGGAACAAGTTAGTAGGCTTGGTGAGTATGGAAGAGTCCCAGACCGAGTATTAGTTGATGGGATTTGGTGCAGACCAGGATTCTCTCGGAGCTCGAGAGCTAGGGGTGGAAGGGGTGAAGTCATTTAATTCCCGCGCTGCGAAGCGAGAGTGAGTATGACCGTCGTCTCACGCAAATTTTCACCAAGCAGAATCTTCTCGAAAGATTCTTCGGAGAATTCGAAGTATTTCTAGGAGAACAATTGGGACAGCAAGTATGTGTGGTAGGTGGTAGATTATTTCGCGATAAGTTTGGGATCTTCTGAAGCCCTTTTTCGTAAATGATGTGTAGATGTAGTTTTTTAGAGCCATCTTGAGACCAGAGAATATCTATTTCAGATACAGAACTATTGGTCGTCTGTCAGACAAGGAAGGGGGACAAAATCGTTCAAACCGACAGCAGAAATGAAATGCGTCCGCCAACGATGCGTAGGGTAATTAATTTAATAGTAGATGGGGTTGATAAGCTTTCTAGAGATTATTGGCTGAATTCGCGAAGATGGGGATAAAAACGTTCGGATTGAGCTGACCGGATAGATAATTCTTGTGAAACTGATGAATGGTCCGGAAAACTACTCGGCTGAACCGTGGCCTTTATTTACTTTAGGTACACTACTAAAGACCAATATACATTGACTGAAGGTAGCGGGGAGGTCCATAAGGGATCGATGGCCAATGAAATAGAGTATATTTTAATTTTTCGATACATAGCGAAGTATGGCTAGGGATACTGCGGTAAAGAGTAGACTTTTCTTCAGTAGTATCAGCTTAATGAAGTAAGTTGTACCCATGAAAGGAGCCCGTAGAGTTAACTACTCTCTCACAGAAGTACTTGCAGTACTTGACAAGTAATTTCATGAAGGTCTCTGATCATTTCAGTTTCAGTGTGTGGGGTGTTAATCGCACACGAGCCGATCAAGGTAGAACTGTGGTTGAAACTTTGGTTGATGCTGGCTGGTAAAACTGGCCGCTCCAAACCAGGGTTTATATAGAATTTGAGATAGCTATAAACTAAAGGAAAATGCAGTCTAACAGTAGCGAATTCAAAGGTATTCCCGTAAAACAGCGCTGACGGTATCGTAAGTAGCGCTTTCAGAATTGTAGTCGGCACGAGTGACATACTCTGACAAGATATATGGAAGTACATTGGTCCAGGTGGTATGGGATAGCAAGGCGATTTTCAATTGGTAAAGCAATGATATAATATCCCTGTGTGAAACTCGCCCGTAACTATTCCAAGTGTACCAATAATGTCAAACGCTGTGTTCAGAACTGTAAGGAAATTGTAATGAGAGCAAAGTGCCTAGTAGCATTGGCCGCAATGTTACCAGTGGTTTGAATCTACAGTACAGGAGATGCAGTGAATCCGTGTAAAGCTGTAAGGTCTGTGAAGTGAAATACAACACAGTGAGAGTTATTCCCACTGATAATGCACTGCTTCGAACTGCATTCAACACGAGGAAAGATCTCAGGTGACTGACTGTGTAGTACCACTATATCAATTGAGTTAAAGCACGCTCTTCTGGCTGAGAAGAGCCAAAAGACGAATTGAATAACCACTAACCGGCATCTACCTTAGTGAAAGCACAAACACTTCCACGGGGAGCTTGCAATCCGTAATCACGAGAGAGGTACGGAAAAAGCAGCAGTCCGCGCCTTGGTCACATACTACACTCGCGCCGAGCGACACTGGCCAGTTCGTCATATATACGCGCAGTTCAGCAAGCCGACATGTCGACAGACACAGAAATATCCCGATTTCGAAAGGGTCTGAAGTAGGTGCTACCGCTGAAGCTAAGAACGAAGTTGCCGCCTACAGTTTAAAATCTTACAAGAAGAACAGATGGAAGTCCGGATTTGTCCAAATAATTTTCTGACGACTTCGCAAGCTACAAGAGGGATGATTTGCAAACCTAAATACTGAGGATCGCCGTCAGTTACGAAACCACTTACGTGATAGTGGTGTACATGTTCGTGAGGGACGTACATTTTCTATAGCTGATGCATTGCTGGAGACTGTACAGGAGGATCTACCATGGCCACAGGAAGAGAACGATTCAGAACAAAATACTCCTGGATCAAGAGAGACAGGTAAAACAGTATGGAACTAAATCAGATACCAAACGCAATGAAATGAATGGCGTCAGTAGATATGGAAACCTTGCAATTCTCTTCAGGGCTTATAATGGAGACGATCATCGCTACAGTGGAGCGACTGAGGACAATTTTGATAGAAATTATGCAATATATGCGAGCAAATCGGTATTCAGGGTCAAGATAGGAGCCGTTCATTCTCTATAATTCTTTATGGGTATGCTCCTCAATTTTACTTTGATTCACTACGAGGAAAGGGTCACAACATTGAGTAACTTTTTCCTTTCAGAGATCAAGATTCCAGGCTGCGAAGAGAGTGAGACTTTGTTAAGGGAATGGGATTCCATGACACTATCATCCATTATGGACAAACACAGGGGAAAGTCCGCTATAAAATGCTTAGAGTTCTTGATGAATCGACTACAACATATCAATGTCTTTCTGCCAATTGAATATCGTAACGATACAATTATGCAGAACAAATTGCTAAATACTGTTAAGGATATCGAGCAATGTATTTCACCTATTTTGAAAAGGTTGGTTGAATATAAGGTGTGATTGCGGATCTGCACGAATCTCTAGCCTCCTATATACCCAAAAACATCCAGATGCAACAACAGCGGAAGCACTTGTCGGATCTACGCTTCCGTATTGCGAATACAGGGAAAAATGGAAAGAAATCTTTTTTTGTATGCGAGAGAGAGGGGTGTTGATCAACCAACCATTCTAAGCAGAACTAATACGAGCTTTCAGGTAGAACAAAAAGTCCCAGAAAATGGAAGCATATATCAAGGAACATGACGAAGGCAAGTCATCGAGCTCTGACTCGCACTCAGATGAGGAACAAATCCTCAATGAGAATACTGACATTAAAGCAAATATAGCTTCCTCCAAGTTTGATGTTGGTGATAGTACAGACCAGGCAGCAGCAAAAACACCTTCCATAGAAGACAGAACATCTGGATTCAATCAGCAGTTTGCGTTTCAATGTTGCTATCATTTCATGACAATGGAGTCTATGTACTCAGCCAATCAGAGAATATTAACAAGATTAAATTGCTAGATGAATCTAAAATTAGCAAGTCTGATTTTGTATCTCAAGGGCTTCGGGCGCTTATGTTGCTGCAGTTTGTAGACCAGATGTTACCTTCGGTTTTGGAGTTGCATCCGAGGTGGGACGGATCCAGACGTCAATGATGTTAAGGCCTTGAAAAAGCACTGAGCAAGTGCCTGGAAAATCCAAATTTGGACTACGGTTTGTGAAGTTGGACAAAAGGTCAATGTTTTTTCGCTTGTTTCCTTATGCGAGTTTCGCTAAGAACCTATACATTAGCTCACAGTTGGGCATTTTGGTTACTTTTATAAACGCTACTGGATCATCCAATATTATCCACTACACGAGCACAAAAGAAAAACGACTTACCCGCAGCGTGCTTGCTACCGATCTGTTCGCCATGGTACATGGATTTGATATGTTCACGAATATCTGCTTGAATTTGAACGCTGTTTTCGGTAAGGATGTGCCATTGCACATCTACACTGGCTCAAAGAGTCTGTATCACAGTATGGTCAGGATCAATTCTACGACTGAGAAGCGTTTACTTATTAACTTGTGTATGGTACGTCAATCCTACCAACGCGGGTAAATTACCCACTTATTCTGGATTCCGACAGTGCAGAGCCCAGCTGACGCTTTAACAAAGAATGCCTCCAGTCCTCCCTTGTCCTTGCTAATACAAGAAAATAAGATCCCTCTCACCCCTAACGCTTGGGCTGAGAGGAATAATCCAGAATGGGCCTGACGTAGTTCTGTAACTATTTTCCCAGAGCTCCGAGTTTGTATTTTATTACTCTCTCACAAAAGTACTTGCAATGCTGACAAGTAATTCCATGAAGGTCTCGGATCATTTCAATGTCAGTAAGAGTCACTCTCGCTTATAATGCACTACTTCGAATTTCATTTAACATGGGGACAGATCTCACAGGTGACTGACTGTGTAGTAACACTATACCAATTGAGTAAAGCACGCTCTTCTGGCTGAGAGAAGCTAAAATACGAATTGAATAACTACCATCCCGCATCTACCTTAGTGAACGCACAAACACTTCTACAGGGAGCTTGCAATCCGAAGTCACGAGAGAGGTACAGCAACAGCATTGCTCGCGCCCCGGTCACATACCACACTCGCGCTGAGCGAAGAGCCTAAAAGGAAATTGAATCAATGAAATATTTGATTGAGTACAGTGTGGCAAGCTATGTTACTCCCACACAGTATTTTGAAAAAGCTTCCTGTAAATGAGTCATACTAGCACTTGGTCATCTACAATATGACTAATAATTTTGATGCATACAAGGTGTAGTTTCCTACAGTAGTGCTGAATTGTGAAAAATATCTTTGAATACAAGTAACAAATTTATTTGTCATTAACTTTCGAGAGATAGTCTTATCAATTTTAAAATAGCCTTAGCTCCTAATTTATTCAGTGTTAAACGATGGGGAACAGAATTGAATACTGATTATAATCAAAACTGCTGTCTCCACTTCTACTCATATTTTTAAAAAATAATAGATTTTATTTTCCTAAAAATTTACACATACTACTTTATACATTTTTAAGTAACTGTGGAAACCACCACTCCGCTCATAAAAATACTGAAACCGGAATTCAATCCAGACAGTGACAATTGAGTAGTTCTCGAGCATATTCACAGGGAATGAATAAAATAATATATTCAGGGTTAGGTTGGTTATGATTCTTAAGGATAAATGGTATATAGGGTCCGTGCCACAGATAACGGATACGAGGCCTAATTTGCGCAGCCGCCGACATTCTCTGAGAAATGGGGTTTCCCGCAACAAACTTGCACGTTATCGCATTAAGAGTCTTTCAAAACTATTTCCAACAGATAACGGCGTTATCCTGGACAGTCTCGCCGCTTGGCTAGTCAAGAATTCTTTTTCTCCATTAACGATCGGAGCTGCTACCTGGGTGGAAATGTCAGTCGCAATCCGGTTGGCGAGATCCCATGCAACCCAGATACCAGGCCCCCAATGTGAAGATCGAGACGGAGCTAACACAATACGTAGGCTCCCTTTTTGCAGATTCGTTCGGAAATCTGAGTTTCACTTCCCAGGTGAGCATGGTCAAGGGGATTGAGTGTACATCGCAAATGGACGTAGGTGAGCGGGGTTCAATGGATGAATGAAAGTTATTTCGAAATAGCATCTATACTTGTTCTACCCAAGAGTCTTGATATCTGGGCGAACTGCATCGCCGCGTTATGGGAGCTCTGAGACAGGCTTTCCAGAGGCTTTGGAAAGCTATCCGGGAAGAAACTGTGTTTAAAAATCGTGCTGTAATCCACGGGTAGATCCAAGATCACAACAGAGCCCTTGATCACTGTACCAATCCATAGGTGTACTGCATGGGATGAAGATGATGACTCGGACTACACAGGCGTAGAAAAAGGCCATGATAGTTGATAACGAGAAGCATTGTTACTATACGCTGTAGCTTCTGAAGTGTGTAGATATAAACGAGCTCAGAAGCGCCATCAACGGCTTTAGCGGCGTTTAATTTGATGGGAAATGCAGGTAAGAGCTTATCGTAATTTTGTAAGGAGTGGACTTTTCAGACGACGAAACATGGAATGCGGTGGTTGATTGGACGTGAACTTTTGTGAGGGGTGCCAGCAGCCAGTAAGAGAACTTGTTTAAATGCAAAGGCAGGGCGGGCTTGAGAACATATCTGATAAGGATATTACTTATGGTATTATAACAAAGCATACTCAGAGGCAGACTTTTAAATCGTTCATTATCAACTCGGGGGTCCGTTGGGGTATGATATCGAGGGAAGCGGATCGGGTCTATCCAGTCCTAGTAAGTAAGGATGAAAACATTTTGGCGCATAATTTCAGATCAGATATAATTATTGACTTTTAACGTAATGGATGGTTGGTTAGTAAGAAAAGCGAAAGATTTATTGGAGGAAAAAGATTCAAACCAAGTGCGACGACAGAAAACGGCCCGCCGTGGACAAGAGGTATTTTTGAGCGTCCAAAAGGTCATCATACCAGAACGCTAGCAGATCGCTTGCTTTCCTCGTAGGCAAGAGAGGGGTAAAAGAACAGATTTTGCGTTTTGTTAGTCGCTCGCATTGGGCAAGGTTGGGGGCACAAAAATAAAAGACTGAGGCCGAAGGCGGCCTGCAGGAGTGTTGTCTAGCTTCGGGGTGAAGCCGGGGTGAGCGGCGATAAAAATATTCGGTTTATTGCCTCTTGTCCAAGAAACCGTACTTCCACGCTCCAAATGATGGCAGACTCTAAGCATCACTCTATCATTTAATTATATATTTTATGAAGTACAGATTCCCATAATCACCGACAAAATTACTTACACGAAACATTTCCTGCTTTAATTATCTTTAACACAGATTAAATACGCTTCAAATGTTGTTCCGATGACTTCTTTACTTTAGATAAGACGTGCCTGGTGGCGTTCACGCGAGTATTAAAATATGTATCTACAAGTATCTGCAGTTTATCAGCAATAGTCGACTGGCTGTTCCGCAGTCTGCAAATTTTGACGAGTAGGCTCTTGCAACGAATACAACTCTATATGCATTGTTTCTGAATTAAGACACAACTTTAAGAAAAGATTCATAAATTTTTTTGACCAACGCTTTGTTTGGTAATGCAGCGCCAATTAACCAAAGAGCTGGATAAGATGGATTAAAAAATTTATGGGGTCCCTCAAACTTTCTCCTGATCACGGATTGTATCCTAAGCTGAAGCTTTTTCTTTACATTTATGACGTTTTAGGTCTGCACGATATTTTTTTTGGCAGTTATTTCAGGAAGTTTCGAACTCATTCTGGTGAAGTTGATGACGCCATGAATTCCTTCTAACATATCATCGTCGTAGATTGTATCTCATATAGGACAAGTGTTATACGCATCACAATCTGACTCATACATATCAATTACAGACTTGTACAGGCTAATTTAATTTTCTCTAGAAGTTGCCGTGCCATTTGGAGGGCAAAGGTAGGCGCCAGCGTTGTTGTGGGTAATGAGAGTGGTGCGTGCTGACTGCAATAGTATCAAAATTTTGGTCTCTGGTTTTTATTGACATATTTCACAAAGGTAGTGGTGGCGAGGGATGGTTGGGTGAGGCATTGTGGATGACAATTCTGGGTTTGAGGAGGCATAAGATGGACAAGGCGTATTAATTAAAAGGCGTAGTACTATAACGATGCATGCAGTTTGTGTTTCAAATGTTGTGTTGTGAGGAATCTATTTCGATGTTTTTTACAGGGTTGCGGGGCATGCTTCGATTGGGTCTACGGAGCTACCGTTTGTATTCTTTACCTACACTTTTTATCTAACTATTGCGCTCTGAAAACGCCCAACACATTCAGACTCTTTTTAGCCTAAAAGTCTACCGCAGTAAATGCTTTTTTTCAACGCATATCGTAAATATAGATTTTTCAAAAGTTTGCACTTCATTTGAGCATCTCGTATGTTTTTAATCTAACGCATTAGCTCTGCAATTAAATTATATCAATCTTTTGTAGCCACTCTTGTGTTTGATTTTTATAACTCTTATGCCTTTTTAATGAGTTATTATATTCTGAGATCTGCATTTACTGCAATTATCATGCCAGAGGAGCATTATCAAGATATATTTCTCTCTGATATTGCTTTAATAACTAATGCTTAGCCTACAGCTACAAAAATTCAGTCGGAAATCCTGCACGAGCGATAGATAACGCTAATAATAAGGTGATATCCTCTACAACAAATATCAGGTAAATCACCAAAATATCACGGTCTTAGGCATATAATCCATCCAAACTTTTATAATTGCCTTTTAATGCTTAAATTTGTAGTCAATTTTGCATTGCGCAGGTGTTTTCATAGAGTTACAGAATCCTGTCGGACAGTGAGAAAACCAACACACGCAGAAAAGGATTCACAGGTTGTTCGCGGTCTCTCCCTCTCTTTACGCACCCTGCGATGCAGTAGCGCAACTCTCCGATGAACAGAAGAGGTGTAGCTGGAAAAGCGGGGAGGTTACTTGGACAGCTAAATATTACAATTACTCTCCGGATGGATTGGCCGGGCACCGGTCCGCATATTCTAGTACAAATCGAATAGTCGGATCAAAAGAATCGAGGAAATCAGTGGTGCAAACAGAATATTAAGCGATATTCTAGTGGTTTAGCGGCGCTTATTATCTCCTTTGGAGATAAGGATGTTGTCAACGGCAACAAACTTGAAGTTCCTACTTGTATGTAGCCGCCTGAATTCGAAGGCAAAATGCCACAGACGAGGGCAAATGGGTTGGAAAATCCACAGACGAACAGTAAAAGGGTTAAGATAATACCGGATACAGAGAGCGGAAAGAATCAGCCAGGACGGATAAACGTGTATACAACCAAAGTTACTATTTGGAAGATTGATGCAAAGGCGGAAGTTGGGAGACAAGTTCAGAGCCAACACCGGAGAGCGGGTGTTTATTTTGGGGCCCTAATGGCCAGACATATGCAAATACTAATCACGTAGATTAAAAAGATCTGCGGCGGTGCGGTGGGTAAATTCAATTTCAACCAAGTAATAAGTATATAAGTTAGAGATCAGGCAGATCGACACATTTTGCCCAATCACTGACTGTCATCAGCGAAAATTTGGAGTCCAATTAGAGGCCGGGTGGTTCGGAATGCACCACATGTGTTCCACCCAGTTGACTCAATATACAGTATCGCACAGACTGCTAACAGTAGACTTCCATGTCCAAAACTAGATCAAGAAAAGATAAAAAGTTAGCTCTGCTAGTGGCAGTACATTAAAACTACCAATTTGCGTCACAAAGTTGCCCGAATTCATTCTTCCTCTGGTTCTTAAAAAATTCTCGAAGTTCTGTTATTCTTTTTGCTCCTAGCTAACTCTAGAATCAATTAAAACCAGCGATGGTCTTTTCTCACTGTTACTCCTCCGAGGTTTTATGAGAAGCTGATTTTTGAGAACGGGCGATCTCTTGATTAAATCAAATATTCAGAAATACCATCCTGTATTCAAGTATTTCACAACGCAAAAGAAATAAGCACGTAGGCTAACAAAAAGTTTCTCTTTAAAATTAATAATATATTTCATATAGATGTATAAACCTGCAAGTAGAACACCAAAAATGATAATTCCTGGATAATTCGACGCATTTAAGGACATATCAAGGTGTTATTGATATCGAAAAAATAGGAAAACGGGCCATCAAAACGTAACTGCAAGAGTGGCGATAAATAGATTAAAGTTGCTTTACTTGAAAATGGAAAAATATCAAAACAAAAGGAAGTTGTTCTCTAAAATATCATCCAGCAAAAATAATACCTTATTTTCAATAAAATGAACTCCAACTAGAGCCTTCACTCGATGAAGAAGCTTTACACGGCGAAATTGACAATTTTAGACAAAAAAATTCTAGAGCTACTCTAATAAACTGAGATGAAATTTTGAATGATCTTACGGAGTCTACGAAAGATTCCGTATTCTTTATTATACATTTGACCAGGTAATAATTACGAAGAGAAAAAATAAGTTTGATATCCTTATCAGCTATTCCATATATTAGATATGAAATCAAAGTAAAACATCTGGTAAATGGCATTATCTCAACGTAAATTACTGGTAGAAATGCCTCAAGAAAATAAAACATAATTCATATGAAGGACATTCAATACTAAACTAAGCCTGCAAAAAATTTTTCGCTTTAATAACATTTGCGGATCACGCACATCATGGAATACATGGCAAAAGGTTTATATAGCTTTCTGGTCATACTAAAAACTCATTAATATCCAAAAAGTATTCAAGTTTTTAGCATTAAAATGTTTTCATCTGTGTTAAGTCTGCTAAGTCACAGAACTTATATTATTTACTACAGAAGATATCTATAGATACTCTAGAAAGAATTTTATCTCAGCAGACACAACCTTTCGCGTATTCTAGGGCTAGTCGACGGTGCTCGGATTGTGTAAAAGTAGTGCGACTGCCGCACTCCGGTGAGTAAAGTGAGCAACCAATATCTATCTTCATCCCAAACCAAGCTAGCAGAAACACTTGTTTTTTTCAAAGTCGCCCGCAAGCGCCACTCGGTTTTTGTCTAGTTTGAAATTCCCGAAACGTACAACCAACGTGGCAGTGCAATTGTACTGTACTTGAAGTTTGGTTCCGTGTACTGCCACTTGTGCTACCAAATCATACTGTGTGTCGTGTGCCCCGAATGGGAGCCTCCGATGGGCCACGACCGCTGCTACAGTGCGCGCTGTACGACGTGTTAGGTTACAGTGTGATGGCAATTGGCGTTACTGTGTAAATCCGATTGGGTCAAACTGTACAATTCCCACCAACATGAACTTTAGTGAGCGGGCATCGCAAAACGATGGTGGCGATAATCGATTCGGTAAAGCAGCCCAACACAATGGTGAAGGTGCAATTTAGCAAGCGTACCGCAGCGCAATAGGTCGGGCATGGTGCTCAATAGCATGTTGGCAAAGTCTGGAGAAGAACTTCAAGGTATTGAAACCTAGGGGCGAAAAATGCCATTGTATATAATTCAATTGCTTGGCATCTTCTGGCTTTCTGATTGGATCGGGCTCCTTTGGCGTGTAGAGCCGAGGCTTACCGGCATCGGGAAAATTTTGCGCGCCGTCATTCTTTCGGGGGGTGGTGCTGATGGGGTGAGGGATTGATGGAACCGAACATTGGTATTATAGGTAGGGTATTTTGGGAAAAGAGACGGCAGATGGCAAGGAAGTCGACAGATTGAGAAGCAGATTGAGAAGGGAATTTCTGTTGATAGGAGACATGGAGCGGGTTTCACAAGGCTGGTGCACAAATAAGAGCTGGAAATGACAATTAAGAAGGGGTAAGCTGATTGAGCGATAGGTAGGCGGGTATGAGAAGAGAGAATAGGTAAAGATATGCACAATAGTTTCACAGCGTTGGAAGATCATAAACTTGAAGTGGCTGAATGACCAGACCCCAATGAGGCGGGCCGCCAGCAAACATTGCAAAGGCACGAGAAGCACATCCAGGGACATTTGTATCAAGTGCGATTTTATGCTGCAGGAGGGTAATTCGGCACCACTTGCTCGTATGCAGCGTTGCCAGTTCCGAAGGAACGAAATGTTACACTTGAAATATTCGGGAAACGAAACATATATGATTGCATCAAGTTGCTTGTGAGCAAAGCACATGGAAAGAGCAAGCATAGCAGGAAGAATGTATATTACTTGGACCCCATAGCCCGATTCCAAACCGGCAGACGCAAAGTCACTGTGAAAAGAGGCTTTGCAAAAACGCGGCATTTCGAGCGCACGTTTCGACAGGGAACCGGGAACTCCCCGAGACTCAGACGGCCGCACGCGCGGGAGAGGCCAGGGGACGCAAGCAGTGAAGACTGGATGTTTGTGGATGTGAATTGCTCATGCAAGGGAAACGGATTGGCGCGTATAGGACTTGAGACCAATTGACTGTGGTGTACTCGCCGCGCTGGTCGTTTTGCCAGGCGGTATGTTGGATATCGCTAGTAGTTGAGGATACACCCAGCCTGAGATGAGGATTGTACAGTACAAGCGGTTGGAAGATGCACACCTGTGCTTTTTGGCCTTTCATGCAATGGGCCCTGTGGCATTGCGGCTCCGAAGTTTGTGCAGTGCGGATCCGACGGTTTGTTGGTCAGTTGGTTGGAACTTGTAGCATGTTGGGCAGTGGAAACCGCAGTAGGGGATGCGGTCACTGAGATGGTCCTTGATTCTAACAGAATGTTCACTGGCGTTCGATTCAACCTGAAGTAACTTTGTGTTGTGATTGTCATTACAGCTGTTTTGTGTTGGGATAACCGTAAATAAATTGCGATTCATGCATTCAAGTTGTGCAATACTGCCCTACACGGAACCACTGCTTTAAAAATAAAAGTAGTCACAAATTTATTTAGTTGGTAAAAGTGTTTTTTATGAAATACTAAACGAAACAATACAGTGCGGTATAGTATTTTACACTTGTTATTTCGAGATGTATAGAATCGGTTTGGGAATATTACAGTCTAAAGAGTCTTGAGCCGGTTTGGTTCAGAGTTGCACAGACGGCGCGATTTTTCGTTATCAGTATCACGCTTGGCAGTTGGCGATCTCTCCCACCATCGATTGTACAGTACTGTACGTAAATGGTGATTCTGTTGATAGCAAGTGAATAACATTCAATTTGAGCAGTTTGCGTGAAACGACAGTCGCAAGCAGTTACAGTTGTCCCTCGAGGCAGCGAATATCAGTTGCTGTCGTTTTTTTCTTTTGAAGAACCATCCCCTCACCATGACTGAACAAATTCGTACTGTACTGTGCTGTACTGTACTTTGTTACAGTAAAGCTGGCCAATCATCAACCATATATAGCCGTAGATGTACTGTACTGTACAGTGGTGAATTTGGCCATACGCTGGTACGCCAAAAAAAAAGCAAAAAAACCTGAAAACATGTCATGTGACCAAAGTGGCTGCTTTGATAATTATCCCACGTCAATACACAACAAATCCTTGCATGCGTGGTATTGTGTACTGTACCACAAAATTGGCATGATTTTCACTGCAAATCACCCCCTTGCCCTTACGCTCACTTCAACCGCTCATCATAATTTCGACTTTGCATTTTCCACCATCCCCGTTCGGCCTCTCTCACCCCAACCACCACCAGTCCAATTCCCTCCATCCAATCCCACATCTCACTTTCCCCCAAAATACCCTTTTCATTATCACACTTTCCCATTCCAGTCCCCTCGCACTCACCTATCCAACCACCTCCCCCATCAACCCCGCTTCCCGTGCCTGTCACATCCCCTGAAATCCTCGTCCGGCAGTCGCCGGTCGATGGTGCCGTGTCTTCCACGCTTGCGTAGGGGCACACGTCCGCGTACAGCAGATGACGACGATTGGGGTACTGCCTCTCCCCCGTACGACATGCCAACCCCCATGGACTGCCTCTTCCTCGTAATCAAACTACCCCCAACCTCGCGACCCGCTCGTCGAACGACTCAAGCAGCAAGAACTCACCAGTTACACACTCGTTTTTTCCCCTCGACTTGTCATCACCTTGTACTTTGTATCGCAATACTCTTCCTACCGCTAGGCATTGCCATCGTCGCAGGTACAAGCAAAATTCATGAAGTTCCACGCACTGTCTATTCTGGACAAGGCCGCGATTGCGAACCCTTCGTTCAACATAGCGATGAAGGAACGATCCTTGCGCTTTTATCTTCAATGTTACCGAAACCATCCCCCCTCCTTCCTACTTTTACTATTCCATTACAAATTTCCACCAAAACCACCGCGTCTACGCAAAATCCCGCTCCGATACCATGAACCAGGGCAAGGTTCCTGCTGCACCCATCGAGGTTGATCCATGCGAGCCCTTTCTCTTCCAAGACAACACTACGCGCGGTGAAAACGGCTTCGATCCCTCCGAGTTTCGCTACCCCTGCGGTCTAACCGCACGCTCTTTCTTCAATGACACATTTGAGATATGCAAGACCCGCAACTGTGACAATTTTGTTAGGACCACCTCGAAAGGCATATCCATTGAAACAGACCGTCTTCACAAGTTCAGACCAGGTGACGATCCCTTATTTATGGAGAATCAAAGCCTATCCGAGGATATTGACGCCGATGCCAATGAGTTACTCACAAACGAGCACTTTATCGTCTGGATGCGCCTGTCCGCCTTTCCCAACTTTGACAAGTTGTATAGTATCATCGAGGAGCCCTTGCTGCCCAACGTCAATTACACAGTGCGTGTCAATAGCAACTACCCTGTTCGTCCCTTTGATGGTACAAAGGCATTTAGGATATCAACCGTATCCTGGTTTGGTGGGCCCAATATCTTTTTAGGTACCGCCTACGTCGTCGTCGGATTTACTGCCCTCATCATTGCAATCACTCTCCTCGTCAAGCATTTGCGACATCCAAGACTAGGCAAGTTCAGACCCGGACATGATTCTTCGCGAGCTAGCAAAGCTCAACATGAAATAAGCCCAACCCTCACCAGATACAGCACAAATACAGCAAATTGCTGGAGGTCTACAATCTCTGCAGCGTCTTCATCTGCACATACCGGTTAGCAAGCAAACACATCAGCATTGCTTATCAGTCAGTCGCGCATTCGCGCCGGAAACAACTTTGTACTTAATGCTCAAAGGTCCCACTAGAAAAGCTACAACAGACTCGGTGCCATGTAAATTTAGAGTACGCAGCAACTTTGCACTTGGCTCGGGGAATTGGGGTGCCTATCTTACTTTGTGACCTGCGCCGCGCTTGTTTCAAACTAGCTCGTGCCTTAGTTCTGGAATGCCCAACTTGCACAGAAAATTGGCGACTTTACATGATACCGTAGCTAAATACCTAGGCGTGGAGGATTAATTGTCTGCCGACTTGCACGCTTCAGTTGCCTCTGAGCCTGCGTATCGTCAGCCTCTGCACCTGGCGCAACGCTGCCATCTAGATTTGTGGCTTGCTTGCTGCCCTCCGTCGGGATTTGGTCCTCCTCCTTCCCTACGCCCTGGTACCCTTTTCTCCCTCAGCCGCGCCCTCGCCTCCGCCCTCCCTCTGTTCACACCAGCATCCGCCGGCTGTGCATCCGCTAAAGCTGGCGGTGGTTCCTCTCGCGCCGCCTCACACATTGGTCTCGACCCCCTTGGAAGTGGAAACCTAAAGTGTGGCCCAAAGTTAGCTTCGACTACGGCGTTCTCGAAAAGCGATATGCTAGGATAGTACACACCGCCCTTCATAACTTTCCGATCGTCGAAACTCACTTCTTCCTTACCAATTTGCCGTGCCCGAAAACGGGCACGGTGAGCACCGTCCCCCACTCTCCGTGGTTCCGCCTTCCAGCCCGTGATTGCGGTTTCGTGAAGAACTCTGGAATGCCCAGGGAC
Source organism: Kappaphycus alvarezii (assembly GCA_002205965.3). Classification (NCBI taxonomy): domain Eukaryota; phylum Rhodophyta; class Florideophyceae; order Gigartinales; family Solieriaceae; genus Kappaphycus; species Kappaphycus alvarezii. Next base: position 1,224,067 of record NADL03000758.1, read on the forward strand.
CGGCCGTTCTGAAAAACTCGACCTTCCATACGGCGACAGATCCACACCGCTATCGTTGGGTTGCTCACCCTGACTGCAATGAACGAACCGGAAATCCAGCCACCGCTCTCGGCGTCCTTGACGGCTTGACGCTGCTCTTCGCTGAGCTGCGGGAGTACTACGCGACATCCGACGACATCGCCGGGGCCAAAAGGTTCTCCATACGCCTCGGCCTCGCTCTGTGCAGAAATTCGCCGGTGAGATCACGGATGCCAAAGCCATAGGCATCGAAGCCCACCGGGGTTTCCACATCAGACCGGCGTGTGGCCCACCCGAGTCGACAATGGCCCTTTTCATAGGGCTTGATCTCGCACTCGTAGTACCAGTCGCCTTCAGTACTCCCGATGTAGCGCGCACAGTTCGGTAGCCCTTGTATCCCTTCACCTGTTTGGTTGATCATCAACAAAGGTGATGCCGGAAGACTTGTCGAATGTACTCAGACGAACAGGCTTGAAGGCCTCTTAGCCATTCGTCTGGTACTGTATGCTCAGGCTGTGTAACAACACCTGCAAACGTGACTTCTTCTTCGGCCTCATTCGGGACTTGAGCAGGGGCTTTTTCCCCTCTGTTTTCCTTGCGGCTCTCTCGCACGCGCCGTTCGAGATAGCTGTGGGATGAAGGAAGGGTTTGACATAACGAAATGATCGACGGGGCATTTTCCCTGGTGGACTTTTTGAACATGGCGACCTTCCTAAAGTACTTGACCAGTTCCTTCTTGAGCTTCGAAACGCTCTTTTCAGGGATGTCGAGGTTGGCCAACTTTTCCAGGGCGGTGATGGTTATTTCCTTTTGAGAAAAGTCTTGGCGATCGACGTGGCGGGCGGCCAATTGATCCCATGCGGTTCTCGCGGCTTCTTGGACAGCGGCTGTGAACTTGAACACGGGTGCGCAATCTTCGCTTTTCGTTTCAGCAAGGTCGTGATTACAGTCCTTGTTGGAGTTTGTATCGCGCTTTTGACGCTTTGCCGGTGAGCTCTGTGGATCGCATGTGGGATCGGCACGACGTTTCGGCAAATCCGATGTGTGAGTTTGGTTGTCGATGGGATCAGGGAGGATGGTGAAGTTGAATCCCGTGGAACGGGATGTTGGGTGTCAGTGTTGGGAAGCATGGTTGAGTTAGTGGGGAGTTTGAGGGATAGTGAGGGAAAGTAAGAAGTGAGGGAGGAGGAGGGGAGTTGAGAACGGTGGTGTTTGTAGGGAGAGGATTGGTGCGAGGGTTGGAGATCGCTCAGTTGTTGGCTCATGCCTCCGTACTTGTACTGCACTAATTTGGATTCAAGCGGGTACTCGATTGCGCGGCGCGGCTGATGGGGATGACCGTTGCTGCTGAATTGATACCTGTGTATCCCTACGATGATGCTCCGCAATCCGCAAGATAAGCGGGAAGAACGATACTGCTACGGTTACGAGCCGTGAAAAAATTCCTTGGCGCGCAAACTTGAAATTTACTGTACTGTACCGTACAGTACAGTACTGTAGTTTGAGAATGCAACGAGCGAGACAACCGTGGCAGTACAGTAGCACAAAATCGTACATTACTGTAATGCTAACTGTAATGTTTCAAAGTGTAACCGAGACAAAAAAATTGCGCTCGACGGGAAGCCTACAGTAACAGTATGATACGTACAGTGCAGTGGCATACTGTGCGTACACTCCAATACAGTACCGAAGGCTAGCTAGCTTGGCAGAGAAAAAAAGCTTGCATTTTTTCTGCTCAATCTCAAAGTTAGTTCCAGCGTACAGCCATTCGGTTATGTGTAATGTTCTGTAAGAGGGTTTCTGTAGGACAAGCACAACTGTAAATTCAAATTTCAATTGCATTATGAATCCATCACCTTGTCCTTTACGTGATTGTACGTACTGTACTGTACTGGCCAGTCTTTACAAAGTGTCATTCCTAGACCCAAATGGCTCGCCTTTATCCCACAGCGACAGACGTCGCTGTTTACGAATGTCGCTACTCCATGATTCGTCAAGCGCTTGTTTGCTTCCGGGCAAAACTCAGTTGAGATACAAATCGCTCACATTCTCTTCATCGACATGCCCCTAATCACAACTACTAATCTGCATCACATACACGACACCTTACCCAGAAACAACAAAAGCCAAAGCCCTATTCACAATGCAATTCAACTCGTACCAACTACCCCACTGCGTCCCCTTCCCCTTCCCTACAACACCAAGGCAAAACCCCCACCATCTTTGCCACCTTGACCATAACCACGCAGCTAGCCTCCCGCGGAAATTTCGTGTGTGCCCTGTATAGTTAGACTGTTAGATTTATCAATGCCCTCTTGCCATCGACAAAGCATATGGCGCCGGCAACACACCTAGAAAAGCAATCAATACTGACGTTGCAAGTGCTCATCCCTCCGACTGTTGAAGTTGACAAACGGATTCTCTGGATTGCTGTTATCCGTGTATCCCCTAGACGAGCTTCCAGTTCCCTCTTCCTCTGGGATTCGGCGATATTGGGATAGGTCCCTCGGGTCCCGAATCTTTGGAATTATTGGTGGTGTCTCGTTGCGGATCAGCGCAAAGTTGATGTCTTTGAACCACCTGCTCCTCTTGATATCTGTCGCCCCATTTTCCGACCCCAATCTCTTGTCCGCTTCCCGACGCAGCAACTTCTTTACTAGACTCTTGCAGTCTGCCGAAATCGTAATGTCATCGGGCCACCTCAGCTGATCATGCACAATGTTACTAAACGTCTCATCCGTATCACTCCCCTTGAATGGCGTCGTTCCAGTCAGCATTTCGTAAATAAGAATTCCAAGTGTCCACCAATCCACTGCCGAGCTCTGACTCACTCCATTCACAACTTCTGGGGCAATGTACTCTTCTGTGCCAACAAACGAGTTGGTCTGGTAGGGCAGCACAGGCTCCGAGCTGACGATATCCAGCATGTTCAGCGCAGAGTTATTGCGCCTCATAGAAAACGATTTTTTAACTTGTCCCGAGCGACAATTGCTGCTGAACCACCCTAGGCGAAACAGGGTGAGCCTGCTTGGATAGGTCAAAGTCGGTCAGCGCCAGGTGTCCATTTCACGCATGAGGATATTCTCCGGCTTGAGATCGCGATAGATAAAGCCCATGTGGTGCAAATACTCCAAGGCCAGAATGACTTCTGCCGCATAAAACCTAACTGCATCCTCCTTGAGTCTCTTCTTTGGCTGTAGTTGCAGCACTCTGAAAAACTCACCGCCTGCGCAATACTCCATGACAAAGCACAACCTGTCGGCAGTCTGAAACGAGCATACATTGTGACAATAAAAGGATGATTGCAGTTGCCAGAATCTCTCTTTCCGTCATAACTCGCTTCACCTTGTTCCTTGAAAAGATTTCCTCCTTTGTCAAAACCTTCATGGCATTTGTCCGTATCCCTTAGGCGAACAAGAAAGACTTGGCCGATACCACCCCTCCCCAACAACTTGAGTCTGGTGAAATGTGTGGCCCGATCTCGCTGTCCTTGACAGGAAACTGCTCCGAATACGGTACACTAGACCTCAACAAGACATCATTATTCGAATAGGACGGAAAGTTACTATTCCCCTCGAAAGACGGGTAGCAACACGTCACTCGACACCGAGGCGGCAGAACCTGGACCGGTGGACGATGCCGAAGTAGGGATCTTTGGCGGCTGTGTGAAACGGCTGGAGATGCAGTGGAGGCGGAAGACGAGGAGCCGGAGGGGGTGGCCTCGGACCTGCCGGCCTGATGACCGCCGATGCGAAAGTCTTTCATGCGACGCTGAATTTCTTCCGCATCGGCACGTTTTTGAGCGATGCGGTCGTCGGAATCATCATCTAGGATGTCTCGAGGGGTATGGGCTGCTGCATTGTTGTATGTGGAAGGGAATTGGGGGGGGGGGGGGGAGGGAGGGGCGAGAGGAGAGGAGTGAAAAGCAAAGAGTGGAGGCGGAGGTAGTTTAGGTAAAGTGCAAAGTATAAAGAAGGGCAAGTTGAAAGTGGATGAGGAGATAACTGAGATGGAAGGCGAGTGGGAGAAAAAAAGGGGCGGCTGAGAAACGATAGGGTGAGAAAGGTGGTTTGTAGTGGCCCTGAAACCGAGTGGGGGGTGGGGTGGGTTTGGAAAATACAGGCGACAGGCAGTGCACAAAAAGTGCAAGATTTTAAGGGGGGTTTCGTTTGGTGCCGGCACTGCCGGTGTGGAAGTGGCGGTGGCGGTGATGCGTGGTAGCGGTTGAGCGATGATTTTGCTGGTGAAAGCCACTAGAAAAAAAAAGATGAAAAATATAAACATGATAGATAATACGTATGGCACAAGTAGCGCGCTATGCGAAAAGGAAAAGGACGTCGTACAAGCCAATGAAATTACACCACGTGGCAAAAGGCCCAACAAGCACCACACGGTCACTATCTCAAGTCGGTTGGGTAAAAATACGGGCTGATTGCTTTTTCTTGCCCACAGCTTTCTCTCTAGCCTAGTAGGTTCCGCCACCTGAATCATCTCGTCTTTATTTAGCCTTAATTTACGTCCATTCCATACTACTGTACAGTATGTCAGTACAGTACAGCATACCGTACAGTATTTGACCAATCCATGCCACCACCCACCTCTTTACGCCATCTCGCCGCCCGTTCCGCAATATTTTCAAAACGGTCAACCTCGTCCCTACTTCCAACACAAACCTGACACCGTTCATCCGAGGCCTTGACCACCCTCTTCAAAACACTTGCCGTCCCATCTGTAGACTTTCCCCCACATTTCTCCACCAAATACGCTATCGGCATCACTTCATACAACACCCTCAACTTTGCTTTCGCCCCTTCACAAGCCGGACTCGCAAACACACCATACCCTTTCACCACAATCTGCGCCACATCCGGTACCATCCCCCAGTATATCTCAAAGTATATCCCTGGTCCATCCACCACTCCACCAACCTCTTGTATCCCTCCATTAGCCTCGCGGCCCTCAAATTAGCGGGCGCAAACAACTTACCCTCGCCAATATCTCCAGGTATCAACGTCACACTCCACTCTCCATCCATACCACGTGTCAATTCCATCACCTTGATCCCCTCAGCAGCCACATACAAGGTTGTCCTCGGCCCATACGTGGTAACAACACTGGCTACCATTTCTTGACCAGAAACTCCTACCAATGCTTTCGCCCTCCAAATTCCCACAATAGTACCCACTGCCCAGTTACATCCCACAATGGAAGACCCATCCAACGGGTCAAATGCGACACTCAACGACGCGTCGTCATTCATGCGTACCTCGTCTGGTGTTTCTTCCGACGAGGCGACACAAACGAGTCCACTCTCGCGAAGTGCATCCATCAACACCTTATCTGCAGCCACATCCAATGCTAGTTGCTCATCGCCAAACACATTTTGAGTGCTTGTCTTCTGAGTCAGAGTCCCACGACAAAGTCGGAAATGCGGCCACTGCATTCGGCAAGTACTATAATTAAGCGTTGAAGATCCTTGTCTTCCAATGCTGCTAATGCATGCGACAGCGACTGTCCAATCTGCAGAGCCGTTGTTTGCTGTTGGGATGCCATGTTGACTGAGCACAAAGGCAATGTTTGGGTATCGGCAACACTCAGATTCTCAACACGAGATGTAGAGAGATGGTGGTGGGTAGCACGTGTGATCAGATGGTTTTTCACTGGCAAACCTTTGGTGATGATACAGAGTGGCATACACCGTAGCGCGCTGGGAAAGGATAAAGGTCGATGAAGAGGCGAGGAAAGTGTCAAGGTATTTAAGCGATCGAGACGGTTGCAAAGAGTTAAGAGGGATGCGATAATACAGGCAGGAATGTCTTGGTGTACTTGGCAAAAGACGATGGGAAGCGATGCTGCGGTAATGTGGTATGGTTGGTGAATGGCGCTTGATATATCGTAGATAAAATGTAGAAAAGTTGGGATTTGCTGTCGTGCTGATTATGGTGGCCCAATACAGCAGTGGTACGGTACAGTACAGTACAATACAGTATCACGGTGTTGACGGGCCCAATGGCCCCACTTGTGTGCCATAGTATCCGTGCTTGCCTATTCCTTGTGACTGCACTATCGTACGGTATTTGCAACCCTAGGGTAGGGTGCGGTACTCTACTGCTCGATTGGACCATAACCTTGCCATTCCTATCCGATAACTGACCTCAGCAATAGTATACCGAAAATGGATTCAGTTATCGCTAATTTTCAATCACAGATGTGCTGCTACGTTTTACAACAGCAGAGCGCAACATACGCTAATGTCATCAGCTCCAAACCATTCCATGACAAAGGTTGATAATTTCGTGTAATTCTTTGTTGGATTTAGAGCTTTTATTGTCCCCATCACCAGTCACAGTACATACCAATACAGATGGGCTCTCCTAAAACAGCGGTCAAACAACTCACTCCCCATTGTCATCATCCGGTTACGATAAGAGTAACGAAACCTCAATGCACATTGGCCATCGAAAGTTATTAAAGCTTAAGAGCAGGCATTTGCTGTTATGTCCGCTTGTTGGGTACTGTAGAAGGGAGCGGGGTGTGTTGAGGTTGTTGCCCTACCATAGTTTTTGGTTTTTCAAGTTATCATTGCTTTGCCGGGGGAAAATGGAAATCGTCAAGGGACAGGCGGACTGATTTTACTGGCCGAAATCACCAGATTTTATGTAATTTCCGATTTCATGATTTCCAGCGATTTCATTTTTAAAGTTCGGCCCTAAGATCATCGTCGCACAATATACAATCAATCTTCACCCCAGCAACGAGCTCAGATCCCTCAGCTAAGAAACGTCCAGCCATACCCAATCTGCAACCAACCATCGTTTCTCGCTTTCCCGTCATCTCCCTCCACCCTCACCCTCTCTTTCCAGATAGCCCCTTTACTCCAATGTCAACAACACTCACTCTCGTTCTCTTCACACCTCCCGTTTCTCTCAACCGCATTCCTCGCATCTCTCTCCCACCACCTGCACCTTCCATGCCCCCACCTCCCTCCTCACACCCCCCCAGCAAAATGCCCTAATTGCCCTTTCCCTCCCCTCCCTTCCCCTTGTCACCTACTCCGAATACACCCTCCTCATCAACGGTTGTGGTCTCCCTCCCGGCCCCTACGGCCTACTCGGTGCCGCCGAGGGCATCTCATACCTCGTCCTCGCTTCAATAATCCTTCTCAGCCTCTATTCAAAACTAACAACAGGCAAAGGCCTTCCAGAGGGCCCCGCCAAATTACTCGGAGCCGCAGAAGGTATCGCTTTCCTTCTCGCCACCACCGGCCTCGCAATCGCCGCATACACCACATACAAATTCGGCTCCCTACCCACCGCAGTACCGCAACAAGGCTCCCGTTGTTTTCCTACCCAATAATTTACCCGTCATCTACATCCTCATCCCACCCTGCCTCAACCTCGCTGCAACACCCCTCAACACTTGCCACTCATCCGCTATATCACCACCTCTTCACATTCCATACCCTCCTAGCTCCCAATTCACTCAAACGCCTCCCCCGTAATCAACGGCACCAACGACGCAACTTTGTACGTAAAAAACCCAAACAGCACCGGCAACACTGCCAATCGCTCCGAATTTCTAGCACTAGCCACTACAAGTAGCACCAAAATCCCAATTCGCGCCGGTTGCAACGCATCACCACCTTGCCGTCCCGTCTCCCGTGCGCCGCCAATCGATCCACGCTTCGCGACAGCAGATACACATACGCTATCGACCCCAACAACCCTACCCCAAACGACTGCGCGTCCTTCAATGTCCCCAACGACCATGCATACACAACCCTATACCTCCCAGAAATACAGTGTTCCCCAAAAGCTGGTTTCGAAGCCTTGTGTATTGCGAAAGGTCGTGGTGCAGGCTCGCCGGTTTTCGGCGGTTGACGCCGTTGACGAAAATGCAGATTTCGCACCACTCGGAGAATACTCGATTGAGCTTCCTTGACAATGTTTTTCAGGCGGTCACGCCCGTATTTGCGTTCCACCCAGTTCAGCTCGGCTAGGTATTGCTGGTTGAGGTCGGAATATTGTCATACTGTGATTTCGCTGCACGTTTCGAATCTTCCAATGAATTGGCAGAGGTAGTGATACGAGAGAAAGTCACAGGGGACTGAGAGCCCTGGCGTGGGTTCGTTACGCCGTTTGGTAGCGATACCAGGCTGAAATTTACGAGGCAGTACACAGCTCCCTTTTTGAACTAGGGGCGGCTGTGCAAAATTCGGGATGAACATTGAAACGCTAGAACAAACTCGTGTGAAAATCTTTGCCAGATTCTGGAATGGCTTCGTGACAGTCCTTGACGACGAGGCGCACTGTGTAAACGAGCCCAGCAAATTTGCAAAAAGCTGTTTCGCAAGTTACGAATGTTGCGCTGAGGGCTCAGTCTGCACTGCAAACTCATGGAGGCAAGCTGCTGCTTATTGACTTGTGATTCGTAGCTAGCAACTTGCTTGCTATTAATCATAACAGCCAATGAAACACACAGAACTTTAAGTGCAAAAGTAAACTGTGATTACCGTATATTCTCAAAGCCGGTAGGTCTCCTTTTCCTGTTCCGGGCCATTTTCTCTTCACAGTTGCAACCAAACCAAAACTTGGCTCATGTCCTCAACAAACGAAGCGGTGATCTTTCCCAAGACCTACACCCATCTCTGGACGGCGTGCAACACTCTCCTATCAACCGCGCCAAGTATTTCACGCCACTTGGGCGCCTCCCTGATTGCGTCAATACCGCCCGATGGCATCTCTTCATTCGCAAGTCGGATGCATTGCACAAAGTGCGGCGCATTGATGACACACGCAACAGTGCGTATACAGAAAGGAGCGAGGAGGTGTGCTTACAACAATCGGGTACGACGGACGTGTCGGATATGCGGCAAGGTCAATGTTCACGGCGCAGTGAAGAAGGGGGGTAAGGACAGAGAGAAAGTGGCTGCGATTGTTGAGGAACTAAGGAGTGAAATACATGGGTCGAGGGGTAATAACAGAGAACGAAACAAGTCTCCGAAAGCAACCGCCGCAGCAAAATCACAGGAAGAGAAGAAAACGGGCGCAAGTGACCATCAAAAAATGTTGGCTTCAAGTGGGAGAAAGCGGAAAGGAAGCGGTCTATGGACCGAGAGTCACATTGGAATCGCTCGCAGGGGGAGAAAAAGGGTATTGCTACATCTTTCTTGTTTGAACCGCTGTGACGAGAATACGTGCTGACTGTAGATCGCGCTAAATAAAGTTGCCAAGAGAGAGGCTCGCGATTCTGGTCGGAATACGAGAGCGTTTTACACTGTTCTGGGTATGGAGTGATCCCCGCTGCCGCAAGGGACATAGAACGCTTGGCGCGAATCTAGTTAGAGAAGTTTGTCACTCTACTCGTGACAACACGAGAGAACCAACTTGCTTTTCCATCTCCTGTAAAATCTCCGCTTCCTGCTACCAAGACCCATAATCCTTGTCAAGAGACAAAACCCTGACGTGAAATTTCACTTGAACTGCCGACTTAGGCGATGACAACAGGAAGCTTCATGGCCTCAGCACCCTCGCGGAAACCGTTCTGAAGCGGCGTGACATGTGGCGCAAGTGACGCTGACGACCAGTTCCTGTCGTGCTCCTTCTCTTTGACTTTGCGGACCAATTGTACGAGCGTTTCTTGGCATACGGGTAGCCGCATGCGGCACACATCTTCTTTTGGATGTGGTAGGCTCTACGGCCACAACGCACACAAATGGTGTGCGTCTTCGAAGTCCTCTTTCCGTTACTGGAGGTACCTTTCGTCTAATTCGAGCACGATGGTTTGGGGAATCCAAGGTGAAAAGGCGTTAGCATTCCGTCAGTTGGTCGACATGGGATGTCCCGATCGCTGTCTTTTGCTGCGCGAGTATTGAGACAAGGATATTTGGTGAGGTGCTGCAATCTTACCATTGTTAGCAGTGAAGAATGACTCTAGACGACGATGGCAAGGTTGATGCGGATGGTAGTGATTGCGGAAATCGGGACGACAATGCGATCGGGGCGACGGGTTGTCACGGGATGTCCGCGGAGGCAAAGTACCAGTTGATCTTGGATTTTGCCGCCGTCGACTTTGGCACAAACCGCAACCCTAAACATGCCTCAGAAGTCAGCTGTCAACAGGTATGTGTACACGACCGCCAATATTGAAAAAATTGTACAAAATATTGAAGATTACAGGCCGCTTTGGCTAACATTACTGAAAACTGTACGATTTACGCTTCAAGCTACCGCACTGAAGAACACTGTAATGCTCGAAACTGTCACTGCCATTCATTCAAGCTTTGGTACGACTTACAGTATTCAAATTACACCTGCCGCACATAGCTTTCCGAAATTTTCGCTTTACCAGCGTGAATTTCTAAAAACTTTTCATTGTTTCACTTCGAACTAAAAAATAGCTGAATTTATTTCAAAAGCGAAACTATTGATCGGATCAAAACGGACACATCAAGCCATCTGAGGAGCGTGATCCCCATTTTGGACCCTGCGCATATATCATATCCGCCCATTTCCCTGTGAAAAAAATCGACGTTAGCGTAAGGCCGCTCAGAACTAGTTGCGGTGTAACAAGTGAAGGAAGTGCAGGTCGACCGCGGTGCCACGATTCCAACTCTTTCATTTCTTGAATCAACACTTTCATCCCGGCTCGCGCCACGGTCCAACGAATGCCAAGAAGCATTAACGATTTGAGACGACACAACCAAGCCTCTTGAATTCCTCCAAAGCGTAACCCGTGTTCCAGGCCACTTCTATCAATCAACCGTCATCTCAAAGTCAACCCCTCTCCGTGCGCGTCACATCGCCTACCACAAATTTTCACAAATGGAGAACATGGAAACTGATGACCTTGCTCCCTTCCATGGTTCCGACTCTATTCTCACTGAAAGCGTTGAGGAAGACCTTTCCAAATACATGGCCACCAACGAGAATATCAAACCCGCTATTGACCTTCTTATGGACAACTACGAGGGCTACCCCGACATGATTCGTTGCCTCATGCAATGGGCAGATAGCTATACTGACGGTGAACAGAATCTCGAAAAAGCAGTCGAGGCTGTTCTACTTGACCATGAGCAAACAATCGTCCCCAAACTCGACGATGCCTTGGCTACTTCCGAAACCGCTCTTCCGTCATTTCTAAACTAACCTCATCGGAACGCTGGAGTCCTGTCGTCTCCGGAATGGCCGCTCGCAATAAGGAATCTATTCTCCATAACTTACTCACCAGGGAAACTAGGCTCTCCAAGGCGGGCATAACCCATGATGTCCTCGCCTCCCGAAAACCTTTGTTGATGCATTTGTAAGCAAATTGGTGATGTTATCGGTAATGGGAAACCCGTCAGCGAATCGGATTTGCTCGAAATGTACAAAAGAATCGCCACCATGTCTACATACGATGAAACTACTACCATAACCGCTATGCGACTTCTCACTATGCTCGCTCGCGATGCACAGGACCCCATTACTCGTGGCTTGCTGCGCCGCATCTCCCAGGAGATTCGAAAGGAGGCAGTCAACGTAATGAGCAGTACCGGGTATTGTCCCTGAACATATAGCGCGTCAGTACATCATTCGTTTGGCTGTGCTTTCGGATTGTGTCGCGACAATGTAGCGATGCGTGGTCAAGTGCTTGATGCTTTGTTGGGTCTCCTTGCTGGAGACAGAGGTGTACGGAGGCGATTTGAGGGAGAGATACAGCACTCCAAAGTGTGTACAGTGTGCTTCTGGGCGATCTCAGTGTAGGTCGCGATGAAGATGTCATCGAAACCGGTACGGAGCTCAAGTGCGATGTGGCGGAGAAAATCGTTCTCATAAAGACTCTATGTCATTTCGAGGTATTTGAGGATATTCTGAAGGCCCTTTTCAGCCATGAACATCGTACTTACATCGACGGTAAGCCAGACGAGGGGAGGCGAAAGTGTTTGGCTTTGTTATTGGCCTACGGAGGAGTTTTTATACCCTCGACGAATTGGAATTGCCAGACATGCTCTCCGACGACATGACGAAACAACGCTTGCGGAAGCAAGTGGGAACCTTGGTTTACGAAATTGAGAACATTGTGAAGATATGCGAGGATCTGAAACCAGGTTGCCCGCGGTTCAAGATAAAGGGAAAGCCTGTGAGTGACCTGCTTAAGGCATTGGAGAACCCATTGCTTGCTCGCGGAATTTTGATGTGGGCACGTGAGGGTCTGCAGGGAGGCGAAGATACCAGAGCTCTGATGATAACGGCGCCGAGGCACTTGGCTTTCCTAGAAGCTATTGCACAGAAACATAAGGTTCTGCAGGATGAAATACTGGAGATTATTCGAGTAGCTTTCATGAGGGAGTATTCTGAGCTTGATATCAACCAGCAAGAAGAGTTGCGAAGCAAGTTCATGGCATCAGTAACAGGGATGATAAGGATACAGATGGGCGTGCAGATTATCAACGTGTTTCTAACTGATTGGGCCGACAATCAAAGGGTTGACAGGAGTCACCTGCGTCATTTTGTGTCGAGATTGTTGAAAACGATTTCGCCGCCTTACTCAGCAGAGTTTGCCGAGCACGTTAAGAAGCTTCTCGACAACGAAAGAGTCAAGGCAGCAGTCAGTAGCGATATTGTTGTAGGGAAAATGGTGATTGAGTTCCAGAAGGAGGTAACTAGTTCGGTGTGAGTGCGAATCGAAGATATGGCGGCAAACCTTAAGTTGCGATTTCAAATCTGACGTCGGGCTTGGGTAATCACGAGAAATCTTTGGCCTAGACAGGACTCGCTTGCCTTGGAGATGAAAGTGGAATTACTCGGAAGCGAGTTTAGGTAATACCTAAAACTCATTGTATTTTTTCAACACGTTATCATAGGATGGCATGATGTGGGGCGAAGGTTGTTTTGGTCACAGGAAAACAGGAGAAAACTTATGAACACCAATTGGCCTCCCCTCGAATCATTTACTTGAGCTCCGTAGTCGAATGAAGAGGACTATGTTCATGCTGAACTGCTTATGTGGGATTGCAGTCACCACATGCAGACTCGTATCCCACGGGTCGAATGCCATTCGTTTGATCAACGTAAAATAAGTAATTCAATGCGATGCAACTGAATTAAATGTTGGAAGTATATTGAGCGATCTTCAAATTACGTCAAATTAGGGATGCGTGAATGCAAGCTCGTAGAGTATTGAAGAGTTGTGAGAAAAGTGGTACTGACGTTCGATGGGCTAGCGACACCTTGATTGCGACAATCTCATTACTTGATTTTGCGGAGAGTTAGGCAACACATGGACTGTGAGAATTGTCGAAGATGTCATTGCAGGACTGTTGACTACCCTGAAACGCGGTGGCTGCAAGGGTGGAAGCCCTGTTTTCAGCTTGTTCGTCGAGATCAGCATTTGTATGGCGGCGTTTGTTCATGACTGCGTCAATGTGCCTGGCAAGGAGATTACCGCATTGAACAGCATATTCATCGGAATTCTTGACCAGACTCCAGCCATTGACATCGATAACAAAGCGAGTATCACCGGGACCACGCAGTAAGTCAAAGCCCAAAACAAACTGATCAAATGCCTTTGTGGCCTTGCGACAAATGGCGAGCTCCGCATCAGAAAGGACGACTGGAACTCTACGCTCAAGACCACGGCTATCACGATCTACTATGCCGTCGATGTGTGGGGCTTTACGAGCTTCTGCGTAAAAGTAGTCTCCCACAGCATAGACCTTGACATCAGCACATTTCTCAGGCTCGTAGAATTTCTCATAGATGTAGCTACCATTGGCACGTACGGTAGTTTGATTAGGGTCGTAGCGAGAGGACTCGTGCTTTGTCTTGCGAAACAGTTTGCGAACTCCGCCTCCCTTGTAATATATGTAAACATCTGTGATTTTTTGTGTTGATATGTACACGCAGATTGTCCGGAGAGGTGAGCACCGCAGAAAACGCGGTGAAATTTTATCAAAAAAATGAGAATGGAATTGGCAAAGGAATGCATGGCAAAAATAAAAAGCAGTCAGCAGCAGTGCTTACAAACGACAAGTATAGGTAGCTTCAAAAGGCGTACCTGGCGATGCAACGTGCGACGAAGAATCTTAGCTGGAACGACCATGTGACAATCGCCAAAAAAATCCCAAAGACGACTCCAACAGAGAGCAATGAAGAAACAGGGAGTGGGAGACTATGTTTGGCAAGATTACCAAGAAATGCGGGGAAAGCGAGAGATGATTTCAACGTACTGTGATCCTCAGGGTCGACGGGCTTTTCTACAAAAGGCTTTTCCATAGTGTGAGACACTCCGCGCGATGTCTGTACCATCAAGACGTTTCCACCAGAGGACTGGGTGACGACGTCGCCATTGGCCCTATCGACAAAGACGGCGTTGGGAGTTGGGACCCCCTCACGCCTCAAGACGGCCCTTATGCAACGACGGTCCATCATGTAAGGTTGCATGTAGAGGTTATTGACCAGGACGGGGCGGCGTAATTTGACATAGGCCAAGACCTTTTCCAATGGAAATGGAGGGGCGTACAATGCAACCAAGACATGAAGCGAAGGCCAAAGTGCAATAGGGGTGTTAAGCATAAAGGCGTCGTCGAGTTGAACGACGTTAAGGTTGGGGTCGGCGTGTCGAAGAGCAGACACTATAGCACGCATCGGGTGCTCGCTAGCTTGCGGGAGGGGCCGACAACGCCGACGGTGATGGGTGTGAACATGATGAACGAGTTGAGGAGATTGAGGGGGCAGTCAAGTAGAGGTGGTTCAGGTGGGGTTGAGGACTGGGAATTGGTGGAGGGAATTAATTATCTTCGGCCTGTGGAAAACGAAGAAAGTGAAATGTGAGTTTGGCGCAAAAGAGTGCAGGTGTGCCGAGTGAAAAGCGGTATGAATAGGGCGGAGGTGTGAGTAGTTGGGCAGTGGTAGTTTCCGCAAAGAAGCACACTTTAGACAGTAAGTATCGACTACATTCGCATCATACCTCATCTTTAAAAAGAATGGGTAGAATCGAGATAATTCTGGGTATACTACTCGAGGAGAAAGCATAATTTTGTTTCGATTACCTACAATACACTACCATTTTGTGGCGAGTAGCTCTATCATACTGTACGGTACAATAATATTGTACTGTACTGTACAATACTGTACTTAATAATACTGTACCTTTCCGTTTATACAGTACAGAACAGGAAAACCTGTAAAAATCAAGGGGAAAATACCCTGTCACTCATTCATGGAAACAGATGGCTACAGCAAGTGACTTGTGTCCTTCAGCTGTAGCATCCGTCGAGATTCATATTCATTTTGAATCAAACGATTCCGCATATTGGCTAGCTACCCCATTTCCTCCGCGCGTGCAATACCCTTGCCTGATTCCCCCTCGCACCTCATCCTCATGACCTCCCGCCCCCCCTGTCACCAGACCGCCTCCTTCCCGTCCCAACATACATCTGCTCCTTTACTTCATCTCCGCCCCCTATCAATGGCTTAACCACAGACCCAACCTGGTCTCAAGCCCCTGGTCCTCTCCGTTTGTAGATATTGCGCAACCAAGTCGTCATCCACCCCCGCCAAACGTCTCTACCCGTTTTAAACTTCTCTACGACACCCAGCACTTCTACCTAGCCGCTTACATGACCGACCCCCACATTTGGGCCTCCATTACCACTCCCAACACTCCCATTTTCCATGACCCCGACTTTGAACTTTTCCTAGCCCCATCACCTGCCGCTACTTGTTCGTACTATGAATTTGAAATTAATCCCCTAGCCACCACCTGGCAACTTAAACTCAACAAGCCTTACCATCTCGGTGGTCAACCCATCTCACCATTCCCGCTACCCGGTCTACGCTACGCCGTTCACATCGACGGTGCAATTAACAATCCACACAAGCCGTCCCATGGTTGGTCTGTTACACTGGCCTTGCCATTCCGTGACTTGGTTCCATTGGGATGGCATGGGGGGATGCCCGAAAAGGGGGATGTGTGGCGTGCGAATATGTCGAGGGTGTGGTGGCCACATCGAGTTGTAGATGGACGGTATCAGCGCGTACCACCTCATGGAACCGATTTGAAACAGGGCGTTGATGAGTGGCATCCTGAACGAAATCTCGTCTGGGCCCCTACAGGTGTCATCGATATTCACCGACCGCTGTGCTGGGGACGTGTCGAGTTTGGGCAACCTGAATCTACTTGTACTTGAGCATTCGACGAGGACAAGTGCTTTCCGGATCAACGCATAGGGCAAGTCACCGTGTGTTGAAAAGGTGCAAATTACAGTATTTCAACCAACGTTGACAGAGTCATGCGAACCGTATCCTGTAAAGTATTGTGAAAAAGTTTAATGCGTTCAGTATCTACTAGAGCGGAGCTTTGAACTGCAAGGTCAGGCCTCTTTTTGTAAATTCTAGGCACCTACAGTACAGTACTGTAAATGAATTTGTAAAACGCACAGTACTGTACACCACTGTACAGTACACATACACATGGAGAGGTTGTACAGTATTCGCCGGAAGGCTCCGCGCCGATCAAGTTACAATAAACCATAAAGTACTGGAGGACACGTGATGTAGTATGATAGGATAAGGGCAGGAATAAGGGATTATGCCCCACATATGTACGCCATACTACAGTACCATACGTGGCTGCAACTACTGGTGGCAAAACAACCTGTATCCTTGGCGAGCGATTCCTTGATTTGACAAAGCTAAAATGTTGCTACCAAAAATGGCAATGGCGTTTCTGTTTTGTCGACAAGTACGACTTGCGCAAAGTCAGAGTTATCGAGCACCGCTCAAGTGTCCCGCAAGGATGGCTTCCACAAACGGCATCATGGAGCGAAACGTGCTGGGTGGGGAATTGCAGCAATGCTGCACGGATCCGGTCACCGGTTACTATCGCGACGGCAGTTGCCGTACAGGCAGAAGTGACTATGGTGTGCACACCGTGTGTGCAGTTGTAACACGTGCGTTTCTGGAATACTCGAAACGACAGGGCAATGATCTGATGACACCGCGCCCCGAGTATAACTTTCCGGGACTCAGGGACGGTGATAAATGGTGTCTGTGTGCTAGTAGATGGAAGGAGGCTTTGGATGCACATGTCGCTCCACCGGTCGTGTTGGAGGCCACGCATATCAAGACGTTGGAGTTTGTGGGGCTGCAAGTTTTGAGGGAGCATGCGTTTGTGCTGAGGGAGTGATGGTGTCATTCACTGTGCAGTTGTGCTGCAGGAATGGGGTTTGAATTTAGAATAGGAGTCGTCCTGTCCAACAGTGTGATTGCATTGCAGAGTCGGGTGAAATGGGTTGCGACAGTGGAGAAAAATTCGTCGATCTTTTTTTTCTGGACAATGCTGACGGGAAGAGCACATCCTCACTCCTCCCTGACACGGTAGCCAATTTGCTTTCATCCGTGCAGTAAATCAGCCATGGTTCGCGTTCCCGACGCATCTTTGCGTATGCAGTGGTCACGGCAAGTTGGTACAAAGTTGCCCTCTACAGAACCTGTTTCCGTTGTCCTGTCGCCAACTCTGCATCCTCTACGTTGCCGCCACCAGATTCCGCGACAAAGGTATGTAAGGCAGGGCCGTACTTTGCAGCACCACACCACAACGTTGCGATACAAAATTCGGCTCTAGTCGTAATATGTATTACAGTATTTGGAATAACGTACTGTAATGTTTGTCCAGATCCTGCTCAAGGTCAGTGTATACGGAAGTTTGAGGTAGGGTATTTCAATCTTTTGGTGCTTTTTCCAGAATGCAAAAATAAATTGAGAGTTTTGCAGGGCCACCGACCGATTAAAAGAAACTTTTGAATTACATATTTCACTGGATTAGAACTGAAGATATTTCCTCTCCCCGTATCCTACGTACTGTATCAGACTAGCATATCTTCCGTGCGCTTCGTCTCCATCCCAGTGCATACAGTGCATTGAACGCGCGGTATCTACCGTAGCCTGCCAAATTGAACATGAAAATTTGAAATGCATTACTGGAAAAAAGCCCCGATCGGCCCTCAGAATTCCGAGCGATGTTCCCTCTTCATCTCCCCGATGTTGTACCCATAAACAAATGCACATGCAGTATTGCACCGAATCGCACAGTGCAGTCCTTGTACAGTACAGCCCAAGACGGCGGGGGACTCGCGGGCAGAGCTCCATTTACAAGCTTGAAATGGCTGCAAATTCTTCCGAAGAATTGAAAATGAGCTGAAACAGTTTACAAAAAAATCTAATTTTGTGTGAATCTGTCGACGTGGATAGAAGCATCCGATTTTTCTCCCCACAAATATACTTCCAACCTTGTCGTTCTTCACGGAAACCTTTGCCTGCCCTACACACCTAGTAGCTCTTGCTTTCCCAACGCTTTCCACCCTTACCCTTTATCATATTCTTGTCTCACTCGCTGTCAACCTTGGTTAACCTAGTCTTTGCACTTGCGATCTGCATCCACTTGCAGTTTGGAAATCTCTCACTACCTCATAATACTGCGCACTGTCCCTGCATACACTCCGTCTATCGTTCGATTGCTCCACTGAGAAATCACCATTTGGCCTTATCATCCTCTCCTGTGCCCTACTGCACGCTCTCACGTGCCGATTAGTGCAATCACACTAGACTCATTTAACCAACAAGGACAAAAAAGCCTCCCAATCTACCACACTCGTGCCACTATCATGGGTAAAGTTGTCAAACAAGATCGCCAGGTGTCCACTAAACCACTCACTTCCAAGGATCATAAGCAAGCTCCCAAAGGAAAGCTCTCCAAGAGCCCTCAACCTGGTGCCAATGGTACAGCCAAGTATCACACACACCCCAAAGACAAGCCCATCTCTGCAAAGCAGGATCATCCGATTAACAACCAGAAAAAAGCCACTGTCAAGGAGCAGAATGTCTCGAAAAATGCCGCTGACCCCGATATCGTGCCCCCAAAGCCATCGCATGTTGCTCGGATCAAGCATTCGAGTCTGCGAATCCTGGCCACGTTTCGTCCGTTGAAGTTGGAAGCTTGTCTGGGAAATACCCTCAGTCGGAGAGGTGCCGTCGACTATGATAGAATCGGAGACTACAATTCCGGTACGAGAGGCTGCCGCCACTTTGGACAAGCGAGTGGCAAGCGAGATGGCAGAGAAGGAGCAGATCCGTTTAACAGTGGCTGGGGAAACAAAGGTTATGGAGAACGGCCAAAGTACGGATTCATCGCAAAAGGAGGCTGCTGTTGAATTCTGTTGGAATGCCAGTGTTGCAAACTCGGTGCAGATTACAGGAAGCTTCAATGGATGGGAGGAAAAACTGGATATGACCAAAGTGGATGATGCTTGGAAAGTTGTCATCCCGTTGGAGAAAGGACGTCACGCGTACAAGTTCATTGTCGATGGGGAGTGGTGCTATGACATTACAAAGGAGAACGAGCATGATAATGACGGAAACATTAACAACATTGTAACTGTTTGAGGTCTTTCTCCCGCTCAGCGGGACGCTAGCAGAGCTTGAGAGAGGCTCTTTGCGCAAGATTTCTGGCCCAATCTTGGAACCCGTTATCTTGTCGCATAACCTCACAGAATTGATCGCGTTAGGTTGATTAACCTAGATTGCTTGTGAGAAAGGCTTGATAGACGAAGAGCTGAGCTTCATAATTGGTACCTTCTAGTGTCTTCCTAGTTATTCCTCTCTACGTATATATCTTTGATCTGAGAAACAGCGTACTCAGCACCAGCCTCGAACACATCCCTATGCTTAACAAGCGATTAAAATTTGATTAAATTGGTTGGTTAGTCAAAGTTGCTCCTCTTTGATAACGCAAACCGGGAAGATGAAACAAACTTACGGTGGCGTCCCGTGTCCATCCTTTCCGATGCTAGCTCGGTTGCGCACGCACCGTAAAAGTACGCGAAAAAGTCAGCAATCAAAAATGCCATGCAATCAACACATGGGTCTAATGGCTTGCCAATCCGTACCTGCAATACATGACAAACTCGTGCGGTGGCGATCGAACGCCCTCCATTTTGGAAGCTTGCTCAGCCAGCTGATGGACGACCTCAAAGGCATTTCTGGTGCCCACCCTGCGATCTAGATTGCCCATGTAAAATCTCAAGGGCATCCGTAGCAACGCCTTCATCACAACGGATCCATCAGACTGGCCCTGGCCAATTTGGAGCTTGCCTTTTCGCGGATTTGTGAAATTCATCCAAATCAGCCAAGACGGTGACCGGAGCGAATCCGACACATGCCCTGACGTGCCGATTCTTGCAGCGAGTAAGGCTGCTAGTAATGCACCGCGACTCAAACCGGTTACGACGGCAGTTGGGGGACACGTAGCCGGCATCGACAAGGTCATCGAGTGCTTGTGATACTCGACGTATGAAATTGGAGACGGGATCGGCACCGGAGGCATAGAGAGTTGCCCATTTTTGCAGGCTTGTTCGTTTTCGGGCATTGTGCCGTGGAAAGGAAGGTTGACGGAGAGGATTCGAAGGGGAGTGGAATGTTTTGCAGATTGGGATAGAGCGTGAACTGCGGGATGGTTGAAGGGGGAAGCTGAAGGGATTGAGTGGAGGTTAATGCAAGATAGATGATGGCTGGTAGGGGGCCTTGAGAGAGGGGGACCGATGAATTGCCAGGATGGATGGGAGGGGAAAGAGTGGCATGTTGGTTGTGGGTAGTGGGAGGGAGGAGTTTTGTGTTCCGGGTGATGAAATGTGCAGGACACATCTCGTAGGTGGGGGTTTGCAACGACGAGGGATGAGAATGTTGGAGCGTGGTGATGAGATGAGGGAGTTATTTGTGAGGGTTTTTTGGAAGTGCAAAGGTGTGTGGACAAAGGATAGGCAATTCATCGCGATGAGTTTGCATGGAAGGAGAGATGCGGCAATGTTTTCGTTGATGTTGCGTGGGAGGCGAGGCAGAGTTTGTAGAGGTTGAAGCGAGGGTAGTACAGCACTAAGTTGTAGCATGCATTGGTCAAATCATCGGCATTAGAGGGTTTGCGAAGAGTGGTTCGGTACTATATTTTGTCGTCTATGTGTCCATACGTACACGTATGCATCATGAAGGGCCATCGCTGTGCGCCCCGCTGTAGTACTGTACAGTATTGTAGTGCAGATGATGAACAGGCGGTAAATGTAGGGTAATTTAATACATATTTGAAAGATATGGGTTCGGTTGTGGCAATGAAAATTACCGTAATGAACTGGTAATGTGCTGGCATATGGCAGTTGGATCTCTATTGCCATTACTGAAGCAACCATCATTTAGCATTCCGAGGGAGGGACTATACAATGCCATCTGGCACCTGTTGATCCCCCTGTGTGTTTATGCTGCCAACACTTGACGCTTCATCACTTGAAGCGACTCTATGCAATTCTCAATCGGCCCTTTGAGCCACAACTTACTGTACACTACTGTACTGTATCCAACAACCCTACAGTTGTTTCTCTAGACACTACACACTCAACAGAATATTAATAAACCTTTGAATCCAACTTATGTTCAGACGAGGATGACAAGAGAGATGCTATTGAGACCGTAAAAGGGTGATTGCAGCATGTCGACGAATCCCTAATATAGACGCTGCGACTGGGGTAACGTGGTAGCCCGGAGGTGGAGGAGCTCGAGATGGCATGGCCCGGGTGTCCTGATGGTTCTGGTGTAAGCCTGATGGTATAACTGCAAGGGAAGCGAGGACGGAAATGGATGTATTGCTGGACCGTGAAGGAATTTCTTGAAAATGGGTACAGGCGGTGTACAGGGCGAGATCGCTGTAATTTTCTCGTATTACGGTGCGTATCTCATGGGGTGGTGCCAAGAGGTGGGTTGCGTAATCTCTCGAGTGGTGACGATGACCATGTGTCCCAGAGGTGGGCGTACCTCATCTCGCGTTGCGCGCTCCTGGATGATTGGCTCAGATCCCTTGTTAGTTAGTTGGGCCTTGTACAGTAATTAGGATAGGGTAGTGGCAGTATACCTATTAAGGATAGTGAAAATACTTCGAACTAGTAAAAGAAAGCACCCCTTGGCCCTCAAACTTTGGGTCTACAAGCCGCTGGCACCTCTTTGGCTTCTGTTGAACACCCATTAGGTCACCCGTCCGCCCATTGAACCCATTGCACTGCTGTGCTTCCTGGTATCATTTATTAACTTTCAGGTATTCCGACCCTACAGGTTTGTATCGCTCTACTCCACTTTTGTTGCTACCGACGAATATAACGGACCTGCTCAGAGAATCTCAAGCTGGACGCTGTACGGTGCAGAAAGGCTAGCCCAAAAATGGCAATGACGCTAAAGTAGAACGACAAAAAGATCTCGAGAGACATAGAGGAGTGCTGGCAAGATAATGTTGACAAATACTACTGGATCGCACGAGATCATGTTTAGGTTTTCGTGCAATTGCATGAAACGTACAGGTTGGTCATTTAGACATGGATGCACGTGCATTTGGTCATAGCGAGGCATTATCAGTATCAAACGCATCGTCCTCACAACATTTGTTGTGTGCAGGTGATTACCTCAGCAATTCTTTAGAGCTAATGATTTAGAACTGTACATATTTGGGTTGAACTATCCAAAATCACTGAACTAAAAGGAACGAGCACGAATTACTCAGCTTGACATCTAAGTTCTACACGATTAAGACTAGCACCTTGGTCTTCTTAAATTTCGTACCTGAACTAACCACCAGTTTTCGTTAAAAACCTATTGTAGTGCAATGGGCACTCAAACTGTACTGCCATCGGCAGAGCTGATTTTGATGATCCTTTTTTTGGATCTGATTCACTGCTAATCAGCAGGCACTGTACAATACAGTAAGGGCAACTTTCTTTTGCTGTCCGCTATTACTTTTGGTACTGTATACCCACCCAATGGGGCTTGAGTGCTTGCAATCTGGACCATTCGGCCCCCAAATTGGGCCTGATATTTTCGCAGGTGAAAGGCACCTATTGGGCCAAGTGTCGACTTTACTCTTCTCTAACTTGGATCTCCGTAACTTGGCTGACCTTAACTTCACTTATCCCGCCGTTGAGGATAACCTTAACCTATCTAAGTATTATTTTTACCTACCTGGCCACTAGGGCCCCAGAGGAAACAGCTACCCCGGTGTTGGCTCTGAACTTGACTCCCAAGTTCCGCCTTTGCAGAAACCTTGCCAACGGCAACTTTGGCTGTTGCCACGTTTATCCGCCCGGGTCTTTCTTTCTATTCCCCGCTCTCTACCCAACACTATACTACCCCTTTTTGTTTGTTTGTGACATTTACTAACGCCTGGCGCCCCGGGCTCCAGCGTCTTTATACAAATAGGAACTTCAAGATTGTCGTTGGTGACAACATCATTATTTCCAAAGGAGATATTCAGCACAGCTTACCCATACTACATCTTCTTTGTCCAGTATTACACCCTGGTGTCTACGGTTCTTTGGAATCGTCCCATACCAAGTTTTTAGCATTCCGTGGACCACTGCCCGGTTTTACAACCCGGAGGAAAAGTATACTGTCCAGCCGTCCAAGGAATTACCCCCGCTCTTCCAACTCCATTTCTCCTCGCCAACGGCGAGCTGTGATACTGCATGGCAGGGTGCTTACAGAGAAAGAGGGACAGCGAACACCCTGTGGGTCTTCGTGTGTGTGTGTTGGGTTTCTCATTGTCTGACGGTGTTCCGTTCCTAGACGAGAAGAACTGCGCACCGCGCATTGCACTACAGTTAATGATTGTGCCCTATCTTTCCAACTCCATATTCCTTGAGCGTGCCATTCTCCATTTACCCCTGCTCCGAAATTCGTCATATTAGAGTACCCTCTTACCCTAAATCGGCAGCGTCGGTGTGGATAGCAGCATTCGGAGTTGGGGGGAGCATCGGTCGTCCACCAAGGTCTGTGCCACTCAAACTATTTCCACTGTCGTAAGCCCCTTATGCTCTGATGACTGAGACGAATGCGTCCTCTCGGGTCCACTGACTTTGGAGAACTCATAGCCCAGAAGAATGATCTTGTGTAAAACCGAGTCGAGGGCATGGCTAGCGATAGCGATATACATACTCCACAGAAGTGGGCGACATTCCGCTTCGTCACCCATCTCCGGCCAAACCGAACCTCTTTCATTGGCTTTGTGGCTAGCTTCTGGACCTTCGAGGTTTTCTCCGGCACAACGAAGAACTTCATTGACAAACTGTCTATCCGATCTCCGAGATGCACGATGTTCGTCGTTCCTTCCCAACATCCTTTGTTTGGCTGCCGTCGCAATCCAAGCACACCGAGTAATCAAGAAGTTACTCAGGATGCCAAAAGAAAATGTAGAATTGTGTGGAGACAATGCCGAAAGGGGAGGGAATGATTAGAAATCGTCCAAATATGTCAGAACGCGAAACCCTTCTTGCCTTAGCCGCTTCGCAAAGGGGGCCATCAACTGCGTGAACCACAAGAGAGATCTCACCCAACCGAATGGCGGTTGCAATGCCCTGAAATTGTCGGCTGTTGTATCGAAACAGAAACCAATCCCTCATTGTGGGACCCATGCGCAAATTCCTGTATCCCTTGTACATATCGAATGATATGAAGTTGTCTCCTTCCTGGATTTCCGTTGCAAATTACGACAAGGACTCCATCCGAACTGATCCTTTTTTCCAGTGCTTTCTTTGCCTCGAATGATTCACGATAAAACACCCTTTCTTTGCTTCTGACCCTGCCATACCACGAATGCAGACGATATCACAGCTCCACGTTCCATCGCCTTCATAACACAACTATCCGTCACGTCTTTATAAATTACAGTCCGACAAACTTCCTCTAAGTCCTTGTGAGCGAACGCTTTGTCCTGTACAGACTGAGGTATACCATACATCATCATCCCCCTTCCAGGAACAAACGGAATTGACGGCGGGTTGTATGCTGCAAACTGAATTCCTCTGCAGAGGAAGTCGGAGCAACCTAGCTGACGCCAACCCTCGACGTGGTCTTGAGGTCCACGCCATAGTGGGCGGCAGATTCCTATGGCGACTAATTTTCGCCGGCGGAGCTCCCTTTTCCAGCTCTTTTTGTTCGTTGCTGGCACTTAGGGTAGCTACCGCCTTCATCAGCTGCGTAGATGTATGATAGTCGATCTTTTCCATTGGCTCAACTAAATCATCCAAAGCAGGCATGTCATTTTTTTGCTCAAGTCTGGACAGAAAAAGCTTCGCGTAAACCGAATCCTTCGCTACAAGTTTGTAGAATTGAGAACGAAGACCAGTCACTCGAAGACCGTAACGTACAGCAATTATTGCCCAAACGTCATATACTTCTGCCTTGTCAAATTCCTTCTCCTCCAGGGTTTCTTGTCTCAGACAAACTGCTGTCTGGTGAAAGTCATCCAGTATCCAGCTGCATTCAAGTAATTCGCTTCGTTATCGTGAACAGCTCTCATGCTCTTATGAGTCTCCATTACTTTGCGTAGCGGCCACTCCTTATGCTCGAAGAATCCAAACGTAAATAATCCAACAGAAGGTCCTTGCTCGTACGGATAGCGAGTCAACCCAAAGTCTTATCGTCACGGCACCTCCTGCAATCGTCGCATACGACATCATCCATTTCGGTTCTATCTCTCCTCGGCTCTAAGTCTTCCCTTAGATATTTTCTTGGCTTTGGAGATGATTTCGTTTGCCCATGATAGGCTAGACGAAAAGTCGGCTGCGGTTGTTGTAGACATCGTAAAGTGCAGTGCAAACTATTGCACTTGGTCAAGTACGTTTGACCGATTTGAAATTGCTGCCGCCAAAAGTTCCGGGGACTCTCTGATGAAAGAGAGAGGCATGATTGCGAAGTCAACCCCTTGCGATTGTCACGATTCATTAAATGCAGTGGGACCGCATTAGGCGACGGTGCAAGAGATTTAGATCAGATTCTAAATCCAATCCTACGCAGCGCGCTTGCCAAAATAGATTTGATTGCCTTGCTATTCAATGATTTCATGTTTCATGAGCATAAACCTGCGGTCTACACAAACACGAAAAAAGTCAGCACACAACACGCTCCATGGGAGCACAAAAGTGCCGAAATGCTGACCAGACTATTGAGTAAACTGTAGATCACCCGTCACTGCGCTGACATCAATGTGCATCCGCTATCAGATACCTCTTGAACCAAGAATCCAGACCAAACCAATCTACCAGTATTCAGCCTCAATGACCTCGAACAAATGTTTTCGCAGGGGACTGATGGACCAACCAAGAACACAAACAAACAGAAACGTCGCTTACAGCTGTAGACAAACAATCAACCAGGACAGAATGTCCTAAACACAAAACTGTATTAAATTTAGCGGGAATCGCGATAGAAATGAAAGGAAAATAGAGCATTAGTATTTATTCTACAGTTCTGGGATTTAGAAATAAATTTGTTTAATCAAATTAGTACCTAAGGAGATTACTAGTGCGTTTTATTCAAGAGAGCAAGCTCCGATGCGGCGTACAAAAATTATTACTAAGGAAAGAAAAGGAAGCCAATCTATGTTATTCTCAGGGGTATAATGTAAAGATTGGAATTGAATTAGAGAACATGGAGACTTAATTGCCGCCTTCTGCAATTTACTACATATTTTGGCGCGAATTGCGTCCGATGTACGGCGAACAGCATAATTTTAAAGTCGCATGAGTACTTTGGCATGGTCACATCAGGAGCAAAGGTTTCTCGGTGTGGCTGCAGTACTTCTGCCAAACTCCGTTTTGAGCCCCTGATACTCCTTGTCCGAAGCCTGGGTGCCCTGAGACATTAGACATCCATGGGGATCATTTGCTGCACTGTCGTTATGGATGCCAGCGCAATAATCGCCACAACAATCAGGTCGCTAGGCAATGATCTCGGACGGGCGGCCCGACGCCCTTTCCTCGACCATCGTGTGCATTTGCAACACTGGACAAGACCGGACATTAGAGCCATGGGGCCGCAGGTGGAACTGACTATTTAGACATAAAATTCGTCAATCCACTCGCTCCCTCCCACTCCAGATTCCATACTTTTATCCCGATGGCCAGTCTCAATGCGGCGAGCGCGGAAAAGCGGAGAAAGAACCAAGGCTTTCCGGAGGAATTACGACGTAGAAGCAGGCTAGTTCCTGTTTCAATCTCTACTCTTGGCGGAGGGCATCTAGAGGCGTTCTCAGTGGTCACGGAGATTGCAAAAACCGTCGCCAGCCGCGCAATGGAACGGTTTGCGAAGGTTCGAGTCATACCTCTACAAAGACACTCTGCGTTGGTAGTAACTTCTAACGCTGCTTGTCTGCTGGCTGGCCTCCCATCAACTTTCTGATAGACTGTTGTCGGTGCCAGCATTCGACAGCAATGATTTGTACATTCCTCGACCATCGGCACACGTATCTAACATGACATGCAGATTTGCAACTCTAAATGGGTTCCAGCTAATCCATACATCTCAATAAAGACACCCCCCCTATCTTCCCTTTGGCTTTGATAGGAATA
This sequence comes from Kappaphycus alvarezii, assembly GCA_002205965.3. NCBI lineage: Eukaryota > Rhodophyta > Florideophyceae > Gigartinales > Solieriaceae > Kappaphycus > Kappaphycus alvarezii. The sequence continues at coordinate 1,251,497 of NADL03000758.1, forward strand.
AATTGTCGGGGGAAGAGATACTCAGAACCAACTACCCCAAGAAGGAGGTGTTGCAAGCGACAAAAGTGCTACCGTGATATAGTTGAACGAACAAAAGGAGTTTATATGAAGAGAGTTGAGAGAGCTACAAGCAAGTATGGAAGGGGAAGGGTCTACCACTGATGCTCTGCGACTAGCGTAGAAAAATTTTTCTTGGGTCTGGAGTTGACTCTGAACTTCCTACTACTCGGGACTTGACTTGAAGTTGTCTGCCAGCTTTTTTTATGCTCTTTGTGTGAGTTAACTTGTTCAGCGCCCCACTCGGGTATGCTGGCTCACAAGTACTCCTACCATTTCTTGCAAACAGCCCCTTATATAGATCTTTTCAACCTCACAAGTTTTAGCACCTATACAGTACCTATGCGCCATATCGGCACCGCACAGAACGGTGCAAAGCATCCCTCTAAAAATAATTGAAAAAAAATTGTAAGTACAGTGACAGCGCAGCCAGCTCAGCATGCCAGCTCAGCCAGCGCAGCATGCAAGCTCATCCAGCACAGCATGCCAGCTCATTTAGCGCAGCATGCCAGCCCATCCAGCGCAGCATGCCATAATATCTAGAATTTTGATTATGTCAGGCTTATAATGGCTGTTACTTTGACAAAAGTCAGTACGGCCGTTGTGTGCTTTCGGAAGTGTACGCTGTCTATATTTAGTTTTTCCTCCTTTGCCCTCCAGTAGGAATGTTGTGGGGATACATTTTATCTGCCATCTGTGTAGATCTCCTGAACCTTCTGTCCTAGTTTCACTATAAGTAGCAGATAATTTTCACCAATCGATTGGATATATCATGTTTAGACTTTTTAAGGACCTTTGCGGTGTAGGAAGAATATTTCGGCAAGGGGGAACGTTTGGGGGTTTTACTCTTGGAAGATATATCCGATTTTCCGGCAAAATATTTGTGCGAGTCCACTGATAAATATTTAATTTTCTTTCTTGGTATCGCAGAGAAAAATCTTTTTTCTTCCTCAGCTGCGAAAATCCCACAGAATTGGCGGTTTAATTAAACGTTTTTAGTAGATAATGAATACATTAAACTGTTTCTCTATCTTTCTTGTACAGAGTTCACAACTATATGCAGTATACTTGAGCTGAGGTAGCAGATTGTTTTGAAGTGAATTTTTACGGCCCTTAGCGTAATTGCATGACCAAAATGAATGGCTAATAGCTTATTTATCTTTTCAAATGAGTCAATACCTTTCTAACCGCTTTTTTAAAGTTTCATATTAGGTACTAGGCCGTCTTTCATGATGCAACAGCTTCATTTACTGCTGCAGTTTCTGTTCCGTATATAAAACTTTTTTTGTCGGGCAATATATACTGCTGTCTCCGAGGGAATTAGTACGGCATTTTTACTTTGTGTGATGGAATATGATCAGAGGGTTGAAATGTCCCACAGAAGTGCAGCTTGGTTGCTTCATCTTCACAGTCTAGCGTATTTTTACAGCTGAGATTTCTTCACCGTACGCAATCATTGCTTTTAAGATGATTTGTTTACTTTTATCTCGTGTTTGATAAGTGACTTGATTTGTTATAAGGGGGGAATTTTTGGGTTATTTTAATGCATGGAAGATATGGCGTATAAAGAAACTAAAGTTCTATCAGTAATTTCCATGTGTGACCGTGGAATTCGAGTTACCAATTCCAGGTTAGGTCGATGGTCAAATTAGAATGCTAGTCTAATTTACCAACCGAATGATAATTCGAGCAGTCACTTCGACATTCAGTCATTCGTCTAATTAGAATGCTAGTCTAATTTTACTCTCTTGAATGTACGGCAGAATGTCTGCCGTATCTACTACATAACCGGTCGGACACATCAGTCCAAAGTAAAAAGCAACGATTCAAGCATTACCAACATCATTTTTCCCCAGCCGCCCACCGGCGTGCACATTAATCACTACGCTCAACGCGATTTGTGTTGTGGCTGACATTCTCGAAACCTGTCCGTTCGAACTTGAACTTTAGCTCTGGGACCAATGTCTGGCAACAGTTCATTCCCCTCATCCTCTCCTGCCGCTCAGGAAAGCCCGTCGGGCCAGGATGCTACTGAAAAACAACCGTCACATCCCAATTTCTTGGCCACTTTTTCGATCATCCTCGGCTTGTACGCCTTGACGCCGAGTCGGTTCGCCATTTCCTCCGTCAGTACGCAAATACTGCCGAGAGCTCACAGCCCGCGCTTCTCAACTATCAATCAGTGGTGCTATCATAACCGAACCAATCTGTCCAGTTAGCATCAAGTTCTGCATTGATGCAGACCATCTGGAATCAGCCATTGATGAAATCGGATTCATCGAGGGTGTTACGGAATATGATGAACTTCAAGAAGTCAGCTACGTTCCTATTTGGATAAAAAGGCCGAATCAGAGGCACATTAACTGCTGCGACTTGGATGCAATCGTGGAAAAAAACTGAAAATGGACATGTCTATAAAGTCGGCTAGAAGCCGAATGGAACTTTTTTCATGACATATACTTCCGAACTCCGCCGCTCGGGTTTGAAGTGGGTTTTGAATAACTATCCGAATCTATCTGTCTATCACGTTCTATCCGCGATCAAGCCGCAACAATTAGGGTACGACTTGAGAACGACCTGGGATTTGCACACTGCAATCTACAGGGGATTCCCTGGTTTTATGAAACATGCCCTTAACTGTCAGATGCTTTTGAGAAGCTAGATATCGGACCAATAGGGGTAAAAAGCTCACCAAAACTCTGGTAACACAACTTCAGGACATGGAGAGAAGAATAACAACCGAAAGAAAAGAATACCGGAGCTCCTGGTAACGGAGACACTACAGGGAAGGGATCCCGAGTTCCCGATCTCGATCCAAGAGGCCACCGCCGCCTTGTCACGGCCCATGTAAATCCAAAAAAGGACTAAAGCACTGGATAGACGACTTGAAGACACTACTGTGAGCAAAAACGTCTCAAAGCTGCTCTAGCCGAGGAAAGGGCTCGAGATGGTCCGTCCAAATCAACACGAAACCAGAAAGCAGAAAACAAGGGTTCGCTCAGTTCTGACAAAAAGACACTGTCTCTTTCGACTACTTCGAATAAGTCGGCCTTGCCCGATTACAGTATCCGACGGAAGAGCTTCAAAGGACGCTATCGGTCGCTGTGATGATGAGCGATGAAAGCCTAGTAGCGCCAACCCTGGCTGAGGACGCAGTCATCAAGGGCATTGGAAAAATGGCATCTATAACTCCGATTACTCTACAGGTAGCTCTAAAATCAAACGGGAACGAAGTCCAAACCTTCAAATTCTCCCGCTCCTGGACAGTCCCTCGCACGATCCTTCGTCTCTCGTCAGGATTTTGGCTTTAAAGAACGTTAGGTTCTTGGTAGCCGACGACGATCTGGCTAACGAACCACTTTTATTGGTCTGCCGGTTTTCGCCACCTCCGGGTAGATACTAAGACTTTATTGGAGTTGAACAGAGAGCAGCTGGACGGGACGGATTGCAGTTTGGCCACGTTATCCACAAGCCCTCTTGCCAGTGCATGTGGCTCAGTAGGGCGCCTAATGATTGCCGCCTCAACAAACTTCCCAACGATGGAACTCCAACCTGCTCTATGATAGCAGAGATGCCGCACCGCACGCCCTCATGTGAATTACTTTCGTGTCCGGTCATATTCGACCCGTTCCCTGACCCGTCGCTTTTAGATCCCCTCGACGTGGACCAACACGATGAAATACGCGATCAGTTCAGAGATGCGGCAATCTCAACGCAATGGTCTACCTCTAAAATACATTCCGACTCTTGATGCGTGTGACAGACCACATTGACATTTTTCGAAATCTTTCTCAGGATGTCCTCCTGCTAACGTTCCCCCATGATTATTAAGCTTACCCGGACGCCCGAACCCTCAAGGTTCGCCTCCGCAACTACTCTCAAGAACAACGGGATTTCCTCGCTGATTTTGTTGCCGACCTTGTACGTCATGGTTTAGCTTACCCAAATCCCTGTTCTGCTTGGGCTTCCGCTCCTCTACTGTCCCTAAACCTGGGGCCCGTTTTCGTTTTACAGTTTATCTCCGCCCAGTCAACAAGTTTACAGTCCGTCACCAATAACCCAATGCAAATATTGAACAAGAACTTACTAAGCTCACTTTGTCTAAGTTTTTCGCCAATTTCGATTTATCCACGGCTACTGGCAACTTCCACTACATCCCGACTCTCAGGAGTGCCAGTCATTTATTACACCGGATGGTATATTCACACCAACTCGCTTCCTGCACGGTCCAAACGCTGTTGTTCACATGCAGTCTGCATTTCGCAACTCCTCCTCGAGCTCCGATCTAACATGCTGGCCTGGCTCGATGATTTACTTGCCCACCACAGTAGTATTGAAGGGCTTCTTGACTGTATTCGTACTTTCTTCAGTATCTGTGTTACTAACAACATTAAGCTACACCCACGCAAATGCATCCTTTTCTCAAAGCAGATTCGTTGGTGTGGCCGCATAGTATCTGGGATGGATTACGTTCGATCCTCGACGGCTCGACGGGCTCCTTTGATGAGCCACATCGACTGGTGCTCATCTACAACAATTTTTATGCGCCTTGCAAGGTTAAGCAAAGCATCCCAAGGTTCTCGGAATTAATTGATCCTCTCCTACGTTCATGGGCGTGTGTATGATCGCGCTCAGAAACGCACTAAACGTGCAGTGTCCAGCATTCAGCTATCCTCTCTTGATGGGGTGACGCCGAATCTAAAGCCTTCGCAGATTGCAAGGATGCCCTTGCGCACCAAGTAAGGCTGTCCCATCGAGATTCCCACAAGCGTCTCTATGTCTACACCGACGCATCAGACACATTTTGTCTGGAATTTTGACTCAACTTCCTCCCACTGACCTTGCCCTAAACCATATGGAGCAGCGATATGTTCCCCTCGCCTTCCTCTCTGGCCGATTTAATCTACCCAGCTAGGTTGGTCTGTGTTAGAAAAGAAGCCTTATGCTATTTTAACCACTCTCGAGAGGATGCATTGGCTAGTTGCGACCGGATGGATTTGATCTTTATACGGATCACAACAACTTGATTTTTCTATTTGACCCCTCTCTGTGGTACCCGATCTATCGCAAACCGCACTTCGCAAAGTTCTACGCTGGGCAGTCCGTCTCAAGCATGTATTCCTACACTTGTTTTCACATTCATGGCGAAGAAACGTTTGGGCCGATCTCTTGGGCCGCTGGTCTGCCCCTGCTCAAACTGTCCGACGCCATGTTCGGATACCGGAACTTCCTTCATCTTCTTCGGATGATTTTGACAGGCCCTCAGCTTCGAAATTTCTAAGGCTCAAAGTTCACACACCAACCAAAGGACTTGGTCCTCAAGGATGGCCTCCTATGTCTACCAGATGGTGCAATCTGGATTCCTGATGATGAGCCCACACTACAACTTCGCCTCTGTATTATCGCCCACACTGGTCCAAGTGGGCATAGAGTCGTAAGGCAACGGAGACAGTACTTCGAAAGTATTTCTCTTGGACCACTCAATCAGAAGACATCGCAAACTTTGTTCGAGCCTGCATTCACTGCCCTCCACAATTGGAGGGGAAAGAGTTCCCCGTCCTTTTGGCCCGGCTCTTCATGGTACAAAACCGAATGACTCCTACAATTTGACTATATCGAGATGGTAGCTACTTCAAATATCGGACCTAAATACGTCTAATGCTTCGAGACGATCACTCGGACTACAAATGGTTTTCGCATTTTCAGATACGACAGCAGAGAATGCAGCACATGCCCTCGTGGATTGGAGCGCCACATTTGGTGTTCCAGAGAGCCTGATGTCTGATGGCCCTACGCACTTTAAGAACGAGACAATTTGCTTACTGTCTAAAGGACTAAAAGTGCCACACCATTTCACATTCCATATTTTCCTTGGACAATGGCGCCGTGGAAAGACTTGGAAAGGAACTCCTTCGCTTTTTCGTGCAATTATTTCAGAGCTTCGGATGCGTCCCGAGGAATGGCCGGACTTGCTCCCACTGGCAGAGTGTACTCAACAATGCGCCATCTCCGCATCGAAATAATATATTCCCCATCACTGCCTTCACTGGACTGGATGTATCACCACCTATCTCGACTTTTATCCGTTCTACAACGGCTACACTTTGTCTCTAACAGAAGCACAGTCTGAGCGCTTGTACAACTTTGATGAACTACAAAAATGCTGTGCTGCTCTACACCCATGGTCGAAGAGTTTGCAAAAGAATCTTGAACGATATCGACTGCTGCCTCCAAAGGAAGGCTACCAAATTTCACAGAGGGCGACTTCGTGCTTGTTGCTAGATCAGACTTTTCTAAAGGTGAGAAATTGGCATTGCGTTGGCATGACCGCGTCGTGTAATCAAGGCCTTAAACAACTATGTTTTCAGGTCGAAGATCTGCGTAACGGCCAAATGGAAGACATTCATGCTAGTCGTTTGAAATTCTACTCCGACTCATCTTTGGACACAAACGTCATCATGTCTCACGTGTTATCATCAGAAACAGGTATGCCTGTATCGCGGTTACTCCGCCTTGTAGAGACCGAGGACGGTTTAATGGTACTGGTTGGTTGGAAAGGCTTGCCAACTCGGAAGATAGCCTCGAACCAATCCAACGCGTTTTCGAGGATGTGCCACAAATGTTCAACCGTCTCCTCATGCGCAAGAGCACCCCGATTAATCTCGCCAACAAGGCACGTGCAGCTCTCGCGCTCTGAGAAAGGGGAGTGTGACCGTGGAATTCGAGTTACTCAATTCCAGGTTAGGTCGATGGTCAAATTAGAATGCTAGTCTAATTTACCAACCGAATGATAATTCGAGCCAGTCACTTCGACATTCAGTCATTCGTCTAATTAGAATGCTAGTCTAATTTTTACTCTCTTGAATGTACGGCAGAATGTCTGCCGTATCTACTATATAACCGGTCGGACACATCAGTCCAAAGTAAAAGCAACGATTCAAGCATTACCAACATCATTTTTCCCCAGCCGCCCACCAGCGTGCACACCATGTTCGCCACTTCCCGTGGACATTTGCCTGTAATGGCGCCAACATGCATCATCAAAGAATACTACGGTTGATACTCAGGTAATGGTCCCTCAACTATGAGGATTTCGATTTTAATGAAAGAGTTCATACGTATGTGTGAAATCTTGCATAGAATGACCCGATGACCTTACTATGTGGTATTTTCAGGAGCCGTGATGGTAATTGGACTCACCGGCATAATCCTTGTGCTTCCAACCTGCAATACTTCGTTCTAGAAGATTAGAACTACTCTAATTTGGATGTAGTGCACCAGAGTTACCCCGTTTACTAACCCGCTATCGGTCTCTATAGGGATTCGCCCTGAGATCGTGTTTTTCGCTAACTTTCGAGGGCTCCCAAATTTGATAACCTAATCTGGATTATATCGTATAGTGCTCCACCACTGTCAGCTACGGTAAACATGTTTGGTTTACAGTTAGCGCGAGTCAACAGTATATGCAGCCGAAGCTGGACTCTCGGCACGTGCTGTCGTGGGATACTGTACTGTATGTGGATACCACTTGTTGATCGGGAACTCCACTTCTACTTAGTAGTGTGCTGATATGATGCAATTAGGGCATGTTTACGTTAGATTGTAGATGGTCGTTTTTACTACGTAGTCTACCCTATCCTAGCTACCTCTATAGTAAAGAGTATTGTTGCTTGGCCTAGTCTCTAGACCCCCTTCTTCAGAATCAAGTATCTCTGTGTTTGGGCTTGTCACTTTCCAGTTCATCGTCGGTGCCCATACCGTCTCGGGATCTAGACCCGCTTTATTGCGTGCGTGTACGATCTAAGTCCGGGTATATTTATCTAGAATAAGCAAAGGGTAATAAATTGGACCCATGATGCACCCCAACAACCTAGTTTTTCGACGTTCGTTTACTCTAAATTGGTGGCTGAATAAGTAGAACAGGCCATCTTAGTCCCTATCGTGATCGAGTACGGTAAAACATCAGTAGTGTCAATTAAAACAGCAGATACGAGTAGAATCAGGATGCCAGTTTGCTGGCGTAGTATGTACACAGTAAGTAGGATCATAGGAATATACTTGACCACTGAAGAAGCTAACAGATGCAATTCATGTGGCTGCGCAAGAGGCCTTGCCGCTCGAACATCCGCACCCGCGCCTTCCGTGCTAGCATGTCCCTCCCCGTTGCCAAAGGCTGGGTCTACTGTGCACCTTGCCTTGGATTGAGGACGCACATCAAGAGCAAAGACTTCTCCGTGTGGTTCCAGTACTTTTGCCAAACCTCTTTATTCGCCCCAGGTACCCCTTGCCCAAAAGCAGGGTGTCCTGAAATGCTGGATATCTACGGGGATCACTTGCTACATTGTCGCTTTGGCTGCGAGCGGAAAACTCGCCACAACAACCAGGTGACTTTACTGGGGAACGATCTCGCAAGAGCCGCCCGACGTCCATTCATCGAACCTCGTCTACACTACCAAGACGGGACGAGGCCGGATATCAGGGCGATGGGAGCCGCCGGTGGCACGGATTATTTCGAGTAACCTTTGTCAACCCGCTCGCTCCCTCCTCCGCAAGGGCCAAGGCTTTCAGCCCATTCACAAGCCTCAACGCAGCTCAGGCAGAGAAGCAGCGGAAATACCAAGGGTTCCTCGCTGAGCTGCCTCGGAGAAACAGGCTGTTTCCTGATCCCATCTTAACGCTTGGAGGATGGCATCCGGTGGCGTTCTCCGTCGTCAAGGAAATCGCGAGAACTGTTACACCCCGCGCAATGGAACGGTTTTCGAAGGTTAAAGGCACTCTTTTACAGCGGCACTCCGCATTGACAGTAACCTCCAACGCCGCTTGTTTGCTGGCTGGCCTCCCTTCCACCTTCTGGTAGATTGGAGTTCCATCTACAGTTTTCGACGCATTGTACGGTTTCACAATTGGCTTGACCATGATACAATATCTACGCTCCGGTACAAATTTACTGGGTACCAACCCACATATCTACCACAGTAGATTAACCCCCCATTTCCCCCTAGACCACTAGGGTCTCTAAGGGGCATACAGAGTGAGTCTTCCAACAACATCCTATTTGACCTTGCGCATCCATTTGTCTCCGCCAAAATGGTTGCATCTCTTGTAAGTTTAGCAGTTACACAGATTTCCTCTGATGGTTTATATACATTGTATAGTAAATCATGTCTGGTTTAATGTATATGGCGGTCATAACGCGTGATTATGAAGCCCGACCACCTTTGGACCGATATGGTCTCTTTTCTTTCTTCGCAGGATCATTCAATCTTATCTTTACTTTTCTAAGCTGACTTAAAAATTTTTACTGGGAGACCAAAGCACCTTTCCGAATTGAGGGGTTTCAGGGTATCGGCACAAAATCAACAACTTGTATGCGCTGAATTTTCGCAGTCCTAGGGGCCACCGTCGGTTTCCAGATGCCTCCGTTCATTTCGTAACTGAGCAGTCGACTATTTCAGTTTCAAATCCTCTTCCGCGACATTTTTAATGGCTGCCCGGGTCGGCTGGAGCTGAGGCCCTTCAATTAAGGCCACCGAAATTCCAGTGAACAGCGACTCAGCTATCTTGAGACTCATTTAGGTAAGCCATTTCATCGTTCCTGTCGTGGCCAATGTTTATACTAAGGTACTCTCACATGCGTGAATAGCGCATTGAACCCAGTTGGGAAAATCCGGCGATTTTTGCTGGGGTATATTTGGAATTGAACTTTTAGGATAATTTAGCTAGGATTTAATCTGTATTCACAATGAACGAGCGATCAAAAACAGAAAGTCAACTTTGATTTTTCGGAGTAAACGATTTTTTGCCTGTTTTCTGTGCTCTGTTGTAGTTATTGCTTACAGTCCGCCTAAAAAGAACTTCATTGTGTTTAACAGACATTTAGCACTCATGGCCGCGAGGACCCCTGTAAAGGAGAGCAGCTGATCGCTCTTGCTATTTAGAGAGGGAGTCTGTATCTTGTCTTTATCGGACATCCTGGAAGTTCTTTGCAGTTAGTATTGTAATTAGATTACTAACCTTGCTCAAAGCAATAATTTGCGTACCGTGAGTATATAATTGGTTGATTACTGTCAGAATTAAGGGCTCACAAACTTCTGAAGGCCAACCGGAAGTCTTTGGTTTGTTCAGAGTGTGAAATATTGGTCGAGATAGTATGGTATCGTTTTGATGTAGTTTCGTCCCAGACCTTGCCACACATTTCCTTTTTACATTTGCGGTCTAAATAATAGCCCACAAAAAATACAGTACATTACGATAGAACTGGTAGTATCTTCCCTACTAAACCATAATCGACGACTGAGTAAAAAGTCGAACGGTATGACCTAATTCTTTATTTTGTTTGTCTAGCTGGATGGACTTCAACTGTAATTGCTACTCAGTACGTCTTGGAAAGACTACGGTCCTACAGATTGCACAAGCAACGCAAAATTCTTCTCAGTCTGGTTTCCTCTAGAATGACTCTCCAGTCGAGTGCTTGTTGCGCAAGCATCGTGTAAGAAGTGAATAACTAGTCCATGACGCTCGCCTAGTCGACCGAAAGACTTGTTCGAGCGTTGTTCGTAGGTGGTTCTTGCGATGTTCTCCCCTTTCAGCACGGTGCTCCGCTTCCTGGGACAGCAATGCCCGTGCAGACTTGACAGCCTGTTCATGTGATGTTTCACTCGAGACTTCAACAAAGCCTGAAAATATGACAATGACTGTTCAGGCAAAATGGTTTATAAAAAGAGCGAGACCACGCAGTATTGCACAAATGACGGCGTAGAAAATACCGGAAGCACAGGTGCCCGTTGAACTGAGCAGGACTCCACAAACTTGACTGTCAAAGGCAATATCTTCACAGAAGCAATGAATACAAACACCTGAAAGTTCCACGAAGAAGTTACTGCTAAGAATTGGTGCTCCTTACATGTGACTTTTTGAGTACTCCATAACGATTGAGACTTTCCGCGCAGTAGAAAACATCGATAGTTCAAAGTGAAAGCGATGGCCATTAAAAGTTCGAGAAGAGATTAATTGATGGGTAAGTTTGGGTTGACTGTCTCAACCGCACAGATGACTTCGATTACTGGACAGCTGATGCTTCTGATTAAAAATTATTTTTGTTGATAGAAAATTTAACAAAAAGGAACGGCAATAAGTAATTGAATGGCTCGATGAAAACTCTGCGGTTCGGAGAAGGACGAAAATTTAATTCCATTTTCTTTGCTTCGTAGACTAATTGCTGAGCAAACGACTCAAAACTGTCCCTAGAACTCATTCAAGGCGAATTCTTATGATTGGAAGTACATATATATTCCTAACACAAACTTTAGCATTGCGTATCTCAGAATATTGTAAAATATCTCCATTTAGACTGTTATAGAAGCAGTTTTGCTTACAGAAGATTATATTCGTATTTCCAACGATTCTAATTTTAATAAAGTTCCTACAAGGCAGTGCCTTTGATTCGCGACAGAACTTGGGCACCTTTGAAGATTTTACCGTAACTATATGCTAGCGGTTCTTCGAAGTCGAAAGCGATTTAAAATGATTTTAAGACTTTCAATAGCTTTAAAACTCCTAAAACATGTCGTTTATCGAATTATTTTTGAATATATCAATTTGATCAGTAATTAAACTTTATTACTCATTCGATGTAATTCAAACATGTTAAAACTAAAGTCAGCAATAGAAGAGCGGAAAAGCTTATGTTGGAACTGGATTTCCATACGATTTAACTTTAGCGTAGAAATCTTCCACCTTTCATATCAGAAAAAGCAGATGATCTCGGAGAAAATTAAAGAAGAATATAAATGGAGAGCTTCAGGCGCGAGAGAGTGCTTAGTAATTTTTAGGATGCAACTAGCAATGGAAAGATGGAAAAATCTACTGAAAGCGTGAACTTGGGAAATTTTTGTCGAAAATTTTCATTGGATAGCTATTGCTATAGGTTAAAAAAGTCACATTTGAAAAAAGAAACGTGCCCGCAAAATGGTTTTTCTTCAAAAAAACTAAAACCCGGCCTTCATAGAGGTCAAAATATGAATCCAAGGAAATACATATTTTGATTACTCCCGTTCATATAGATCAAATTCATACACTCACGCCACTTAATTTGTTTTACGTAAATCAAATTCTACTTTTGTAGCAGATTTAATAGAAAAGTGAACTTATCATCACTACTAAAATGATTCTAGGAGTGTTAGTATCAGCAATAGAATAAAGTCTGTAGATGGTAGACCAAGGTGAGTTCAAATTTTGCTGCAAATGACCTACTTCAGAAAAACGGAATTTACCCTTTGCTATTGAAATGATCTCCTGTAATCAGATCTAAAATATATAGTAAAGTTCGGTGTCTAATGCGAAATTTCGATAAACTTTTATTTTCAGTCATAGAATTCTCCTGAGCTTGTTTGATGATATATCATTATATCAATTCTGGTACACCAGACGAAATTCTCAGCCTTTTTAAAGGGTTTTCAATCAAACCCTCTATTTTACTGCTTTTTGAAAATAAAGAGTAATTTCATTCTTTGAAGCACATAAAGAGCCTACACTTTTGCAATGTAATTATAATAAAGGGGTTGCGATTCCTACTACTTGGCTTTGTTTTACTGAATTATTTGTTTTTATTAATTGAGAAAAATTATAATGGCATCTATTGTTTGGCTGGTATAATTATAGCTGCAAAGAATATGAAAACAATGCAAAGATATCGTGATCAATTGAAATCTGAGAAATTTTATCAAGATAATGGCAAGGGTGGGTAGATAATTGATGAACTGGTTTCGATTTATATTATTCCTAGAAACGAGAATTTAATGCGACTTTCATCTAAGGAGATATGTGTTTGGAGAAACTTGAATGAAAATTGAGAGTAAATTTTGTAAATTGAAATAGTTATATGAAAGTGTAGAAAGTAGACATTTCATTGGCTCCAGAACAATGAAAATCTTTACAGAATCATGATTTGAAATTGAAATTTGCAGGAAGTTCATGTTCTTCCAGTGAACTTTTAAAATGCGTAAAGAATAATTGCGGACTGTCAACAGTAACAGTCAGGATTTATGACCTTCAGTTTCGATGAAACTACATTCGAGACAAGATGAAGCTACTAGTAGCAATCATATTGGATTGAGAAAAGGACAATGTAAGGCGTTTTATCTTTTATTTGTTCCTTTTTATAATAAATGGAGTCATTGTCAAACTGCATAGAAAAAAATATGAGAAATCTAATTCACTACAAGCAGTGGTAATTTTTGTTGACATATCTAAGTGACATACCAACAACTTATTCCGCAACTATTTCTGAATTATTACTTTTTGGTCCCTGAAACAAACTTTAGTATTGTAATAAATGTCTTCAAGCTAGACTGAACCTTAGCGGCAAATTTGAATATAAACTTTTGAAGCCCCCACCCTCAAAAAAAGTTAGGATAGTAGAGTGTTTAGTTATTTGAATTATATTCACAGAGGATTTATAATTTATTGAATAAACATAAGGAGAATTCTAAAAATAAAACTTGAAAATCCGTGTATATTGCTTGAAAATTAACAATAAATAATGATTAAAGGAGTCCTCCAAACCTTTTTGATGCAAAAAGCTAGTAAAGTCGATCCTAGAGACATAAAGAACCTTTCGAAATGGATAGAACCTATCCCAATACTGAGAAGATAAACATTTCATTCCAGCGATGATGCAAATTTTAACCCAGAAAATATTTTAAAATGTGTGTAGGGAGTGTCTTAGTATGCTAAGGAACCATTTTCATAGGGTCTTGTGTGCATTGGTCTAAATGGTTTTTAGTTAAATTCATTGAGTCCAGCTTCGCATTAAAGACGTCTCCTTGATGATTTTAAGATCAGATTAGATCTTTGCAAACTAAGAAAAAACTTTCCATGATTAAAAATTACGGAATCATGATTTCTTTAGTGCCATATTTAAGAAAGGAAGATGTGATGAGAAATAATATTTTCCTCCTGATAAACAAATTCTAAAAATTGAGATCGCTAGAAATAATTCACTCAATAAACCCTTTTAAAATTTTCATTCTATTATTTCCTTTGATTTAGAAGAAGTGACCATTTACCTTGAAATAAACGACGTAAAATAGTTTTCTAGATTAGTGCAAGTATAAACCGCATTCAGTTCATTTTTATGAAACAATTATACCGAAAACAGCTTATCTTGCATTTACCAACCAATCAATTTATAACTTTTGTCTTTTGTAGTCTAACTCAGCTTTAGGCCTTGGTATTAGAAAACATTGCCTCACTATTGAATTGTTCAAACATTTTCCGATGCTGATTTTCACACAAGGCAAAGATAAGCAAGAAACTATACCACAGAGCCCTTTAATATTTTTCCGTTTTCGTCCATCAATTATTTCACCTCTAATTGTATATATCAAAACCATTTCAAAGAAAAGAATAAATATTAGCATGAAAAGGTATTGCAAGCCTATTAAATCTAATTATAAATATTTTAACGTAGTAACTAAATGAAGTTTCTAGAAACTTAGTGCGAAGCGTGCTTATCAATGACTCACAGAGTATTTCGGCCACAGAAATTTTCAGGACTACACATTTGACATATTTAATTTTGCCACTGCCTTTAGGGGTTGAAATCTGTTCGAAATGTAAGTAGTGAGTAATAATAAGTACAATTTCATGGCCACGTCTATGGAGAACGCGTTAAATGCAAAGTATCGCTCCTTGAAGTGCTGCTAATTCGAAGGCATCTTCGTCGCCTTCGCAATCTTTTTATGCTCTTGGGGTATGTCCTATCAAACTGGATTGTAAAATTGCGAAAATACAGGAATGTTATTCTTCTCAGTCACTAGTAACCTTCTTATGGTTTTTCATTCCGTTTCTTGCCACCTTGCCTGCCTCCACTTTAACACCACTTGAAATTCCAGTAATGTACCTATTTAGTGCATCAAATTAGGTTTAAATCCCTGAGATGAAGGTTTGATCACGACTCATCAATAACTCTTGTACATATCCGGTGCAAAAGTATCTAGATAAGTGGAATCTGCTGGAGAGATGATCTGATTCCACTTATACATTCACTTCCAATGAGAAACTATGTGCGGAAAATTGTTATGGTTATCCTCAAAATTGATTTAATCAACTGGTAAAGTTTATTATCCATGGAAATTTTAAAAACAATACATAGCTTTGTAGCCTAATTAATTCTATTTATTTTCATAACAATTTCCTTTAAGCCATTAGAACCTCAATCACATACTGCACTGGTAGATCTAGGCGCGATATTCAATAACTAATGGTGTGGGCTTAAATATAGTGGACGCTAGCTAACCTCACTGCCAAGGCCAGAATAACACACTGTGTTTGAGCGCATCGTACGATGTTATACTACCAGTGTACTTTTCCTTAAATTATTAAAGCCTCAATCACGTATCGCACCAGGACCGCCTGAGAAGACCACTCAAAAACTAATATTTAGATCTTTACGAAGGCTTGAAAGCAGCCAACGGATGTTGAAAGTCAGGTGATACACAAAACACTTCCAATTGAACCTATTGGGAGTCAGCAGCAAAGTTCCTCTAGAGATAAAATGGACGGATGAGATTTACAACCCTAAATCTATATCAGGAGGCTGATGTTCGAGGAAAAATCCGTCTGCATTTGTGCATGAAAGCGCAATTAATGTCTTCCCTCCCCATTTTTCGTTCTGTGGTCAGCCAAAAGTCAGACGATAAGCGTACAGCTATGGTACCGCGCCATATTGGATTTTTCCGCAATGACTTATAGTAACAACACTACGATGCCCGGAGTTTAAAATAGGCAGGCCAAAATTGGTAGGTCTTTCCTTGGGTTTATTCAGGTATATTCTAGAATTTACCAACTTTCATAATGCAGTAGCGCTCCTACGGGGCCGATAACTTTTCAATATTTGTTACTTGAATTATTCAGTAGGTTCAGACATTAAAACTAGTGATAAAGGGCTGTGTTTGTGATAAATAGTTCAGTACTCTGAATGATACATTATGGTAAAAATGTTTCCACTCTACACTGTTGGGTTTGTTCTAAGTATTCTCTTTTCAGAACATCTGAATAGTTCTTACTTTGTTTTAAACTGCTCATCAACAAAAGCAGATTTCGGCAAATTTTTATCAGTACTATATACTGAAGCTGCTCTTTTAACTACTGTGTACTAACGGCTTTGCTTTCCTTATTCCTCTTAATTTTTATCCGCATCAAAACTGCCCTCCTGCAAATCTCCCAAATAAGCCCACTGTTTCGTCCCATGAATTTGTACCACATGATCTTCCCCGAACGGATTGGTACGACTGTCAAAATCTATAAGAAATTTTTTGTGATAGTTTCTCAATCAAGGTCCTAACGCTGTCGCTTTTTTTTTACCTCAAAGATATTTCGGGTGAGCACAACAATGATTATGGGCGGGGTTCGGCTTAAAAAAGTACTGCTCAGGTCACAAAACGTTTTCCTAATCCTTTTTGCCTGCATCTGGCGACGTTAGTTAATCATAGAGAAACACAAATACGTTTATTCAAACAGTAGAGATAATAATATTAGAATATGTCGTGTAACAGGCCCCCGTTCTTCTCTGGATACGTCATAAGTAGCCGTCTCGAAAGAGATGGTGAAGTCAAGAGGGTCAGGTGACTCAAAATTTGGAACAAACTATTTTCATGAGATAGGTAGGGTGCTAGCGTCCTGTCCCAAATCAAGGTAAAAATTGGGGCATCGTCAATTGTCACGAGTCGTAACAGCTTGCTGGGGTCCATTCTTCTTCGAAAGATCTATTTCGGGGGCGCATCTGCACTTCCGAACAGTCGTGGACCGTTTGTCTCCTCTCTGTAACACGAAATTATTTCTAAAGCCTTATCGTGGAAATTCGTCTAAAGGACCAAGATGTCGGTAGGCCGCCATTTTAGAAACCCTTAATCTTGAGAAGCTGTCCTGTGCATGTACAACTAACCTTGATATCGATGCGTTAAAATATTACCAGACTGCGTAACTTCCGAGAGGTATGGTAACAATGAACAGAACGAACGAAGGATGCCCAATAATGATACGATGTGAGTAAAAGAATAACGACTCAATGCAATACAGAAATTGTAACAAAGAACAAATGTGACTTTTGATTTGGCCCTGAAGGATGAATTGAGGGCGGAAGGTGGAAGAATAAGCGAAGACTCAAAAAAGAAACGTTGCACTAAATGTTCTCAAGTTGGCTGTTTTATAGCCCTGTTTAACCGGTTGTGATCTGAAACCAAGTCTTTTTGCGCAAGCCGTAAGTCTGCTATGTGGCCGTCTTCTAGGGTGCTTACAGTATACAGGCGCAGCCGCGAAGCGAATAGAAAGCCTAGAATGGTAAGCTGCCTACATGATAATCAGCAAAACTGCTTATTGTGAGCCGATGCAGCTATGACCGAGAAAACTTACCTGGGGTTGCAGATCACGGTCACGTTCAACCTAACTTTTTATATTCACCAATAATTTTCCAAGTATAAAGTACCAAATATGTAGCGCGCTGCTTCGTACTTTAGTTTACGTTTTGGTCTCTGCTTGGAGTTTGTTCTAACCATTCAAAGGCTAGGTAGAATTTTTTTTATTTTCCTCATTGGGTGCAAAACAAATGCTGGATGTTCGTTCAAAATTCAAGTGAACGAGGTCAGAAGACGAGAAATAGTTTCGATGGAAGTATGGGTTCGCTTAAAGTAGTTATTTTCTGTCGAGACCTATTCCGTCTTGTTCATCTGTACTTTATGTGCCAGGAAATCAGTATGATTGTTGATAGTTTCATCGCCTCACCCTGACTTGTAATTTCTCGTCAAAAGTTACAGAAAATTTTTTGAATAATTGGAAAATATGAGGCATCGATTGTAATAAAATGATTATAAAAAACATGGCAGAACTCTTGCATAGGAAAATAATTTTCAAAAACAAATGTTAATCTTTCTCATAATACGAAATTTTAATCTCAATCCTTCAAGGACTTCATCTTCCAATAATAAATCGATTCTATCCTAGCATAGAAAAAGTATCATTCAAGAATTTTAAGTTTAATGCGAGCCAATTTGAGGAGAGATTATTCAGAACTGAAGATTTAATCCTTTCGAGTGACAGACAGGGACATGATTACAACTTATTTATTCTCCGCAAAAAAATCAGAAACTTAGGAAGCAAGAACATGGACTCAAATTGCATAAAATCGCGGGAACCAAGGGCTGCGATGAGGTAAATTCAACTGGACCGTAAAGATGGCCTAAACGAGGGGAAAGAAATGTAACCCGAAGGACAGAAGCGAAAAAGGAAAAGAAAGGTTTCGAGGTATAGTCCGAAGCTGGAACCACGACGAATGGCCGGATCCTGTGATTTCTATGTGTAATGCTTCGGTGGAGGCGAGCTAGGAGCTACAGGTGATTTGACCCTCCCGCCGGGAAGGCCGCAAGTTTAAGGGCAGCGGGCACAGCCCTTTGTTGGGGTAAAAACGACCTACCACGGGTCTAGAGATACAGTCCTCTCTGGGATCACAACGCCAGCTATGGGCGAAGAAAAGACGCAACTCTCGCAATAGGAGAAAAGGGAGAAGCCCAAGGGATGATCAGGCCAGGATGCTACGATGGGACCCTATAGGAATGGAGTTAGCTGTTGATAAGGACGCCCAAATTACACAGAGAAATGGTACCTGGGACTCGAAGGGGATGAGGTAACTTCAGAGCCAGCACTTCGGCATCTGTTTACCTGGCATTCCATAGCGGCTGAATAATAAATGGTGGGTTATAAGTTAGTCTGTTAGATTGTTAGATTGTTAACGCATGGTTCTAAAAGTTATTAGTCACTCTAAAATAAACATCAGGACCACATGTGGCCTTTCTCATGTCTCTACTGGGTCCCTGGTATATAATCCTGTAAGAACTGTAAAGTATTAAATGTAATCGATTTTTTATTATCAATCTGGATTATTGATCCCTATTTTAAACAAAAAGGGTCATTGCATTACAAATATTCCAATTGGTTTTAACTCGAAATCAAAGAATAATTTAGTCCATCTACATTCATATTGAATTATACATTTCTCCTCACCTCCTTTCTCTATATTTGATCTGCTTTATTTATACGTTCTCTGAAACAATTTTGTACAGAAAATCAAAATATCAATGTAACCGACCAAATTGGATGACTTTCTCTTCCAAATGTGCTAAATATAGAGTATTGTATCACATTTTTTGCGTCTTACAGTTGTAAAACACATAAATGAATTTATTAATGGGTATTTTTTTGAACGTAAACAACAATTTTTCTATATTTTGTGTACAATTATATTCAGGTTCAATCATTTTTTTGATACATACGGCAGTTTTCCATATCTTTCTGTTCAGTAGAGAGACGGCAAAATCTTGGATGTCCGACATCTACGGTTAATAGTAGGTTTCTCTCTTGATCCATTTGAAATAATTTTCAAATCCATCCGATAGCTCTCAGTTCTCTGCAAATAATTTCTGCTTTCTTACAGAACCACAAGTCTATAGTACAGTATATCTACACAAAAAGATAATTATTTCGAGAGCTTGATGTAATCAAGCAGACTGCGTTAATCAACGGGGACTTTATGGAATCTCTTTTCAAATTTACCATTCCGTAAAATTTTCCCTTTATCTGCTTCACCTCCGCTTTTCAATCACCGGTTAAAATAGATATTTAATATTACACTTTTTGCAATAAACTATCGAATTATGTATATTTTGCAGAAAAAAGTTGTAATTTATAGAAGATTTGTAATTTTACCAGCTCTTGGAACAAAACTCATATTTCCATAACAGTAAACATTTAGGAAAACATTGATTTTTCATGAATCTTTTAGTGATAAAAAGAAATAAACTGGAGAACTTCTCAATGCCTGGAAAGTTCTAAACTTTTTTCCATGCTATGATTATTTTCATTGAGTTCTGAGTTTTCAGTATATTCCCTGTCATTTTACTGACTCTTACATTGAAAATTTCAAGATTCCTGAACCAATTGATCCTTATTTTTTCGTTTCTTTGACTTTCCTGATTTTGAATTAAACATATAATTCTGTGTTTCTGAGTTGAATTAAACTAGATCAAATTCATAGTCTGCCTCCTCTCAATTATTTTTTCAGGTTCATATTTCTTTCTAATATCCCAGAAGCGTTCATAGAGGCATACAAAGCCCTATGACGCATTCTGATCACATTTTTAGCAAAAGTGGTTACTACCGAAAGTTCAGTCCGAGGATAGTCAAATATTACACATGCTACGTTATTAATCTATTTCAAAGTACTCTATGGCAGCAGCAACATGCAATGATAAAGATTCAATTATAATTAAGTAAAATATTCTTCCTTGTATCACGTGTATCTCGTAGAACTCTGGCTGCGTCTTAAAATGCATTTCTTCAAATTTGGTATCAATCCATACATTTCAGCATCATTTTAGTATTTAAAAGTATGAGATGCTAGGAACATTTTACCAATATTTCAAATGGGAAACACCTTTATTCTTTATGTTCAAATTAACTTTTTTGACTTTAATGTGGCATAGTCTTACTTTTCATCCAATGCACCATGTATCATTTCCCGTAATTCATCGGGCTCTTCCGCCACTGAGTACGGTTTTTCTTCGTGATACTATTTCATTCTTCCTAAAACTCTTTTATACTGAGAAAATGATTGCGAGTAACCCGCACACCGACACTTTCGAAAGAAAAGAGATGACTACGGAGCACCACCTCCGGCTTGTCAAGAGGCGGTGCAGAAAATGAAACCGTTACGCTGGTGTGAACTATTGATTAGAAAAACTGCGGTTAGCACACCCATGAATTTCGCAAATTTTGAGAAAAAAACGCACCTCAGGAAACTGATAGAAACGCCGTTCTATCAACTGTTTCAACTACTGAGAAATTCTATTTACTGAGGCTGTTCCTCTGGCAGTTGGATACTTCCCCTTTCTTCCGCACCTTGAGGAGCCTTCTCACCTAAATAAACCAACCTGTGCTCTGGTTACGACCATCTGGAGACTACATATATATAAAACTACCATTTTCACATGTTTCATTCCAATTAAGACTTGAAGACACTGTAAGCCGTCACGATATTGTCCACCGAGCTCCATTGACGTCCACGGCAATAACTAATGTAGATTGTTGTATCAAAATTCGTTGAAATCATGCTAGTGAACCGTGTGCTCAAACTTGAATCACGACTTATTGCACAGCTACAGTACAGATGCTGATATGGAGGAAATTGGTGCTTTTACTACTGTTTGGACTGTTTTTAATCAAAATATTTTATTTTAGTACTGTTTGGACGGATTTTGAAAATTTGAACTGCATGTATAAATTTATGTCTGAAGCTCCAGCCTGCCTGGACGGCTTCAACAAGCAGTTCAACCTTCGATTATTTGTTGCGCGCCCAGTACCCTACACCTGGTAAAGCGACAAAAATCTTTCAGTCTTGTGAGTTCTTCCAATCCGACAGAGGGTTAAAAGCTCTATTACATTCGCCTTTCTGCCGACTGGAAGAGCGGTATAACATTTTGTTGTACTCTGATCCTTCGGGATAAAGCCAGTTGTCGGTAGCGAGATCTATAGGGACTGACTCTTACATATCAACACCTGCCATCGACGTCATCTGGCAAGAGGAGAGTCGGGCAACTACGATTCTCTTGAAACCCCGCGAACATCAAATACACCAGACCAGCGAGCCTTTCATCAAGCCTCGCCGTGGGATCACGACTGGAAGTGGAGAAAAACCGAGGCAGCGACCTTCAAAGCCCTCAAGTTGCAAGCCACCGACCGTATATGTTTCATCTCGAATACTGCAATCGTGACCTCCGAGCTGAAGCTCCCCACGGCAACCGGAAACAAAGAAAAGAATTACATTCGTGGAAGTAAAGAAGTTAGGACGATAGGGATAAGAAGCAAGGGCCGTTAACTACTTAAAAGTCTCAGAGCTATCCAGACATCATTAATATGTTTCGTTAGGATAACAGTATCATTTACCAAGAGAGTTGATTGCATTAAAAAAAGTCAAATATTCACGAAAAGTGAGTCCTTCCGAGTGTTAAAATTTCCAGGCTCCACATAGATGCTTTAGAATATTTCTTTCAACGATTTAATCTCTAAAAACGTTTTCATCGTCCCAACTTCGTTCACAAATTCCCTCGTAGACTGCCATCGCGCCTCATACGTGCTCGACTTCTCCATCAGTCTTAACTATTGACGTATTCTACCCGTATTCGGTGCGCTAGAAATTAAACATTAAAAATCGGGATATCACCAAGTTAATCAACCGACACGGGCGCGCTTTACTTCTTGCGCAATTTCAGTCGGATGTAGCCTATGTGACTTGGTGTGCGAAACATGTATAACTGAGGGCAATCTCATATGCGTTTGGAGCTCAATACGCACTGCATTTCTTCCCACAAGCTGCATAGCTCGAAAAATATCAAACTCCTTGCAATTAAATTTGACGACTGCGGAACTCCTGCATGCATACTTTAACAGCTTATGCGATATCGAAACGCAGTCACCAACTCGATAGTTTTGGCGCTTGAAGTCAATGCTCGCTTCCGCAATTCGGCTTGTCTTTGCCAGCCTATGTTCGTAAGTGGCGTCGTCCATTGCGGCTTTCAGTCGATCCAGAAAGTCAGACAGCGAGTTCAGTTTGGCAAAAGATTGAAATAAGACATCAATGGGTCCCTTTGGCTTCCATCCTAAATCCATTTCAAACGGGGAAAGGCCTATATTCTGATACCACAGAGTTATAGGCAGAACCTGCACATGACAGGAATGGATCCCAATCATCCTGTTCATATGAAGAGAAATACCTATATAGTTCTTTACTATTCTTTTCATTACTTCCGAATCTCCATCAGTCTGTGGGTGTTTTGAAGGTGCCATACGAAGCTTCAAGCAGCAAAGCTACATCACAGACTCTCGAAATTGTGATGTGAAACATGGGTCACAGTCAGATATAATTCCATCTGACAAATCGTGATGGGGAAATATTTGCGTGAAGAAAGAAAGTCCCACATCCGTCGCCTGATCCTTCTCCTTACCGGCAATGAACCTCACACGACGCGATAAACGATCTACCCATGTCGAAATTGCATCATATCCTTGAGGGGTCTTCGGAAGCTCGACGACGAAAACTGTGGCTACAAGGTCCTAAGGACGATTGGGAAGAGGAAGTGCACAAGGATCATTCAAGGATTTCCATGGGACTTTTTTTGCTTTTGGCAAACCATATACCAATTAAAATACCTTTTGAAATCTCTAGCCTTATGTTTCCGATGGTACTCCGCAATTCGAGACAAAATCTTTGAAAACTCGAAATGAACTGCCACCTTGGAGTCATGGACGAGTTCAAGGACATATCGCCGTGTACGGGAAGGAACTAAAAATCCTTTGTCAAGTAGTGCTCCGTCCTGCAGCTAGACATAAAGCAAAAATACTTCGAGGCGCCATTTCTTCTTTGCGTCTTCTGGCCACTTCCCTTGCTCGCAAAAACTATTGGTCCAAACTGAGGATCTCTTTCCTAGTTGTAAATTGTCATGCGTAAGTACCACAATTTTAACGCAGTACATGGCAAATGATAAATCTCCAAGCGATCAGGAATATAAGAAAATGAGTCCCCAAGCACCTGAATCTCCTCTAGGACCAAGTTAATTTCCCGAATTTTAAAAGAAGCAAACTTCTCTACCCAACGACCATCTAGACGACTAAAATATTTCTTGGTCATGAAATTCTTCTTGGTTGTCGGTCAGAACTTCGAAATGTCTATCCTTCAAGGTACGGACGAAAAAGTTGCAATGCCCGCACCCGGGCCAGAAGCCCTCCCTCACTGGATGTTAAATGTTCTCCACTGCGGTCAATTTCTTGGAAGCATAGGGCAGCACCGTATACCGACTTTTATCATCCATTGGTTCAAAGTAGCCCTAATATCCCGCTGCGATGCATCAATATGGATGCGGAAGGGCGGAAACAGTCCAGCGGGCTAGAATAGGTGCAGTCGCTAAAGTAACTTTCAAATCTTTAAACGCAGCTTGCGTCGTTGCCTCTAATTTCCGAACCCCGTAATGCTTCCGCAGAAACACCGAGAACGGTGCGACCCGAGTCAAAAAGCTGGGAATGAAACGGCGGAAGACCTGAACGAGCCCAAGGAAACTACGAAGGTCCGTCAGATTGATCGGTCGCGGCCAGTTTTTGATAACATCTACCTCGTTCGGATGCATACGGATGACCTCAAGGCCAAAAACGTGCACGAGGAACTCTGTCTCCGTTTTCGTAAATGTGCACTTCTTAGGCGATGCGAATAGTTTTTACTCGCGTAGACGATCCAAAACGGTACGGATGTGGTGCAGCTGCTTTCTCTTGTATCTCTGTAGATCATAATATCATTGATATAAAAAAAGGAACCGGTTGATGCAATCATGAAAAACACGATTCATGAGCGACTGAAATGTTGCGGAAGTAATAACAGCCCCATTGGCATAACGAGGTACCCAAATTGCCGTAATTTGTGTTAAACGCGTTTTTCTCGATGTCCGAAGGCCGTAAACGGACTTGATGAAACCGTGTCATCGAATGCAGCTTCCAGAAGAAAATCGCTTTTTCGAGCCGAATGCATATATCATCTCATCGTGTTAGAGGGGCATCGATGCGTTTACATATTCGATCAATTCCTCTATAATCCACAACTCCACGTAACGCGCGGCCCAGATAGTTGACAAAGAAAGGGTGAACCATGAGTTGATCGTCTCGGATAAAAGGTCCCAGCATGCAGAAGCTTTTCCTTATGCTCTCAAGCCTCCAAAAGCTCTGCAGGTGACAACTCATATAATGGGCGGTGTGGTGGCCTGATATAAGGAACGGTCTCAATTTCATGGATTATATCACGTTTGGAAGGCAAGCTGGCTGGCTTTTCATCCTGAAACACAGACCAAAATTCCTGCAGGAGCTCTCAATATCCTGCTCCTCACTGCTAAGTAGTTCAGCTTTGCACTTAAATCAGACTGCGGGGTGTAGTACTGTGAAGAAGAACTTTTCATGGCATAATATACTTCAACACCCCGTTTTAAATGGCGCAGTACTTTGAGAAAGCGCTTAACTGTAAGCAATCTGACCTGTGTTGGCGACGAGCTTGTGACAGCGTCAGCACTGAGCACATAATTACCCCATATTGTGCGTACTCAATGTTATTGTGCGGCCTTTCTAGTCAGTGCTTGGATTCTCTTCCGCATGTCATGGCATGCCCAGTAAACCGTCCAACCGGCAATCAGCAACAAACCATTTTACATTATAGCAATAAGATCTAATTACAACTGTGCCATTAGTGATCATCTCTCCCTCTATTTCCTTTGCACCCTGCTTAGCGTGATTAAAAATATCGAAATGGAAGTTAAGGTAGGTTGTTCACGACTATCCTCTGCAAACTCCTGGTAAATTACATCCAACCTACATCAGTCATCTCTTAGTACGCTTGCAGGTGTAAATTTAAAGTTACCCTTCATATCCAGCAATGGAACACACATTAATTCGGCAGAATTTGCAACGCGCAATTTTTGCAATAGCACTTTGATTCGTGAAGTTATTTTAACGGACACTTCTTAATTTTAGAAGAACCATTTATTTTTCGAGCTACCATGATCTACAATATTATCGTGCTCTTCAGAGGCCAATTCTGCCTCAATATCCGCAACAGAAGCGTTTGGAATACTACTACTCTTACGGTGCTTCAACAGTCGGCGTCGACCATGTGACACAAGAAACAAGCGTTGTTTCGAATATCCTCCAAACGCCTTCTCTAGCGCTTAGACAGATCCAAATGAGTGTTTCCTATTTCCATTGGAACAGGAGTAGACGAAGAGGAAGAAGTTGGTGGAACCGATCTGGATACAGAAGACGATGGTAAAGACATTCCACAAAATGCCGCCTCAACTCGAAGAACTATTTTGGTGGCCTCTTTGAAATCTACGTAGCTTGCTTGAACTGAACGTTCGCTTTCAATCCGCTGACGAACTTGTGTCACTTCTCGCTTGGACTCATATCGGGATGGCTAACACAATGGTACGGAAGGCAGTCAAATATTAAGCTACAGATCCACTCTGTTTTTATGACCGGAGTGTATCCCTAGCCCGCTGCTCATGGTCTTCAGGAAAAAAATATTTACGAATTGCGCCGGCAAACTCTTCCCAAGGTTTTGGACCATTTTCTGCCTTCAACAATGTATACCAACATATGCCTACCGTGTTATCAAGGAGAGTCGTGGCATGCAAAAATCGGTCCTTTTCGGAGATATTTGCATTATAATTTGCAAACTGAATTAAATTGAAATATTGTTCCGCTTTGTGCGCACAATCAAGAAGTCCCTACTTCCACTGAAGGCTTTCGACCTATTCAGTTTAAGGTTGATCTATACGGAAGACTTCCGAGCTTCATACCGAGAAGCGATGCTACGAGTGCACTGAGTGAACAGACTGCCCATTTCAACACCCCCCTCAATCAGGAGACCACAGAATTCTGTGAGAACTCAGACATATTACAGCTCATTCTTATACCCCATGGGACAGTAAGTAATACCGAAAACACACATATTAGATTTTCACCAGTGCGACCACTTGCGAGGCTCGAACTGCCGATAATACTGGTGCAATGAATGAGATAATTTCTTTACTAGAGCTGTTTCTCTGACAGTTTGGTACACCTCATTTCTTCCGCATCTTGAGCAGCCTTTTCACCCAAATCACCCACCCTGTACCCTTTTCACACCCATTTGGAGACTATTCAGATATCAAACAACCATTTGAACATATATAATTCTAATTAAGGCTTACAGGCACTTTAAGCTGTCACATTTATTTCAATTAGGACTCGCAGATACTTTAAGCCCTCACAGCTGTGGTGTTGGAAACACGAAGCAACCATATGAAGTAGTCGTAAGAATAATGGATGCAGGGGTCATCGATGGAGGGAAACAGGTGGATTTCGTAGTAGTAGGCTCGAGCATTGATCTGTAAGACATGCCCAGGATTCAACACGTTAAATCTTGGGTTACCAATAGTGCAATAACACTGTTTCTAGGAAAGTTCGCATTACACCTTGACCCACCTAAAGTACCCCGGTCTACATCTGTCAAGGATAGCTGAAGAATATCTCGAAGACTAATTCTCAGCGCTTCATGAGGACATTCCGATTGGGCTTGAAATAGCATCAAAGAACAATTCGGGATTATCTACCATTTTTTCAACGACCAGCGACTGCTTCTCTGTATCTCTCCCTAGCCTCACTCGAACCGTCTTGCCCTGGCGGAAATTGCGGAGCGATTAATATAAGTATTATTGCTCTCTTGGCATCATATTTAGAGTCGAGCTTTTCAGCGTAGTTTTACGTTCCTGTGAACTCGATCCTCCCCTTCACTATGGGGTTTTCAAAGTCACCTTCGCTATTACCAAACCTGGAAATCTCTCAGTGCACTAATTTACTCCATGTAGACTCATATCTAATGCAAACTGACCGAGCAGACAGAGGAAATTGCTCATAAACAAGCACATTAACAGACACAGACACACAAAATCTCGACTACAACAAGTTAAGGTTTACTTATTGTTTCCTATGCTATGCATCCTGTACTACGCACCGTGAACCGGTCTAAGACTTTTCGTCCAGTGTAGGCCTTGTTTATGCAGATGACGTCTGATGGGTTGCTCGGAATACCTTTGTCGAGCAATCCGGTATGGGATCTTTGAAGCCCCGGTTCAGCTGTTTGTTGCCAGGGAGGGCCGAGAACTCGGAGATATCCCTCAGACAGAGACAGACCGCGCGTTTGCCCTCGCGGATTTGGAGGACGGAATCAAAGCGGGAATTTATCGGGAAGTATAGCATCTTCACCCTCAGCGTGCGAAGTCGCGGGGCGCAGTCATTTCCTCGGCATTCACCATTTGGCACGAGGTCGAGGAAGGGCTCAAAGGTCGGTTTGTGGTCAATCTGAACGTACAATCGAAACATTGGCCAAAGGGGTCGGTACGCATGGAAAGGCTTCCAGAATTTGCCTTTACGATCCAACGAAACGACCACTTCCTATCGTTGGACATCAAGAAGGGCTACCACCATCTCCGAGTTCACCCTACGATGAGAGAATGGTTTATTTTTCGATATGCTGGGCGATACTTTCAGTGCATCGCTTTGCCCTTTGGTTGGGGACCTGGGGCTCTCTTGTTTACGGTTTGATGTCGCCATTCGTGCAAGAGCTGCGCTGCTATGTGTATCGCGTACTAGCTTGTCTGGACGACTTTCTCGTCGCTCCGTCGCCGTACGGGCGGTCTCAACGTTGCTACATTGCCGGGATGCTCGGGAGCGGATGGAGAGGTTGATGACCAAGCTTGGGCTTATCCGACAGACGAACAAAGGAGAATGGTAGGGTGCTACCTGAGTAGAGCACCTCGGCGTAATCGTAGATTCTGCGGAGATGAGGTTCTACGTGGCCCCCCGCAAAGTCCGGAAGGTGAAGTCGCTCGGGAGCAAACTACTGAAGGAAGTGCGCAACGGTCTAAGGTGGGTATCCAGGAAAGCCCTGCGGACATTTTGCGGCGTCTGTGTTTCGCCTACCCTTCCTATGCCTTGGGCACGATTTTACTCTCGGTCTCTTTATTGGGAATTATCCTCTACAGCCACGGACGCCCGAGGCCGCTGCCGTTGTCGCATCAAAGCATACGGGACGTCACATTTTGGCACAGTCTCTCGCGCCAGGAACTGGACGGGCGAATAATGCGTCCGTTTCAACCAGATGCGTCAATGCATACAGACGCTGCCGACGTCGGGTTCGGCGGCACACTGCACACTACGGACATGCGCCCCGGTGTCCCTGGACAGTAAATGGCACAAGCTATATGGAGTTGGAATACCGTGCACAATCCATTACGTTAAGAGAATTGAAGGCTATACGTATGCCCCTCATGGGACCTCTTGGCCGTCGTGTCGCCCAAGCGAATTTCTCCAATCTCTCGTCCACACCGACAACCAGGAAGTGACGCACGTGGCCAACAGCTTTTATCCGCGAGCCGACCAATGATGCGAGAGCTTCGGCGGTTGAGTCTGTACTCGAGAAGCTTGTTTTCGCATCCGAACAGAGTGGCTACCGTCCATCGCCAACAAGTTTGCCGACGACTTGTCGCGACGGTTCCCCCGTGGAGACCTCCGGATTCGTCGGCAGCTTCGCGTTCCGTGATATGGGCTCGCAGCCCTACTCGACGCTTTCAAGTACCGTCCGCTAGGAGAGCATTCGGTATTCCTCCGCCGACAAGCGTACCAGGAGCTAGCGGCCGAGTGGGACCAAGCGACGGTCCGTGTACTGTGTCCTCCGATAGACTTGATCAAAGCAACAGTGATGAAGTTGCAACAGACACAGTCGCCGATACCGGACTGGCCTCTTCAGGCGTGGCACAGCGCGGCCCTCCACATGGCGCAACGTCACAGACGCCTCCCGCATGCCCCCAGGAAGTCTGGGACGCCCAGAGGACGTTGAACCCACATTGGCGGCTCCTATACCTCGAGATCAACCTCTAACTACCAGGTCGGAGGCCCTTTGAACCTCGGAGACGCCGCTGTCCGTGTCACCATCCCCAGATCACTCCTGGTAGTCTTATATCCGCAGAACTCGTCTCTCGCTATGCTTGGCGCGATAGCACTGCCGAAGCACGCAGCACGCAATGGCGTACCTGGCTCCAGTTCTGCACCCATGAAGGACGTTCTCTCTTCTGTGATGAAGCCCACCTGGTTGCATTCATTGGCTGGCTTGCTATCGAGAGGGAGGCTGGCCGCCGACAAGTTGGCTCTTCCTCGCTACCACAGTACCTCAGTGCCGTCCGGCAGATGCAGCTAATTGTCACTGGTGCTGAAGGTCCCTCGCTACCATTTATAGATCATGTTCTCCGTGCCTATATTATATAAGAAGAAGCGAACTTCCCTGCTCCTTCCGTGCGATTGGCATATCCGCGTCTGTCGCTCAGCGTATCTGAGGTATTGGATGGCGTCGTCAGCGGGCAGCGTTCTTCGTGACGCCGCTGCCTGCGTGTTTGCGGATTGCTTTAACGGCCTCCGAGAGATCTCGGTCATGTCGTTGCTAACTGACAATGTTACCATTACGCAGGACGCTATTACGGCGCGACTATCTATCGTGAAGGGCCGAGCAGCTAGTCAGGTACCTTTGGTTTCATTCTGTCGAGCAACTTCACTGCCTTCACCGTTGGACGTCCGTATTCATTGGTATTCTCTACGCCGCCCACACGCTCGTTTCTTCGCACTCCCTGGGAATCCCGCGAATGCATAGAGGCCAACTGAATCAAGCTTATTGCGATGCCTCTCCACGTTGGATGTGTCTGCACCCACTGGCGGGTCATATATATCACACTCGCTGCGAATCGGGTCCCATACCGAACAAGTCTTAGTCGGCGTACCCCTTGAAATTTGCCTTTCTCGTTTTGGTTGGGGGCCTAACTCCAGTGAAATGGCATCTCTTTATTTTGACCGTACTATTACAGATTCTGCTGCCTCGTTCGGTTTTTCGGACCTGCTTCTGTGTCGCTCAGCAGGTCCGCTTCCATCCCGGTAGGACGTCGCAGTGATGCTCCGCGTTAGAACTGCGTTCTTTTCTTTTGGTGTCTCGTCCAGTGTAGGCCATGGTTATGCAGATGAAACGCAGCCAACGGATAGCAAGGTTGGTCATGTTATGAAAAGTCTCGCCGCGTAAGTGTAATCCGTGGAAGTTTGCATGTCATGAACACCCTGGTCACACTGTATTCATGTTGAGTCAATTCGAATGCATTGTCGGCCACCCTGGAGTATAAGAATGCAAGTGTTGGAGACAGGCAAGGTGAAAAGAGGCATGACTCTCTCTATCCCCACCCTCACTCCTTGCACTCCGTGCCTCATGCCTCTCTCTTTCTTGAAGTGTAAATGTATCCCTGACGTTACTCGAAACGCGTGAGCCTCTTACATATGTCACGCGAGATCAGGATCAAATGGGAATTATCCCCGAGGGGGAACTGCGGCCGAGGGAACGGGGGGGGAGGTGGCGGGCGGCCTATTTTGTGGACCGTGTCCCTTCTTTTTGCTGTACACGCCACGGTGCTAATGTAAGGTCGCGGTTCAGTTCTTACGATCCTTATACCATATAGGGTTGCAACCTTCCCCTTTAGTCACCATAAGTTCTTTATCACCCCCTTTCAGCCCTGTTTGGGTCGTCAGTAAACAGCGTTTCCTCCTACCAAAAATCTCTCATTTCGCAAAACTTGTTGCCATATTATCTATTTTAGAAAGACCTAACGTATACTTATACTATATGAAAAATGAAAAACGATACCTCTAGCTACGTTGTCCAATACGACATCCTCAACACTGGTGTTAATCATCATTAACTACCTCTCTTTGACCGTACCTTTGTCTCTCTTCTGTTGCTTTGATTTTCTTTATCTAATCTTCACCTCGCCGCGCTCGTTGTTTCCTCGTCTCGTAAAGCGCGGGCACGGGTGACAGATACTTGTGTCCTCTCGTGACTTTTAGATCGATCTTCTATGTCGGCTGGGAAGTTTTAATGCCATTGGTCATGGCCTTTTCAAGTGGAATGTCAGCACGCGCCTCCAGCGATCATAGAACCCCAAACTGGGAGCAATGCGAACAGATTGCTCTCTATCTTCATCATTTTTAGCATCGCTCAGCGAATTCTGTTTCATTTACCTCTGGTTGTCTTCCTGACGGAAAGCAGAGGGTCCTGGGTCGCGCAGACCTGGTGGTTGCTATCTAGGTC
Source organism: Kappaphycus alvarezii (assembly GCA_002205965.3). NCBI lineage: Eukaryota > Rhodophyta > Florideophyceae > Gigartinales > Solieriaceae > Kappaphycus > Kappaphycus alvarezii. The sequence goes on from NADL03000758.1 coordinate 1,283,349, forward strand.
GCCTATCTGGAGCACTTGACTTCGTCGTCTTCGCTTTTTCTGAGCATCTCACTTACAATGGAGTATTCAAGCAATCGCCGCCTTTGTTTGCCACGGTTTCGGTAGGTAAATCTTCATCCTTTCCGTCTGCAGATGCGAACATCGGTTTTGTAGCTGGCGCGTTGGGTCTGCTTAGCAGACCCACTCAAACAATAACGAGTAGGTTTTCGTACAATCAGACAATCACTTTGTTGACTTGAATATCAGCGTCCTTCCTTCCGAAGGGAAGACTGCGTCCTTGCTTGTATACTACACGCCTAGACTCTCGGGCCGTTCGTGGAGGATAAAAATTTAGATGCAATGCACAAACACTCGAATCAAAAAAAGACGGGCGGATATATTCAGATTGGATAATTCAGCGGATTGATGCGAACTGTTTCACCTACTTAAAGCTGACAATAAAAGTCTCTGTTTCTATCTATTGTAAATGCACACTTAGATGTCACATTTGTCAACCCCTTGGCACCCTGCTATCGGAGGATGAGGACCCTCAACTCCCTCGCCAGATTTAACTTCGCTTATGCATAAAAGCTCCAGAAATACCGGGAGTTTGTTGCTGGAGTGATTGGCAGTAATCAACTGCTTCCTGTCAAAATATCCATCCTCGGCGGCTGGTACCCAGACGCCTTTTCCCTCGCGACGGAGGTGGCACGCTCATTCGCTAATCGTGCCAAGGACCAATTCCCAAGGTCAGGGACACGTCTACGAGGGCATTCTACGTTGATGATTGCTTCGAACGCCGCACGTCTGCTGAAAGGGCTCGCAGCAACTTTTTAGTCGGCTTTCCATAGCACGCCCGTTTTCACCATACTGTTTTCTCCGCCGCCGCCACACTACGCAGGCTAATGGAAATCTCATTCTATGTTCCGCTCGTAGTAAACTAACCGAACGCGAATGTTTTTCGCTTGTCACGCGGCGAGAATCGTCCATAATAACGCCAGTTGTTTGTTGGAAGGAGTTTTGAGCGACACCTAGGCCACAACTTGAAATTTTGTATACAGTGTATTCCAGAGAACCTCCGTTCTGAGGGTGTGTACAGTAAGTGGTTACTATTGCAAGATATGTTTTTAGTTTTACTTATTCCCTAGCGATCCAGGTCCTTAAGTACTGTTGTCATGCTATCGACTCCGCGAGTAGTGCATTAGCAAATGCATTCTTAACATCAATGAGTGTCGTCTTCCACCCATAGTGCATACTCAGTGCCAACATGAATCTGACCGTCGCATATTCGATACTAGGTAAAATACCTCTGAAAAATCAAACCCAGGTATCTAGGAGAAACATTTCACAACCAATCGAGCCTTAAATCGCACAATGATTCCCTTGCTATCTTGCTTCAGATTATATACCCACTTGGTCTGAATGACCTTCCGATCTTCAGGAAGTTCTACCGGTTCCCACTTTTTCAGTTCCTCTAGGGACTTAATCTCGAATTCCATTGGTTCATGCCATTTGGTCGCCTCATCCCGGCCCAATCGCGTCCGAGTAACACTCTTTTACGCCCTCTGTACCGTCATTGGTCTCTAGTAATAGATATGTCTATGACTTCTGCGGTGGCTGTCCAGCTGTACTCCTCTCACTGTGGCGTATACCTAGATAATATGTCAGATCATCTAGATTGATGCCCTCATCCGAGATGTTGATATCATCATTATCATCACCTCTGAGATGCCTGTCATCATGACTGTCACCCCATGTTCACTCATACTGCTACCGTCTGTTGTGGTCACGTTCGTCTTTCTCTATCTGCACCTACTCTGTGTGCTGACTCTGCACTGTCTTATTTTCTCCCTGAGAGGTCATCTAAACCAGTTGCTGAGTCTTTGTTATCAAACTCCATCGCATTCTCCTCCATTAGTGTAGTGCTGGCCATATTCCCTTCATCGAACCTCACATCTTTTGTCTCGATGACTCTTCTTACCATCATTCATCAAGATCCTGTAGTGATCACCTCTGCAATACCAACTAATATTCCTTCCTCCGCTCTACTGTCGAATTTTCCAGATCTCCTTTTGGAAGGCTTGAATACATAGGCTTTGGTGCCAAAAATTCGCAGGTATCCAACATCCGGCTTCCTCCCGTGAATAGCCTCGAATGGTGTACAGTCTAGCTTGCAGCTGCGCGGGACTGGAGGTTGCGGATGAAACAAGCAGTTTGTACTGCTTACGCCCACAAGTTAGGCTTTTTCATTGGGTTTGATAGCAAGAGCGTCCACGCCATATCCATCAGTGATCTGTTCAACCTTTCCGCACACCCCTTTGACTCCAATGAGTATGAGGTGGTTAGTTCATGAACTATACATCGTTGTTTCAGCCAGTTCAGAAATTTGAGACCAACATATTCCCCACTGCCATCCGACCAAACCCACTTCAAGTTGCGGCCATGCTAACTAGCGTTTCTTCTTCTTACTGTTAGATAGATTCTCGATCTCCTTGATCATTTCAATCACAGAATCGCCAGCTTCGCTCTTCCTGTGTATGAATCTACTAGAGAGTATCCACTATACTCGTCGAGTACAGTCACAAAGTACTTAGCTTTTCCAAGTGACATCACCTTCATCGGTCCAACTAAATCTGTATGAATCCTTCTATAGGTTTTGTAGTACACATATTCGTATTTTATCTGGGTTCTGCTTCCGGGGTAAGCGTGCTGACTTTCCAAGTGCGCACGCTCTGCAACTTTCTACTCATATCACCTATCTAGTCTCTGTTGATACCAGAGACATTAAGCAGCGACTGACACAGTTGACCATATCCGCAATGACCTAGACGTTCATGCCACGGCATCACCTTGCTACTCTTAGCCACTTTTGCTTCTCCTTTGCATACTTTCATCAATAGTTCATATTCTCCTTTGCATACTTTCATCAATAGTTCATACATACCATCTCTGTCTCTGTTCCAAACATTTTTACTTCATCTGATGGTTTATGGATGAGCTCTACCCTTATCATGCCCTTCGTAGCATGTTTTTCGTCAAAGACAATCTTAAATTCGCGCTTTCGGTGTTGTGACACAGATAATAGATTATAGAGGAGGTCTGGCACATATAGCACATCGTGAAGGGTAACATGTTTTCTTATACCATCTACTATGGTAAATATTTTCACTGTCCCACCCTTCCGATTACATGACTTCCTGTTTCCAACGATAACGCATCCATCACGCGAGTGAAGTTGCTGAAATTCTCTCGCTGGTTCGTCATATGGCTTGTTCCTCCTGAATCAAGAAACCACTTAATTGATTGACGCCTACCAGGCTTAGCTGCAAACTTATCGTGCACTTTAACCATCATCACAGTGCTGCACTTACTTTTCTTCCTATCGTTAGCATCACTACTACTACAATCTTTGGCTATATGCCTTGTTTATAGCACATGAAAACGTTTATTTCTTTTTCCGATCTTCTCTATCATTCTTACAGAATTGTTCCTTCTCTTCTAACAATTCTTCGACATGTGCCCCGTCTTGCCACATGTATAACACTTCTTTACATATGTCATGTGGCGTGTCCCAATGCAGACTCATCCCATTCCCCATATTGGTTGATACGTGGCTCACGCTCTATCAATTTTGACATTGTCATATGAAAGTTACAGTCGGAACTCATTATAGTTTCTGCTGTTACATGAAATTCTCTGGGCAGTCATATCAACAAAGCCCTTTTCTTCTCAATCTAGATACGCTATGTCCTGTGTATTCAATTTCGCTGACTACTCCAATATTCTATTTGAATATTCCAAGATATTTTCACTTTTGTTAAGCTAATATTCTGTAGCATTGTCAGCTTGCATCTACGGTGGCTTCTGAAGCCGCATGGACATAGTCTTCAATGTCGTCCACGCCTCTGCTGGACATCTGATCTTGCGTAAGCTGCTTTTGCAACTCTGACCAACCGAGGTCATAATGTATGCCAAAGCCAAATCACGTTGTTGGGCGTCACTGCTACTAATTACTGTCGACTCTTCTTCTCCGTCGACTATCCGGGACTCGGTTTCCCAAGGCTTTACTACATACTTCCAAATCCTTTTCCTTTCAGGATTACTTCCATGTCGTTAGACATTGAAAGTAGTTATCTGTAGACAGGGGAGTTACCCTGAACTTAAGCATTTCATGTCTTCCGACATTACTGTATAGAGAACAAAATCACTTACTCTGAACAACACCCAGTTGTTAACGAAGTCAAACACTTCGGATTTTTGTCTCTTAGGAATTAGTTGAAGTAGTCAGAACCAAAGATCTGGGCCCATAACCATTGCAAGATGTTTTTAGTTTTACTTATTCCCTAGCGATCCAGGTCCTTAAGTACTGTTGTCATGCTATCGACCGTACTGCTGATGTGTGTTGTCCCAGCTATCTCCTATTACATATGACTCGGTGCGTTGTCATAGATCAAAAAGAATCAAAATTATAACGCCTTATTCAAGTGACACTTCATCATGCGTATTAGTGATCACATCTCCGAATCTACTGATGTATTGTGGACAACAGCTCACCCTTGTTTGTGTCGTCTTCAGTCTCAACAGTTACCGTACTTACAGTAGTCCTAGTCTGCGATTGCTCTTAGCAGGAGAATTAAGTATACCAACCCATTCAAGTAAAACCTGAACATTCCCCCACTTGAAAAGGGGTAGGTGGTTATTTTGTTGTGAAGGATCAATGGTAGGTAGGGATGAGCTAGAAATTACGGAGACGAGGTCTGATTTGCATGGATACTGATGTATCTTCCCCATTACTGTGTCTGCATACCTTTCTGGGGCGATTGTGGTTGTCTGGAAAACTATGGGATAGATCGGATATATCTTCCAAACGTAAACCCAGACATTTCCCGTGATGTAACTTGAGAACGAAGGTTCTCTGGAACATACGTGCTGTGGCATTAGGAATGACTCAATACCTGTTCCAACAGACAACTGGTGTTCTGGATGAGTCTCGCCAGTAATTGGAGTTGATTCGCTGCTATGGTGAAAAGGCTGGGAGTGCTACAAATTTGAGTTCAAACCATGAGTCGGGAACTGCAGTACAGTGTGCTTAATGGGCATTTCTGTCACTTATTCAGTAGCTGGTAGCCCGTTCAGCAAGTCGATTGAAGGTGACCATCAACGCGGCATGTCGTTAAAGGAGAGCAGCCCCCACTCTGTAGTACTAGTCCAATTGCTCGGCGGCTACCGATCGTGCCTTTTCTTTGATTATACATTTGACCGGTCCCGAGATTTTCAGCAGAAAAACAGGCAGCGTTTAAATGATTACCTTCTTCATAAGGTGACATCGAGCGTAGAATGGTTAAGCGCGCAAAGTGCTGGCATGATGTCATGTCTCAAAATCTGGCCCATTTGTTTCCCCTAGAAGAATCATGTGCAGACTCGGGCGGCCTGCGGAGTATTAACTTATAAAAATATCTTTTCGAGCGGTTGGCAATGGTTCGCAAATTTGTGGGGAGAATGCTCTGCCCTTCACCTGCGGCCTGAAATTGGAGGACGTGAAAGGGCAGCTGTTGACAACCAGCCCTTTATCATAAAATGTTTATGATACATATGCAAGGGTCGGGCACGAATGCAATGGCTTTTGCGAACATCACTTATATCTCTTATTTATTTCGCTATTAATGCTGCATAAACCTCTTTAGGAAGTGAACACTCTCCTAAGATTAAAAAGGCCCCCGGCTATAGTCTGAAATATAAAAAAAACAGAAGTTTAACGTGAGAAGGGTACATTGCCGCCTACGTGTCTTGCAAGGATTGCAAAACGCATTGCTCTGTTGTTAAATGAAAAGTGTCGGTGTCCTTTGTGAAGCAGAAGACTGCTGCATAGATTTTCGAGGGCTAAAGTGCGCACAGTATGATCTGTTGTGTGAAAAGTAGAGCCAAGAGTGGTTCAGTATTGCCTGTGAAACTGTACCCGCAAGTGGACAATGATAGAGGGTGACTCGACATTTGGCATTGAAATAAGATGAATTCTGGTCAGGCAGGGTGGGCAGGTAAATTGTAATACTGTATATACCGTAGGGGGGATTTTTGGGTTATTTTAATGCATGGAAGATGTGGTCGGTTATGTCCACGAGGCTAATACGTTATGCGGGATAAGTCCTCGCTGATGGGTAACACTACAGTGGCCTACTAAAAGACCTTGCTTACAGGGCCGGCTCAATGCCGGCGAGCAGGCATGCCGCGTTGCACATAACTGGGCATAGTGAAGAGAGTCTTTCTTCGTTGCTTTGTTGATTACATTTTGTGGTGCATGCAACACTGTACCATGTTTTTCAATGTACAGTACAGTACAGTGCAGTGCAGTGTACTGATTTCTCTGGGTATTTTTCGACATACTGTGAAGAGTTTGAGTATTAGCTGAAAATCTGGGTCAGTAACACAAAATCAGAAAAATGTTTTAAGTGGATACGGAACGAAACGTGAGAATGTGCTAGCGAAAAATTTTATGGCCATGGCGATACCTGGACCGTTGCATGCAACGCAGATTACAAGAGCAGAGAAAGGTGACAAAGTCGTGAAATGTATGTAATGTTTGTTTGAAGAACTACATCGTGGAGTCTAAGTTTGAGGGCATAATATTCGGCACTGTGTTGTGGGACAAATTATAGTACACAGAGATGGCCATTAGTAAGGGAAGGATATTTGCACAGATTGATTTTTCTGAAGTTTTTCAGATGCGCACACAGTTGAGTTCCACGCGGTGTGTGCAAAGGACACTTTTCCTCAGAGTTTGGTGTTGTAACATTTGGATGCTATAAGAAGAGAGTTTGAAGGGAATTACTATGCCGGAAAAGATTCGCAATTTAAGGACTTAAGCTTTTATTGTAGTAGGGCTTAAGATATGATCCTGTGATTTTTATTCAGGAAAGACTCAGGCGCCTGTGTATGCCTTTTAAATTTAGTCAAATGCATTTATTTCCGTGTGGGATGAAGTATGAAATTCGATCGGGAAAGTCGGGGGGCGTGCATTTGACAGCTTTCATTTCTAAATCAATTGGCTTATCGATTGAGTGACTGCAGAATAATTCAAGCAATGTGTAACCAGCCAGGTTACACACTGCTTGAACCTGCAAGGTTACACATTGTGAGTGTCGTTTACACGCTTTACTTCACAATAATTGTGCAAAGGTGCAAATGTCTGCAGTGGAATGCGGACCTGAAAGAGAAAGAGTTGTGGCCAGGGTAGCACGTGCGATAGAAAGTTATATTTTTTATTCAATAGTTTGTGACGTTCCTTGTACATAAATAAAGAAAAAGTGCAAAGGTTGGGAAAGGTTATAAATTTTAAAGCCAAGTTTGCTTTGTTCAATTAAACCTTTGAACCTTTTCATCTGGTGAACCAACAAAACGAGATGGCAATCATGGTATTTCCGCTACACTTTGGTTCTCGCCTTACCCCGGGCAAACGGGAAACGGGTAAATGGTACAACACCAAGCGCAGCAAGCATCGATATTGGTATTACAGTTTACTGATTGAACTTGGAAGTTTAGTTTTGGAGTGGTCTATTGGTGAACGCCCTCTGTATCGCTCAATGCCTGCTTGAGTGCAGTACAAGGATAGAAAAGAGACAAATTACTTCTGAGATATGATACTGTACTGAGTCCCGTTCGTAGACTCACTGTTCACTGTACAGAAATGCAACAGTATAAGGGAGAGATTTTTGAGTAATTTATTATTTTGAAAGGGGGAAATGTTGGATGGTTTAATATTTGAAAGATATGGTCGATTGTGAACCGGAATATTTTGAAAGTAATGTCATTTTCGGAAGTGAGGCCAAATGTTCCATTTGGGATTGAGGTGAGTGGGTGTTACAATGCTGCACTGCGCTACATGGACGCAAGTAGAGAAATAATGAGTAAAAATTAACAAAATATATTGTACGGTTGGGTGCACCCACCCAGTAGAAATTAATTAGTTTTTATTACCTCTGAAATTGCAACTTGCAGCAAAATAAAAAATTTGAATACGATAGAAATAATCGAATTATAATTGCGCTATTCGTACCTTATTTTTGTGGCCTCTAAAATCATGATGTTGTGAGGTGCAGGATAAATTTGTGCTATATTGTACTGTAAAGTACCTTACTGTCATGAAAACCCAGCAGAAAAGTAAGAACCCTTTTGGAGGGATGATGTACAGTACAGTAGAGTATGCGATGTACAATAGCGCAATCTTTTTTTGTGGCTACAATGTGCCAGCGCGCAGCACAGGTTTACCCCGCATGCACTCCTGTCGACAAATATTGGATTGTACAGTACTGTACTGCAAAACCGCACTCCACAAGCGGGCACTTCAATATACAGTATTTTACAGTGCTCAACGAAAATTCTACATTTGATGAAATTAAATTAATTGGGCGCTACGATTACTGAGACAGCTGTCCTTGTCGCGTGGAACTCAAAACAGCCGCAAATTGATTAGGTTCCAGCGCAGACAAAAAAGTATTGTCTCGGTTCAGACATGGAAACATTCACGAGAGTATCAGTAAAGACTACTGCATGAGTGTTCAACTGGCAAGCCACGGAAAAATTGGCGTTGCTTTGACCAATTTCAAGGTTTTAAAAATATCCAAATATTACAGTACGTTCTACCTTGCGGTACATGAGCCTAGAGTACTTTACAGCAGCTAGCTGTACAGTACATGACTGTGAAGTACGGCACAGCGAGTACGCTAATGGTAATAATTGGAAAAACAATCAAACTTTTGGCAAAAGTCATAAAAGTTTATTTTGTCATATCACAGGCGCTGATTCAGTCTTGATTATGCAAAAATATTTCCGCGGAGCTTCCCTCTGACAAAATATTTCTGGCACTGTACTGTGCTGTAAAGTATAGGAACGATACCGAAGTGATGCAAAAAGCTCCTTAGAGTGAATCAATCAAGCAAAGCTGTACAGTACGGTACTGTACGGCTTGCCACCGCAACCGTGTACAGTACTGTAGCACCTTTGATCCCACCGCTGTATCGAGTATATTTGTCAGAACGGGAGGTCAAATGGTTACACGCGCCAAGGTTACACCCTCAATGGTTACACACATCACCACTCATATTCGTGTAACCACTCGAAATCTCTGCTCTTCCACATCCGTCGATGTCCACATCAACCTGCCACCACCATTCATAAGGCGCAAACATTCCTCTTTACCATCCCATCCGCATCGCATTGCACCCCACACTTCCTTCGATCGCACCTTACTCGGCCACCCCAACTCGGCATCCTCTCATCAAAAACCAACTATGACTGCTTTCGTCGCCCCACCCTGATTCCCATCCGACGCCCCTCGGTCTCACTGTCCAAACCACGTTCCCTCCCGACCCCCACATCCGCCCGCCGCCCTGTCCGGGCACTCATGGCAGGCAACACGGCATCTATCGACTTTGGAAACGTCGACATTCAGGGCGCTGGTGAGAGTCTCGCAGGTCTTGTTTTCACCCCGGAGGGTGACATCGCCATCAAGACTCGTTGTGACGTCGGCTACACTCAGGAGCAAGAGGCTGCCATCAATCGTCATATCAACGTAGAGTACACAGCTTCTTATGCTTACCATGCCATCTGGGCATATTTTGATAAGGATACTGTCGCACTGCCAGGTTTTGCCAAGTTTTTCAAGGACAGAGCGACGAAGAGAGGGAACATGCCGAGGAGTTTATGAAGTTTCAGAACAAAAGGGGGGATCTGTAGAGTTGCAACCAATTGCAGTCCCCGAGATGAAATTCACCATGGACGACGGCACCAGTGACGCAGTCTATGCCATGGATCTGCACCTGCAGCTTGAAAAGTTTGTTTACTTGAAACTGAAGGAGCTGCACCAGGTCGCAGAGTCTGTTAATGATCCCCAGATGCAGGATTTTGTTGAAGATTATCTCGGTCATCAGGTTGATGCCATCAAGACTGCCGCCGACTACGTCGCCCAGCTCAAGCGCGTAGGAACTCCGCATGGTGTCTACCACATTGACCTCACTTTGCGCGATGAAAACAAATAAACTCTCAATTCAACCTCAGCATACTGGTTCCCAAGACCGCGGTTGGCAACAGTGGCATCTAACGATCTGCGAAAATTCGTTCAAAAGGGGTGCACGGGTCTTTGAGTGGTTACCTGGTTGTGTAAAGTTTTGCGATTGCTGTGGCTCTGACTATGTGCTGCAAGCCAGTGACTATCGCAGTGATGACGGATTTTACTTGCCTGCTCGTATCTGGCTGTTTTCAAATCTTTGGACCCCTCCCTTATGTTCCCATTGCGTCCTGTTCGAATTACACCTTAGTAAAAATAGGAGAACGGATAAGCGAGGACAAAATATAGCCTCATGCGGATATCTACGTATATATCTGGTAACTAGGATACCGGGATTTAGTGCCTTGCCGAATTCAGCGATTACGGATTAGTCAATGATTGCAGAGTAAGCTGAGATTATTTCGCGGACGGCAGTCCAGATGGAACACTTCCTTGGGATAAGTAGCCTCCTCTCACACCACCTCGTATCGTAAAGCCGCTTCCCAAAATACGGCGATAGGACTTACCCTAGCTTGCTGTGTTGTCACGTTGTACTCAGCGTTTTGATGACGAGTGCGCTTGCCGCGACGAGGGTATTTGTGGTAGGAGGAACGGCCGTAAAAGACTACATTCCAGAGCTAGCAGGCTATTCACAAAAAGTATTCGGGCGGAGGTCGTTTCGAAGTGGCGGCGTTGGATCCCTGAGGGGCTGCACTGAACACCTTAAGCGAACGGTTCAGCTTTTCATCCAGGGTAAGAATCGCAGCAACGTTTCCACAACGGTAGCAATAGTTGGGGCCGACCAGACAGTGACTAAAGTGTCATCAAACATGTTCTTGTAACCTTCCATCACGAGTTGATGTGCCCTCGCAATGAGTTCAAGGCCGTTGACGTGGTTGAACTGGGCAACGGTATCGGCTCCAAATAGAAAGCCGCGCCTCGGGGTGAAAAGGCCCAGCCCTTGACATCCTCCGGGTCACTCCATAGCAAATCACACATGGCTCCATCATGCGGGACCTCCTGCTTTCTGTCAATAGATCGTATCTGATCCAACGCACGTATACTCGAGTGATAAACCACCATGAACACAAAAGGCTCGATCGTCGATAAGTGCCCCAGGCTAAAAAATCAAAGACCTCAGTGCAATAGCGCCATACGTTTGCGTTACCATACTTGCGCATGCATTCATCAAAAACCGTAGACTTGGGTAATTTGTCTACTTTCGTGATTGCCTCGAATGAGGGTAACCTTGTCTGGCCATCGTACCTTTAGTGTAAGCAGAGCAGAAAAGTCTCAACGGAATTGAAGCCGCGGTCGACAAAATCGCCCATGAAAAGGTATTGAATATCGGGGATGGGCCTCCATTGTTTAAAAGCTCAAGAAGATCGTAAAACTGGCCGTGAATATCGCCTGCTATTGTGACAGGGTGGAAATGGGCTGGACGTTGCTCTCTTCGACAAGAAGTTCACGGGCCTTGTCGCAAAGTGTCTTGACTTCGACCTCGTTGAGATACTCGCAGCGTTTCAATTGTTCAATCCATGTGTCGAGTTCCGCTGTTGTCATGACGCGGTGGGAAGGGAGGGATAGTGGAACGACGGGGGCGGTTGGATGAGATCAGGCTCACGGATGTGGAAGGAGCCCGGAGTGGGTTTGATTTGGGATGAGTATGTGGGGTGCAGATGGTTGGAGATATAGTGGCGTTGGTAGATTGCTTGTGTGGTTGAAATGCTAATATGGGTGAACTGAGAGAAGTTATGGTTGCGGATGCGCCGCAGTTGGAAGCGGCGAAGGTCACGAAAGTACCACGGCGTCTTATTACCGTGGACGAATTGTGGCCCTTCCGTGCATATATTTTACACTGTGTCAAATTATCGAGTGAAATAGACCTTTTTATTCACTTGATGCTGCATTTTGCGACTTCCCCTAGGCCTCGAAAGGTTTCGCACGGTACAGTTCCTCTCGCTGATGCCATTGATTCCATAAATATCCACTCGTTTACTATACTGTACAGTACAGTATATTACAGAACAGTACAGTTATTGTATGTAACTCGTATCTGTATTCTGTGCACTCTTTATTACGGCAATGTACTACCTCTACTGTAAGTACAATAAAAATAATTACAGTTCAGACACAAGAAACCACTGCACAGTTTTGCTACCTTTTCACGCCGAACTCCTTGGTAATTGCAACACTCTTTTGATATTTCCATAAATCCGCTCAGTTCCCCTTGCATGAGTCGATTTTTGTGACAGAAATCATACCCACTGCGCACCTTACCCCCGGAAACCGCAACGTATTCTCCAACCATTCCGGGCGACCGCTTTCCCCCCATCTTGCGACTGATCCACGATGTCTTCTACTGACCCTCTAAAGGCTGCCAAGGCCGCGGCCTTCGCCTCGCTAGACCTGTCTTCTCCATCTCAATCCCCAACACAGTCTCCATCAACCACCGCCGCACCTTCCAAACAAAGCCCCCGCCACCCCAGCAAACTAACTTCTGTCCAAGATCAGTCGCCGTCCACTTCTCCATCGCCTGTAATCCCCACCCTGTGGATTACACCACCCCTTCCACAGAGTCCCTTTTACAATCCGCCACCCTGCCCCTGATCTTCATTCCCATTTTGCTCAAGTCCTCCGTCACTTCAACCCTGAAAAAAACCCAACACCCCCTACCTCCCCCTTCAGCTTCCCCCGCAGCGACTAAATCCCTGAGCAAAACCATAATGACTCTGACCCACTGCAAACCGCTCCTCCACTCCCGACCCAGCCCATCGCTCCCCCTCCCCACCGTCATCCCCCAAACTCTCACGCAAGCAACGTAAGGATCATCAACGCAATCTAATTTCTCAACTCAAATCCCTTACCCGATCTCCTGAGGTCGTCGATCTTTGGGATGTTACCGCCGCCGACCCCATTTTCCTGGTGCATCTCAAATCCCTTCCCAACTCCGTTCGAGTTCCCGATAATTGGCGCCAAAAGCGTAAGTATCTTCAAGGAAAGCGAGGTATGGAAAAAAAGCCATTCAAACTCCCTGCCTACATTGCGGATACTGGTGTAGGTGCATTGCGTGATGCTCAAATCGAGGCAGACGACAAGAAGACTTTGAAACAAAAGCAACGTGAGAAAATGAGGGCCAAGACTGGTAAGGGTGTCGAGATTGATACAGGTCGCTTGCATGATGCGTTTTTTAAGTATCAAACAAAGCCAAGATTGACAACACATGGTGATGTGTATTACGAACTGAGAATTAGAGGTGGATGCAAGTGGATTTGTACCGGGAGTGGTGGGAGATGAACTGAGGGCAGCGTTGGGAATGAAGGAAAATGGGCCACCGCCGTGGTTGGTCAACATGCAGCGGTACGGGCCACCGCCTGGATACCCAGGTTTGAAAGTACCAGGGGTGAACTGCGGATTCCAAGGGGTGCCAGATTTGGGTATCACGCTGGTGGATGGGGGAAACCGCCCGTGGATGAAAATGGGCGACCGATTTACGGCGATGTGTTTGGAGAAGGATTGAAGTTTGGGGGAGAGATGGTAGATTTGAATGGTCGGACAAGATGAAAGGTTGGTTTTGGGGACAAGTGGAAGAGGAAGAGGATGTGGACGAAGGTATTCGTTTAAATGTTGAGGACGCTGAGAAGGAGAGGAGAGAAGAGGAGAAAGAAGAGGGGGAAGAGGAGGTTTACAAAGTAAGGATGCGGAGGAGGAAAGGTTGTTTGAGGCAGGTAGAAATAATGGAGGGGATGGTAGTGGTGTCCGAGGGGGTGCCAAGCGGGCAGCTGTATCGGGTGTTAGAGCAACGCGAGATGACGGTGGGAAGAAACGAGATGATGGGATCATCGCATGTGTACGACGTTGGGGAGGGATACATCGAGAAAGGAGGAACTACACGGGAAACTGGAGAAGGGGAGCTAGCGGGCGGGAGACATGGAGAAAAAAGGAGGCGAGATGAAGCAGTGAACGGTAGTGGAAGGCAGAAGCGGCAGAAAGAGTTTAAGTTCTAGTCGGGAAGATGGATGAGCCTAACGGGAATGGAGGCATCGGCACAAGACGAGGTTAATTGACGACAAGAGGATGTGATGTATAAACAATGTGACGATAGAAGTGAAATGTGCAGTGCTTTCTGTGGTAATGAGAAAATCAACCGCTGCGGAAGAGAAGGATGGCGATCTTGTCGATGTAAAAGTAGATAAACCCTGAACCCTCATGCGTAACATAGCTGCCAAAGTGGCGACCAACGACACAATGCCAAGAGGGTTGGAAGCGATTGTCAAATTCCTTCTTGAGATACTGGGCCATATCACGCTCAAGTTCAAAGCGATCAAGCGCAGCAAGCGCAAGTTCGATGGCTTTGCGTTGCATATCATCGGCATGTCTGCAGATTTGACGACTACGCGAGGTTGACGGACTGTGGGGGTGAGCCGAGTGGTGCCGTTTGCGGTGGGGGCTGCGTTTTGCGGTGCGGTTGCGGCGGTCATGATGTGTGCTTTAGGTTTGCTCTCTTTGGTTTGGGTATTTTTTGTTGGATGAATGAGAGTGAAGAAGTGAGACTCGGATGTGGATGGTGCAGGTTGGTTGTGACGGTGAGGTAGGGTTGGCGGAAAGGCGAGGGATAGGGATGACGGTGGTCGGGAGGTGTGTGTGAAGGAATTGGTTTCCTTGCTGGTAGATGCGGAGCGGTGAGGTGCGGGAGGGTTGCGGGGGCTGGCAAAAGCTAAAGGCGGAAGTGTGGCGGAAATGGCTGAGTGAGTGCAAGTTGCCGGGTGGAGTTTGGACAGCTTTGATTAGAAAATCAGCGAATTTACTTTGTTGGAATGGCAGATACACGTACTTTACAAATCATGATTCTGCAGCAGGCAACTCTCAATTGAGTCCTCCCGGCGAATGGCTTTCAATGCTTTCCGCACATTTCAAATTCCTGGTCGTCCTCTGTACAGTACTGTGCGTTTTGCGGCAAAGTACAGTAAATCGCGGTGATCCTTGCCAGATGCGGCGGTTGGAGTACAGAAGATAATTTTTTCGGATTCTACAGTGGAATCTATCGAATTGACACGGAATCACTTACTTTGTCTCACTGTATTGTACTGTACTGTACTGTACATAGACGGAGGCAAATCTGTGCAGATTTTCTCTCCAGGTCCAGTACACATTTCAAAACTGTAAGCTGTAAGCTTGTTATGCAAATTACAGGACACACGAAGAAAGTTACAGCTGCGTAGCCTAGCCTAGTACCGTAGTGACACTGTTGTTGTCGGGTGCAGAGGCCAACGTCACTGCTTTTCACAAGTTAAGTTTCGAAATATTTGAAAATCGTTTAAAAAGTTTCGAGTGTGTACAAAGCACCGCCATTTTTTGGTTTTTTAAATGGACATTTGGATTCAAAAATTACTTGCGGGTTTCACACCAGTCCTCCTGAAGACTCTTCACACCTGTCAGTAGGAGCACAAGTGTATTTTCTATGCATTTTTTGCCCTTGTCGAGTGAATAGCGTTTCCCCCCTCCTCGCGACCGTTTATATAAACAATCGTGTACAACAATCGCAAGCCCTCCCCTTTTCAGAATCCAACGTGAATGCCACCCGCTACAACTCCACATCTTCCATCTAACCACCGTTACCACCTCATTCCCTCTACCCCACCTTACCTCGTTACCAACTCTTCTCTCACTTTTATCCACTATGGAGTCTCGCGATGAAATCGAAGACATGCGAGTTGCAGACCTCAAGCAATTCTCAAGCTCCACGGTCAACTCCCCACCGTTGTCACACGAACCGATGGTACCCAGGACCTCCACGCAAGGCAGACCTCTCCGAGCTGCCCTTGCCATTGAGAAGCGCACCGCACCCAAAATTACCAGCCTCTTCAGCAAGATCCCACCCTCTCTCCTTACTCCCCACACATCAATCCCCAAGCAAGACGGAATGAATTCCAATCCCGTCTGGTCACGCCGCCGAAAAACACCCCCAATCTTGAAACACCCCCTCCGCCAACGACGCAGCAGCCTCAGCGAAGCGACGATAACGCTCTTGCCGCCCGTGTCGCTACGCCGGGGAAAGTCACAAACAGGAAGCGAAGGTCGAGTGGCGTCTGGATTGATCCCATGTTGCTGCGCCCTTCGGTACCTGTCACTCCGCTTGACAAGGTCAAAGGAATGACAAGCGGAAGGAAGCCCCAGGGCTGTCAATACCCCATCGAAACACACTCCGGTGAAAATGCTTCAATATCCGCCAACAGCCACGGAAGTGCCTATCGGGGAGGCAGTTTTCCCGGATGACGATGATGACGATTCAGACTATGGGGGGGACGGATCAACGCGATTGACGATTCGGATTGGGATGAGGAAATCGCGGACGACGATTTATTCGACTTTGGAGTATTGCATGAGGACCGTAGGATGTTCTCGTGCAAAGTGACATCGAGCATGTGCCCGATGGGAGGCGAGAGGAGTCGGAGGACATTGAAGAGGAAGGCGAAAACTTTGACAACTGGGAGACGCATGAGTTGAGGAGGTGGTTGGACAGCTTCAGGGTACGGTATGGTCGCCGGGCTGGGAGGAGTGAGTTGATTAGTTTGGCCAAGGCACATGCGTTACAGCTGGAGATGGAAGCGGAGATGAGGGACAATGAGAAGATGAGGAGAACGGCGGAACGGAAGCAGAGGAGAAGGCGCGTCATTTCGGCTCCAGTGGATGGGGATGATGAAAGCGAACTGAAGGACACGCAGAGTAGAAAAGTGCAGCGGAAGCGAAGCAGGGTGGAGAGTATCGGAAGGTGATCATGCGACAAGGCCAAGTGAGAATAGTTGGCCGTTTGTTGTTGGCTGTCTAGGGTTGCTTCTAGGTATCCTGATGATTTGGTCCCTTAACAATATTTATCGGAACCACACAAAGCCATTCTGCGACACGGGGAAAACAACGAGTAAGTCTGGTGCCTTTTTGAGGTTTAAATTGTTATGTGCGGTTTGAAAGGAGTTGGAATGAGTTGTCATGACGCGCTAACATTTCTTTCGTGATCTTTTTTGGTACGGTTTGTCTATATTTGTGCCTTGTGTTATTGCGTGACAATGAAACAGCCGCAGTCGAGGATGGTTACGGATGCCGCAAGTGCCCCAATCTTGGAACATGTCAAGATGGAAACCTCACTTGCGATGAGGGGTATGTGGTGGTTGGGAAATCTTGTGTGGAGGATCAAGAAAGCAGCATCATGGCGGAGGAAATTGCGCGAGAGGTGAACAGTTTCCTGAGTACGCAAGCAGGATATGCAGATTGCGGAGAAACAGATTCTGCAATGTTCACAGAGTCTGAGATACGTCAGGCGGTGAGGCTGACTTTGGCTGACCGACCAAGAGGGGGATTTTTCGATTGGTCAAGTCGGGCATTCATGCGGACAAGTTTGACCACGCGTTTGAGAAAGCGCTGTTAAGGTTGATGAATGAAGAGGATTTTCCGGATGTTGCTATATCTGAGGTGGGAGTATATCACTCGCTGGCTCCGGTTCATTCCTAG
Organism: Kappaphycus alvarezii; assembly: GCA_002205965.3. NCBI lineage: Eukaryota > Rhodophyta > Florideophyceae > Gigartinales > Solieriaceae > Kappaphycus > Kappaphycus alvarezii. The sequence goes on from NADL03000758.1 coordinate 1,300,873, forward strand.
GGTGCAGGGTCAAGTTGCTTGTCTGGAGAGAATGGAAATTTTTGCGGGACTGGTTGTATTGCTTGTTGCGTTTGTATCTGTGAAGATAATGCTGTACTTCCGGCGAAAGGATCAGGAAAAGTTGGACCTTGCTTACAACAGCGCTTGATTTGTTGCGAGAACAAAAGGGAATTTTGTGAGAAGTGAAGAAGAATTTGCCTTTATGTCGGATGTTGTCTTGCGACAGAAGTGCTTGGTTACCCGACGGATGCAGTGGTTCAGCTTTGGAAGCGGGTTGAAGTGCTGCTGAAAAACGATAATCGATTGGCGTACAGCGCGAATCGGGTGGTGAAAGGGGTGCCTTCGAACACGTACGAAATGGAGAGTCGTGTGTCGACTAATCGTTTGTTCGCAAGTGGAGGCAGCGCGAGGAGTGTGGATAGTTCCATGTCTTCTGCGGGAAGGGATGTAGGAGCATTTGGTGTCGCTGGTATGCAAAGAGAATCCTGGCTTGCGGCGTGCAAAGACGCTGTTTAACGCCCGCATGAAGTGACCGGATGACCCTCCCCGTCCTGGCCGGAACGTGAAGGCAATCGGTGTGCACAGTACAAGTACAGTTGAGAAAACGACAGCATAGGCACTGTCAAAATATTACATCACCATTTCTATTTCAATAGATGGCGGCGCAACTCGAGTTTTTTCGCTTCCTTGAGCTGAATACCCCCCATCCAGTAAATACTTTACACTTGTCCTAGATTCAACATCTTGGAATCGTAAATATATTTCAAGCATGAGACATTCCATCTCCCACGACTTCACCGCGCACAGCCTCCCCGCCAGTGCTCAACTGTCCATCACCCAACCATCGCCGTTAAGACTTTTTCAAAATCTACGCGCCACCTCCCCCAATGACTGCCCCTGCATTCACCGCAGTTACCGCTCTGCGTATCGCCCGCGGACCACATTTGTGTATCGATCTCGCTCTACCACATGTCCGTACCGAAGAACGTGCATGCCTGCTACAAGACCACAAATGCTATGGCCGCCAGAGGCAAACAAGAAAATAGAGCCTCCACTGACTCCTGAACAGGTTGGACCTCCAGACTACAAGTGGAACCCGGACTATCCTGGGACATTGAAACCGGGGTCAGAGCCTGACAACTATCCTCTTGAAAAGGTGTTGCAGTCCAACGTATACGAGGTGATGGAGTATCAAGAGTTGGACATGGATGAGAGAACACCGCAAATATTTGAACCGGATGAAGACTTGTTGCATTGGCTGGCGGCGCAGGGCCGGTTGATCCCGAGAGATGCAGATGATGACAACGATGACTGGGAGGTTGATAGACAGATGAGCGGAATTACAGAGGAGGATTTGGATTATGTGGATGATGATAATAAGATGATTGCGTATTATTCCAAGCAGGGTGAGGGAAGCTCGATTGGTGCGGGTAGTGATTTCGGCGGGTTTGCAGAAAGTAGCAGTGATATGGGCTCAGGCTTTTGAACAAACTAGCGAGTTGGGAAATATATTGTTCGCTTCTATCCTGTGCCTGACCACCGCTAGCAACTGTAAAAGCTGAGGCAACCGTCCTAGGTTTACTGTTGAGCGATGGCAATTAAGGGTCTACCGTAAACCGCTGCTGCTACTTGGAGAACTTGCCTTTATGGCGGCATCCTCTTCCTTTTCCTTTTCAAGCATAGCCTCGTATTTCTCCTCCTCCTCCTTCAACTGTTCCTTCTCTCGGCGCGATACTCCGGCTCTTTCTGTTTCTTCTTTGTTCGCAAGATATTCTTTCAGCGGGGTCAGGACCCACTCGGTCACTTCCTCGTCATATTGAAGCTCCTTGATATCCTCTTTGAGTTCTTTCAAGTCGATTTCCTGAGCAAGAGCGGCGGATGTGGACCACGTAGCCAGGGAAAGGGCGGCAAGTCTGAGGGCGGCACGACGTGAAATGGGAGTTTGGTATGTGGACGGAGACTGGGGTGGTGGCGGTTTTTGAAGGACGGGGTTGGGGAGAGGGAGAGGGACGCTGTGAGGATAAAGGCCATGGTAGTAGTTTGGAGAAGGTTGGAAGACAATATCGCCAAGTGGTTCGAGGCGGAACTTGGACGAGATTGACCTTTTGGATGGATTGTGGTCCAGGAGATGCATAGGGCATCTCGCATAGCAACGGAGGTTTCGATTGTCAATTTGAATGGGTGAGGGAAAAACCTGCGCAGGTCAGATTTTGGTAGAAAAAAATCTGCGAGTGGCTTTCCATATTACTGTACAGTACAGTACAGTACTGTGCAGTGCTGTACCGAAACTGCAGCACGCTCCCAATGTACTGTAAGGAATGTCTTTAGTTTCGAAATCCCATGAACAACTCAAACTCTTATGAATACTGGACAATCACGGTATACTGTACTGTAATTTACCATGGTCGGTTTACCGTTGTGTGATGAACATTTTATTTATTTCGTTGGTATGCTCAGGTTCCACAGTATACTGTACAGTACAGTACAGTACTGTGCATTTCACATCTTCGATTTGGAAGGTTGACCACTCTGTTTGGCGCACGCATAATTAATCCATTTGGGAATGCTTTCTCTACCTCCTTCCGCCAAGACCCCTGTTTCCTGTCTCCTTCTCAGCCCTTTCTCCTCCATGCGTAAGTTTATCTCCAGGCCTCTCCCGCACGCCACCCTCCATCTATCCATCATTCTCTTCTTCGTCGCTCCTCTTTCCGCAACCACCTTCCCCCGGTCTCACATTCACACCCTGCTTCACGATCAGGCCCTTTCCCATCTCGCCTTTCATTCAAACCCTCTCAAACTCTCCCTCTCCACACTATTCACCCCTCCCTCTACTGTCGCCATCGTTGGCGTCGAGTGGGGCGAGGACCTCGCTCTCTTTGCTGACACCACTTTCACGTCTACGCCATTGAACCAGTCCCCAAATTCCTCACCCATCTCCGCAATCTCATTCACACCCATCCCGATTGGAACGTTACCCTACTCCCGTATGCTGCTTCCAATCTCTCAAACCAAACCATCCATCTCCAATATGACAATGAAAATGTCCAACTACAAGTTCCGACAGCTCGCATGGATGACCATATCAACGAATCTCTCGCCGTGTACTCTCTCGACATTCAAGGCGACGAATGGAAAGTCCTTCAAGGCAGCCACCAACTTATTGCCTCCCATTCCGTCAATTCCCTTTGGATTGAGGCCATCGCATGCAACCCATCCCTCACACCCTTACTCCAATTTCTAGATTCTAATTACGTCATCTTCGACTTTGTCCCGTGGGGCAAAATATCCAAGATCCTGACCCTCATTCCGTCCCACGCTCACCTCCAAGTTTTGTTTTTGACCCCAACAGACCCTCTCCGTTTGACGACTACTTGTCCTGGTTTTGTACACAAAAGCAGCGGGCGTATCGCTGGTTGCAGACCGATTTCCTCGCTGTCAAGAGGAACGCCTTGACAGACCATGTCGTTCGCAATTTGTCCGCCCTGGCTGATCAAGTCTGTCTAGGCGATCACCCTGCGGACTGTGTGTTGAGGAACCTATTGCGCACCGACTTTGAAAGCAAGGACGAGCTTTAGTCTGCCCTTCGCCTCATTGCTACCTGGTCACAGTGCCTCGATCTATGGCTAACAAAATTCATCATTCTGCGTAATTACCTCTTGTATGTACACTCACAGAATGCAGAAACCAGCCTATTTCAATTATACCACGCAAGGCAGTAAACTCATCCTACATATGTACGCCCCTCGCTTCCCTCTATAAAACTGCTCTCGCACAGCGGTTTCGCCGGGATTCCTTGAAGAAAATATTCATCCTCCTCATAGACTGCCAACTTGATCTATTTGTGCTACTCCATGGATTGCAGCAGTAACGTTAGTTGAAAAAGTAAGGCTATGCATGTCTTACATATGCTGCAGTGTTGAGCTTGCTTTCGAAAAAAGTCCTTTCCTCCCTACGCTTGAATATGCGGGATGATTAACCGATTCGACATGGAATTAAGGTATTTGGGATCAGTAAACTTTACTCACGCCAGCCAGTATGCCACTAAAGGTCTATCTTTTCCTGATATGGATGGGAATTGAAGACTGTCGGTTCTTAAGGTGCTACTACATGTGGCACATGTTATGGGAGTTTCTTTCTGCAGCTACTCATGGGCTCCGCATATCCGTCTGACTAGGAGAAGGTGGAGTAACTATTTCAACTTTGGTATATGCTGCCATGCGCATACATTAATTTAGTACGGCAGGTGTCGGATTACGTACTTTGAATCTATATTTCCTTTGTATGCTTAAAGGGCTCAAGAGTCGCATGATGGAAGAAATGTGCAGCTCTAAAGAGTAGCTCATGTACAGTAAACTCCGCGACATCACTAAAGGCATCTGATGAGAGAGGGGGAATCATGAGAACAGAACTAGGGGCGTGTCGTATGGCCATGACGCTGTCAACGGCGTCCGTAGCAATTATTGTTATGGTTTCCGTGAACTGGTCATCTAGAAGTATGGTTTCTTAGTGTGTTAGAGCGGTTTCGACGTTCTATTGTTACGATAATGAAATTAACGAGATACATGGGGGGAGAGGTGACCTTTTAATCTAAAAATGTGAAGTGGGGACAGCGACTATCTGGTCAAACCGTAGGCAGTGTTATGACAGCTGTCGCTAGTGATACGTACGTGGTGCACTCTCGCACCAAGCTTGCACGTGAGCTGATTTGTCGAAGAAGTAGGAACCGACAGCTTCGACGATCGGATGACGACAATTTTGTGTTCAGACCCGGCCTTATAAGCTTGAATTGATCCTTGGTCCGCGTACGGAAGTCAAACAACTTGCAATAGTGGGTTGGTGTCTTTCTCTTACGTTTTTTTCTTCTTCTGCTGCTTGTCTTGGCTAACACTTAGCGCGGTCAAGAAGCCAGTTCTCATGTCGTCTTTAGGACCGGGTCGAGATGTTCCCAGAGTAGCCGTTAGTATGCGAGGCCGGTGGGCGATTTTTCGAGCCAAAAGGAGTTAACCTTCGTGCAACCTTGCGGAGACCACTGCCTATTTCTTTCTAACGGGGCTCGCTCCGAGATAAAAGAGGTCTGTCGTGGCCGCTCTCCGAAGTACCAACGGTAGCTTCTTCCTGTACGTTCGAGAGTGTTGGGAAGCGGTGATTTCCTTGTCGTTTTTATCCACAGGAGGTCTGGTGCGGGGTTTTAGTTTGTCTTTCTTCTCACGTACGACCATCGCTAAAGGCCTACTTACCTCTGTTTCACTTACTTCTTCTTCGCTGGCCTCCTCATCCTCTTGGTCTATATATCTGCTCCTTTGGTATACGTCTGTCCTGAGTCAACGGATCTCGGTTCCCTTAACTTCTTTGAGCCTTCTTTTTTCAATTTATTTTATCTTTAGCTGAAAAAGGAGTCGTTAAAGGCGTGGACCTCTTCGAAGGACTGGCTTGACGCCGAGGAGGTGCTTCATGCACAGTTAGGCTTTGATGTCAGTCGTAAATGGTTAGTGAGCGGCAACCGTGAGGCAGAGAGCGATGACGAGCGGGAACAGTGGTTTTTGGCTTCCTTATTAACTCCTACTGCACTAATTTCTTCAATCTTTACCTCTATTTATTTTCTTTGCTTTTTATCCTTTGAATCTACCACCGTTTTAGTGCTACTAAGAGCGAATACCCCCAACGTTTCCTTACTTATTTTTGCACATGTGTAATGCAATGCGCGGTGCGCAGTTCTTCTCGTCTAGGAATGGAACACCGTCAGACAATGAGAAACTCAACACACACAAGAAATCCCACAGGGAGTTCGCTGGCCATCTTTCTCTTTAAGCACCCTGCGATTCTGTAGCACAGCTCGCCGACGACGAGAAAAAATGGAGTTGGAAGAGCAGGGGTAATTCCTGGACGGTTGGACGGTATACTTGTCCTCCGGGTTGTAAGGCCGGGACGTCGTCGCGGAATGCTAGAAAATTGGTATAAGACGATTCCAAAGAACCGTACACACCAGGTGTGTAATACTAGACAAAGAAGATGTAGCATGGGTCAGCTGTGCTGAATATCTCCTTTGGAGATAAGCATGTTGTCACCAACGACAACCTTGAAGTTCCTGTTTGTATATAGACGCCGGAGTCGCGGGGCGCCAAGCGTGAGTAAATATCATAAACAAACAATAAAGGAGTACTATAATGTTGGGTAGAGAGGGGGGACATAAAGGGAGCCCGGCGGATAAACGTGGCTATAGCCAAAGTTGCCGTTGGTAAGGTTTCTGCAAAGGCGGAAGTTGGGAGTCAAGTTCAGAGCCAACACCGGGGTGTTGTTACTCTGGGCCCTAGTGGCCAGGTAGGTATAAATAATAGTTAGATAGGTTAGGGTATCTCAACGGCGGGGTGAGTGAAGTTAGGGTCAGCCAAGTTGGGAGATCCAGTTAGAGCTAGTAAAGTCGACACTTGGCCCAATAGGTGCCTTTCACCTGCGAAAATATCAGGTCCAATTTGGGGGCCTAGTGGTCCAGATTGCAAGCAATCAAGCCCCATCGGGTGGGTATAGAGTACCAAAAATAATAATGGGCGACAAAAGAATTGCTCTTACTGTACTGTACAGTGCCTACTGGTTAGCAGTGAATCAGATCAAAAAAAGATCACCAAAATCAGCTCTGCCGGAGGCAGTACAGTGTGAGTGCCCATTGACCTGCAACATGGAATAGTCTACCCTCTGTAACGAGGAAGTGTACTTGACGAAACTCTCGAATATCGCTAGACGGAAAACGGTATACACCCAATCGATGCCGCCCGACGAGGGACACTGAATGGGTACGGAGGCCACGGCGATTAATGGTGCAGACCGGTTAAGGGAGAGGTGCCTGTTGATTTGGGACAGGGCTCTGCTTTGGGGTTTGTTTTTTTGTGGGTTGTGTTCTGGCTGGGGAGAGTCTAAGACGGACGATCCCAACCATCTTTTATATAGAAAATGTACAAAACTTCAAATCCCTCTAAATAGTACTAAAACGCTGCATTATGCGTCCAAATTTGGTCGAATTAAAACAAAATTTCAGATCTGTTCCGTGCCACCTTTTGTACTGTATCTAGCTTGCCAAATCTTTGGCTCTAATTTCGAACGCTCAGTGGCCACGAAATGAGATTTTTCGCCTTCTGTACGTAGATATGTGGTTCTGTCCACAAATTCTTTTTGGTCAAGAGCAACCCAGTCCTCCTGTATAACTTTAGATAGCACTGCATGTCGTGATCAACCTTAGCTGTATTTTGGTTGCATTTTGTATCGAGTAAACTCGATATATCAAAGTCACACAATTCACAGTGAAACCACTACATGAATGCCGGAACGCAGTGGATAGTATTCAGTACTACTTGATCTGGAATCACCGAATTGTGACACGCAGTCAGATCAAGAGAATTTCCAGCTTAAGTCGTATAACCATGGATAAGAATCTATAACTTTACTTTTACATAAGCTAGTCGCAGGCACAGTCAAACCTCTGGTGAGAGGTACCGAGATTTGCCACACTCAGCACAGCCATTCACGACAGAACTTTTTGCGTTCTACCATTTTCCAGCTGCTATTGCTATTAAAGCTATTCTTTGCTATATTTCCGCTATTCCCGTGACACTGCTAACCCTGCACAATTTTCTATCAATTTACTCTATTGCCAACTTATTTAATTTCACACTTAGCTTCCCATATTTTACTAAAGACTTATTTTTTCGCAAAACTTAGCCCAGATACAGTCTATTGGAATGCAATAGGCCTAAGATTGAGCTTTATCGAAAAAGAAAGAGTGAAAAGGTAGCACAGGGCGGCTTACTTGGAAATAATTTAGAGTTGTTAAAGATTCAATAAAATTGATCATTTTATTGTCGTTTATCTGAACATTTCGGGGTACAATACGTTTTTAGTTCGACGGTGTTTCCAGTCGGAACACACTATTACGTTCCCTGGATGTGTGGTTAGCGATGGTGAAAAATTGAGCTGTCTGTGTGCAAAACATTCGTCGCGTAAACCCAGTCTGAGTTAGCCACAGAAGGATTGACTTTGTGAGTTGTTGATAGTGAGCGCAAAAAAAAACGCGAACTGGGAATTTTGCTCGCGTGAAACCGGGTGCAGTGAACATATCCGCCAGGACTGCAAGGCATACACTGCAATATAAGGCGTTTTACAGCAAGAGAACCAATCGAAAGTCGCAGGAGGAGCACGTAGCTTTCCATGTGGTGGAAGATGTATCGCGATATTTGCATTGTACATTTGTGGGGACGATGTTACGCAAGAGAATGACTGAGTATCCTTTATTGAGTGAAATTCGGTGATTGGGCAGCGCAGAACCCCCAATGAGGGCGTTGAGCGTCTCGACGGGATATCGCAGGTGTTTTTCGTCGTTATTCTCGCCTTACCCGCACTGAGGTTTTTTATTGCGTTTCCTTGTGTCATGCCACCGACAGTGGTGTTGATTCTTTTAAGTGCGCGTTTTTAGTCGTAAGTATAGCGCGTCTCATGAGACAGTTCTCGGTCTTGCAGTTTTCGATGATGTCGTAGGATTGGCGATAGCAAACGGATCGCTTATTGTTCAAGGCTTGAATCTAGGGTTTAAATAACACACCTTTGTCAATTTCTTCCGTTCTGCACCCATTGCAAACTTTTCAAAGGTGGGAATGAAACTGTAGTGCTTGTTCGCCGTCGTTAGTATCTTCTCGAAAGCGCTGTGAAGCGCATGTTCTCCGTAAAGGGCAGTATCTTGAAGGAAGCGAACAGCTACGACGATTTGCTGCAGGCATTTATTACGCGAGATCTGGAGCTGTGAATGACAGCCGGAAAGAGCTGCCAAATTTTTCCACACATGTGAACGCCGTTGTCCCCAAACGAGAAGCTCACATAATACCTCACAACGTGCAGTCCACAGACTCAATACAAAATCGGTTAAACATGACTTTTATTGCATATATTTTTATGTATTAGAGTTTGGATTAATCTTGCAAGTTCTCTTCAGTGTGCACGGGATGGATATCTGTAAATAGTTGTGTGCCGTACTCTCATCTTTCAAGAACTGTTCCGCTACCGCCGACGTTGCGACTGCCTTGACACATTTTACCTACAGCTTGAGGAAAATATGTATCGGTTTGTTGGAAGAAGTCTTTCAAGTTTTTCCTAGTGCTTCCCAGAAGGATAATAGCGATGATGAAGAGAAAGATGCAGAGAAGAAAGTTTCTCATCTAGATTGTCAGTATACACGCCCGGAAAGACTGTACTAACCATTTGATTGAACTTGACACTCTGTCTTTGATTTAGTTTGGATATAGCAGTAGTGAATTTTCCTGGTATCTTTTCTATGTTTTTTTGTTGCGTATAATCTTGATGTTGAGGCAGTTCAATTTCTTGAGAGTTTTCAGGAGGAGAGGGAAGTCTACAGTTCCTGTTTGTAATGTGAGTGTAATATTTGGTAGTAGTTGAGCAAAGTATGTTTGGATCTCAAGCAGAACATGAGCCTCTGCAGCCTGATCCGAGTCGAATATGTTTCGGACTTGGCTCCCGCGGAACTTGGGATCCATGTCTGTGAGGAATATGTGCTTGATCCTGCTTCCATAAGTCGAGCAGAGGTGACGGGCTGCAGTACGAATGTATAGTTGCAAATTACTGAACCAACGGCACAAAAAAGGATCGAATCGAATCACACAGAGCCTTTTTCTATTCTAAAACATCCGACAAGAGTCTCAAAGCCTGGCAAGCTACACGAATGCTGTTATGATATACGCCGTCCACACGTCGAAGGCTTTGATACGAGATGGCATCAGGAACATGAAGATGCAGCATTCGAATATAGTAAAGCTCCCCTTTTCCGAGTCTGATTGTGTAGAGACGAATAATAACGTGGGAATCATTTCTAGTGAGGTCACAATGATGTTCAGATGTGGCAGCAGAAGTCAAAGATGTGGCACCAACAGCAACAGCACCAGGATTGCGCAACCGGTACGCGGCGCGAGGATCCCACGTTTTATGTGCCTTGTTGCACGTAAAGTACACAGGATATTTGTCGTAACGGTTTTGCCGAACGTTGTAGTAATTCTGAGTGGCCGCAAACCATTCAGTCAACTTGGTTCTAGCACTAGTTCGCGCAGCCGCTATCTCTTCTTTGCCCTCGTGGAATTGTACAATGTGATTTCTTTCCAGACGAACATCCAGTCGTATCACGGGTGGTTGTCGTTCCACAATATTGCATCCAAACAGTCTTTATACAATCTCCGATGCTTAATTGTACCTTGAAATGAACCGATCTTATCTTATCTCTGATTCTCGCCAACCAACTCCACTTTGACGTGATCATTTCCCTTTAAAACATACTTGAACAGTTATTTAATGCCTCTGACACAATAGATGCACAGTTACGCATAGATACTGCGTGATAAAATGCTAGAGAATGCTAGATAACACGGCACGAACCGAGAGTTGTTCACTTGCTGTGAGACTGAACAACGTCAAAGACAACTGTCCGCTATACTGACTCTCCATCAAATGCCGAGGACCTCCTTTTGTACGTTGCATATTATTCTTTCTCTTTAAGTCCTGTCCCATCGGAAAAGGGCTTTGGAAAGTGCTTCTCGCACTTCTTTTCTTTGTCCAACTATATAGCTTCCGGATTGGTCCCTTCGCAGAGCACAATTATGGCATTGTAGAGCACCATTTAGCCGAGCTCTTCTTCTTCGGGAGGCATGAAAATTACAATTATGATTGATCGGGCTGGGCCTTGCAGTTGTTGCTTCGATAATATCTCAAAAAAGAAGATACAGTGGGCATTCTGGAGGCCTTATTTTGGATCTCAATCACGCTCACATGCACTGCAACTTTCTTGTAGTACTTTTCCTCCTATACGAATGACATAAAGCTCTCAGCTTCATATGGAAATACTTAATTGCACATAGGTCGTGTCGGTCTTGAGGCAACTGTCCAGGAGAGAGTGATCCAATAATATTTGTCCTCTGCGGGTCACATTTCATCGTGGCGAAGATTTCAAGGTATCTGGCTTTTATTAGAGATGACAATGATGTCTTGCAGTTGCTTCCCCATGTCAAAATCACCCCCAATGTACGTTAAGTGAGATTTGAAGAGTTTTGCAGCTCTCAATACATCAGCCTCGCCCTGCACACGGCGCGAGTTGTCCAATGCTTTACGAAGTGTACAGAAATCAGACGCACGGAGACGTGATTGGTTTCAGCATCCATGCGTGAGCCTGTCTGCTTCATTCTTTGCGTATTGATCTACCAATTATTGCTAAACCAGGCGACCTTCATGCAGAAGCGTACTGAACTCCGAGGGCCTTTGAAAGAGCATCCAAGCAGAGAAAATACTTGGCGTGATCTTATATCTTCTGACACTATCTTTGTTCAGCAAAAGCTCACTATCTGGGAGCAACAGAACATACGTAAACGGGACAGAGCAGCGATGGGCCAGAGGCAACCTGCCAATCTGTTTGTTACTGGTCGCGTTGAGAGCTTCGCGATGCTTTCGCACAATGTCTCGCGTTCTAATCTTGCTATATTCGCTTCTTGGGACCACTAATGCTACTCTTGAACTTAAAGATCTGCTGTAAATACCTCTGTGTGCAGGAAAAGGACGCCTGACTGCATGAATGACCATCCACAAAACCTCGGGAGCTTTCTATGCTATTGACCACTCTCTCAAAGATCGGAACACGTTGGTGTTTCGATTGACGCTGTGTAACATCATTTTGAGGCCTTTCAGCATTTTTAAGTCTATTTGTGGATTTGCAGTAGCTCTCTTTTGCGTTTGTGCATCAGAGTCTATAATGTGGATGTATATGGACAGAAAGGCATGCGCCAATCCAGTAGGTAGTACTGTAGAGCCGAAGTTGTAGTAAACCTTTCCTTCTAACGTCATTTTAGGGGTTTAATTGGATGATCCAGGCCACCGAATGACCCAACGAACAGTAATGGAGCCCATATAGAGTGTTTTGTTATAAGCGCGGATGTTCTTGGTGATGTCACGAAGCTTATCTTATGCTGCTTGACACTGAAACTGTTTCACAACGTTGAGGAATTTCTTCCACTGCATACCTTGAGTGACCTACTTGAGGTATACCTAGAGGTCATGTCGTCGAGAGCGGGTTACGTACAGTACAACAGTACCATGTTTTTTGTTACACTCGTGTTCATTGGACCGTTGCCCTCATATAAGGACAATTTTAAAAACATTTTTGAATCAAAAATTATTTTAGCCGCTTCTTTTAATTCCCAGGTGGTCTGTAAGAAAAGTAGATACTTGGTCCAAACAAAACTTTAGAGAATCACTACACTTTTCAACGAAGGATAAACTTTCCCTGACGCAATAATCTTTTGTTCTCCCTACAAATCTCCAAAAAATGGATCCACGGACCGCTCCAGGTTATTCTATTCACCGCCGTGCTTCTCTTGTTATGTAATCTGGAGAATCTATGTGTTTGTATGGATCTGCTTGAAAGAAGAAATTGGTCAACGGAACAATGTTGTCCAGAAGACATTGTAAGTGAGTGAAGGAGGAAGTCTGCAGAAGCAAGCTGTAAGATACGTGACAGTCTTAAGACTGTAACGCTGAAGAATGTCAACATCGTAGTGAGCACAACTTAAGTCAACGTTGCGTCGGAGGTTTAACCCGTTCAATTTGCGAGCGAAAGTTAAAATCAAGATTTAGATGCTTCTCAATCGTCTACGCCGCAAAAGATGCTAATTTGACTGATTCCACGGTGCATCAATCATGTGCAATTCCAATTGAACACGAGAGGTTTTAGGCCAATCAGGAGGTTTTTGCACTCATTAATTAAAATTTGTTCCAAAGAGTTGCTAGGAAAGTTGGCTATTCTGGTAATGCTCTCGCCTATGGGCAAGCTACTCTGGATGTATCGCCTTTTGAATTCTTTACGAGCGTTTTTTCTACCTTTACTGAATCTGATGCGTGAATTTACAAACTTAAAAGCAAGGAAAGGCAGTTGAGTGACAGAAGTTGGCTTTTGGTTAGTTGATTCTTGAAGGCTATCTATGACCACCCCAGGAAATATGTCACATCATCCTCGCAAATCTGCGTGATGAAAGTATCTGCAGTTGGTACGGTCTTGAGGGATGTTGGATCAATAAATGACTCCCATACTACGTTGCCTATGAAAAAAATTCTGAAAATAACTGCGAATGGAAAGCTTCGGGATTTATTCATTCTGGAATAATGTTGAGAATGGGGATTTTGATAGGTTAAACGGGAAGATTCCGGCGTGACTTCACAGAAAAATTCTTCCACACTACTGCTCTTAAAGGTCTCCTCGTTCAACCTTGGCTAAAGGGAATCCTAAAGGTCTCTTCCTTCAACCCGGGGTCGGTCGGTTCACCTTCTCTGGGGGTCGGTGAATGGTTGAGTAGGTGCTTGGTGATCTATTCGTTGATCAATGAATTTACTGCACACGGCCTAAGGTAGTGAGGCCTTAGGTAGTGTGTGACGGCGCCCCTAGTGCGGCACGGTCAGCCATACTATTCCTACAGTAATCATTAAATAAAGAACGCAACCAACCATATCTTTCAAATATTAAAACACCTCACATTTCCCACCGAAATAAAGGGACAAATTGGGAATGAAAAGTAATTACCTTGGAAATTTCACGTCATCCAAGCGGCCAAGAATAGCACATCCTTTCCTTACCGATGGGTACAGTATGCCTGTGCCAAAAATAAATGGTGAGGTTACCACATAACACTCGCTCCATAGTAGATGGGATGAGATCAGTAGACCTCTAGCGGAAATACTCACTTTTCTCGATATGACCAACGAAGGTACAAAATAAGTAGTGTTAAACACGAAATAGCGGTGCGCCAACATGACATCCAAGTATGATCTGGTGTAAAAATGTAATAAAAGAAAAAAAATTTGCAACAATTCTATGCTACCCAAAAAATGATTTAGTAATATTTCATAGCACAGCCGAATTGTAGAAGTTCGTGTACTTCTGCAAAGACTCTGCCTTCAGGAACAGACGAGTATGAATATAATAGTACTCTGCGGCAAGCTGTAGTTAACAGTATAGTGAACTAAAATTAGGACATAAAGAAACGCTAACGGCCATTTTGATCAAGGTTAGGGTCGAAACGCATTTACTTGACCTGAAAACACGATTTGCGCTTAATTTAGAACAGAGTACATGCTCCCGCCAAACCGCAGGAACACTTCGGGGAATAAATATCGCCTACACCTTCGAAAATTATAAAATTGAAAGATTCGTTACTGTAATTACGCTTCAAAATTAAAAAACCATACAGCAAATAATCTCACAATGTTAAAAGCTGTAAAATGAAACTCCATGCAGCCTAAATCTCTCATCGCCAAAATTTAATCAAGCACAAAATGATACTTTGCCTATAAAAGATAAAAGCTCTACGAACTTAAGCAGAAATAGGGATAGAAGCAGCAAAATGGAAGGAACACCTTCAGAGGCAATATTTTACGCCCTACAGCAAAAAGGAGCGGAACAGCATGAAAAAACACACCAGATGGTACAAGACTCAGAATAAGCTGAGTCGAGGTCGGATAATGAGGCGTCGGAGGCGTCGGAATCCCCGGCTATGGACGCTTTTGCGGAATTTGAAGAGTCTGGGGCAGTTATGGAGATAATAAATTCTCTCTTTTGGATTTTGAGGCTGTATGGCGAATTATGGAGCAACTGAATAATGGCCAGTATGGAAAAGGCCGAGGTCGAAAATCTGGATTAAAACCGAAGGATGTCCTCTTCCTGGTTCTTTCAACACTCAAGCATGGTGGAAACTGGTATGTCAATAGATGAATGTTCGGGATGAAATTTCCTAATTTTGAGCGCATGTATGCTGTATTCGTCATTAAGATATGTCCGAAAAGCAGTACGGAATTGTGAAATTTCGGTTAAAATTTATCGACTGGTTAAAAAAGGAACTAAGGGCAAGAAGTACAAATACACACTTTAAGATATTGAAATTAACCCCCATTTACACAGATATTGATGTGACTTCTCACAGCACGAATCAGGCGAGTGGAAATCAAGATGAAGCAAAAGAATACCTCAGCAGTACGCACAAGATCTACGGTTACAAGACTGAGGTTTCTGTCCTTCCCAATGACATAGCCATGGGTGCTCACCCAATCGTGCTGGCTAAGTCGGTGAAAATACAATTTTTAATGGCAATCTTGCTTTCCATCGAAATGAGACCTCCAAGGCGAAAGAAAAGATTCAATAAATTCCGGATGGTGCTTTCTGGTTGGAAAGTACCCCAAACACTGGGAAAGGTTGGTATTAAGGGGATACAACGGAACCTCGAACATAGAAAGGATTGTTCATTCAAAGCAAAACCCCTATTGGTGGTACATTATCGTCAGAAGTGATTCGAGTAAGTAAGGAGATCAGTTTAGGCCGTATTATTGTCGAGAATTCTAATAGCACAATAGCTACTACAGGGGACTCGGAGTTGAAATGTGTTCTTATATTTAGCGTTACTCCTTGGTCCGGATGCTGTCACCTATATTTATATTCATACAGACCAGTAAACTCCTCTAGTTTGAATACTCAAACTTCTCGTCTAGTCCGGTGCTGGCCATCGTAGTTCTGGTAGTAAGAAGAACTCCAGACTGATTGCATGGTCATCCATGCTGACGATGGCACTATATTCTGAATAGAGAATATAACATCAAAGCATAAGAATCTATCTGAAATAGCTATAATCAATGCATATGGTTACAACCAGTCCAGCATCCCGGTCCTATTTAGTCAGGAACCTTTAGGATCCAGTTCACGACATAACTCCATCAACATGTCATGAGATGCTGCGGCATCACCCGTGTAGGAGCGGACAGTCAGGTTGGGAACTGTCCATTTCTAACAAATTCCTTTGAGCTTTTATCTTCGCTTTGGGCTGTGGTAGCTAATCGCTGTAGATGGGACGAAAAGTTATAGGATACCGTTTTAGGCTTCGTTTAGCTTTGAAATTTTTGAATGTGAAGTGGCATCCGCTACCTGATGAATATGGTAAGTTGGCTAGATTGTGTGAGAAAAATTGAGGGAGGGGCTGTGGACAAAATAGAATAGGGCAGACTGGCCCAGCAGCGCTACTGCGCGAAGCGCAGGACAAAGTTGTCGGCTGAGCTAAGAGATAAGGCACTTTGCATGGAGGAAGGGGCTTTCGCAATGCTTGATTCATTCAATAGCCGAGCGAGTAGTATGTGACTTGTTAAATTTGTTTTTACTGCATCTAAAATAATTATATTATGTTTTGCGCGAAAATTAGTTTTTGGGTATATTCTAAATTTAAGAGGTACTACTGCACTGCTCACCCTGCAGAATAGTCCGGTACTCAGCCGACCATATCTTTCAAATATTTAATCACCACAAATTCCCCCGGTTTCTTCTTTCTTTTCTGTATGTTAAGGTTAGATAAAAGGCCTTTCATTTCTCTAATGTCTGCCATCTCAGGTATCTACTTAGTATCTGAATTTGGTATCTAATTATTTCAGACGCGATTGTACTCAACAAGAATCTATCAAATTACTGCACATAAGTTTGTACCTCATGCGACATTTGCATTTCCTCTTGGCTACCAGGCCACAGAAAGAAAATCCCATTAAGTGCTATCAACTCTTCCTTCAACTAGTCAATGCAGATTGACTTCCTTGTCGTGTAGGCTGCCCTTGAAAACTACAAGATCCTTAATACTGATAGTTATTGCACAAAATATGGCGAAAGCGTGATTTTAAGCAAACGAAATGCCCCAAAAACAGCAGAAATGGTGGCATCCAAGCTCATATACAATCTTGGATATATAATCATGTAGCATCGAGTCTTTTACTGCATATATCTTCTTTACCAAGCCTGTACTGAAACGCTTACTCAGTAGGCCTAGCCTACATCTGCAATAGAATTCACAGGCACTAACCTCTCAAGAGCCCAAAGTAAAATGCTTGTAGCAAGAAGATTGGGAAAGTCGACGACTGAACGACTGTTGGGCGTCCAATTTACCCGCCTTATCTTTAAGCCTCGAGTAAGATAGTACCTGCACGTCGGTCAGACAGTTATTACAGATTTACGTATTCGAAGAAAAGGGCTTCAGAACATCTATAATTGTTAACAGCGGATAAAATTGCTAAGGTCCACCAGAACATGATTAAAATGGAAAGAAAGGAGAAGATCAGATGTGGTAGAGGCAAACTAGGGGCGTTAAGCGCCCGAAAAGCCGAGAATGGGCTGCGCCTGGTGTTAAGGCGATGGCAAAAAAGGTTATTCAAAAAATTTATACTCCTACAAGCTAAAACACGGAGAGTTACTGTGAAACTTGACGAAATATTTTACAGGTACTTGAAAACGATGTAATTGTTTTCCATATCGAATGCAGTGAAGAAAATTTGTGGAACATTATTTTATCAGGGGCCAGCAATTTCATTTATTGTGAATAATCCAAAAGTAATTTATCTATTTTCACTTATACTCTATTACACTTGAATTATTTTTATGTCTGTCAGTATGGTTTAAAATTATATAGTTATAATTGCTGGAATTAAGTTACCAGCAAGTTATTATTTGAGTAATGCTCACCTGGATAATTATTCTATAATTATTACTGATCATTAATTTGGCCCACAAAAATAATTAAAGGTGGGTGGCCCGAACTTTCGGATAGGGCCGCAACTAGTCGGACAACGAAGACTTTTCAAAATTATTTTGAAAATATAGCTTTCAGGTATCAGCCTCATGGCAAAACGGAAAATTTCGCCCAAAGAAATCCGGATACACCTTGAAACTGTAGAAAAATTTAAAAATTAATCTGTCCAATCGCCTCTTCGTACGTATTTACTTCTAGTTCGTCATCCACACTTTACGCAAGCGTACAATGGCGAGATTTTCAAAAGTTGAATGCCATGTCCAACTGATGTTCAGCTCATTTAAGGCTATCTATACCCCCTTTGCTCCGATTTGGACGTTTCTGATTCATGTTCTATTGTACGTCATGCATTTGACGACTCGTTAACTGTACGTAACAAAAGGGCCAGCTTTTCAAGAACTGGGCTCTGGACCGTGGAAAGTTGAAACTATTTTCTACTTTTCGCCGGCTGGACCCAAGAATTTGAATACATTGCTGTGCAAAGAGCAATTTGTTTGAACTGTTTCGAAGAGCGCCGCAAATAATGAAGAAGAAATGTGCTTGGTGCGGATGCCGTGTTGAGATCAAGCGGTTTTGTTCATACTACATTTGGCGAAGTAATGACATCAGATAATGTTATGGCTCTGTATTACTGCTCATGCAAGTAGGAAGCAAACTTGAAAAGCTGCAGCACAGGCGGAGGCGCAGGCGGAGGCACGCGGGTGCGGGAGGCAAAGGTCGAAGCTGAACGCGCAAATTGGCGTGCCATGGCCTCTAAATTTGTAGACGCGGAGCTTTGTTAGCTGTGGTGACGCTGGCCGAGGCTAAACAAAATTTACGCCTTTGCCGGTTAGGCATGCAATAGCTCGACAGCTGTTGCAAGGGGTCCTAAGGGGCGTCTTGAGGGACGTCGATTGTGACAGGGCACTGGAATTGTTTTAAATAAAATTGTTTCTGATTGGCCAAATGTAACATGTACTATCATTAGGACATATTGACTTTCACAGGCTTGCCAGATGGGGTTGAGATCGGCGCCGGACAGAAGTTACCCGCTGTCTTTTGCGGTTTTGAATGCTTATGGTTTTTAGAGGAGGCCCATAGGGTTCATTGAGGGCGGAATTTATTCCAGGGGGTCATTGTTTTTTTATTTTTCAATTAAATTTGTGGAAACCGTCAGAAAGTTTGGGCCACGTACCTTTATACTGCTGGAATCTTCTTTGTAGCTTTTCTACTCTGTCTATAGTATAGGTAGTCTTAAGCAATTAGAAAAATTTAGCAACCCTCGGGCCATCGGACTATCTTCTTTGATCAAGAGGTATTGGCTTTCTTATTATTATTATTCTCAGTCCTACTCAGGTAAATTTTTTATTCATGTATTTGAAATTATATACAGTGCTGATTCTATTTAAGAATAAGCAGCGGAAAGGCAAGATAGGGTCCAATGGTATCCTACGGGGTTGTACCTAACCAATATGTTGTGTTTACTTAAAGAATGAATCTACCGTTTCTTCACATTTGCTTCGAACAATCTGCGCGGCTATATTGAGCTTCAATCGGCGGAGATAGCGCAAGGCGCCGAAATTGTAGTATCTTGGGCCTCAATTACTCGCATTGCTACAGAAAGGGCTTCTACCTGCTCCTTGTTAGGGGGTAGCACCTCTTGCTTGCCACGTGGTTCATCTGTAGCAGCTCCCGTATCCTCACGAATTTCCCAAATGATATTCTCTGCCATGTTGGCGACAGTAGGCTCTTCGTAGCAGTCCACATCACCACAATTCAGCAAATTGTTAAGATCTACGCATTTCATTTAATTTTTACAGTTACGGGTTGCGGATACAGTCTTTCGCCAAGGAAAAACAGGAGGAAATCAGACGCACACTTGTTGGAAAAGTAGGAAATAGAGGGGCACGTCCGCGGGTGATCAGGTCGAAGGCGACGAGCGGGGACAAATGGAGATGTACAGCTACTGTGTGATGAGCGCGGGAGCTGCGGAGAGAAGTTTCGGAAGCGAAATTGAAGAGTAAGATTCAGAGCCAAACCTTTTGATACATGTTTATTTCGGGCGTTTCACACTGCCCATCGCACGAGTAGAAGACACAAGTGGCACCCGCGAAGGTAGTCAAGTTCACGGCTATCGACTCAATGTAGCGGTTTGGGCATCGGCAACTCGCTCGCCCAGTTGAGGGAAAGGCCTTTGATTCCATGCCAAACTGGATGAGAGGACCGTGGCGTTCCACGTTTCGTTGCCAGTGGATGGTTGCGAGGACCGGCTTTCATGCCAAACGGCTCCAGGCTTGGGTACCTACATCTCGGACCGCAATTACAAGACGTGGTTGCAGTTCTATGGCAGGTTACCACTGTCTCCTCCCGCTTCAAAGGACCACAAATGGGACGCACAACACTTACGGATCAGTGCGGGGGGGGATTTGGGGTGCTCTGATTAGAGAATGTAGGATGGCTATTTTTCGAGACTTGGGGGCAGGTCTGTGTATTGGATCAGTACGATCACCACGCGCGGTGCTGTGCCTTCGGATCCACCCGCGAGTGGCGGCATGACTCGAACACGGTTGTCTCCCGCAGACCCCTCCAAATCCGCCCGGCACCCTCCCCTCGAGCCCCCACAACGTGGTCATCCAGGTCGCCCGAACATCAAGGCTCTTTGAGAGAACCGGGGCAGAGACTATTATGACGTAACCGTTATTCATCCCTTGACCCCCGCCTGCCTCCCTTCCCTGGCGCGATGCCCAGTCAAGTCCCTGAACCATGCTCGCCTTGGTAAGGACACTCGCTTTGTCGAATTGATACATTCAAAGGGTCCTGGGCATCGCTTCATTGCCTTTCCACTCTCCACGTTGGCTTGCTGGCACCCGACTGCCCGGGACTTCTTCCAACCGGGTTGCGACTGGCAATGCCGCACGGGCAGTCGTTCCGATTGCTTATGCGTGGCAAACACTGTTCGCTCGTCACGCGGTTGAGACTCGTCCAGAATAACGCCATTTGCTGGGGTTTTGAGCGACTCTCAATCCCAAAACCTGAACGTACAGTACGTGTTCCAGAGAACCTCCGTTCTCAGGGGATATCAGTTGCTACGCAAATTACGCCTTGTCTCCGCTATTGTTGTGATCAGAAAATTGAGTTAACCACCACATTTACCCAATTTGCACTCACGCAGTGAGAATCGTCCAGATAACGCCAGTTGTCTGTTGGAAGGAGTCTTGAGCGAATCTTAATGCCGCAGCCAGTTGGCTCGAGAGAACTCCGTTATCGGGTGTATCAGTCGCTACGCAAATTAGGCCTCGTCGCCGTAACCTCTAGCTCAACCCCACCTGCGACACCATGATCCTTCACATTAAAAAACCTATTTGCCCAATTAGTCCCCTCACCGACCATTTTCTTCAACTGTATAACCACGCAGTTTCATCTCTATACAGCTTGTATTTACACATTACGCCAAAATTTGTTGGTGAAGCTGAGTTTCGCGGTGTATCTCCGCTTAAGGGCATAGCGCGTACCAAGATAATACAGGGCTAACCTACCAACATTTTCATAACATCTGTTTCGCCGTCACCTCCAAAAACTCTTTCCATTATGGACGATTCATCCTGAAATCCATCCTCTTGACCATCTGCAAGTACCGTCTTCGCCTTACTTGCAAACATGTGGTACCAAGTCGGCGTTGGTACATCAAATGCTCTACATACAACCGAAATCACCATCGCAGCAGATATCGATACTGCATTTAGCTTATTCAATGTCACAGCCATCGCAAACTTTTCAGATGGAACTGCAAACGCCATTGAGCCACCGACTCCCCCATGGCCCATCACTGCATTCTCCAATTTCCTTCCCTTGTTATCCACCGAATCGTATAGAGTTAATCCCGCACCCCAGCTACGGTCTCCACGCTCATCAATATCAAACATTTTCTCCTGCATTTTTGCGGCCCGACCTGGTGCCAATATCCGTACACCGTCCACAACACCGTCATTCGCTACAGCCCCGTATAACTTGGCCAATGCTCGAGCACTAAAGTGCCCGTTAGCAGATGGCACGAACCCAGCCCGTATCACGGGATGATTGAAAAAATTTGTGTCTAGAATGTATGCAGGTGCAGTAGTGACACCGGATGATGGCAAATTTAACGCCTTCATTATCTTTTCCGTCTTTCCCTTCAGGTTGCCGACGTCTTCCTCTGTATCTTTCCCTCTCTGTTCCTCAGGAGATTCTTCTGACGCTTCATCCTCTGATTGTCTCGCTTGGAAGGCCTTTTTGATAATCTTGGCCACAGGGCCTTCTTGCAAATCCTGTATTATGGAGGAGCTCAGTGATGCAACACGGCTCTCAGGGACATCGGGCCATAAATCCTCTGGCATTGTTCCACAATAGCATTCATCCTGTATATCAAGCTTTTGAGCGAGGGCCCGCAAGTGGTCTTGGTATGTCTTTCCTGTGGCTTTTTGGATGAGGCCAGCGACAATCCACCCAAAGGTTAGCGCATGGTATTCCGTCTTAGATCCTGGCTCGAATTCTGCCTTTGCTTGCTCCAAATGCCTTATAATTCCTTGCCAATCGTCGCGTAGTCTGGTCATCGGCAACTCATCGGGCAGAGAACGAGCCAAACCCGCAGAATGAGACAAAATGTTACCTACCGTCGTCTCTGCCTTACCTCCAGTCCCGTATTCGGGCCAGTAGGAAGCAACAGCGTCATCGTAGTTGACATTGTGTTCATCCTGGATTGTTGCAAACAAAATTGAAGATAACCCTTTAGTCGAGCTAAATGAGTTGAAAACTGAGTCGGGACGCACAGGTCGCGGATTGTAGCGACCCATCTGTCCAGCAGCCATGTTAAGCACAAGCTTACCATTTTTGTACGCTGCTACTTGCATTCCAATCATCATGTTTGTTTCTTGAAGTTTGATAAAGACTTTTTCGAGAATACGTGCAGCTAACGCTGCTTTCCTCCCATGAGTAGAGACGGGTTTGAATACGGTACTAATTAGACGCTCCTTTCAGGACATTCATTTAGGAGAGCATACTCCGCAAATGGGCGAAGAGTCTCCAGGTAGGAGTGGGGACCTCCAGGGATGTGGCGAGGCCGCGTAGCATTCCCAATGAGCGGAAAAAAAATACGAGATCGCCAGGGAAGGAATCGATTGGAGACCTCGATTCGCGCTTTTCTTAGTATGAGCCTTATCACCTTCCGCAGGTGCAGCGGTAAATACATCCTGACTGGGTATCACGCTCATTCTTCTCAATTTTCACTTTCTCGATCTTCAAGTCTCTTCTTTATAGCTTGCTGCTCCTCTTCTACTTTTCACGAGATGCGAGAGTGGTGCGAAAGAGGAACTTGATGATATCTAATGATGCGACAGGATCAGCACGATTTAACTGCACTCCGACATCGCCGAGAGACTGAATCAAAGAATAGAATCATTGTTGATGGCGGCTAGGACGAGCTTGGCAAATCCCATGCGAATCCTGTCCTTGACATTTACACATATGCCAAAATCCAACAGGACAGGTTCACCGCCAGACTGCAATTTGTGAATGAGAAAATTACAGGGTGCGGGTCACCAGAGAAACACCTTGGCAATGAAGAGTTGATTACCAAAGCTGCGAGTTATTTCGTTGACCAGACGCTCAAACAGCATTCTGCATGGTATATAATAGTATAATTGACCTTGCAGCCATTAATGTATCCATGACAAAAAGTTTATCACTAGTGAGTGAGGCTCAGGCTCTGGAACATAGGCATGAGCTGCTAGATGTGGCACTTGAGGGCGTCCAAAGTGGCTTTACGGCCTGCAAATTACGCATCTCATTGAGAAAGTTTGTTTCGCGAGGCACCATTTCAATCCAGGCATCCAGGACCGGACGCATATATATTTTGGTTCTGCGCCTGCAATCCATCGCAGTATTGTTTTCAAATCCTCCAAATCTTGGAGCAACATAGGTCTGACACCTGGATGTTGAACCTTGAGAACGACTTTCTTCCATCCTGTTTCAGGGTGGCAGTGTGGACCTGAGCAATACTGGCACTGGCAAAGGCTTGGCAGGGTCAAAGTCATCAAAAAGATCATATACAGTTACTTTGCGTGAATGGAGCTGTTCAAATTGGACACCTATTTTAGTCTGAGCCAGTTGGTGGTTGACTGTGGCCAGAACAGATGTTGCAGGTGAAGGGGACAATCATCCAGGGATTTGGACAAAACTTGTGCGTATTCCGGGGGTAAAGCATCCTGACGAGCAGCAACATACTGGCAACATTTGATCCATAAACCTCTACGAGCGGTAGCTGTGCGTAAAATACGTTTTGCAGCTCGAGTATTGGCGTGAGCCCAGGCGTCATCGACACTGTCCTCTTTACGTGCGAAGAGGCGGTTTGTCCAGGAAGTGAGCTTGAGAATGAGATACACGACGGCGGCTGTTGAAAAGACGTGGGCACGGCGAGGCAGGTAGCGTATAGAAGACGGGAGCGCCATGATGAGACGGGTTAGGAACGTGGTTGGCGCGGTGAAGGGAAGAATTTGTTGGCATGGCATGGAAGAGTGTTTAACCTTTAGCTGAGTGAGCGGTAAGGGAGGTGGTAGGCGAGTTGGTAGAATGTGTGATTGTGCGACATTGAGCGATTTGCAGGCATTGTATGCATCGCACACTGCGCGAATTGGACATACCCTGAACACTGGTTGGCACCCGGCTGCCTACGTTGACTAGAATCCCTCTTCTCACAATCATGACGCCACGTGTATCATTCATGATGATTTGACACATTTTGCACAAGTGTCAACGTATTGTACGCTCCGTTGAGTATGCTCATACAGTACAGTACAGTACAGTACAGTAAAGTACGTATCAATGCTCAGCTCCAATTCAAAAAGCAGGCATACCGATCCATCACAATATTGTGACCCTCAATTTCATACTACTCTAGTCCTCCCTCACCATCCCACGCTATAGCTAAATATACAGTAAACAACATTGTGCATACCATGCCTCATCCCCCAGTCAACGCCGGTCATTCTCCCGCTGCCCCATTTCAATTCCATCGCCTCGACCCATCCTGATCCACACCATCTCCACCAGACCATCCACTCCATGTCATCACAGAAACCAACCATGTCGCAACATGCCGACAAAACACAACCCATCCCTCGCTCCTTCTCAGCCCTTCTCACCTCCCGTTATCTCCTCCTCTACAATATCACCATGACCGCAGGCTGGACCGTCGTCTTTCTCCGTCTTCTTCGCGCCATCGTGTTTACTCAAAATATCTACAACGCTGTCGCTCTCCCACTCAAAATCTTCCAAACAGGCGCCATTCTCGAAATTATCCACTCTTTCACCGGTCTCATCCGTGCCTCCGCAGCCACAACTACGTTACAGGTCTCATCTCGCCTCATGCTCGTCTGGGGGGTCACTGATGCCATCGAGCAAGTTCGTGACAACATCTCCGTCTGCACCATGGTCGCCGCTGGAGTCTCACCGAGATCCCCAGATATTTCTACTTCTCCGTCGCCGCTGTTGCCAACACAGTCCCGTTTTGGCTCACCATCACCAGATATTCTACTTCATTCCGCTATACCCTATGGGGGCCTCAAGTGAATGGTTCACCCTCTTCGCCGCACTCCCTCACATTCGTCAATCCAAATTGTTCTCCCTTGAATTGCCCAATACTTTCAACTTTGCATTTGACTACTACACATATTGCATCATCATCCTTGCCCTGTACATCCCAGGACTACCCTTCATGTATTCACACATGCTCAAGCAAAGGCGCAAGTATGTCATCGAGCCAGCACGAAAGCTGGCTAAAGCCGAATGAACCTCTTCATTTTTCGACTCACTGCTACTTGCCCCTGCCCTCCAAAACTCCCCATAAAAGTCTCAAAAACTCGCCACTATTCGCACCAATCATTCAGAATTCAGCCGCACGCTTGTCACCCTTTTGACCTCTTTCTCCTCTACTCACTTCTTTGTAATCTCCATCGCCTCGATCCATCCGCTGACCTTCCCTCCATCTAATCATCCCCTCCATTTCCATAACGGCTACCCCGATTTCCCGATTCCCTTGCAACCTGCTCCTCCACGTGATCTGAACCTTATTGACAACTCCTTCTTCGAGCCGCTACTGCTCAATCCATGCGCCTTGCAATACAATGCAAGATCTGCCCTCAGCATATGGTGCAGTGTGCCATCTTGCACGCAACGCACATACAAACTATCGTCACAATCTTTAGCCGCCTCCTCTTGAGCTCTTCGCTTCTCGGCTCGTCTCCTCATCGCATTTTCCACAGCAGCCGCGCTACGCTTATTCCCGCTCGTCCCATACTCATTTGCCAACGCTTCACCATCAAAGTCCACACCTACCTCCAGCCGCTTCACCTCGGATGCATAATGCCCGCCCCTCTCTTGAAGAGTCTTCGTGTCAGGATTCAGTAGCTCATCTTGCGGGTTGTAACGGCTCTCTACCCCCGCGGCGTGCTCTAACCCAGCGTAGAATCGCTGCATGCCGGGATTGAGAAATAAATGTGGAGAATATTCCGAAATCCTCATGCTTCTCACCATCCGACGAGCCCATGACACGCTCTCAGGTTCGGCGTTCAACTCTGATGTTTCGATTTCCTCTTCCTTGACAACTAACTCATCTTCTTCCTTCACTTCAGTTTTGATTTCCTTGCGCCATGTGTGTAAATATCGTCCTTGTAGGGCAGGTAGTAAAGCTGTAGACCACTAGCCAACACTTGCTCCCGTCATTGTCCGAAATTTCCTGCTGAGGAACTAGAGCTGCGAAGCGAATGCCGCTCGCAAACTTTTCAGAAAGCCTGACAGAGGCAATTCCCACAACCTTGCGGGAGAGCATACATTTCAGTAAGGCTGCAAACGCCTGTGTGCTTCCGGTGTACTGTGCGTCGTCCGGATAAATGAACTGAGGTGCGGCTAATGTGTATTCCTTGCGTAAGACTGTTTCACTGCGGAAGCCATACATCACAATGCCAACGCGTCCAATAGCTTTGGCCTGTACTAGCTCGGATTTCTTGAAACCAAACAGCGGCTCTGCCTCAGCATCAGTGTCAACATCATCATCCGCAGCGGCCTTCCGTCTGCGCTGTACGGCATTTTTCAGAAAAGGAGGCTTGAAAGTGTGCTAACATCTTCTGGTTTCAAAACTTCTCCTGATGCCTCACAGGTAGTTGTAGTAATCCTGAAAACGGGTTTGTTCGTCGACGCATCCAGCTCGACGGTAGCTGGCCTGGATGCCTTTCTCACGAGCGCATAAATTGCAACGCCAATCTTGTAATCATCACCAAGGACCAAGACAGTCTTTTTGATTGCTCGCTTGTTCATGTCCTTTTTCCTGACGCGCATTAACATGTCATCAAAGGAGTAAACAGTCGCAATCATTACTCTCCCTATCCGCATCTGTGCCACCTTCTTCTGTGTAGACTAAATCATTCCAAAATACCCCACCACCCAAACCCCCTGCTTCACTCTCCTCGCCTTCCGTGTCGCCCATCTGCCGTGGACTCATCAACAGAGAAACATCTAAAGTAGCACCCAACTCAGCCAAATCCTTTGCCTGAGTCAAGGACAATTGTCTTATGACGCGATTACCCCTAGAAGGATCCTGATCATTAGTAAACACAAAGACGCGCTTCCGATGCATAACGCTACCCTTCCCGCAGCGACAGCCGTAAAGTGATGCCTAGCGGCCCACAGTGCCTTATCAAACTCGACGCCCGTATCCGGCCCAAAACAAAAGTCGGGATCACGTCGGTTCACGTCCATACTCGCCAGTTGTGTAGTGGACATCTGTAACAGGGAATCAGCTTCACCGTTCTCCAAGCGTCTAGCAATGGCCTGCATTTGTTTCACAGCTGCAGCATCAGCCTGTTTCAAAGGACGCAAAACACGGACGCCAGGCCATCCTTGACGAGTATGAGTACCACGTGCTCCAAAGGCAATGACGGCGACTGCATCTTTATTTTGAGCGATAATTTTTGTCTTCATGACGTCGGCGATACAACGTAAAGTGATAGAGAGAAGTGAAGACGTGGCAGAGGGGCAGATATCATCTGCGATTTGAATAGAGTCATCTTGTCGAAGCATGGAACACGGTAGTCGATAAGAAAGATGAGGGCATCTCGAACGTTGAGGCCTTGGCGACGGGCATATTGCTCTGCTGCGGAGGGCATGTTGGTTCTCGGGCTCTGCGAGGTAAGGGTAAGGAGAACAGCAGCGGTTTTTTTGGTTCTGGGTCAGATGGCAGTGAAGCAAGAGTGAATCTCTGAATATTGGGAGACGTATGACGGAACGGTGACGTAGCGGAAGACCCTCACGCTGCAAAATTATCAACGAGCAACCGTAAATGTGACAGCAGATGGCAGTAAAGCGAATCCGATGTCTCTGGCATGCATCCTCTAAAGTGATCCTTGTCATGAGCGGGGCGTGCACGAATATTGTACTGTACATGCATGGAACTGCCCGTGTGCTGTACTGTACTGCACTGTACTGTACTGTACTGTACTGTACTGTTCAAAACCATTCGGTAGTTTCAATGTTGGTGGTTTTCCGTCTTGACAGGGGATGTTTTACAGAACAAATCTCATGTGCATTCACGCAAACGCATTGCCAGCGGCTTGGATAAAATCGACCAAACCTTCCATGAAATAAAAACCCTAAAAATTTTTACTTCATAGGAATCTGTCAGAATCTCGGTGAGCGCAACATGGTTTAAACAACAAATGACCATGAACGAAGGCACACGTCCCCGAGAATGGAAGACGACAACGACATCACCGTCTCCCAGAGCGCCTTCTACCAACATGTGCAAGACGCTGTCATCGGAGACGAGTACTTCGTCCAGGTGAGGAACTGCTTCGAAAAGCTGGGCCTCAGCTTGCATGTCAAAGTGAGGTCAGCCCCCTGCATTCTCGCGTACGGACTTCCCCCCGACGAGATCGATGACTACTTGTTGATCTCCGAGACGACAGTGGGCGACATGCTGAAGCGATTCTGTGCAGCTGATATCAAAACACACGGAAAAGTTTACTCGCACGTGTCTACCTATGAATACATAGAAAAGATGCTCCAGGATTCTGAGACGCTCGTCACGTTGGGCATGCGGGCAGCATCGACTGCTGCAAGTGGATGTGGAAGGACTGTCCGCGACTGTGGTATTGAACTAGTGTGGTGCATCGATAGGCACGAGACAAAATAGATTCGATAATACAGTGCCCGAAATTCGAACTTGTTATTCGTCACTTTTCACGCACAATACCATGCAATGCTTCGTTTCCCTTGCCGATTACTTCATTCTGTTCCGTAGGCAATGCGTAGCATGGCAGCTGCTCGTTTCGGTAAAAATGAGGAGCACTGTTTGCACCACACTAAAAGAAACACTTCGGAGCATTAAAAACAACAAAATTACAAATGTCACAAGAAAAATTCCCGGGAGAATTGCATCTAACATCTATAGACTTTAAGAATTATAAAAAGTGGATTTCCCCAGCCTCAGCAAAGTTGGTAAGAGTCCAGTACTAACCGCAAAATGTCAAAGGGAAAGTATCTGAACGATTTCGAAGGGGGCAAATTGTTGCTATGGGGAAGTAGCAGGTGCCAGTGCGAGCGATTGCACAGACCTTAGGGCAAGACGTCGGGGCAATTCAGAACTTATTAATTAAAAAACACACCATCGTCAGAATGAAATGAAAAAAATGCAAGAAAACGCTCGGAACACGATCGTCGTCAAAATTTCCCCATGGCGTCAAAAGGAGACGCAAGCGCTTCTGAATTCACATGGCCTTTAAACTGTCTATTACTGTCCGTACGGTACAGTAGTTGGTATCGAGCTCGCCGCTTCTTACATATCGCAGAGCTAATCGTCTTCCGGCGATGACTGCAGACCACAAAACAAGAAGACTTCAATGGGCCCGCAGGTACATATCAAAAGACGACATATTTGGGACTTATGTAGTGCTTCCAGATGAAAAAAGTTCAACTTGGACGGGCAAGAGGGTTTGCAGATATATTGGCACAATTTACGAAAGAAAACTCGGCGATTTCAGACTCGACAGAATGAAGGTGGCTCTTTGATGATATGGGTGGTTATGAGCTTCTATGGAACGTCCCCCTTGGTTTTTATTTCTGGAAAGCAGGACTCAACGAAGTACTACGCAACTCAACAGGCTGGCTTGCTACCTTGGGCGGCTCAAACATTCGGGTAAATGACTACATGGACGTTCCAGAAAGATAGTGCGAGCATAAATCGCTCGCAAGGGACGCTTGTGTTTCTAAGTCAGCGCGGAATTCGTGTTCTACAGTGGCCAGCAGAGTCCCAAGACTTGAATATTATTGGAAATGTCTGGGCTTACTGGCCCGCCGCGTTTATCTGCGTGGAAAGCGGACGAGTCTGTAACTGACTTAAAGTCAGGAATTAAGGAAGCGTGGACGACCATTGACAAAAGTTTAATTTTTAAACTCAAAAGTAGAGCCTACAAAGTACTGAGCTTGAATTAAAGTGAGCAATGTTTCTTGTGTCATTTGTAATTTCGTTTTTTAAAGCTCCGAAATGTTTCTTTTAGTGTGGTGTAAACATTGCTCCTCATTTTTACCTAAACGACCAGCTACCATGCTATTCACTGCCTACGGAACAGAATGAAGTAATCGGCAAGGGAATTGAAGCATTGCATGCCACTATATGTGAAAAAGTGACGACTAACAAGTTCCAATTTTGGGCACTGTAACAGGATGAGATTTCTGTTTGATCAAAGCAGTAACTTTTCATTGTCTGTATAATTTTTGTCAGCCCTGGTAACTTCGGCTCTTATATGTGCTCTAGTGACGCAAATCACATACCCTTCTCAAAAGGGCATTGTGGAGCGGCTTTCTTACAGCGGCAGTATCTCATAAAATATAAATCCAATGAAGTTATTTTTTTGTTTCTACTGAGAGCTCTCGAAGTTGCTTATGAGATACTATAATATCAGGACGAGAAGGCAACAAAACGAGAGACAGTCGAAGTGCGAACAAAAGGCCTTATTTCAATGTTTATAGGTATACCCAGGCTAAGTTGGGGCAAATTACTGCTCTTCGAATTGAAACCAAAAAATAGAATGCTTGGGATCTTCCAAAATACTTTGATCAACCACACTCTCCTGGATACGAAGCTCTGGGACTTCATCCACGAAGAAATCCATTGTATATACAGTGACAGTGTTTTTCGCTGCGGCCAACTGCATGAGCGTCATCGAGACCTCCTCCAATACCCTTGTTTCCCCTGACGGCTTCTACATATTCCCAAGCACCATTACCACGAGTTCGGTGTGATTATGAATGGCTTCATCCCATGCGCCACTGTGTGCCTCCGTTTTGCAAATGGTTTCCCACCATTTTTTGGGCCTTGGCAGCTTTGGTCATAACTTTGACTACTTTGAGCTTCTGCTTCTCAGCCTGCTTCGCTTTCTGCGCTTCCTTTTTCTCTACTTCTCTCTGCGCCTTCTCAGCGACGCGTCTGACTTTGTCCTCCGCCGCCTTCCGCCGCTCGTCCTCAATGTTCCAAATAAAGCTCGGGTTGTCGTAAATACAGGGATTTTTGGCTTCTGCCTGCCTAAGAGCCCCCATGTACCCTTTGATATGTTCCTTAGACTCCGCAGCAATCTTTGTGAATGTTCTCGGTTCATTCTTTCGAAATAAAAGCTCCCAGTGCTTCGTGCTGAATGATCTCACCCAATCATCACCCGGAAGTCCTTATTTAAACTGCGTTCCAATTTGGCGAGCCACAGCAGCTGTACTCCTTTTTAGATCTTTAGTGTCGGGTGCAAATCCACGCGCAGCGCAACGGAATAGTCCATTTGAGATCAGCTTTTCTTTCTCCTCCCCCAATAGAGTCGAAACTCCCCCCGGGCGTACTTGAGATGCAAAAGCGTTTACACTCATGTCAGTTTTATCTGACTTAATCTTCTTGCGGATTCGGAAAACGGCGCCAGATGAAAATCCATTCAACCGCATTACTTCGCGGTTCGATTTTTTCTTTTGAAAGTACTTGGTCGCTCTCTTTCGACGATAGATGAGGTCATCAAGCTCCATTTGCTTCCGTCTTGACGCTGCCGCCTCACGTCTGATATATTTTGTAATCATGTTGGTGAGTGGAAAAAATGGTACAAGGCGGTACTAAAAACCGTTGCATTGAGGAGGGGAGTATTCTTTAAAGGGTGGTAGAGTATGGTGATAACAGTGCGCTTCGCGTGACAGGCATAAACTGCCCGTACACATTGTGTGCGGGGTGTTTCTGTCAGCTGCCGAATTTGCGGGAAACTGTTCTTACAGAAATATTTTGCCCCAGTTGTGGGAACCTGGCTCTTACATATCGCGCGCACCCTGTATCTACCACAGTATGGACAAACTGTTCTGTCTAGTTCCACGTATAGTTGCCACGTTTAAGGGCCACGTGCAAAGTCGCTGGCAATTACTTCTTTTTCCTTTAATTATCCCTTTATTTTAGTAATTACTGTAGAAGTAATTAGCTGGCAGTGCCACAGTAGGTGGAACTTCTACTACATAGGTTAGACGGCCTTGGCCACCCCACAGTAAACCAAAAACAACCGCCCCCGATCCAAAAGTCTACCTTTTTACTTCTGTGACCGGAGTAGTCCGGAAGTTCCAAGCCAACCAGGGTTCCTAGCTAGTGACCGGCAATCCTAGCGCTGCACAGGCTCACTACAGCTAGATCTATCCAGCGTGCGACTGGAGTAGTCGGGGCTACCCTTTTCAGGTGTCCAGAGTAGAGCCTCTACGAACTGAGGCTGGAGTAGTCACGCTACCCTTTTTGCTAACCCATTTCAGGCGCTCTCGGAGTAGCATTCCCGACGCTTTCCTTTATCCACTTTTTTACTTTTCACCTTTTATTTTACTTTCTTTTACCACTTTTTCCCATCCTTTCTAACCCCGGAGAAATTCCCGGAGGACCGTAGGGCATCCTTCTACCTTCCTAGCGCGACCTGCAGTCGCCCTGCCCTGATAACCCACTAAGCTGTCTAAGACTCCTAGACTGGTCTCCCGAAGAGGCTTTGCTCCCAAAATTCCAACTATCTGGTGTGTGGTCTCTTTAGGGTCCATATTACTACACCAGTTTACCCTGTTGCCCCACAATTCACTGTTGAGAAGGTTAATTGCTTTCTTTTGGAGCAACATAATGCACAATAATGAAGTGCAGAATTCGCGTGTGACCCTTAAGAAAACCATTGCTTGGACGGCAATCACACGTCACACAAATATGCTCCTCTGAATACCCCAGTGAGAAAAACTTTACTCACAAACAATAACATAAAGACCTGCATTTGAAGTACTGAAGTGCATCCTAAAATTGTGAGCACACCTTTTACAGTGCCGTACACCCCTGTTCCTAGAAATCGTAGACGCATATGCAAAAATAGTCAGTGTAGGTAGGACTGATTAATCAAAAAGATGCTCAAGCTAGGAATCCATTGTAGTGAAATGCAGCATTCCCTTGAATATTCCTCCTTAATTACAAAACAAACCTGTGGTCTTATATCTCAAAAAAACAATAGTACTCAAATAAGAGAGACAGAAACTTGTCTACTGGAGCCTATTGTGTTGTATTTCTCTTCACAGACCTTATAGCTTTACACGACTTCACGGCATCTACTGTACTGTAGATTCAAACAACTGGTAACCTTACAACCAGGGCTACTAGGCACTTTACTGTCGTAAAACTTTCCATACAGTTCTGAACACAGCGTTTGACCCATTGGTATACTTGGACTAGTTACGGGCGAGTCGCACACCTAGATATTATCTTATTGCTTTACCAATCAAAAGTCGCCCTGCTATACCATGCCACTTGGACCAATGTACTTCTTACATCTTGTCAGAGTATGTCACTCGTGCCGACTACAATTCTGAAAGCGCTACTTACGAGACCGTCAGGGCTGTTTTACGGGAACACCTTTGAATTCACTACTGTTGAACTGCATTTGCATTAGGGGATTTGGTTTGGATTTAGTTTGTAGCTATCATCAGTTCTACATAAACCCTGGTTTGGAGCGGCCGGCTTCACCCAGCCAGCCTCAACTAAAGTTTCAACCACAATTCTACCTTGATCCGCTTTTGTGCGCTTAACACCCCACATATGGAACACGCGCGCTTGGACAAACAGCCAATAAGTCAACTCATAGCTACAAGGCAAAAAGGATATGTAGAACATGCTCGGTAATCTGTAAAGCAATGGGATATTTTTTGGAAGAGGAATCGATGGAAGCACTAGTAAAGGGGAAAGTTTATTGGGCAGACGCCTAAGCTTAAGGGATAAAGGAAACCCATAATGTTGTCTATGCCTTGTATACCGTAGAGTTAGAGGCCAAAGGGTTCTTCCCTTTTTCCTCTACTCTACTAGTTTCCTATCGTTTTATATAATTATATCTAACTCACTCTAAAAGTTACTGTCTGACCTCACTCCTAAAGGTCAAGTAGCTCATTCTACCGCTACCTCCTCGACCCGATAGGATTCATCTACCCTAAAATATCTATCTGAATATTCACCGATCCACCTGGCTGCTCACAGGGTTCATTGTGGCCCACATTCCAGCCTCTCTTTACACCGCTATATACGTGACGCAACCCCTTAAAGTCCGAGTGCTCCTGTGATATTACTGTAATACATGATTTTGGAAGTGAAAAGCAATCACTATGGATTCGGCACGCATTATTTGGGATTCCAGTCATCCTCTATTACATCAACATCGTACAGGCGCCTTCAATAATCGAGAAGATAGCGGTAGATATCTTATTTACGCTGTTCTAGCTCCGCATCTATTGTTTGCGGCAAAGCAAACCGTATTGGCTCACTGACGTCATCTTCCCGAAAAAGCAGTCCTTTAGTTTTTGTATCTTGAAGCCGAAGACGACGAAGCAGAAGATCTTCGCTCCATCCAAGAGGAGACCATGAATGACTTTGAGTGAACCATTGGAGGGATCTACGCAACGTTTAACATTATATCGAACCTTTCGAACTTTCTCTGTATAGAAATCATGGAGGACGTCATGTGTTACGTGATTAACCTACATAATATGTGTGTCGAAGATCGCGAAGCGATTGTTCTGGACCTGGATGAGGGAGTGGACAGCAGCGAAATTATGTTCGGCGGTGTTGTGATGGCGATGTTGTCCGTTCTGGTGCGTCTTCACAGAGAGTGGAACGTATTAGCTGGTATAGATTCATTTTCTGCGTCCAGAGAGACCCACTCATTTATAGGGGAAGAAATAGTGCACTGAAAGACGAAAATGTTGCTCATAAACCACTTTTCGAACAAGTATGCGGGAGAATAGAGCGCTCCACACAATACA
Organism: Kappaphycus alvarezii; assembly: GCA_002205965.3. Taxonomy (NCBI): domain Eukaryota; phylum Rhodophyta; class Florideophyceae; order Gigartinales; family Solieriaceae; genus Kappaphycus; species Kappaphycus alvarezii. Next base: position 1,335,846 of record NADL03000758.1, read on the forward strand.
AAGAATCAAAAGGAATTACCCCGAAGTTTGTGGAACGCGACCGACTGGGAAATAATTTTAGCCTTTTGCATTTCTATGCATTAGTCGAAGCTGAGCAGGTTGAGGTTCTAGGAATTTTGTGCTTCCTTAGCGTGTATGTGCTCCAATATACAGTCCAGATACTCCGTCTGCTTCAAGGCGAAGTAATCGAGCGCCATGCCTGAAAGATCTCGGTACGGCGTTTCAGCTTCTCCAACTGCTGCTGCCGCAGGCGAGCCGCTTGCTACGCGAGCTTCAGCTTTTTAACACACCCATGTTGTACGATGATCTCCTCTCTGACCTTTCTGCGCGTATCCGGACTTTCCCTGTTATATTCTTCATGATAACCTCCACCCGTCCCGCCGACGTGCCGCTTCCATTGCAATCTTCTTCGCTGCCCCAGAAGACGACTCAACCTGCATAGCCGACGCGAACTTGGGAATGTCGCGCATTTTTTACCAGCATCTTAGGAAAAGGACCGGCTTTCTCCAAGTTGAGACGCTAACTAACACCCAAATGGCCACGATAAAGAGAAGGGGGCTTTGGGCCGATATAAAAGTCTCAGAATATTCAAATAATACGAGTAGCGGTATTTTATCGGCTTCAAATTAATTATTTTGATCAGAGAGAAAAAAGGTTTGGCTTTGAAAATTAAGAGCTTTGATATTAGGAGTATAGAAACTAAATCGTTTAAGAGCACAAAAAGCACGAAACTGGATACTATGCTCTTCGTCGACCTCATTCGTTTTGTCCACAGGCCGCCTGTTAGCGATATCTGGAGGTACCTTCTGAGAAGACTTTTAATTGCCAAAGGAATAACTGCTCGAGCTGTTCTGTAGGTTTCAAATGCCTTTTTTCAGTAACAAAACTATTCATGGTCGCAATAGACGATCCTTATAAGGTGTAGGGATCCCTAAAATAAATATAAAGCCCTCGATTAAAACCAGACGACAGCTCTTGGCAGGTAAAGAACATAACAAGCCTCTAGGCTTGGTTTGATTCCTCCAAATTAATTCCGACAACTTCTTTTGGTGGTATAAGATAAATTTTTTTACTTGGTGTGATGATAACACATATTCTTTATATATATCGAGGTGTCCTAAACGTTTTTAGGTCCGGGAGGTAACTATAACTTCAGTGAGTGTGGGGCGATGTTGGCCTTGGTCGTTGCTCTATGGGAGCGGAAAAGATGGGCTCTGTCTACTTTAGCTTAGCATGGTGGGGTGAGACCTGTTCGAAACCAAATGTTTTGAATTATCTTGAGCCGTTCGGGAGGAGATCTGCTCGCTTGAAAATAGACGATCCTCCGACTCATAATGGAGTGAATTCTGGGCTGTGAGACTACGAATTCGTGGTGCTGACTGCTTAATTTGCGATACAGTTTTGTTTTTGGCTGTTACTAATTTGTTTCGCTTGACTTCGAGATTCCGTGATTTGCTCGCTGCTCTTCTTGTCATCTCTAATTGGAACCTTGGTTGTTGGATCCATTTGATATGTAGATAATCGAAGAATTGACACCTTAAGACTTGTAGCATATGTTTGTGGAAAACGCTTGTTGAAATGCCTTGATTGGGCTGGATTTGGTCATGGCGTCTGCAGGATTAGATAATTCTGGTGCGAGGAAGAAGGAAGCGATATTTCTTCCTGCAATTAGGACCCTGCATCGGTATCCAATCTCTGTTGTGCATGGGACAGGGTCGTTCATGAGATTCGTCCACATTTTTTCACAGTCTGTGTACACAACGACCGGGATGAGAGTCTTCGCTAGGTTTTTGATTTATGTGGGATATGTCTGCAAGGCTACGACAAGCGACATAGACAGCCATTTTTTCGGATTATTCTGCCAGTGGATGATTTTTATTTTTTCGTCTTTGTCAGCAAGTACACTGATGAATCTGATCTGAGATATCTTTTTGTCGAGGTCTTGGAATGATGCATCTGGGTATAGCAGAATATGAAATTTGTCGGTGTCAAGTAGTATTATACATCGAAGGTTTACAGTGTCAATCTTTTGAAAGTTCGAAAGTGAATAAAGTAAGTGGCGGATAACAGAGAGGTGAGAGAATCTCTGGTCTTTTTTTCGTTGAATAGCTTCGATTATTTGAAAAAAGGAGAACGGCCTTGTTTTGTTTGAGACACACGCGATTTTTCTCAAATATGAGCGGAGAAATGATATCTAATATGATGTCAGAGGCCTATTTATTTCATGGATTGGGTGTTTTGTCGAGATTTTAGCTTGGAGACGTATTTACGCTGTCTCAGAATGGTGTTAGAGACGACCTTGTCGGTATCCATTCTTTTGAAGTCTGTAGGGGGTTCTTGCGCATTTCTGCAAAGGAAAATTCTCGCGAGCTTCGCATCTTCAGACAGCATCGACGTTTGCATAACCATTGCTGCATCTTCTTTGCCTACTGTCTATTGAACCGTTGTCCTCATATGAGGACAACTTTTAGCCTTTTTTTAATACAATTCTTTTTTACCTCAGCGCATTTCTTGTCCCTCCGCATTAGTTCATGAGTGTAGATGGCCGATCAAAACAAACTTTTCAAGATTATTGACCTCGGTTAAGCCTAGAGCAATTTTCCCTCACCAGCTTCCGCTCTTCGCAAGAAGTTGTGAAAACGACTACATTTTGGAAGGAAAAATAGTTCGTATTATCGTGGGGGGTCTCAGAAACGAGGGCACACGTACAGTAAAAATTACTGTACTGTAACTTAACATGAAAACCCTTTTTTCCAGTAAAAATTTCGCCCTTCCAAAACATTTACCTTTCCAAAATGTAACGGAAACTGTCCTCATATGAGGACAAGTGTGCCTCATATGAGGACAGAGCGTGGTCGTATAGACACTAGTGGTGCGGCAGCGTAGTCGGTTAGACTGACAAAAGAGAAAGTTATATAATCACTGCTTTTAGTCAGGAATATTTAAGCACATCCACGGAACGATGTTTTAGATCCAGTACCTGCCTGCTTAAACCACGTCTTGCATTTGAACGTTCGCTTTCCAGACGAACCTACGTTTCTCTGTAAATTTTTCGAAAAAATCCGTTGGAGACTCATAGAAAAACAGGCTTTTCGTTGGGCTGCTTTGCAAGTAGGCTTTAGTTGCGTTTCGGATTATGACTGTGATAAAATAACCTTTGGACTTGAGTTCGAAATCCAACATTGGGACTGGCGCCATAACAATCAGACCAATGGTTAGGGCTTTACCGTTGAGGGAATTTTGCAGAGTTGAGCGAAATGCTCCTTTGAGAAAGTGTGCTTGGAACCGATCTACAATAAAGATGGGATAACTTCCTCGACATTAATTACACCGCATGGGGGTAGATTTCCGAAAAAATCGTTTTTCTTCGGTTCAGAACGAAGTTTCTTTCTGGCTTCTTGGGCTATTTGTGACTATGACAGTACGTTCTAGGTTTATGACGGATATTCGGTTTTTTTCCCGCGTAGAAAGTAAGGGGCACCGATGAGAAGTCCAACTTTGAGTCCAAATCTCCTGGACCGGGTTTCTCAAGAACATAGGCGTCTTCTGACAGTTCGCGGCGCCTTTTTCTCTGATAGGAGGGATTTTTATTTGAAGTATAGTCGAATTGGAGTTTAATGCGTTGGAAATTGTTTGTCTTTTACAATGACAGTCACTTGTGGCTTGTTAATTGATACGAAGATGCCTTTCCGCCATCCGCGACATCTGCAATGAAACCAATCGTTCTGAGCGACAGAGAAGTTGAGTAGATTAAGGGAATGAAGACAGCGGCAGTTGAGAGCGTGAAGAAGGATGATATCAGTGCGTGGCTCCTCCTTTTGCGCTCTATCAATATATGCCAATGCTATTCGATGTATTGTGGGAAGGTCTTCTCGGGACGCGAGGGAGTTCTGCCGTTTCGGTGATGTGTTTGAATTCTGCTTGTTGTTTCATGATGTTTTGAGGGCGGCCGAAAATTTTTGTCTCCCAGCTCGTTGACGAAAGTGATTGAGGAGCGAGCCTTCATTAGGACGCCGAAGGTCCTCATGCAATTGTTTATTGTTTTCGACTGATAACTTGGAGGAACATGAGTCTCGTTCCATAAGGGTACTATAAAGAGAAGATTTATTTCGTTTTTGATGAGTAACGCGTGGTTGCTAACGGAAGAGCCTTTCATATTGAGGGCGTCGTGGAGCAAGTGATCCCAGTAGAATGATTGATTCGAGTCTTGATTAAGTGGCTCGAAAGGTATTCAGACGTGGTAATTGACGACGGAGGGTGCGTGAAATTCAAATTGTGCACTTTGAGTTGGCTGTTTTATGATTTCTCCCTGAGTAAAAGGTCTCATGAGTTGTTCCGCGGACTCTGCAGTCCAAGGAGAGATGGTGTTGGTGTTGCCGGAAGAATGAGTATGACCTGGGGTAGGATTTGATATTTCCCGGAGTTGATCATGAGATTGCATGCGAAACATGTCATGTGAAGGACGGCAATTGGTATTCTGTCAAATCTAAAGAACTCCGTGAAGGGAGTAGATTCACTGTGCGGATCTTTCGTCAGCCAAATTTATGTAGCCAATCTATTGAATAAAAATTTAGGGGGGCTCCTAGATCCATGAGCATTTGATTGAGAACATTCTGGACGAAGTGTACGCCCATTTCAAGAATGTCTGCACGGAGTGATTGGAGTGAGAAAATTGAACCCGATGTACAGTTAACTTTGAATGCTGAAGATGATGGGATGTGGATCGGAGTGATGTGACGGTGGCGGTTTTTCATGACTTCTGGAAAGGCTCTTATCTATTCTTTGAGCCCGACATCTTCGGTTTCCCCTGCGGAATAATGTTTTAGCTCAGCGTCTAAGAATGCGATTAGCTTGTCTTTGGTTTCATTCGATTCTTTTTGGAGTATTTTGAGGCTGACGACACCTACTTTTATGCAAGAAATTCACGCACCTCGCAGTTGGGCCCAAAAATTTCTTACCAGTAATTGTGGACCTATCAAAAGACGAATGGGTAGGATCATTTGAAAGGGCTAAAGGGCGGTAGTAGGACCGACGAGCGGGCTGGGTAGAATTTAAACAGAAGTTTACTACCAGAGACTCGCCAGTTCCAGCCCGCAAAGGTCGATGCGGGCTGGAACTATTTACTACATTATACTATGCTTTATTTGCCAAATCAGTAGCATCAGGTCCACCAAACGGTAAAAAGGTCGAAAATGGTCATACAAAGTGGCCAGCATCATACGCTGTGATGTGTAGAGATTCTGCAGGTAGCGGAAAAATCGCCCTACTGTAAGTAGGGTTCTAGTTAGTGTCCCCAACCAAGAGTAATGTACAGGTAAACATTTGATACGCCTTCTGTAGAGTACAGTAATCAATCGTACAACATTTTACTACACAAGACTTGTGCGTACTGCAACAGGTGACTTTTCAGCAGTGAGATGAACGGAAATTGGCCTCACAGTCAGTAATGTAAAGTGGTAGAGAAGATTTCCACCATGTTGACCGATTTATTGTCCTTGCTGTACTATACAACGTGTGCTATCTGTGGTCCGGTCGTCCGCCCGGGTTATATGGCATTTACAGGGTTGCCGTTGCTCAACAGTACTCGTCCGAATATGTAAACGAAAAAGTAGGCTAGGCCGACTCCCTCGAACATCGGCAAATACGAGAGGTCACGCCTATCATAACACATAACTCCGCGTGTAGGTGCGCTATACTGTATTGTATTTGCGCAAGTGAGCTATTCGTTTCCCACCTCTTGTCTACAAATCTTTGGAAAAACGCACTTGCGTATGAACACGTTGGATAAAAAATACAGTTGCTTACATAGATGATGAACCCGGCCTTTACATAGTTCTCCGTTCTAATTATATCTCATGTATACTTTCTGTCATAATAAACCTTAGCAAAGTGAGTCAGACAACAACCACTTGAGGTAGAGTGAGTCCAAGCGGGGGCCAGGTAACATAAAAAAAGCAAAACTAGTTGAGCGTACAGTAATGTAAATATTACAGCACGCAATTGAGAAAACATTCATTGTATCTTCTCTACAGCAATGGTAATAGGAGACTAGGTTTAAGCGTAATCTCGTCTTCTGATCATCCACTGATCTATCGGATGATAAATGGTACTTTCTTCAATAATGTGGCTAGAAACATCGTTCTCCTTAACTTTTGTCAGGGCTTCGGCTGTCTTGTTCTCAATCCTGTCCCAAGCCAAGTCTCTCACTTCCATCCTTTAAATTCGCTTCTCTCATCGGCTGTACGTTTACCATAAGTCTCTTTTCTGTTGTAGTCGTGCTTTTCACCATAACATCAAATAAAGACTTGAAATAGATAAAGATGCGCACAAGAATTAGTGTCTGTTCAAGATCATGTTTGATTGTCAAGCCTAAGTCCATTCCGTCCGTGAAATCATATTTCTCCCCGCCTAATACGGATCGGACCACATGACGTACTTATCTGTGCTTTGGTGGATAATGTTACAATTATTGGTCTTATCGCGTAGCAATACCAAGTAGCCTCGCTGCGTTGACATTTTATCGTTGTCTGCAAAGGAACCACCTTCGGAATTTTGCATATAAAGAGAATCTGAGTCAATTTTTCGTTGCAGAACTCCCCGACGAAGGTGCTTGTGGCCTTGTCTGAAAATATTATGTTGAACCAAACTAACGCCTGGAAAAACTTTTCTTCAGTTATTTTTTGTGATTTGTTGACAGCACAACCAATATTTCGCCTTGTTTGTGACAACTATTGCAACAGATTTCGTAGCTATCTAAATTCCCTGTATGAAGCGTCAATTGCGAGCGTATTTATCCGCTTAATGTACTTTGTCTGGTAGAGCCTTATCCCTGCTCGGGTTATTTCAGACTAGAGACCAGCGAACTTTTATGAATTCATGTCCCTTGGCTTTGAGATAAATCTCTTCTCGATTTTATCAGTGAGTTTGAAAAACTCTTCGTTGCCTACGTGGAAGCTGTCATCTAAATACATACCTGATAATCTGATTAGGCTCGCGTGAACCAACTTGAAGAAGAGGGTGGTATCCAGTGCGGTTGATTTAATTCCAAGGTCCTCTTTCAGGTGTTTTGTTATTGTATCGTCGCAGTAATCGCCAGCATCTGTTAAACCTTACAGTGGTTTGAGAAGCTTAAAAAGCTGTTTACCAGCTAAGTTCAACTCTTTAGGAGGTTTAAGGTATACGTCGTGAAGAACCTGTCCAGAGGATTGCAGATACGCCTGGTTAACATCCTGGGAACAAACAAGGAATCCGAAGATGGCGGTGATAGCTGCTAGAGGACGCGAGGGGCTTTGTCTGAGAGCACTTGCTGGGTGCACGAGTCGAGTAAGATCTTGATACAAGTGTCCTTGTACAAAATAACGGGCCTTACATAGTTCAGTATCTGTCTCCCTGTTTTTGATAGATATTATGAAGCTATCTCCTATAATATTGGCATCCATAGGCAGTTCTTCCCATAAAGCTACGCGAAATACTTGGTGTTCCAGGATAAATTGTATCTCTTTTAATTGGGCGGCATCTAAACGTGGGTGTTTGCCGTGAGGATCGTCTGGCTTGAGTATGTCAGTAAAGTAACTTTAAAGTAGTCCCTTTGCTGCCTCGATGTTAACAAAGAGTGGTTAATATGCGATATCAGACCTAAATCATTGGCATGATGTACTGAAAGTACGTGATCAATTTAATATTGTGCTTCCGTACCTGGGCGCTGAACCCAAACGTTCTTTTGGAATGTGCGGGTTACTGAGTACGAACCTCGCCACTGTATTTTTCCTCTCTTAATTAACGTAAATCGAGTTGCCTGAGTGAGCCAAATAGTTTGAGACAGGAGGTACGCGGTCTCTTCGTGCCCTCTGAAGCGTCAGTTCGGCAGTTATGTCGGCAATTTCTAGACGAGCGATATCCATTGCCTTCATTCGATCCTCATGCGAGAATATTGGAGTAGAGTGGTGTTGGAATATTTGTGACTGCCCCAAACACGATCATTGATGGAACTAGACCATCGGGTCCGCATTTGTCGTTCATTGCCTTAATGGATAGTTGTAAAGCCATATTCCAATCCAAGTTTTGGAGATCTTCCAGATCTTGAGGAAAATTCGGCATCGCGGCGCATAGTAGAGTTCACCACTTCCGAGTACGTTATGATAATGAACAACTGATAACTGCACTGCTCTCCTGGTAGACTTGGTTTGAGTCATAAACTATTCGCTTGTAAACACAACAACTTGGCCAACTCGAATTTTATCTGGATAACCGATATAGGTAGCTACCCAGCAAATGAGGAATTCACTCTATATTGAAAGTGTTGACTTATCTGATAAAAATAGCAACTGGTAAATGCGTGTGTGTGTCGACGACGTGTAACGCAAGATTCCCTTTGAGACATACCAAGTCGAGCACGAGTTCATGATCAAAAATATAGTTGCCGGATGGAACGCTAACTCGAAACCTATGGAGGTCCTTGCTGTGCTTTTTACATGTGTGATAAGCTTTTCTTTTGCCTTCGAGAATTTGAGATTTTCAGTTGATGTCTCTGTTGTCTTGACTCTCTTCAAGAGATCGTACAATTTAGCTGCGGAAGGATGCCAAAAATGACGATGAAGCTTCTTCAGTTCTGACCGCGTATAGAATACTCGAGCTGAATCCCATTTGATATACATGTGACGCTTTTGGCGGAAAATGGGCATCTTCCATCCATACTTGCGACTATGGAGAACATTCTTAAGATTTTCCGCTACGAACATGTTACTATCCAGAATCTCAAGTCCAATGAGTAAAGGGATCTCTCCATAGATAACACCTACTGTGATTTCGAGAAAAGTTTCGTCAGTTTTTGGTGTGCGAATGTTCAGGGAACCAACACTGACGAAAATTCTATCACCAAAGCGAAAATTGTAGTCAAATCGAGTTAAGTGAAGTTTGCGCTTTAGTATGCGAGATAGAGCTTTTGCCTGCTTCTTGCCGATAAGGGATCTTTGAGGTCCAATATCCAAACAGGCCCCAGTGAAATGTTGAATGCTTGATGAGTGAAACTGGATTGTACAGTACTAAATGTGCTTGACGATGCGAGAGTGATACTGGACCTTCTTTTGCTTTGCCATTCCTCTCCATGTGGCTTTGGCGATACAGTGGCGAGATTCCGTGGGTCTTCTTAAGATTGGGGAATACTGGCATGAAATTTGAATGTCCCTCTCCAAAAATAATGAGGTTCGTTCGTGTCCGATGAAAAGGCATCAGTAAGGGAGGAGTGATGAATCAGCGATGTTAGTGAGCAGACAAGACTTGGCCCTTGATCTTCAAGGTCTGGTAAGGGTAGAGCGCGGAAACATAATATCTTGAGAGTCTGGAGGAAAAGTAAAAGATGTTTCTTGAGTGTCTTGAAGGGCTGGGTGTCCTTCATGATCGATGTCATTTGAGGAAGTTGATTAGTCGTCATTTTTAGAGTCTGAATCATAATCTTGATGGCTGTCGGACTGTAATGCATTACACAAGATATGGGAAAGGAGGTTTTTCGCGCGTCATATACTTGATATGAGAGCGCATAACTATTTTGTCCTCCTTCGGCTTCTAACAATTGCGAGTGATGTGGCTGGATCCTTTCCATTCCAATAATTTTATTTATCGCCTTTCGATGAAATGTTTCTGTGGTGTGGAGCAGGAGATCAAGACTGTATTTGGCATGACCGTGGAACCATTTGAGGACGTCAGAGTTGTTAAGAACATCTGACATACGTTGGCATTCTGGTAAGTGAGAAGGGGAAGTCTTATACTGACAGGTTAAATAATATATCGAAGTTTCTTTGTTCTTGAAGATTTTTCTTGATTCTATAGTTTTGTTCCAAGAGGGTGAGGTCATCGAGGAGTTTTTTTGTAAGAAACATTTTCATTTGCTATTGCCGTGATCGGAGCATTCGCCCAATCTATTGTCCTGACAGGCTTATACAGCGCGACTCTTTTGTCGCAATCACGATTTATGTCATTGGGACACTGTGAAACAATTGTCTCGATCCTTCGTGCGAGATTTTGCAATGCTACTCCAGCATATTTGCTTTCTGGAAAAAATTTCTCGATGGTCAAAGAATGAACCTCGTCCTCATACATGCAGCACTGCTATAACGTTTTGTAATAGTTCTTGTTCCAAAACTGGTCATTCCTTTATATTCGAGATCCCAGATTAATATTAATGCAAAGCGTCATCCTTTAACATGGCGTGAATGAACTGTACTTTCTGTTGATCATTAACGTTGTTAATTCTGCATATATGGCTATTCTGAGTAAGGGCGAGCTGTACGTTTTCTTCATTTGTTCCTCCAAATTTTGAAGTTTCTTTCCTGTACCAGGCTTGCACTTTGGTAAACGAATTCGAAGAATTTGGCCCGTCGAAGTTGAGTTTTATTCTTTAGATCACTTTAGAGTTTCCAGACTTGGTTGTTTCACCTCAGGTACTGTACTGTCAGTTTTATACTAAATAACAGTATACGGTATAGTAAAGCAGCCTAAATCTAACAAATAGGATGCGTGTCTGCACAATTCATCTCAGAGTCATGCGTACGTAATTAAAAGTACTGTAACTACTGCAGGCAGACATTAGCTTTCGGTATCTGTCGATGTAAACTAAGATAGAACCCCCTAAAACGGATCAAAGGTTGAATTTCAACCGAAAAATACTTCAAATTTAGTATTTTCACACCAATTCTTGCCCACTCCATGTTGCTTCCACTAAAAGGTACTTAAACGTGTTTGGATCCATATTTAATACTATTTGAATATAATTGGGATCGTAGAAACGTTTATTACCATCCGCTAGGAATCCTGAAGTAGATATATCGGATAAATGCTTTCAAAAAAACTTTAAGCCAAAATAGTAACCTCATTGCGAGTGTGAGCACCGTGCGCTGCTAATAACCTTTGACTTTGACGCCAGAGCTTCAGTTTCCGGGCTCTTTCCGCTCCTTGCGACAGCCATATTTCATGATCTTTCCAATTCTCTTCTGCTAAATGCTTCTGCCGAACTTTCCGGCTGCTCCCTGAGCTTTCTCCCGACGTAGATTGCTCACGCTCAGAACTATCCAGATCCATTTGCTCCCATTCTAGTCATTTTATTTCGTCTCTAGACTGAATTAAGCCGATAAAATCCTCATGAGAGACAATCAAACCACTACAGGTATTCAAATGACCACTGGATAAAATTTCAGCATCAGAACGAAGCAATTTGTGTGACTCCGTGAAGTCCTTGTATATCTGGTTGTAATCTATAGATTCTTCCTGCCTCGAACTTCTTTCTCTGATCTGATGTTTTTAATTTCGCTCAGCGAAATAACATTCACATTAATTCATCCATGAAAACCGAATCATAAACCACATAAACTAAACCCACTGATCACATTTGCGTTTGTTACAACAAGAAAGTACGACCGAATTATTGAGTCAAATAAACTTTATGCATCATTTGTGAGCTACTTGCCAGAGTATATTGAGACCAAAGTGCTATTAATTGCCTGGCATACATTATGCTTAAATGAAGTAAACACAGCATAGTCTAATACTTGCGTCAGATGCCTGATGTGAGCAGGGGCTCAACCTCAATAATACCTTTCTCTGTGAACAGAAGCAACGCTCTAGCTGTATTGTGTCCTGTAAATCCATCAAGAGAAGGCACAATGCTCTTGAACTTATCTCGTAATTTTTCGTTTCCTCTACAAAATGTTTGTGGCCATTTAGATAAAATTGCGGGGTCCATTCCCACACTATTAAGATTCGAAACTGTACAGTTTGAAGGGAGGAAAGATTGTGGCGTTTGCTTACTTCCGTCCCCTAGAGCACCGAACTTTTGACAAGTGCTGGCAAGAATTGCGACAGGTGTCCAAAATTTCCCATCTGCATGTATCACTGGAATCAGTGTAAATTGCTCTTTGTTTTCTATAAATTTGACTTCCACTGCATTTCTTCATCTCTTTACGATAATTTCAGCTATATAGCGACTACGCGTGATCTTCCGGGTAGATATTCCAGTTTCACCTCAATTAGAGACTCGACAAGGCGATTTAATTTTAAACTCTTTGTGAATATGGGTCAACCTGGCGAAGTGATTGCCAAGGTTCTCCGGAGATATTGCTCTAGCTCGAGCTTGTTCAGGTTGAGCCTTGCAAGAGCGACTTCTTAATGTAGTACTTTCCAGGGCGACCGTTCTTGAATGTAATCTTCCTTGACTTTCTTTGTGAAGGCTTCCCACAAAGTGCTTCACAACTTCCTCGGTTTCTTCAAAAGGAATTGTAAAGCAGTTCTCTGCAGGACTCAATCATTGCCCTGGTTATCAGATCTTCCTCTCTTGGATATAGAGCCGCCATACGCCCCCTGAGCTTGAAATTCTCATGCATCGTTCAATTGATTTTACGAAGTAGTCTAGAGTAGTTGAGGCCATGTTTCCTTGCTGCTTGCTGTAGATATAGGTCATTATTTTTGACGTCGTTAATATCATTTTGTAAAGAACTTTTTTCCACCATTGATAGCCCGGGCAATGTAAGTGTGCGATTATGTCCCAAAGGAGCGAAATGTGACATGCAGTCTAGTCATGTTACGAAAATATAAACTTTGTGTCTAATTTGATGTAACAGCGCTCTCTGAAGCCATTTTATGGTCCATTTTTCGCAAAAATACTACATTTTACCGCAGGGTAGTAGAAATGTGAACTTCTTTGAAATATTTCCTCAAGATGTAAAAATTTATCTAAAATTCTGATCCTATTTTCCCGCTTGATCCTTTTATACCCGCGCCCATGATACAAACTGTCTCTGCCAATACGGACTACGAGTGAGCTGACTTGTCGGATGCAAAAACTTCCAATTCGTGCTCTCACGGCAAATTTGTAACCAGCCTTCCGACAGCAGCAGAAATTACACAACATTACAGTAATTACAGTACCATTTCACTAATCAAATACCAAATACCCGTCGTCCGGCCAGTTTTTTTATAATTCGATAGGTTTACAGCAGAGACTGCACAAAAGGGGGGTAAATGGGGGTGATTCGCTGATTAGAAATGTAGGACGGCTATTTTTCGAAGGATTAGGGGCGCAGATCTGTGTATTAGAGTGTCTGAAAATGAGACAGATTCATTAGGTACGACCTCGCAGGGTTGGTTTGAGGCCAGCCGTAAGCCATGCTGCGTTGGACGAAACAGTTGCCGCAGCGTGTCTTTGCATAAGGACGGATCGCACCCGCCAGAGGGCCTCCATGGTTCGTGCGATGAAATGCCCAGCCAGTTCTGTCAGCACCGCGAATGCGTCCTTGTTCCATCCGCCAAGGTTGTATATCGTCACTGGTATCAGTCGAGACCTCGCATGTGTGTTTGTTAAATTCTTGATACCTCCTCAGCTTTCATGGCGTTCAGAGATGTCAAGGGTTTAAAGACACAGGCCTTTTTGGTTGAGGTAGCAAATTGATTGAAGAATTAAACTTCTAAAAAAGCTGTCCCTCCGGTGCTCCCATAGCCTTGATGTCTGGCCTTGTGTGATGTAGGCCATTGGGACGATGCTCCATGACCGGGTGTTGGGTTGCTTCCGAACAAAAGTACTACATTCGTTGTGGTCTCTCTGTATGGCGCAACCTACAGTGCTGTACAAAATTTTATTACATCACATTGTAGTACTACATGTCTCCTGAAATCTTATTTTGCTACTGTAGCAGAACGTGACAGGTAGCCAAATTTGATACTCGTATTTCTGACATGAGCCCGGAAACCATACATGCCAAATTGATATTACAATGGCAAAAAGCAAAGCTGCTGCTCACTTCCCTCATAATTCCTCTCCAGTACTTATTTTTATCGTATTCACCGCCACGAACGCATCAACCATGACTCTATTTACATTATTTCTGCAAACGAGAGCTGAAGCGCGCGATAGCTTTCGCGGAAGCATGTTTGCTGAGGGACGGAGGTGGTTTGAGAGACATATTAGACGTCGAGCATTCCAAAATCCAACTGTGTCTACATTTGCAATTGTCCACGTATCTGGATGTGACCAGTCTCGTATCATTCTGACTGGTTTCGATCAGAGAGCCTTTTACTATCTGCTTGACCGCTTTGAAATTTTATATTATCAATACACGCCGAATTCTGCAAATGGGCGCATTCAAAGAGTTCTACAATCAAGTAATGGAGGTAGACTGCGTACTCTGAGTGCTGCGCAATGCATTGGCCTTGTTTTGACTTGTCACAGAACGGGTGCATAATATGTCCTGTACCTTCTATTCGGTATAACTAGTCCCGTTTGCTCTCTCTTTCTTCTATTTGGAAGACTTCTCTTACTTGAGGTTCTTTAAATAGACCCATTCGCAATGGTCAGAATGCCAACTACGGAAGAAATTTCTGCGTGTCAAGAAGCCTTTGTGTCTAATTATTCGATGCTTCGAAAGTTTTATTGTATATTGTATGGTTTGAGTTTATATCTTGAGCAATTCGGTGACGTAGTTATACAGAATATGTTCTGTAATGGTTGGATCCATGATAATTACTTTGGAAACGTGTTCAAATTTGCACCAAACGGCATCGTTATTTCCTTTGCAATCAACGCACCTGGGACAATACATGACAATACATGATTCCGTCAATGCAGCGTAGAGTGGCGTTTACAAAAGCTTAAAATTTTATTCGATCAACACGGTGAACATTGTGTGGTAGATTCTGCATTTTCTAAAGGTAATTACGCTTTCCTGGTCAAATCGTCTCAGAACTACATGGTAGGAAAGAAAGAAACGCAGAATCACTGTAAGTACTACAGAAAGCGAAATCACTTTGAAAACCCTCGGAACAGGGCATGAAAACGTTCAAAGGGCATTCCTGAGACTAAAAGACAGATTTACCCAGGAAGAAAGAGGAGAAGAGAAGTTTTTTAACATTTGTGGCCTAGCTATTCAATTTAAGGTCTTTAATGGTAGGGATGAATCAAATTATTCATACCTTCATGCCACACATGAGTATAGAGGCAAATGACTTCTTAGTACAGTGAAATAGTTAATAATATTTTGCTATTCTCGCCAGAACCGTCGTTTTCAATATCGATACCGCGTTTTCCCAGTAGTTCAAGCATCATAAGTTGCGTCATCCTATCATTAATTCGTATTTAATCCTCCATTCTTTCCCTTTCTTCAGTTCTTTGATCTTCACGGAACCTAAGTTCTTCTTCTCGCCGTAGCCTCTCTTCTTTCTGATCCATCATACGCTGTAGGTGCTCCTCATTACGCCTCATTTGCCCTCGAATCATGAAAGTTCTAAGAGCTTCTATAATCGTATTTTCCTCCTGTTTCGCAGTTGATGTAGTCCTTTTCCTAAGTAGAGATCGCGTGAATGTGTCACAGTGAACGTACTACTAGGGACAGCTACCGAAGGGATCCTGTTTTCTCCTTTCGAAATAGCAAATTCCCCATCCTGTCCACTTTTCCCGTTTGACGTAGACTGTAACGCTGCCGTTTCGTCGTTGAAGTCTTCTGTATACTCATCTTCCGACGGCCCTGCATCTCCAATGTCTGCACGCTCAGTCATTTCCTCTCGAATTAGCTTTTTTTTGAGAGCATCTGGGGGTATATTTGGATCCCCAGCTGGTACAGACGTGGGGTAGAGTGCAGAAATTTTCTACGGGGAGTTCGCGTTTCGCCTGTGCAAAAAATATCTGGTCTTGTGCAGACGAGACACCCTTTCCCATTCATCCTTACCCAGCGGAAGATCCTTTTGAAGCAAGTCAAGCAAACTATCCATTTCCCCGACTAACAGTCTGACGTTCCTTTCCCTTCGTATTTTTTCCCTTAATGAGAAGCTTTGTGGTTTTTTTGGAGAGAAGTATAGTTGTTGGCCTCGTGGTTCTCATGTGCGGGCCGGAAGGAGTTGGATGCACAGCATCGTTTTCTAGGAGTGATGCGGCACCCAAAGGGAATGCAGAATGGGAAGCAGCGGAGCTTGGTTTCGTTGTTGGTCAAAGGTCACGGGTGTTTTGTCGGTAGTTTTTGGAGATCCGCAATCGTCAAACGCTGGCGGTTGATCGGCTGCCGAAATCAGAAGAAGAACGTTAAGACTCTTGGTGTTAGGCGGTGGATAGCTCACACTGCAAACGAATATACGCAGGCACGGATGGGATGGATCTCATATGTTGACAGACGAGATGCGTATGGTTAGAAAGGCACGAAAGTCATACTGTTACAGGAAAATGCGATTTACCACCGAAGCCGAGGTGCTTCGATAGGGTTGGGTATGTCAGAAATTGTCGATTTGTATTGTATCAAATGTAGCAAACGTGGTGCTTCAATTACAAATTGTGCTGTAGCAAATTGCGGTGTGCGATTTCAGGAGACTTCCACTGTTACAACTTGACTCGGAAACTGCAAAGCACGAACCAGGACTGTTGGACTTCCAATCATGCCTCCCTAGTTCGGAGACCAGGTCAGAGGCACTTTATGTAGACCACAGAGGAGCACAGAATGGAGACTAAGTACTGTACGTTGCTGACAGAATACTACTGTACGTGTTGCTGCACTCCGCTGACAATACACGTGTACAATCCACGTACTGATCGAGCACTTACAGTGCAGTACAGTACTTGACAGTACAGTACAGTATTTCACAGTATTTCACAATACTGTGTAGTATTTTGAGAAGGGTAGAAAATTTTTTACTACCCTCAAGATCCGTTCTACCGTTTCTTGAACCATCCGCGAGGAAAAAACGGGATCAAGGCTCAAGCCGGGTTCCATTCGTTGTCGAGAACTCGAGCAGTATTTACCGGTAGCACAAACTCCCCATTCGGCACCGCCTGCAGCCCAACAACTGGATGATGGCGATGCGGGGACGATCTGAAACAAGAGGTGACGGTCCGTCGAGCGAAATGGTCAACCCACGTCGGCATGCGACTCCGCGGCCGGTAGTTCCGCCGCCGCCACCGCCAAGTTCACCCCCCCACCTCCGCCGCCGCCATCACCGCCACCACCGCCACCGACGCAAATAGAATATTCAACTGATGGAGGCATTAGGTTGCCGACGTCGTTTGCATCGACAAAGGGAAAAAAGGTGGAAGGAGCGGATGTATCCGGTGCCAGGGTTGTTAAGAAGAGAAAGTATAGGCAGTATATGAATCGTAAGGGAGGGTTTAATCGTCCCCTAGACGGCGAGTGAGCGTGTTGCAAGAGAGTGGGATACTGAACGTTTACAGACCATGGTTGAGCAAAGGGGCAATTATCGCACGGTCAAGATGAAGCTTCGGTGACTGTGGGGCCCTGCGTGTTTGAGAGGTGTGTGTACTGTAAAATATGCAACGTGTGACAGGTGTGCAGTTGAGGGACCACAGCCGTTCATTTCAGTCTGATGGAAACGAGGTGGCTGGCGGGGAGTGTGATTTCTGCTGTGGCTTGTAAAAGGGGGAGATCCGTCATCAGCCGACTATACAGGCGAGCAGCGTAAACATCAAGGCGGGATATTTGCTCGCAAGGAAACTGGTGGAACCCGGGATTGAGGCGCAGGATCTTGCCAGATGACACTGTTCATAGCCTCATGGAGCACATTCCACGGCAAGCAAGGAAGAAACGTATGTTCAGTGGACGCGGCGAAATGTTTGCGAAAATGTCGTCAAGGAGTCATAGAGTTGGCCATGGCGTGCCAAACTGGACGCGTTGCTGTTTGACTGCGACGGGGTACTGGCCGATACGGAACGGGATGGTCATCGAGTGGCATTCAATGCAGCGTTCAAGGAACGCGGATTGCAAGACGAATGGAGTGAAGAAGTGTACGGCAAACTACTGGAGACGGGAGGCGGGAAAGAGCGAATGACTGCATATTGGGAATGGAAAGGGCGAATGGCCGGCGGAGGTTGGGGAGGATGGGACGAGACGGGTGGAGATGGTGAAAGCGTTGCACAAGCGGAAAACAGAGCTGTTTATGCGACTTGTGGGGGAGGGGAAAGTGCCGTTGAGACCGGGTGTGAGGCGGTTGGTAAGAGAGGCACGGGGCGGGTGTGGTGGTGGCGGTATGTAGCACGAGTAATGAAAAGGCGGTGCAAGCGATTGTGGATCAGTTGGGAGAAGATGGGTGGGTATTCGGGTGTTTGCAGGGGATATGGTGGAGAGGAAGAAACCGGCACCGGATGTGTATTTGTTGGCGAGGGATGAATTGGGGTTGGATGAAAGCAAGGTTTGTGTGGTGGAGGATAGTTTTATTGGGGTTTGTGCGGCGAGAGCGGCGGGGATGGCGTGTTTGGTGACCAAGAGCACGTATACAAGGGATGAGGATTTTGCACAGGCGCAAAGAGTAGTGGAGAGCTTGGATGAGCCGATGGTTTGGTTGGAGGGGCTGACTGTAATGGTGGAAGGTGAGGAGAGCGTTGCGGGTGCTGGGACGACTGTAAGGGGTGGTTGAGATGGAACGAGGTGCCATTGGAGTGTGTACTGTACTGTACAGTACTGTACAATGGAGTGGAGTGCAGTTGTTGTCGTTGACTAAATTTGAAATTTGCGGATGCACCGGTGTGGCTTGTTGAATTGTGTTGGCACAATTTTTGCGTTTGCGTTGAAATGAAATGATTGACAGCGGAAGAATGAATGAATGGCTGAGTTGCAACTTGGCCCAGAAATCACGCCACAGTGTAATGCAAAATGTATAGTACATTTTGTAACAGCAAACAAATAGAAACTCACAGTCTGCTTACTGTCCGGTGGGGACTTGCGTTTATCCTTTTTCTGCTTCCCCCTATCCGCCTCTTTCCTTTCCCTATCAGCCTTCACTTACACCCTCTCTTCCCTCTCCACATCTGTCATATCTCTTCTTACTGCAACGCAACACAACAACTACAAAAAAAAAAACGGCTCCTGCCTCTTCCGCCGCCGCGTATGCCCATCCACTTCATCCTACCCCCTAACCCTTAACTATGGGCATGGGCGGAAGCGCAAAAGACATGTCACTTCGTGATCATTCTCCTCCTCTAAGCATTCGAGCAAAACTAGATATGGCCGCCCTTTTAAAACAGATCAAGGTTGTCATCTTCATGGCAGCATGGTTCATTTTCTCACTCACTTCACTCTTTCTCGCCAAACATGTCCTCCATGTCTTTGATATCAACGAAGCCGTCTTCACCCTCTGGCAATTCGCTTCCAGCGTTCTTTTCGGTCTGCTCTTCACAAACGTCCTGCGTTTTCAAAAGCTTTCCATACTTTCTCGAAACCAACTCAAGGCCATCGTCCCCTCAGCGCTGCCTTTTTGGCAAAGGAAATGCTCAAGTACGCCTCTCTGGCACGCGTCTCCGTCAATCTCGTCAACACCATCCGGTCTCTCGGTCCCCTCTTCAACGTTTGTTTGGAATTGTTCTTTTTCGGTCACACCCCGCCCTCCTCTGTCGTCTGGGCACTCATTCCTATCATAGTAGGAGTCGCTCTTACTTCAGTCGACGAGATTCATTCTGCCTCGGTCTCTTCTGCAGAGTTGTTCACCGCTATGCTTGGTTTCATGGCTGCCGTTCTTTCTACAGGCCTTAACAACGCCCAGAATATCTACTCAAAGATGCTCTTTGGCCGTGAGGGAATCGACCCCACGTCTCTGCAGATTTATCTCTCTGCCATTTCCCTGGCCATTATGTCACCTGGCAACATCGCTCACATGGCATACCACGTCTATTCCAACGCAAATTCCCTCCACTCCTACTTTGCACCCTCTGGTCGATTGCCGGACTTTTGCTCGCCGGTTTTGTCAATTTTGTCGCCTCTCAACTGGCATTCAATACCCTCAGCTTGATATCCCCGCTTAGTTACTCCGTCGCCAACACATTCAAGCGTGTCCTCATAGCAATTATCGCCATTTATTATTTCAATGAGCGTCTCTCCGTCATCAATGGCATTGGTATCGCCATATCCATCGGTGGCGTGTTTTTCTACGAGCGCAAGTCCCGTGCTTTGCGTGAGGCAAAAGCCTACCGCAGACTGCAATCGACCCCTCCCAAAAAGGCACCTTGCCAACTCGCAAACAAACCGCATCGGTCCGGATCTTGTCAAGCTTGGTGTTGCCGATTATCCAGTCCTAACAGGGCCGACATACGGCAAGACGCTCATTTGCATCAGCACTATGTCGATTTATCCACACCAACGTCTGCGGCCCGAAAAGGGCATGCAAGCTTGACCTCGAAACCATAGTACTAGACGTGAAGCGTAAGGTAGACGGCAAGGTTGAGCTGGGTATGTAAATATTGTATCTAGACCGCGAGAAGACTGTGCTTGACAATTTTCAGGTTGCGCCTGTCGTGTTTGACCATCATGACACTACTTCACATGATGCCCAAAATGCGATTGAACTTTCTCCCTACGAAGCTCACTTGCTGCCAAATAAAGCGAAACATGTGACCTTACTTGCTTCTCTGGTTTGCTACCGTTCACTACTGCCTGGCCCGGTATTGATCTACTGCGTTCCATGCAAGTCCCTCGATCTTTTCCTGGGAAAAATTCAAAGTAGGCCGTATGATACAGGCAGCGCATCTCCTGTTTCATGCAGGTAGTTCATTCAAAGCAATGCGACCATCAAAGATATCGTAGAGAAAGACTTTGAAGAGCAACAAGCAGAAGTAACAGTATCATCATGATGGGGGAAAGTAGCGACATCGGCCCCGTCTGTCCCCAACACTTGACAACACCATCCGTGCCGCCACTAAGCACCCCGCCCTCTGGAAATGACCGAACAGTGGAACCCATTGACTCTTTGAGTGCTTTTTTCCCAAATAATACCAATCTTTCGTATGTCGAATGAGCAATCTGCCGTCCTGGAATCCACCGTACAACGCGCCATTCGGTCCACTACACGCACTAGAGATCCTTGAAGGGTGTTGTGGAATCCAAAAGGCCTCAGATCCATTCCCTGAGTTTTGCAAGATGTCTTTCACGTCCAAGCGAGTTTGTGTTCCCTGCGCTTGTCAAATATGCGAAAATCTGCTTGGGACGCGATCATGGCAGTGTTGGCATCAATCCAGTCGCCATCGATGACCAAATTCACACCATGCCCATCCCCTCTCTTGTTATTTTTGAGAAAATTGGCCTGCTTGAGCTTGTTTGGACGTCTCGTTTATGTCGATGATGCAAAAGTCCGATTGCGTCAAAGAAAGCGCTTCAGACGGTGCGACAGGATTTGAGCGTGCCTTGAAAAGCAATCCAACCACGGAACAGACGAAATTACCTTTGCAGGGCGCGTCTCGGCCATCATGGTTCGTCGCGTCGATAGATGCTCATCTATGTCAAAAAGAGTAGGAATATCCCAAACCTCAATTGCAGACTGACTTCCGCCGCGCAGCAACAAGGATCCTAGTATTTCGATGTCCTTCATTACCGTTGTCCAGAGACCATGCCTCAGCGGGTGCCTTACCAACAAATATCGATTGCAGCGTATTCTCAGCATTTTCGTGGGCGAGAGCGTGGAGTTCATTATCGGTTCCAGCAAGGGCCGTCCCGCCAACAAAATGGCCTGCGTCGTATCCCAAAAACACGTCAGGCTGCGAGATGCCCTCCCTAGGTCGATAGTGCCGTCCTTCTGCGCTCCCCTTGATGAGCCATCATTTGGTTTCAAGACCTTGGGCAATTGAAGCAGGTGGATTGTTGCGAACATTCAGCGCCGGTTAACTTTACTGTTCACAAAGCGCTTTTCGAGCCATTTTTTGTCGATTTTTTGGTCGAAATGCGTTAGTAGACAATTCCGAGAACTTTCGTCCGAATTCCAGACAGTGTGGGGCAAGTTTCTCGTGGCCAGCCCAACCTGTACCTGCCGCGAAGTTTGGTAATTGAGGATTTACTGTTAATGTAGTTATCAGTGGTTTGATCCAGTGCCTACCGAGGCAGCCTTCGCCTGGCGAGAACTAAATTCCTCAAGAGCAACCTCCCAGTATTGTTGCATGGCTCTCTCTGTGATATACCTATCTGCAAACGCGTTTTGGTTGCGAACTATTTGCTGAGCATACTGGTCATTATCAAGAGCCCATTTGATATTTGATACGAGATCATCCATGTAAAGTGTGATCGGAATGTAGTGTACCATGGTCGGAGCAAAGGGGTGAAAACTCTTGAGTTTCTGCTTGATGAATGGCAACGACGCTGTTCATGAACAATAACGACCGCAGCCTCTCAGCCCAGTCTAGAAAAGTAAAAGAAAGGAATTGAAAAGGGCAATACATCGGAGAAGCATCATGTGAGAATCGGTTTGAAGGAGGTGGCACAATCAGGCCATGAAGACCACAAGCTATATGTACGTACCTTGATTATTTCCAACATTCAGAATGTACTTGTACTTTTGAAAATCCTGAAACTTCATGCGAGGTACAAGTTCTGGTGCATCCTGTAGCTGCTCAGCCGGCCCATCCTCCTTTGGTTGAGCTGAGTGAATCCAATGTCAAATAAATCTGGCTCAGACTTAGTTCTTTCATAAGCACGCCACGGTTGACCTCATTCCACTTCCTTGCCCTGGTACATCTCCACCTGTTCTCCTGATTGCAAGATCCGAGCTTGTACTTTTGCATGCTTAGACTTCCGCGAAACAAAGCCTTCTCAAACTTTTCATTCCAAGAATAATTTACGTGACTGCTGACAATGGTCTTGTCAATGTACGAATCCCAGCCCTCAATCGGGCCCATTCCATATTGCCGCCCCTCGAATTTCCCAAGGGTACAGGAATCATCATTCCCCAAGACTTCCAATGCCGGCAGATCCTAGAGTTGGCACCATGGTCGATGGCCATCACTCAACATTACCATGAACGTTGCACAAGAGAGGCCCCTTTCTCTTTTACATTTCTGCAGAATATATTTTACGACGAGGCTCTTGAGTGACGATTTTCTTGATACTTCTCGTGAAAGATACGTTTCCATTTTTGATAGAGACAAGCATGCAAGTATTCTGGACGTTATTGATATCAGTGTGGTAATGTTCCCTAATTTTACGTGCCGAGTACCCTTCCATTTCAGACTCGTCCATGAAGTTATTCACGACGACCCTCCAGTCTTGTCGAATAGTTGTCAGATGCTCTTGAACTCCAGTGAGATCGAATTTCCTTTGATACGTTGTCGGAATCGCAGGCGAAACTATGTTCTTCTTCGGTGTTCCATCAATCGTGGAAAAAAATTGCAATGCCGACTTAGTGTCCCTCTTACTGCTCGATGACCAGAATCAGGGAAGAGGCTGATTTGGCTATTGTGACGCTTCCATGCAGAAACAAAGAGGACGATAATTGCCAGATGGTTGTGAGAATTGATATGTGAGCAGTTTTCTTCAATGGAATACGTCGTTCTCGTTTCCCGGGAGCCCCTCGACTATCCAAAAGTCCTTCTCTTCCTCTAGCATCCATTATGAAGGTCGATTTCTTCCTTTTCCAGGCAGCGGTAAGGGGCCTACAAAAGGAAACTTCGATTGGCAGGGATTATGGAAAGGAAAGGGCAGCGAGATTTTGGCTTGACAGTTTAAGAAAAAAGGATACGAATCCTTTTCGCCAATTCAAAGAGCTGCTACAAGTGCAGTCTTTGAAGCTCGTGAGAATTTCCCAAGGTAAGAAGTTTGGTGAGCAATGGGATAGTTAGAGTCAAAGATCAATATCAATCCTTTGGGTTTATGGTGAGGTTTTGTTCAGGCCTCGCGAAAATGTTACTGTTAGTGGAACAGATATGGGAAACCGGCAGTAGCGATGAGAAATAAAGCGAGGATATTGTTTAAAGAATATTTTTTCCATTTGCCTAACAGTGTCGGAGGGTACGGTACTTCTCTCTCCGTGATACGCTTTCTGTTGGTTTAAATTTAATATTAACACAATTTGGGAACGGATTGAGCCATTCCTAAAATCTGTACTTGCAGGATAAAGCGAACATTTGTTTACAAAGTTTATCAGGAGTTGCTTTGACCAAGGGATATAAGTAGCGATGCGCAGTACGCCAAATATAGTCTGCAAGATTCCGCAATTTTTACAGTACATACTGTCCCCTCTGAAAGGCATTTGCCGCCGTTCTCCAGAAAATAAGATGTGCCATTCAGTCCAAGTTCGGCTCATGCTATGTCGACTGTATGTCTGCATGCGTCAAAATTGGGGCGTATCACAGTCAACTCCATCAGGTTGTAAGGTAGCCGCATTAACTCTTTGAATCACAAATTAAAATGTCTGCCTCTCCTCTACACCATTCCTTCTGTGGGTAGAATGGGTTGATGTACTGCGTGTGAGCTTCTGACGAGTAGCTATTCCCAGTAAGCAAGCAAGAGGCATTGGACGTGGCCAGCAACGCAGCGTTTCTACGAACGAGGATAGCCCTTACCGTAAGAATACTGGTCTAGCGCTGCTGGCGACTTACCGTTCTACGTCCGTGATTAGCGAGAATGCCTAGGAGCTGCCCTTTCCAGGATGCGACAGCGTCATCGGGTTTACGAAGGTGTACCAGAGTAGTCAGTGCCCTTAGCAGCACCGGTACCTCTGATATCATGTATTGTTTCGTGTTTTCCTTGCGGCTAGGTTTCAACGAAAGGGATTTTTGTGACGAGGCCGAGGTCGGTGCCTGCGCAGTGACCTGGTCATCATGAGGGTCGTTCCGTGGCGAACTGCATAGGCATTGATTCAGGAAGTCTCCGTGGATGTCTAGGAATTGCAGACATCCGTTTCTTGGGCAGGTAACGGGTTGAAAAAACGACCCTTGCCAAATGCAATTTAGCCATGCTGTGAATTGTTACGTGATGATGGCAGTTTTCAAACCTGCTTTGGGAGGACTGTGAATCCACCTTTCGTTCGCGGATGTTGCGTGGGGCTCGGAATGGTTGCCTGTGGAGACAGCGAACGTTGACTCTGTAATGCAATTTTGTGTGGACTGGGTCTGAGTCGGTCAGCCCTTTCGTTGACGGGGATGAGAGCAAGTTATGGTCAGTGAAAGTATCTAATAGAGGAGACGTGCGTTATTCCGTTGGGAAAAGGCCGACTTCGTAAGTTGGCAAGTCGGCAACCGCAACGAGGGGCACAGCTAACAGAGTTTGTTTATTGAAACGCGGGAATCGAGGACGGCGGTCTGGAAATGTTTGCAGCTGCGATAAGGCTGATCCGACGGACGAAACAGCTGTGGTGCAGAGACTTAGCTGCGGTTTTCGCGTTTCAGAACGCGGTCTCCATGACTAGATTATACGAAATTAAGCCCTAACCCTCAGACAGTGAATGAAGAGTACATACGGTACGGTACCCGTAGTGTACTTTCGCAGCGTACTGTACAGTTGTGAAACACGTGTGTTTAGTTCTGTAATTGGCAGCTGTAAAGATGTAAGACGTTAGATACTGGGGTTGTGAATTCGGAAAAAGCCACATTCTCATCTAACCAAATTTCAGCCACTAAAAAGGCTGTATTTTGGTCGGACAACATCCAGAAAATGGTCTTTTGGGGCCAACCTCAGAAATCCCAGACAACCGACAAAATCCCTCACCATATTTGAACCCTGCACACTTGTAAGAAAAATGTCGCGATTGCTGCATCGTTTGGCGCTTTTTCGACTAGCTTAAACGCAAGCTTGATCATTCTCATGAATGGCCCTTTACTGCCTTAAAACTTGCGGCACAACGTATCAGCTACCCTTTTTTCTTAATTCCTCGGCCTTCTTAATCTGTGGCGCTGGACTTTTTAATTGTGTCTATTGCGTAAAACCGTAAGAAACCTAGATGAAGTAGTCCTAAGGATTAAATGGCCCACATCTGCCGAAAACAAACAATATCCAGCATTGCTTAAGACAAATATCAATATACACCGCCCTTTAGATTTTTTTTGCCGTGGCCGATGTTGGACGGTTTCCATGCCAATATTATGGTAATGAAATGCTTTGGAATGGGTACTGAAAGCGATAGACACAACAAGAAGAGGCCAATGACTAGTTTTTCAATTTTTTGGCGAATGAATAAACACTACCATCAACCCCCTGAAAGCTAACATGATACGACACTCCCATATTTTTCTGGTTTGTATTACCCATAGCTCAGTGAAGAAATGACACAGGCAGGCATAGATAATCTTGGCGACTCAGCTTTTGTGAACAGGTTTTCAGTAAAAAACGGAAAGATTCTGTCTGTGCAAAAGTCTAACGGGAAGAGTGACCTCCCGGAATCTACGGAACTTTCTGCCATTGATATCATCTTGCAGCTTATTATGCCACGTGAACGGCAGAGCGTTGAAGAGGCGAAAAATTTATTGAAGTGCCTTTTGAACATTTTAGTAAGCAGCTGACTATAGACGTAGAGAATTGGGGATGATAACCGAATTGACAAAACAATTACTTAACTTTGGAAGACGAATATGGGTTGGAATCAAATAATCACAGTCTAAAAACAAATTAATAGACTTACATTGCATAGGCTACTTCCATAGGACTAAAGTTCGAGATTGTGAGCTTTATGCGGACTTTTCAGCACAGGGCAGAGCCTTCCCGAGCGGAAAATTCGTGTGATTAGAAGCTGTTCTTGAAGATAGGATTACTGTTCGTTCTGTTCTTAGTTACAGTGTTTTCAGTGAGCTATTCTCCTAAATTTTGCAGCTCTAAAATCATAACATTGACTTTTTCCTTTGCGTCCTTGAGAGACGGATTTAATTTGGTTTCAAATGCATACAATCTCTTACTCATAGCGTTTCCTATAACTTTTTTGGAGTCACTTTCGATTAAAATGCTTTCTTTTTTCGTAATCGTTTTAGCAGTGATGCACATGAAGCCTGCCATGGACTCCACGTGATTGAGAAAGATTTCTTTTGTTTTTGCTTTCTTTGTACTCATTCCCGCGGAAATTAAAGAGGTATTGTTTTTAATTCCCCATTTTTTTGTATTTTGACCAGTTTCAATAGGTCTGTCTGCAGCACCGCTTCAAGTCTCTCATAAATTGCTGGTTTAACTTTTTTTTGTACCATGGCTACAATGTGTCCTTGAATATCCCGTGCAATATGTTCCGCTTGACGAACATAAGCAGAAATGCAGTCTCTAGTTTTTTCCTTGCCATTACAAAGTTTTTCAATATTTGTTTTGGAAGATTTCGATCTCTTCTAGGGGTTAATTATAATTGATCCACTGCTCAAAACTTTCTCCCACAAAGACCAAAAGATTTTTGCAAGTTGTTTTGGACTTCTTGCACAATATCAAGAAGGACAAAGATATCTTGTGTTCTGTAGTTTAGAGTGCCTGTTCTGGTTTTGTGCGGATTAATTGTTAATTATTTCGGTAAAAAATACTGTCAGCGGTTGGAGACTGGTTTTCTGTCTTATGTGTTACGGTTGAATTCAACTCATGAGCTGTTACGTTATTGATGGATGAATTCTGCATATTTGATGGGTTATATTCTGGCTTTGCTTATGCTAACGAAGTACAATTTAGAAAAAGAGAACAAAGCAACATAGACAAGTAAAAATTTTGTACTGTCTATATATATGGCTGTACTGCAGCTTTTCGGTCAGAAAATGTTTAGCGCCATATCTGGTCGGGTGGTTTGATTTATTTTTTCCGAGAAACACCACAATTTTGCTGACTGGAAATGTGTTTTTCCGAATACACTCATTACAGTTGGTCAGTAGACTGTCGCATGTACATCCCACGTCATTTGTATCGCATTATGGTGTAATGATTTCAAGCTAGTGCCTTGAGCCGACTCTATAATACTGTATAGAAACTGGGACCTTTAATTAAAGATTGAGGCGGGCTGAAACAGCGCCGTTGCACGGTACATTAAGTTATATGACCGTCAACTCTAGATAGGCTGAGTTTGATTCCATTCGATTTTATCAAATCTTTACACGCTTTGGGAACGAACTGAATACCTTGGTCAACTTTCATTCTACCAGGAAATCCAGTGGAAATTGTTGCCCAGTACTCAGAAAGAGTTCCAAATAGATTCAGTACTTTGACTGTGTAACGAACGGCGTTACAGAAATGGGTTTGTGTATCCACGATATGAAGTACAGGATTTTTTTCAAGAAACATAATATCAAGAGACAAATCTTGACTGAGTATGATTACATTGGGCGTACTAACCTGGAACGATCTGGGTTTCGGTTCAAAATGAGGACATATGCGGCACTGTTTGGATATCTCCGAAATCAAATCTCGCGTCTGAGGCGTTACTTTTCTGGTCTAGCTCTTATAATAAGATTGCATCGCTTTGAGGCAGACAGATGAAAAACGTGTAAATGGAGGCGCTTTAATTGAGACTTGTGAACAGTAATTACAGAAAAATCCCACACCACGTAAATATGACCGTGTTTGCGCGTGATTTTCATAGTCCATCCATGTTTTTTAGATCTAATTAGGTTGTCAATGTTGTCGAAAGCAAGTCAAAATATGTTTAAAGCTTCTAAGCAAATCAAAAATGGAATATTGGCATCAACTAAATCAACGTACAGCGGGATAAGAGCACGGTCTGGCCTCTGAATAAGAATTAGAATATGTACAAGGCTTGGAAAGAATAAATAAATAAACTTATAAGCAGTTGTAACATGCTCAAGTTTTATCGTAATACCAGCTGGGTCACAATATGCCTTAGCTTGTGATTTCCCAATCACTGAATTTTGAGCATCAGTATTGAGACACACTACGTGGAATTTCTCGGAATTGGAGTGCATTTACAACTTGCCGCTTTGACAGTTAAAATATCATGCATCTTTAATTGTTCAGTCGCCATTTTCCTTGCTTCCTTGGAAGAGAGAAGAGTTTTCGTTATAGATGGGAGGCTTGTCACATTCCCTTACGATATTCCTTTGGTTAGGAGCACTTTGGCTTGTTTGAGTACCCCTAGCTGAAAATACTGGTCATCCAAAAACGGTTGGTCCTTAACTGTAATTTGTGAAAATAGCCATCTTGATTTATTCTTCCATTTTTAGATTCTCCAATGTCACCACCACTGTTGACGTCTCCGAGGAAATCCTTACCAGGTAGTATTGCGTTCCGCGAGAAACACAATGAACTTACGAATGGTCGATGGATGGCACAGAATCTGTCCCGATAAAAGCATGAGATAGGAAAGTCCTCAAGCAACCGAGCCCTTAATTTATCACCAGAAAGGGAACTATCCTCAACATAACCTTTGACGCATTCAACCAGGGACTATTGCAGCTCTGTGGTTTGTCTAATACCTTGACCGAAAACCATATCAATACACCCTTTTGCAAGTCCCAATTAATGCTGATTTAATGCATCTAAACTGTGGCCCTTTTAGTTCTTTTGTGGTGGACTATTACTTTGCGCCGTTTGTTTTCCTTTGATTTCACTGTACACATTTTTTGAATTTGCTTTGTTTTCAATTTAGTTTTTTCCAATCTATTTTTTTCCATCTTTTTTTCTATATATTTTTCAATTTATTGTTTAACTTTCAAGCAAGAATCAAAACTAATTTGATAATTCAATTGACTCAGAACAAGAGAGGATATCCAGATGTAATCAAAACTAGCTCTTGCTTATTGCTTACAACCTCAAGATGAATCTTGCCAGACAGATGGGACTGTAAATACGAATGCCTGTCAAACTTGAGCTTATTGGTGATGATTTTTACTTCAGTTCCCAAGGCGGCGAGGCCTCTTATAGGAAGTAGATGGCGTTGACTATCTCTAGCACATCTACTAACTACTTGCTAAATTCCCTGGTGGATAGTCCGCAGACGGTCTTAGTGACTCGTACACCACAGCGGCACTAGCAGACATGGCTAAAAGTATATTGGGATAGACAAAATGTAGAGTACGTAGGATAGAAATAGTAGTTAGGGCAAATAGCTCACTACAGAACTGTAAAAAGTGCTTCAATAAATTTAATTACAACATCAGAATTTCAGTAATGGACATCCTTCCTCAATAGTCCTGCCCCTTCTGAGCGCCTCCATCGATCACTGTGTAAATGGGGGTTAATTTACTGTGGTAGATATGTGGGTTGGTAGCCGGCTACATTGCATGCCTAAATTGAATCCAGCGCCCGCCTGCCCCTTTTACAGTACACTAACCGTCAAATCTGCCTCAAAACTCCCAACCTCTAGTGTACGCTCAAGTACTGTACAATATTCTTGTGCCAAAAGAAGACCGCCCTTAGTTGCCATGAAGTAGCTGAATTGAGGCTTAAAGTATACATAAACCACGTCTTTTACCAAAAAAACGCATTTCAGCGTGTACTTTTTCAATTTAAAAATCCTACATAAAATCTATAAATATGACAGAAATCAATTAACTGTTTACTACCGTTTACTGAACAGTTTACTGCGCCAAAAAGTTAGTGGAGTACTTTGCAGCATACAAATGGTCCTAAATCGCACGTAACTCAACGTACAATACATGCTTAGAAAAAAAGGCCCAAACTACTTAAAATTGTTCCTTTAAAAAAGCAAAACATATAAACAGTAACTTATTCCTACCGCAACTATAGCTTTCTCCTGTAACCCTCCCTGGTGCCTGCCCAGTCTTGTGTAGAACCTTAAAATTTTTTAGTGAGTGACAAGGCGAACTGCGGGGTCTGCTGCCTTCTTGTAAACCTTTTGCGAGATTTTCGCCTTAACAGCTCGGCGGGACACAAATATTGATGTCTATCACGTTTTAACCCCCATTAACCTATTAATGACAGTTATTGGAGCAAAAAGTAGTAGAGGCCACAAATAAAACCGAAGACCGCTTCATGCCCGTTTATTTTACATACGAGACAAGGTAATCATTAATGGGGTGAGAATACAACCCGTCTCCAGTAAGATAGTTCTTTACTGAACCATTTTCTACGGCTTCGTCGGAATCATACAAACAATCATGATCGCTTTCCTTTGTCTCTAGTCAAAACAGTACGGAAACGATTTAAGATCTCTGAGATGCTTTATTTGGTTACTAATAGAGATTGACTATGAAAAAAGTATGAAAGAACGTTCTTTTTCTCAAGCAAATAGAAATATTTTGCTTGCTGTATCACACTCGAAAGTTGTTAGTGTTAATTTAATTAAAAAGGGGATGCATTTTTTGAAAACGACGGCAGTTTCCAAGCGCACCATGCCTATGGTTTCCAGCATCAATTTTAGACGTTTAAACAAAGGAAGGGTATTCAATGATTCGGAACATGTTGCTGTTGAATTAAGAAGACAGTTTGATAAGGAGAAACTTTCGTTTTGGTATTTCATTCATTAATAAATATAATTACTTTAGTGTTATAATATATCCGCTTTTACTTCAAGTCAGAAAGAGTGTTTGCGTGATCCTTTCAACTTATTTTCCCTTTTTTAAGACACAAATATTTTCTAAGTTTACTATTTGGTGAGTGTTGCAGAAATAAAAAGGACCACGGGTATAAAAATTGGAGTTTTACTTTTAGGTTGGCAATACTACTGGCGTGTAAACAAGAAGTCCAGTATTCATTACTGTTTATACGGCATTTGGGACAATGAGCAGTACTTGCAACTTTTAGACAATGTTATCATTGCCCTAAGTTTGTATATTGTTTTAAAAGGCATTATTTTATTTGAACAGAAATGGATATTTTACCTTGTATAAAACATACAGAAGTGAAGATATCTGTACAAAATACTGCATACAGAGCTTTTCTGTGTAGCAAGTAACAAATAAAAAATTATTCTGTAGTAAATTATTGTGTTGCGCATTACAAAACTATACTGTACAAAAGATTATTGAAACTATTCCAACAAGTACAGAAGTATAGCTGCATTTACAGTATGCTTTATGTGTTTTATATATCCATATGCGTTACTGTTTGGCATTTACCACAATTTTTAGTCTAAGTAGTCTCTATTGTCTCTATCCTTGTATACAATCAGGTAGGAATTTTTAGTATGTATGTTTACAGTAGTACTTTCAACCCACTCACATACCTCAGCGCAGCCATCTCCGCCAAACGTGGAATGTATGAACCACTGCTCGCTACGGCTACCAGAGGAAGGCCTGTGTCTATCCTAATATCCACCCTTGGAATCTGGAACCCAGACGCGTACGCGGTGCTAACCGATGTCGCGCGGAACGTGGCCGTTCGAGGGACGGAGACCTATGGGATGGTTGGAGCGGTGCTTACCCAAAAGCAAGCTGCTGCGACCGTCATGTACACCGCTGCATGCCTGCTTGCCTGCATTGAGGCGGCCCTGTAAGGAAGGTCATGTACTGTAGTGTTACCCACCAGCCACAACTTATCCCGCATAGCGCATTAGCCGCGTGGATATAACTGACCATATCTTCCATGCATTAAAATAACCCAAAAATTCCCCCCCTAGAGTATAAACCTCTGGAACTATCCGTATAGGATTTTAATACGTAAATAGCAGCTGTTGTAGAACTATAATACGCCATTCCTTGCGTATAGAAATCACTCCCGCGTTTACACTTAAGGTAAAAATGTGAGCAAACACTCTTATTTTAATTTAACTGACCATAGTACTCTAGCAAACCGTCTACGTTTTTTTCACACTCGCCGCTAATGTTGCTAGTCTCCCTTTTTTATTACTTGAATTTTCGCGACAAGTATGCTTGAGCTGGGTAAATACTGTGCGGTACTGTACCATATAAATTATGCTGTAAAGTACACTATTACTGTGCAGTGCTGTATGCAGTATTCTGTAATATACTGAAACAGATGCGGTATACAGTACAGCACGGTATATTGTAAAGTACTACGGTACTGTTGCAACTCCACTTCGATGTTGCAAGACTCGGACCAGGATTTCAGTTGTAACATTAACTGCTCCCTTTCCGGTCCTTGTAGCGGCTCCGGGTTACTCTATGCAGGGCGCGAAGTGACACTAAATGCACACAGAGTAGGCTACTGACAGTAAACTACTGCGCGACCCACTGCGGTCAACTTACAATACAAGTGCACTGGATACGTACGAATTGAAGCTTAAAAGTCGTGCCTTATGCACTCCTACCGTACCTTGTACACTCTTAGCATGATTGAAGCAATTTTGACACTATAACTTACAAAAAAAGTTCTAGAATGGTTCAAAACAAGAGATGAGATTAGAAAATATCTTTTCACCGACTTACTGTACGTTAATCAGTAGTAGATTCTAACCAGAAGAGCGAAAATTGTTCCATCTTTGCAATATCGAAAATTGTTTCATCTTTACAATATTAAACTAATCGTGTCCGACATTTAACTATGTTCTTGAATCAACTCTATCAAACGGGTCTCAAACTGTTCGAAGTAGCAGTCAATAAAGAAATGTATCAAACGAAGCTCAACCTTCCACTGTATATGCTGTATCTGCAATTTCTTCTTCAATGACAACCTCCATCCATGCTGTATGTGGAAAATTGCAGTCCCCCGCTCCCAGATTTTACTTCTTTTACACGCCTTTCTACATATATCTACACACTCTCTAACATTTACGTTATGACAAACCATCTGGTTTCGGCAATACTATGGCAGTGGGCGGATGACGCCATTCTCTGTGAACGCCAGCCTTTAGAATTTGGACTTCATGCAATGATTTGCTTTTTTTGTTACTTTTGTCGATCGTTCGGGACGAATAAAAGTGAGTGGAAGCGATCAGGCCTGGCAGACGAGAGGTCATAAAGCACTGTGACAAGGTATAAATGGCGAAAACGGAGAAGGAACCCGCCAGCTACCCGAGATGAGAGTTGTTGGAGACGACTATAGTGCTAAAGTAGACGCTAACGGAAAAGTGCGAGGAGTGTTAATGAGAGAGGAGTTATTGCTCAAGTAACAAATTCTAAAGGAACAAGCTCTGTCACATCGTTTAGAGGCTGGAGAGCCGATCGAAGGCTTTGAACCGAAGAAGATTCTCAACTTTCCTCCCTTCTCCCGAAGGGAGCGATTTATTCATCTTTTGTAGACTGTTTTCAAACTGAAATCTCGATAAACCTATTAAAAGCACCAGAGAACGCATAAAATACTTCATTTGGACGCGGATAATTTGACAAAAGACAATTGACAGAAACTTAACAAATAGACTCCTTACAATCTTTATATTCTAGGTCAGAACCTAGCAATTAACTCAAGACATCATAAGTACCCATGTTGTCCCCGCAAATACACGTGAACGGCTCATGATTGCAGACAGCACGTTGCATGAATTAGAGATAATTTAATGTCACTCCTACGGGAACCATGGTCGGGATAACCTGGTTCATGCAATTAGTTCCTTCCTCTCCGGTGTTATTCGTTCCACCCCCCGCATCCTCATCCTCACACTCTTCTAGCTTCTTTTCTTCATCCTTGAACTCGTCCTCGACCTTCTATTCTTCTGACCTGGGGACCAGTTCCCGGGGCCACCCATTCCTCGAAGCAATCCTCTGACTTTCCGTCTTCATCTTCAAAATCTCCCCGGCCGCATCCTGTGCTTCGATCTCCAATGGATGAAGAGCTCCAAGCTCCATTAGGCGCTTTATTGTTTGACGACGGAGGTGATAGGACCCTAGCCAGTTGGGTCCGAAGGTAATAGAGATTAGAGGGTGATGGAGCGAGGGTGGCGGGATTTGGAAATGGGCGAGAGGGGGGAAGTACGTGCATGGTGGCTGGCAAAGGGGTTTAGTTGTTGAGTTGTTTTCGTAATCCCGAGAGATATAAATGAAGTTAACGGGCTCGGATTGGCACGTCTTCTGAATCAAAAAATAGGCGAAAATTAGTCTTGTAGTGGGAATTGGCGGCAATCACGACTTATGACTAAAATTACAAGTAGTAATCTTGTTTATAGAGAACATATATAGGGTCGAAGAAGATCAAATATCCGAGAAAACTAAAAAAAATACCATCAAAGGGGGAGATAGTGGTGGATAAAGGAATGAAAAAAGAAAAGACTATAAAAGAAATGGGAATTTCATCGAAAAACAAGAAAGGTAGGGAGAAAAATTTTGAGAAATCATTTCTTCGCGTAAAAGAATGTCTTCAGTATATCCCTTAAAATGCTCACGAAGTTAGCCAGGCTCCAGTGGCTGCGCAAATCAACGCAACAAAATCTGGCGTTTGATCCTTCTTTGAAGCTCTAAGGCCTCCTCTTCAGAGTTTGAATCTTTTATCAGCAGCAAAAACATTTCTTAGGCATTCTAAGATAATTCATCGCTTATAATTGCTCTAGTTCTGGGATGAACCATTTTTACTCTTTATAGGTGTGAAATCACATCTTGCCGGCAATTGAATGCCCTTGTTCTAACGTTTAATGTAGTAATATCCTCTATTTTCGGCGATTTTGCCCTGTAGCACTAATTTATTTGAAAAAATTCCTCAAAATTTCCCGTAATGAAAAATCCTTATTTAACGCGCCAAAAAAATCGGAATCGCGGAGTCTTACCACGAAAAATTATCTCTTGGAAAACTGTGCTTTCTTTTCTTCCGGATGGTATACCGTATACATATTCTAAAGAATCTCGTATCTTTATTTCCCCCTCTTGATGAATAGATATGATAGAAGTGCTAGTAAAATCGATTTTGTGTTAGAAATTAACCTCGGAGTTGCAAATAATGGACAAGTATGGCCGTTGTACCATTTGCTGTTACCTCACCGGTTCTAGATACCAGTGCCAGGTCACTTTATCTGGTGTGAAAATTAGTACGAAACGTGACAAAAGATGCTACCAACACTAAGCCTCTGTAAGTGCAAAATGAATAAGCTGACACTGCTACTGTACTGGAGAAGTGTGGATTGAGACCTAACAGAACTGCAATATAAATTACAGCGCTGTCATGACCCCAGTTCAGTATGATATGTATGTACTGCAGAGTAGAGTACAATAAAAATCTACAAATGGGATAGGTTAAAGTGACGTGTTGAGAAATAATGTAAAATTACTAAAATTATGGGCGAATGATGCCACACGACACCCAATAAGTTATTGAATAGGAAAAAGTATAGACAGAACCAAGAATCTGTAATCTCTTCTTGCCTCGTTATGGTTTCAATGCAGCGATTTTGCATTGGTTTCAGTATACTTTGATCAGTTCTGCTGTATATATATTGTTCTAAGGATCAATGTTGCAATCTTTGAGTTGTAATAGTGAATTAAATGCCTTAAATTCGCATAGAAGGCCTCGGCAGTACGCATCCAGGTAATTTAGCGAGGTTTGATCCGGTGACTGATCTATCCACTACAGTACAGATATACCTTAACCCCCAGACTACTCCTTGACTACCGTCGATACCTGGGAGGGAGAATTATTCTGCTGGAATATTCATCTAACCTGCAATTCCTCATCAATCCACTCTATCAATTTCCCCTGCAGAATTATCACGCACTCCCCTAAATTTGAACTGACATTTACCTTCACTAAGATATTACTCCTGTGCGCACAAAATATTGCCAAAAATTTCATAGAATTACCTCCATGCTGAAGCGACAAAAAATATTCGAGACTCAAATCGTGCCAAGGGCACTGTATAAAATCCGGTCCATCACAGTTGAAACGTTTTTAATCGCTCCACACGAGTTTAACTCCACCAAACATCGCCCTTTTTCACATGTATACTCGCGAATTTTATTCGAGCATCACGGTGCCTCTAAAGAAGAGAACGCTGCCGCGTAATGTTTTTTGTAACGTAGAAAACCTGACCTATTGATATGTGGTCTTGTTTGGCCTGGTGAAATCGGGAAACTGGGCTCATTTCGTAATGCTCTAAGCTTTTTGTTGTGTTGGAATCTGCCTTAGGAAGCCTTATTTCATCTCTTGAAGTCATTTTTTTGCGATTAACACGGAATTTGCTACTTCCATAGGCTACTGGACACTTTAAAAACGATGAAAAATCTGATCGCGACCAATCAGGCTTTCTAGTAATAACTTGAATCGATAACCCAGATTGTTTCAAGTCGAAATTTGGTCTCGCTCTTCTAAGCTCAATTAACTTCCTTTCGGCATCTTTGACTGGTAGGGATTTGGTTTTTTCCCTTCTTTTTCGGTTCCTGTAGGGGTTGAGAAAGTTTCCCAAGAGCGTTTTGTTAAACCTCTAAAGACTGTTAGTTAATGATTATATGTACATATCGTATGACAACACTCACCTCTTTTTACCTTTCTATGGCCTTATACCGATTGCAAGTGTACTTTACACTCGAGAGGTAATATTTTTAACGTTACTTTATGTAAGATTTTCATCTGTGGAAAAATGAAATAAATAGCCTTTAGAAGTTTCAAATACCAGCAAAAAGGGGTTTTCGTTAAGCACCAGGAAGGGGTGTACAGTAACGTACTAAAAAGGCAGAGGTACCCAACTACCACCGCGAATAGGAAATTTTTGCCAATAAAAGTTTTGAAGTTTCTCCTACAAAAGGCCTAGTTTTCGTGTATATTAAACAAGACATATCATTTAGGTCGAATATTACCATTTTGAACACCCAAAATATGATATAGGTGGTCCTTTAGAAAATGTTTTAGTCCGATTTACCAGTCATTATTCGGATCTTGCAGCCCAGTTTCGCATCCACAGAAAATTTTCCGGCCCATTCTTATTCATCAATTAATCTGTTCTTGTGAAGAAAAAATTGAGTTGTAAAAGGCTTATAGCCACGAAGTACTTTCCTCAAAACTTAGGTAGTGTCTGGGAACATGTTTTTTGAATGAAACTTTTGTCGAAATTTTCATATCGAAATTACTTTCACGCAAATAGCTGTACTTTTAGGAAATAAGATACTTGAAATTCAATAAGTTTGAAAAATGGTTCAGTTGCAAATTTTGTGGCCATTTAATTTCAAATTTGGAAATAAAGACATATTGGGCACTTTTTTGTTAAATTTCATAATCTATGATATTTTCAACTGAATTTCTTACAACAAGGAAAGCATTTATTTTGGAAAGGAGCTTTTTTGTCTACAAAAGAGCATTATTACTGGGTTATCAATGAATTTTAGACGAAAAGGATTTGTGCAACAGGATTTTGGAGTTATGCCATAAAAAATTGAATGTTCCTAGAATAGTAACTTGATGCTAAATTAAATGGAACAGTGAATTACCCAATCGAGAATCGTAAGACAAATACTGTACATGTATGGCATTACTAAGGTAACATTGAACGCTTGCTATTGTGAAATTAAGTTCGTGTGTAATGTTTATATTGTGGAGCATGTTGGTTAAGCCGCTAATGGGGCATATGGATTACGTATAGAAATTTCGAATACAAGCCAAAGTAATACGATGAATATATGTAGATGCGATTCAAAATGCTTGAACATCTTTCAGTTACGTCAGCATGAATTTTTACCATATAAAAATTTGCATTTCCCGGTTTTGCGCCTTACGTAGAATGGCTCGAGTCAATCAATTGATTCCTCTATACTTAAAAAAAGATTTATTTATCTCTCGAAGTAGCCGCTTTGGTTTCGAATCTCTGAAAAAAGGCAAGAGGAATTGCCTCCACCCATCCTCTCTGGGCATTGTATTTCTTGAAAGGATTTGAATATGAAAATAGAAATTGAAAATTTGCTGGCTTTGGGGAGAAACATGTTCGGCAAGTGGCCGTGGACAGTTATTAAAATGAGTCGCGGAAATTGATCCAATAGTTTTAGTTTCAT
The DNA here is from genome assembly GCA_002205965.3 of Kappaphycus alvarezii. Lineage (NCBI taxonomy): Eukaryota > Rhodophyta > Florideophyceae > Gigartinales > Solieriaceae > Kappaphycus > Kappaphycus alvarezii. The sequence continues at coordinate 1,374,298 of NADL03000758.1, forward strand.
CCGAAATTCTGCTATTTCCGCTGCTACGCTTCGTTCTATGGAACTGAATGACTTATTAGTAAGCCCGGAGATATTGATACTTTCTGGTTTCTACAAAAGCTTCATTTAACAGGGGAAAAGCATGATAATGAGTTGAAATGTGCGAGTGGAGATATTGTATGGGTGAACAGATCATTCCAATATGGAATTCATCCTGATATCAATACTATAAAGAAATATATTTTCGACCAAGGCTTTTCTTGATTGGAAAATTAGAAAATGGAGAATAGAACTTCATAAATGCAATAATTCTTCCGGTTCAATATTCTCACTTGAATACATGCAGTAATGTTTCAACGGAACAGGGTATCCAGAGTCATCTTTTGTCACTTTTTAATTCGGTTATTGTAACTTTTTTTCCTCAAGGATCCTTTAAAAGATAGATAATGAAAAAAATATGTATAGAAGTGCTTCGAAAACTGTTGAACTACAGAATTCAATAGAATTTACCAAGAAAACACACACAAATGTCGCTTGACCTAATTATGCAAATTAATTTCTTTTATGACAAGGAAATTAAACGCAATGGATAGAAAAACAATTGAACTCAAGCAGAAACCAAAATAGTACCTATAAGGCCAATTTGGTTCATAAGAGGTCTATGGATGAAAATGAAATAGGAATATTCACAAGGACATACCTGGAACTCTTAAGATTCCTGAAATCGGCTCACTAAATTATGAGAAGACAGGACAGGCATGACGCATGATCATCGAGTGCGTCAATTTCTTTTACGAAATAGGCAAATTTAGACTCTATAATTTGTTCTTATCCCAGCAGTTAAAGATAAAAATATCAGCGATGGGTTGATATAGAAATAAGTAACAAAATTAGTATTTGTCGTGTTTCCGGTCGGATCCATTAGCGAGAGAAAGTTAGGCTGACGGGTATCTTTCTGTTCCACTGTCAGATACGACTATACAGCTTCCGCTTCGGCTGTATGTACGTAGAAAGAAGATGATAGTTTTTACTTCATTACTCAATTTGTATCTTCATTTTAAGCATTCATAATTGAAACTACTGTTTCACTACTTTCTTAGATTCTTATCACCTCAAAATTATTTACATATAGATCTCGAGGTGCAAACCTAGGCAAATATGGGGAAGCACAGTATTTTTAGGCTGCACAGTAGTTTGTATATGCCTGTTATTCAGACATTTGAACTATTTCCATAACTTGATCATCTAGAATGTAACGAGACCTGTAAAGCTGAAAAGAAACACATTTGAGTGAATGATCGGAATGAGTTATAATGTCACGCGACCCAACTCTAACCACCTTGAATCTTTTTGTCGGTAAAGGTGCAAACACGGTCTACCCGTTAATATTACAGAACAAATACCTGGGCTACTTTCATGGTTAAGTAACCATTAGTGATTCTTAAAGATCCAAAAAGATAGAGTTGCTTATCGCTTTATTTCTGGCCTAAATACGTAGCTCGTAATCTTGCGGTTACTTTAAATTCTGTTTAGCGCCGTTATTTGAAAGTTTGATAAAAATCAACTTGTCCCACTCCCAATTATCGAATCCTATGAAGGTTTATCTTAAGTTTGGATCTTTGGTTTGATTTTCAACCCTCGCCCGCACCGCATGTTTTGTTGATATATGAAACACGTGTAAGGGCTCCTAGCTATGTTTTCCCTGTTTTTCGTTTAAGGTCCCTTATTTCGATTATTTGCAGCTGTTATCGTCGATTTCTGTCAGCAAAACGCTTGCATTGGAAAATTTTCAACCCTTTGTTTTCCTAGCTTTCATAGCGAAAGTTTCTGCCTTTTTCTGCAATATGAATCAGTTAAGCCTTTTCTGGGATTTATCCAGATACCAGGTCTATTTAAATCTTCAAGTAAAGGTCCTATCTACTCTCTGACGTGTATACATAATTTAAATGTATATATATATAAGAACTTTCTTACCCCGTTTTATATTTGCGGAATCACCTGTGAAGATTAAAAGATATTTCTCTTAAGCCATATTTTTAATGCCATCTAACATACCTATGCCTGAGAAGAAAGCGATCATAAATAATGGAAACACTAATGTTTTGTAGGAATTGAATAAATATTTTGGAAACGATGAGGTACAAGATTTATTAAAAACAAAAAAATCGTAGATAGCCTACAGAAATTTTGAAATCAAAGTGCCAAGTAATTTTGGTTCAAAAATAATTCGGCACCCCTTACCTGGTTAGGCAAATGAATATTTTTTCATTCCACTTTGAAAGGAAATTTTCTTGCATTCATTCTTATGGGCACACCATACCATGCGAACCTTAAGTCATTCTTGAAATAGAGTACATTGATTACAACCGGTCTGATGAATTTTGTATTCTATTAATTTGACCCTTATATACATGAATTTAAGAATTTCTTGTAGTATAGTATCTAATTCATAGTATAATAACTATATTAAGCATTTAATGTAATGATTGGAGAGTCTTTGCATTAAATAAGCATTTTCCTCCATTAAAAAGTTAACTATTGAATCATCGTATTTTTTGCCTGTGAAATGGATAGTACAAGAATTTCATGCTCATATGGCATAAGTTGTGGACAGTATAACACAAAATATTTCCCAAATACGGTTATTACGGTATAAAAATTCAGCAATACTTCAGCAATTCTTCAGCAAATGTAGGTGTTTTTTACACTGTAAGAATTAACCACGTGAGAAATGCTTTCAATTTCTGAAATTAACGAATAGGTGTTTACGGTAGCAATCCAATGGGAGAAATGATAGTGACTACAAATCATTCCTCATGCCTGGACCACGCCGCGGTTTCCAAAGAAGGGAAAGTAAAGTCATAGCAACCCGACGACTTTGATTCTGGAAGAGAGCGGTCGCCCTCCTCATCAACCGCCGTGCGCGAGGTTATGTCAGTAGTAGTCTCCTGGCTTTGGCATTTATGAGTTATCTAGAGGCTCACAGAAACTACTATTCACACGTAGAACGAAGCGCTCTTATACTTCATAGTTTTTTTGAAGAAGTATTTGCGGGGATGAGTGACAGCGAAGTGCTTGCTTCACTTTCATTATCTCCGCCAAGATGTTCTCCGGCTTTCGAATATTATACAGATCGGCCTTTTATGTATGCGACGAAAAGAAACGTGTACTGTACCTCTGGACGACTGTATACATGTGTTTATGTTCAAACGTTTGGATACTCCAAACACATGGGCGGACTTAGAAATCTATTTCCGCAATCATACATCGCATCTCTCCGAAATTTTCTGGGAAGTTTGTGGAACAGAAAATATCGTTGCTAATGGAAGAAATTTATGCAAGGTGTACAAGCGATCGGCGGAGTTACTTGCTACTCATATAAAGATCAAGGTTGAAGCTTGGAAAACTGCATAGGATCGATGGCACAGTCCTGGAGATAGCTTTCCCGATGATGCAGCGTTGCAAATACGTTGTATACACTGGTCATAAGAGAAAGCAAGCTCTCAAGTTTCAGGCGATTACAACGCCAGACGGTATGTTCTACCATTTATGTGAACCACTCGAAGGCAGAAGGCATAACTGGACGCTGTACTCAAGGTCTAATCTTGACACTCAACTACACAGACCCTTAACATCAACGGGGAACAGTTTTAAATCTATGGTGATAGCGGCTACAACCCTCGAGGTACTTAGAGATCCAGTTTCAAGGTTCTATTATCACCGCAAACCAAGCTGTGTCTAACCAGGCAACTCCCAGCGCCCGAATTACCGTTGAGTGGATGTTCAAAAAAGTCAAAACGTATTAGACGACAAAGGACTTCCCAAGGAAGATGCGTGTTTTGCAGCTTCCTGTCGGTACTATTTATATCGCTTCTATGCTACTTTAAAACAACCGCAACTGCTTTTACCGTAACCAGACATCTCTTTACTTCGACTGCAATATCCGGACTTAGAGGAGTTCCTTAGTTGGCGAGAGGAGTACACAATGTTCTTTTCATCCCAATGGCTAGGGCTGACGCTCGGAGCCCGAGTCCGAAGCGATGGCGAGGAGCGAGCGTTAGCGAGCGATGAGCGAGCGAAGGCCCAGCCTTTGAGGGTGCACCGATATCATCACTTCACATTAGCCCTGTATCATATACTTCTCAACGGGTCGAACACGACCAGGCACCACCTGAAGCATAAGCTGCATCTTCTTCAGCTCCAATTTCGACGCAGCATCTAGCTTCTCCTTTCACTCTAGGCGCTTTCGTTTTCGTTCCTCGCAGTATTCTTCAAAATGATGACTCTCATTGTCAATTTTCATCTGCTCCATCTCTAGACGCTGCTTATCAGTTCGTTCTAGAGACGATACCAATGCCATCTCCTCCGTAGGTACACCCATATCCTTGAACTTTTACGCTTTCTAGGTTGCCCATCTTCGCTGTGTCTTCCTCTTTCTCGCCTCTAGGAACTACTACAAATTTGTCGCGTTCCTGCTCCCCAAGACGTGACGTGGCACGCACGAGAATATAAGCCCCTAGTTCTATTTATCTTGTTCCCTCTTGTCTCTTCTCTCTTTGCGTTCCGCGCAGCAGTGGCTTCGTCGCAGTCCTCCTTCATGACGGCCAGGAATTCTTCGCGCTCGCAAACTTCTCCACTAGTCCCGCTCATGCACCTCTCGGCACAATCCTCTTCGACGAACTTGGTTTGAAGACGTTTTTAGAGATCTTGAAGGGATTTGCAGTCAATCTTGTTGGCAGCTTTTTTGTTGCGTTTGCTTTGCAGTCAGCCAGCTCGAAATTTTCCCGTGTCTCTCCGGTCGGGCTATATGAGCTTTGCACGCAATGATCTCAAGAAGAAGAACGAGTTCTTCCTCGCTACTGAACTTCAAGCGTCCACCGGGCCCTGCTACTTCTTTTTTTGGCCTTGATACGGATTCCCTCGGTAACGGAGACGATCCTACAGCGGAGAGAGTGCGCACTACATTGTGCTTTGAGCCTGCGAGGCTCCAGAAGGGGGAATACAGTGCGCAAATTTTGTCTGGATGATTTTTGGGTGCGATGCTTGGCAAGAGGCAATTGCGCACGCTACCTCACTAAATACTCCCATTTCAGCAATTTCTGTCACGCGGAAAAGGCAGAATTCTGCAAATATGAACTGTCACGTGTACATTTATTGGAGAATGTTTGTTGGTGATAACTGACTAGTTCCACAATAACATCCCTAATATCAACATATTAGATGTTCTGTTGCAACAAAAATTCGAGAGAGCAAGAATGGCAAAATTCTATCAGTTTTAAAACTTAAAAAAGTTTGCGTGTCTTTTTAGTATCTTTCAATTGCTTGCGGGCTAATAAGCGCCCAAAAATGTTTTTTTGTTCATATATAACAGCTGAAACGTAAATTACAGCCTATGCAGCACACATTTCAAGTATTTCTATCCAATATTGAAGGAACAGAGCAGTAATTGAGGTACAAATAAAGGGTTTTATTTTTTCTGCAAACTAACTTCGTCACGAATGCGAAATACAGATAAGATTTGTCCAAATTATGCAATGAATATACGCCCTTTGTTCCATTTTGTATCCAAAAGACTCCGCAAAATTTTCTGATTGAATTGCTATCTACGAATTAGCCGAAAAACAAATGATCCATGTTCACTATAACCCATATACATTATCGTAGCATATAACGAGTTGAAGGGAATTCATATGTCCATCTCAAACTCTTTCATCTTCTGATTACATTACAAAGTTACAGTTTGTAGTGACGCTACTGTTCACTTCGCTTTAATCATTCACAAGACCTCGTAAAAAGAACTTTTAAGTCTATTGTAGTGTTCCAGTATTCAGCGTAGTTGGAAATGTTATCTCTCTCAGCATTTGCCTTCATCCAATAGTTCAGTTATATCCTTAAATTCATCCTAACCGATTCCTCTCAGCTTTATTTCAATAAAAGTGGTCCAAATCTTAAACTTGATAGCAAAAAACTCACAAACTGTGAGAAGCGATTTAATGAAGCCAAAATCACTATGGTTTACGAAGTACTGGTCAACCTCTAGGATATTCCGGGTCACATTCGACCATATCTTTCAAACGTTAAAGCACCTCACATTCTCTCATCACCATGATCCGATTTTCCCCATCCATGAAATTACTATAAGGTAGCCCGTACGACGCTGATCTCATATTGTCGAAAAAACAATAATATCCAAGCCTTCTGACCTCAACAAGGTCTATCCATATAGTACAACCTCCACTACTCGTCGGTATTGATTCGAGGTTTCCTTCAGCGATGGCCCATTTCGGCACGAAAGATACACCATGTCTATCTAACGTCAACGCTTCGACCCATAAGTCATGCCCTAACGTGAATAATACGCAGTACCGATTCTCAATTCTCTCAATGAAAAAGGTTACTGCAGAACCTAGAGAGACTCGCTTTTCCTCCTTAGATACAATTCTACTGTCCCCGTAGCTATAGCGGTCTTTGTTTATGGCTCCACAATCATAAAATATTGTGAGTCTTTTTCGTGGCGATTAGTGCAGACAATTCACTTCATTTATGGCCCACACCTCAAGCAGCTCGGCATTTCCCAAAACTACGTTGATTTAAATTCCTCTAATAATACACAAAATCAATCATATTGTAAATACCCGTCTTCCCCTACCACATCCTAATGGATTCAATAATTACTGAATCAAATCGAAAACTAATACCGCCACTTTTGCAACGTAACTCTATCTCTAGTTCCAGATGAGCTTGTATTGGGCCAACAGAAAAACTATCTTCGTGTTGCCGACGATCTGCGCCACATGGCAGACGGAACTTGATCACACCTGTCATTCTTCACCGCCAAATAAGAGAATAATGGAACTCTCCCATCTTCGAACCCTTTCTCTAATCTAGGCGTCGCTGAGACACAGAGCGTCAGTCGCACACTGAAATCTTCATACGATAAAAATCTTACACATTTTTCTAAGCCACGATCCAGATGCATATCGATTCCTACCTATTCCGACTACAAAATAGGCCAGCTCGAGCGCTGTGTTATTAAATGCTTCTTTGTATATCAGCCACCAGCTACGCGCATTATCTTCCTTCAAGCGACCTATTCAAACACTTTTGAATCTCTAAAGACATACCAAGCTTCTTACCTCCGCAAAATTCCAGACTTGGCAAATTGGGGGATTGTATTGGTCCATGAGCGGACAGAGATTCGTTTTAGGAAATTATTACATAGTTGAACAGCGCCGCTTTTTGTACCGTTCTAACAATCGTCGTGACCCGAGTGAAGGGTCACATATAGACTTTTCTTCGTCATCATCTATGTTGTAGCAAAAATATACAACTATCGTGCTATATCTCTTTTGTCGTGTAATACACCCTGATGGGTCTTTCTGGCAGAAAACTCCAATCTTCAGGACCTCTCAATGTCAAATTTAGTGCATTGTGTGTTTAACGATGCGAGACCGACGCCGCACGAGAAAAAACACTTTACGCCCTTTCTCACATACCCCACAGGCCAAAGAGCGGTGGGGATATAGCTCCAGGACTGCAATTTTTTCACGCAAAGCATTGCGGATAGTTCAGGAGTACGGATAACTTTAATTTTCTTGACTATTTATTGGTAGTTTCCGAATCAGTGTGTGACGCTCCTTGAGGAGAGTAAATATGGAGCTCAAGAATTTAAAACACGGCCAAACACTACAAAAACCTAAATCGTGTGTGCCTGCTCCTCAAAATACGATAAGACACTTCAATTCCTCAATAAATTACAACTAGTGAATACAATGATCCTCTGAAAGCATGAAAAAAATCCCACGTATCAAATAAGCTTACTTCCAAAATCAATATAGCTGGTTTTACTCCATCTTTAATGTAGTCATAAAATGCGGTAGCGCTTTCGTCGCTCCAACTTCTATGGGTAATTTTCTAGTGATCTCTTTCAGCCAAAATTCATAATTCAAGTTAAAAGTGCTGTTTCCGCCGCTTTCAGTATTCTTGGGACTTTTGGCTTACTTGTAACTCCCTAGATGTACTCCATGTAGCACAGATAGAAGTTTCTGTCTCTATTATATCTTTACGAATCCTAACGGATACGTTTTGATTACTTCGTTGCATAGAGGTGTGGCACAAAAAAGCCAGTGCATGTGGCTCAGTCGGTAACGTTTTCAACAAGAGGGGCGCGAGAGACTCTTTCTATATCTCGAATAAACAGATGTTTCAAAATCTGCATGATTGGGCCTCTTGTCGATTCATCAGTGTTGTAAAGGGCACTTAATTTTCCTCTCTTGTTCTCCTACCTGCACCAAAAGCCTTCCCCCAGAGTTATAGGGGTTCAATGGAGGCTATGATGCGAGATTGTTACTTTTTTCGTCCATTCTTTGCCACTCATCCGTCATGTTTCCGGGTATTGTGATCTCACAATTTACTGCAGTTATACAGAAGGTGATATGTATTTTGAGCGAATTCCGTGATAGTGAATTATCTTCCTCGGCACCCACTTTTATATGAAAACCAATGCATTAGAGATTAATCGAAGGCGAAGTGTCTGTGAAATATTAAAATACATACGTCGATCAAAAATAAGGTAGCTCAAATTTAATAAATAATAAATTATCTTAAACAGTTATTGTGAGAGTAATGAATAGGAAGTAAATTATAATAATAGCTGATATATAAGGACAGCTAGATGGCACTCCAAGCTTATTTATTTTTCAAGTCTTTCAAAAAATATGTAGATAAAAGAATCCGGTACAGTAATGCCGTAATTAATATCAAAAATCTTACGATAAAAAGAGGTGGCAATGGTCTATTTGAACACGTAAAATAGAAATATTTATATAAACCAGTGGTTTGATACCAAGATCAAAAATATATTGTCTGAATTCATTTTTCATTTGCTGTTCACATTCACCAAACTATGTGAAGAAACCAATAAAAATCAATAGCATAATTCTTCTTAACGTTCCCGGGGTCTTCAATTAAAAAAATCTTAATTCTGGTCCAAATTGTAAAAATACATACTTGACATCAATCTCTAATAAATTCCTCCTGAAAGTGTTAGAAATTGATAATACAATTCTAATTTCTATAGAAGAACAGTGCTTTTAATCGATAACAGGATTCGTAAGCAGTTTTCAGGTTAAATTGGCCATTTTATAAGAACGACTTCATGTTCCAATCTGAAAGTCGTGGTTTTGATCCACTACAAAGGTGGAAAAAAATGAGAGTAGATACCCTACTGTTCCCTCTGAATATTGTATTAGTCATGCAGTCCTCATATTTGGTCGGCGAGAGTTCATTTTCTCATTAAAATAAGATTATAGATGAATCATTTTAAAGATTGAGTGATGCGTCTGTACATTTCTCTGTGATATTGGAGTCATGGATTAGTTTTTTAAACAAGTAATCCTATCCGGGGTATGTGTGTTCGGGGACCTTTTCCGAGTTGTTCGGCGATCTTCTACAAACAAAGGAGCGTAATACTTCCACAGTCTCGCGGAATCCATGATACGAAACCCGTGTTTACATAATGAATTCCAAGAGACTTTTATTTTACTTGACTTCAAAATATTCGAGGAGTTGCAGTTGCCCCTAAAACATATCGAAGGAAAAAAGCGAACACTGGGATAGGCCTCACTTTGGCGTAAATCATTGAAACCACTGCACTCTTTGCATCTAGTGCCGAAACAAACAGCCTTTGCTCACGCTGCTCGCCAAGCCCCATACCCTACTTGGTCTCCTATATAGGTTAAATAGTTTTGGTTTACTACGAGCGGTATAAAGGTCAGGAGTACTATAGAAGGGCATAAAATCGATGTACATTACGCCACTCCGAGCATTTCGGCCACTACCAAGTAGGCGATAGCCCTATCGACAAGCAGGCAGCGTCGGAAGTAACCATCAGCGCTGCGAGTCGCTAAAGAAGGATGACCCTCACCTTGGATAACTCGAAAGTAACGCTCGAAAGTAACAGCATTTATTCTAGAGTGAAAAGCAGCTTTGATGGCTACTTCAAACGCTGCATATCTTTCAGCAGGCTTGGTAACTACTTTCTAGGTCACCAATGCGGTGCCCATTTTTCTATACGCATGAGACCGAATTTGCAGGTGTATTACACTCGAAATTCGATGACTGAGTCCTTGGATGATTAGCTAGGAGATACAGACATCTATCAATAAAAAATACTTCTCACTTGGATGATTAGGTAAGAGACATTTACTTCTCATTAAAAGTACCTCACGAGATTATATACTTTCGACGTCACTGATAGATTATGTTTCCATCTTCAAACATATTTTTAGGCCTTGACAAAATCCCTAATTGGATTTCAAGCTTCTTATCTTTCGCAGTCCACCACCCTCACCTCTCCCCTTATTTGGTTACTGGTTCAATCCGATGCCTCAAGACGGCTTTTTAGGGACGTTTATGCGGGGTAAAGTAACATAAATTCCCTGCTAAGTCGTTTATTTATTACACAAACACACTGCTTTAGTGAAGTAATATACCAGGGGCCATTGTAATTGGGATTATTCTAAGATACGGCGGGTCATTCATTTCAATTAACAAAGCATCCAACCGAACTTCTCCCTACAACGCGGAAGCACTAGGGAAGCGCTGAAGGTAACGGCTTCTTCAACTTCACCATCGTCAGCCCCTCGCCTCCTCCAATTGAAGATTGCGATCTTTCAAATCACTAACCTCTTTGAATGCAACAAGAAGCTCAAAGCATAGACGATACCAATCTCTTATTACGACTTCCGCCAGACGTAGGCCGGCGCCCGTGCCAATATCCACTCTAGGAGGCTGTCACCCGGACGCATATGCGGTGGTAACAGACGTCGCGAGTAATTTGGCTGTGAGGGCTATGGAAACCCACGGAAAAGTCCAAGCGGTGCTGATGCAAAGGCATGCCACCAGTGGTCGTCATATCCATCATGTATAATGCAGCCTGCCTGATGGCTGGCCTCTGTTCGGTCTTTTAGAGAAAATTATGCGAACTAAAGTAGCATTAATTCTCTGCCAAGTCGGCCAGCAACCACAAAAATGGACTGATTTAGTTAATTAGTACATCAGAAGCCAATTTACTCGCCAATATTCTGGGATGCAGTCGGCTATATCCTTCAAGTAAATAAGCACACAACTCTTTTTCTATCTGCACGACAGCTTTATGAAGACTGAAGGAGGATAATACTTCACCCTCCCGGACTAAAGGGGACCAAATCCCCTAATCCCATATGTTCTGGCATGGATTCGGCGCTAGAGGTTGGAAACTGGACCTGAAACTTTTTCTTTTGTACCCCTTTATTTTGGAAGACTACATTTCTCCCGGACTCTGTTTTCCAGTACTCTAAAAGGTTTATGGACCAGTTTGCGTTCTGGAAAGTCTGTTTTGGTTGGAATCGTGTAAAGGGCTTATGGTATAATATTGAGTAGTTTTGTTTGAATATAACTACAAGCAATTCAGTGCTTTCAATATTTGAGCCTTTCACGGTTCTTTTCGTAACTATTGAAACCAAGAACCGGTTCGGCTCGATAGAAATTTTGAGAGTGGAAAAGTATGGATTTAGGCTGTAAACTTGGTCTCTATTAGGCTCGATTAGCACCCAGTCTTGTTCGAAACTATCATTTTATAGATATGGTTTGGTTTACGATGGCTTTTGAAAAAATGCGGTTTTTACGGTAATTTCCAGCAATGATATCGTGGTAGATCAATGTAGTTGTGCACTTGAGACAAGTCCAACTTAATAAGACGAGGTGCTCATTTTTTCGGACCATTACAAGACCTTTTCTTGGTTACATCTCCAGCTTCCTTTTTGCGCTTTATACCATGGGACGCAAGGCAGAAGCGACGCCAAAAAGGCCCTCCAGAATCTATGTCATTTTGAAATGACTTCATCTGACTTCTAATACGGGTCATTTGCACTCTATGGTTCCTTGACAGACGAATCCAAAGATTATAATGTATGAAAAATGAAGCCACTTACAGAAATCACAAGTAAAAAAATCTCTGAGGGGTATTTCCGCGATAATGGTATTGCAAGATTGGGTGCCAGAGACATAGAAGGGTCTTTGGTAAGGAAATATGCTCTTTAAAATAGAGTAAGATTCAAGAAAAGGGATTCTTCGATCTCCTTCGTAGGGCACGGTGTCTGAAGTTCCCACAGCTCGTTATTTATCGGACCCCTACGGGATATACGGGAATCAAGTCAATATAATGCTTTCAGTATGGCAAGATGGAAGCTGAAGGTGGTGAAGTGCAGCTTTGTTCAGTGGAAAATAAAACTGGATAACCACGTCGTGAACGAGCACAGTGTAAGTGTTGGCACCGCTAAAATCATTGGATATAAGCCTTTGAGAAGACTTATATGATAGAAAAGAGGAGCTTTCCAGGAGTAGCAGTCCACTAACAAAGTTTTAAAGGAATTAAAGCGATGGTCCCGAGGTGCTTCTCGCCACAACTTCCGTAAAGAAGGTCTTGAGTTGACTCTGGAGATGCGAGAGGCCTTCGAGTATCTGAAGGAGAGATTGATGACGTATCTACTGCTAAGATTTCCAGACTTCGGCTCTCCTTTTGTCGTAGAGGGTGATGCATCCTCAGTCGTATTAGGAGGTGATACTCTCGTAGAAGAGAGGTTAGGAAAAGGTCCATCCTATTCAATTCGCCTCTCATACCATGACGTAACATTAACGCCGCTACTCGAAGGGTGAACAGGAGTTTTTGTGGTCTTAATCGCTCTAAATACCTGGTGTATTTGTTATCAGAGAAATTTTTTCCGTCGATATGGACCATTTGCTCTTGTAAACTACATTAAGAAAAGTAAATTCACGGGAGGTTGGTTAGGTGGCTAAAATTGATGACTGAGTACAATATTGAGGAAAGGTGCAAGCCTGAGTCTTGTAATCGGACGGTCGACTATTTCCCGTATTCCCGCCGAGAATTTTGAGATTTTTATCTGGATCAGAGCTGCACCTCTTCGATGTAGCAAGATTCAGGTCTAGATAAATGGTTCAGTAGAGGGAAGCGAAGAAGTTCGCTATAAGAGCGACGTAAAATAGGTTCATGCTTTAGAACAGCACTCCATTCCGACGAGAGAGAGATTTACTGTGTTTTGTCGTCTTTCTGTAAATATACCGAGATGCTATCGAAATTTCACGATTATATCGTTAATTGCAAATTTTTTCTATGAAAAAGACCTTGAGGGGTAATTTTTAGTGATCTGGATTGTATTGGGACTTGATGGACCATGTGAAGGGGTGTGCGGGCTACAAGTATGCTCGAAGACTACCAACGTACGTACCATAGGAGTCTTCAGGCTCCCGTCACCGGGTTTTTCAAACATTTTGAGTAGACTCCGTTGGTCCTTTCAGGCCACCCCGGAAGGGAAATAAGTTCTTTTTGATCGTATAAGAGCACATGACTTGCTGGAGAAAGGCTTGCGAGACATTAACTCCACCTCCTTTGCTTTCTTTAAATTCATCAAAACGTAAAGTATCGAGACGTTCAGGGACCCGAGAAGTATTTTGCTTGACAACGCAACTGCTTCCACTGCCGCGTCGGTCTAGGGTGGTATGAGTTATGAAATAGACCCGAAGCCGATCCTTCCCTATGCTCCGATGACGAATGGGAGGGCGCAAAGGATGGTTTCGGCCGTCAAGCAAGCCGTTAAGAAGTCTATAACACAGAATGGGTGGAACTGGGCGGAGGCATTTCCAAAAACCCTCTGTGGCGCGACCGTGGGTGAATCAACTTCTCGTTCCGCATTCTGTATAGATTCAGCCCGAGGACGTTAGCGAGTGGTGCAGCGCCTTAACGAGATGGAGGGGTTCCTAGACAACGACTCGCCGAGAGTTCGGGAATCTAGGTTTCAGCCGGTAGCAGTGCAAAGATCGTGTGTCCCACGCGTGACGAAGGGGAAGTTCAAGCGTTTTGGGCCGGAGATAAGGTGCCAGTAGCACATGGCATGGCCTTCAATATGGCGCGGAAGTGGCCGGTGTTCGAGTCGTTTTTCTACAGACCGTGCAGATTAATCAAGGCCCACCATCCGCGTTACCTGTTGGCCTCCCGATCGGGTCGGGTGACCCCAAAGGCGATCCAAGCTCGCCGATTGGTCGAATATACGAGGACGTCGAGAAAATTTACCTAGGAAGACAAATAGAAGGCCAAGGGAGTCCCGTCAGCATCAAGAAGCTACAATCGAATCATGGAGTGAAGGCACTACTACATTATTTTGTATATACAGCACTGCGCCGTGCTTGCCACAGAAAGGGGAGACATGAGTAACTTTATGACAGCAGGTGACGCTTGGCCCAAAACCTGTAAAGAGGACAACATCACTCAGTTTAGTCCCCATTTTTTGCTGGAGTGGTTGCATGGTTCAGCCGTCGCCTAGAGATTTATTTTAGTTGGTGTAGCCCACCTTTTATATGTGAAAAGGTTTTGGGTGTTCTACATTTGAAAGACATGGTCGTCTGTTTCCAGTGCTACATGAAGCAGTCGTGGGTTGACCGACGAGCAAGGTGCAGCTCCCGCATTTTTGTTAACATTCTAAAAGATTTCTCCCAAATGCAGTTGCTCGGTCAGGAAGGATGGCGCTTCTGCACACATTCCGCAATATTCGGACTCGATTTTATATTCAGCGCGTTACCCCGTCCAACGCGAAGAACACGTCTCGTACCTCAGAGTCCCAGTATCTCCGAACAATGCCAGTTCGGATCGGACTAATAACCTGTAGGTGTTGAGTAAGGCATGCTTTGATCTAATCCCATAAGCTCGATCGTCTGTTCGCAAGTAGACCTTCCTGTCATTCCAGCGGCCACAGATTCCAGGCGCTGCAATCCTCAAGGCATTGGCTCTTCGATGCTAGCCCACTCGAATGTGTCGAAGACCGAGTAGCGCTCCCAGTAACCCTGCTGCACTAGCTCCTGCCGCATAGCCATGTGCCATTTTCGGCTCACTGCACCGCCGTATTGGCCCTCCTGTCTTGTGCCTTCCCTGGCCCACTCCTACTTGCCCCCTTATGGTCCCTGACCCGAGACCAGCGTCTCCAACGCACCGACAGATCCTTACTTCAGGCGGTCCAGGTAGCCTCTGCCCGTCTTGTAAGGGAGGAGGCGTTTTTTCGCACTTTAGGGGCCTAGTACGTACCAAGTCCTTGCGACGCTGTTGCTCGCCGAAAGTCCCTCTCTGCTCCTGGTTCCAATGCATTCCTCACCGCTTTCCGCTCTGCCATCGCCCGTGTCCACAATGATGTCCAGTCTGTTGTGCTGCTTCGATATCTCGGCTTCCGTTCTACGAGGGTCCGCTAAACCAATTCGCTGAAGCCGAGGCCAAGCCTGCCGTGAACCCTCGGGTCATCACGTTTCAATCTAGAAGTCTCGTTTCAGTGTTTTACATGATCTCAACGCAGTGGAATCTCCCTGGGAGAACTCTGATCAACCCGATTTTCTCGCCTGTCAACAGGATTTCCCCCTTCCACCCTCAGCACTGCACATCACCCGACGTCCTTTCATACCCGTTACCCTCATCCGGTTTTCCCCAATCGTCACACACATCCTTTGATATCTTACCGATCTCCGTACACATGCTCCGATCTAGGGCTTCGCCTGAAAGACTGCAGGTAGAGCTGAACTTGCTGATACCGACGAGCTCCGAACATTTCCGCGGTTAGTGCGCCACGCATTCCTACTGAACAACCCTTCTTTTCCTCCGTCCATGTGCGGTCGCGTTTACGCTGTTGATACTCTGGGGGCACTTCAAGCACGTATTAACCTTTAACTAATGCTTGGTGTATTTGGGAATATGCCAAACGCATTACTCCCCAGTTCGCGCGCCGATATCACATAGCTAAACAACAGACTTGTTTAGCAAAGACCGAGCTGCGCTACATGGTTTCAGTATCGTCACTGCTGTACTCATTTACGCTATCCTACGAAGACGGTTTTGCAACAGGTCGTCTAACTTTTGATTGCCGGTCCGATAAAAGTACCCGCTTTCCCGTTATTATGAGCAGTACGCAACCTCCAGTTTCGCCCCTGTCCTCTCCATTCTGGCCCCTCGCTCCCTCTCACACATCCGCATCGCTGAGGCGAACACCTTCGATATTTCCCGTTCATGCATTAAGCCCTTCCTCCTGGTCCCTTATAAAGCTAGTAAGCAACATGGCCGCCGCAACTGAGCGCATGCTAAGTATCGCGCCGTCCTCCAATTACACATGCTCCACCGTGATTTCCGAGGCGAACCCGGCTGGCAACACAAAGATGAACAACACACTGCCTTATCGATCGCATCCTGTGCAACATTGCGGGGACACAGTGAGGGCTCCCCCAGTCTGGGACCCTCGCAACCCATTCTGAGCGGGATTGGGGTCCACTACTACTATCCTCTTGCTCCTTCCGCCAGGACCGCATCCAAGCGCTCGGATTAGGGGAGCCGCTATGCACCAACGGCTTCTACGGGTAAGCCGTGCGCTCCGTACATAGCCCTCCTCTCCCTGGCGTCAACAATCCGAGTACTCTCAAAGCGCTCTTCGATCCTTATCCCCGTGGCAGTTGGCTAACGCACAAACGGCCGACATGGACACCATTGTTTATGACACGCGCACCGTCCTCCGCATGTGCGCCCACATGCTCAATATCGCAGCCGTCCTGGTCGATGCATAAAACGCCTTCAAGCGAGTGGACAGTCAGACCACGCTCGACCCACTACCCTCTCATACGCCAACCCTAGCCCGTTTTATCAACATGTAACCGCAATACTCCGCCACCTCTGTTAGTTGCTGACCGAAATGGAACCTCGATCCAGAGTTAGCAAGGCACCAGACTGAGCGACCTAGTATACATGTTGCGTTCTCTCTCAAGGCCCACCCCTTGTCCGCCAATCGCGGAGACCACGGACATCGTCGGCAACGAGTGGTTTTGCGATAATGTTGCAGTTATTGGGACGCTCGACGGTCTTCGCATTGCGTACCAGTTGATCCAGCGTCAAGCTCCCGCCCTTCGCCTGCAACTCAACATCGCGAAACGAGCATCTTTTGTCCTGCCACCCCCTGCCAAGCTCGCTCCCTTTTTCGCCATGATTTTCCCTAAAAGAATGCACCGATCATGGTTTCGAACTCCCTAGCCCTGCCCGGGGACTGGATCTTCACGTCAACATTCCTCGACGACCCAATCGAGGCGCTTCTGCACACAGCTAACCTTTTGCACAATGTTTGCAAAGATTTGCTCATGTGACACTTGTGTAGGCGGCAAAAGATTGGATTTTGAATTCAAAAACACGCGTTCATTACAAACCTTACAAGAATTAAACTGGAAAATTTTCAATAAAACCTGCGTTGTACATTACATAAAGAGGAACTGTAATGGCAAAACTGGCCAAGTTCGAAGGCAGTACACTATTCGAACTTTTGGCGCAAATCGTTGGGATACTGCAATGCATGTCCATCGTAAGAACAGGACTGGACAGTGGCGGCGGCTTTGGTTTACTACAAACACCACCAGCACCTTACCGGCCAAGAGAATTACTCTTCAACATGGTCGTGCGACCGCATGGGAAGAGCAATCAAGAATCCAGGACGTCTCGGGTAAAACCGATATACCAAGGGCAGGGAGCCGGGCGTTCCCCGAAACAGTCCGGCAGTCGCATCAGCCGCCAGGAATGAGCCGACGATCACTAACGCCTGCGAAGAAACTTCAAGTCATGGCATACCTTCGATTCCGAATGACCTATCGCCAGCGGTAGGTAATTCTCAAACATGGCAGATCTCACTCCAGGACTGTTCCTTGACTCATGCACATTTTACCTCACGCCATGTGCCTTTGCGGATAGAAAAGCGCATGCAAAGTTGCGTGCGAAAGCCCTAAACTGCTTTCTTACGGCGGAGGATCGCTTTCAGATGAGCTCACACCGCGAGTAAACTACGTCATCATTATCCGTTATCCAATTATGCCAGCTAAAATTGCTGAATCGAGTATGCTCAAAAATGGGCGTGATGGTTGTTAGCTTGGCGTGGTTGGAGAAGTGTGTTGTTGAACAGAAGCGATTGGAAAACGACAATCCATCCCTATCAGAGTGGCTTCCCGACAACGACAATGCGCAGTTGGGAAACGAGTCTCAAGCGCAGCACCATGCGGATTTCGAATCGTCAATTTTCCAAGGTATGCGCTGCGCGCTTGGCCCCCTAGCCTTGTATAATTCCAGCCTGGTCACAGCGGTACGTCAGAAGCTGCGAAGAGGCAGAGCTAAAGTACTGGCTCACGACGGGAGAGGAGCTGTGAGCAGTGGGGTCGCAACGCACATGATTTGCGGCGACAGTCTTTCTGCGGGCGCGAAAAGGTTGGTTGAGGCTGCTCGCGCAAAAAACAGTCATGTAGTGATTGTGACCGTGGATTGGATTGATGCATGCCTGCATCGGGAGCGGCTTGTGCGGGTGAGCGATTGTGTGCTGTTTACGCCCGTGCCGCATGAGACTCCGTTAAGAGATATGCTGCGGTCAAACGTATCCGTCACGATTTCCGGGCATCAGCAGGCTGATGAAAGACCCAACGCTCGGAGAGATGTGTTGGCAAGGTTGGCGCGCCTACTTGGTGCTGGCTACTCGGAGCGGATGACGAAAGGGAAGACGACTCATTTGATAACGGACGGTGGTAGCCACAGTAAGAGCCAAAAAGTTGCAATGGCGAACAGATGGGGAATATTTATAGTCAACTATGAATGGCTTTTGGCCTGCGCCCACACTGGAGTTGTTGTGGACCCGACCGACTTTCCCGTAGAGCAGAGACAGTGGGCTCTGCTGCCGTGCGTTGTGGTGTTTCAGGGGAAGAGAGGAATGCGGAAGAGGAGGACGAGCTACACAGTACTCGAACGCCGCGGGTTGACACTCCGAGGAAACGTCGAAGAGATCTGGATTCAACAAAGAAATCATTGTTTACATCGCCGGCAAAATCACGGCGATCACCTCGTTTCAAGGAAAATGGGGAACAGCGAGCTGAGAAGCAATCGAATCTGCAGCAGAGCCTGGGGACAAGTTGTTTGAGAGATTCACGGAGGGCCTTTTGAAATCCAGCGTTAGCGCAAGGCGAAAGAGAGGATGGGATATCTCCGCCACCCACGAGACGTCGGTCTAATCGGTCACCTTCTGTTCACTAGAATTACCTGAGGAAGGTCAGAAACAGTGGAGCCTTGATGCGTCTCAAAGCCAAGTCATTGTGCACCGGACCTGACGCCGCCTCCGTCACCAGGGCGGGGCACGCACACGCGAAGTCTACCGCCGCGGGCTGCCAAGAGGAGGCGTGTGGGATAATGCAAATAGCGGGGCTGAGTATGGAGGAAAATGATTTGCAACGTGTGTTAATCTGACTGGTCAAAGTTTGAACGTTGTTTCCCCAAAGGGCCAATCGGAGGAAGGCCATTTTTTTCTTCAGTAATGGCAGTGTAATGCCTTTTCCATAAGGAGCCAATGGACGCCAATTAAGATGAGGTGCATCATCTTTAATCGCCGGGCTATGCCTATAGGAGGAGGGTATGCCTTCATTGTGCAGTACATTGCAGGCCGCAGAGGTTTAGCGTTCCACCTGCCGTGGCAAGATTTCGTCTTTTCGAAATGACCGTCTTGGCCACAACACACATTCTCCTTCTTGCCCGATCGCACCTTGTCATGTTCTGAACAGCTTCAATCTGTCATTAACTTAGATCTTAACTGTAAGTGCACATCTGTTTGAGCAAATCGCCAAAAAAGAAAACATTGTACAGTACAATCGTTGCGATAAAAAGTATTCCTGTGGTATGTATGGAAGCGTGTACAAAGTTACAAAACTTGAGACGTTAATGTCTTGGGATGATGGACGATTGTAACTCTCGGTTGACCAATTGCGAACCGATTAATTCCCGACAAGTTACCAAACTCTGCAGCCTTGGGCGAATACCCTTATTAAAGTATAAAGCTCTGAGGGGGTTCCTATCTTTCAATAATTCAGTGTACAGCTTATGCTGATGATTTCAAATGTTGGGTGCTCCGTAATTTGCAATCAAGTTTCTCTTTTATGGTGAGGGAATGTGAAAGACGTGGGGATCTGTGTAAGACTTGTGTGTAGATTGCACTCAGCATTGCTCTTGACATGGCGGTTTATTCATATCAGTTTCTTCTACTGGAAGCAGCATAATGCAGGGAGTAGTACGTTTTCAATTCCTACACGACCACACGGAATGCACTTGATGCAAGGGAATCGATAATCTGTGCATGCCAATACTGTCGTCAGCATTGCTGATGATTTGAATCAAATGTTAACGATCGGGCGACGTAGGATTTGGTAGGCGTTTCTCTCTGCGTACGGGCCTTTGTGCAAGCTTTGTCTGTACGACTGTCTACGGTACGCGTGTCTGCACTCAGATTGGTGTACCAACGGAAGGCACCAAACTTGCAAACTCAGATATCGCTTCGTGTTGCGTCGATACGCGCTCTTCCCGCCGTGACGTGGTTCATATGGGGTACAATACTATGTGCGTATGCTGCGCATGGTTTACTGCCGGGACAACTGTACGGCAACCTGAATTCTTTCGAGATACCCAGCAGAACGGGCACCTGGAGTTGGTCTCAATGGGTAAGTTTGTGTAAACCGTACATGAATACCATCATTCACATGCCAGGGTTCTTCATCGCTGAGCAATGGTTCGCAGTTTGTCGCTCCACATGCGTGTGCCCGCCGTGACACTCAGTTTCACGGCTCATTTGAACCGGCCTGTTTTCTTAACAAGCTCGACTTGTCGTCATCACACCTCGCCTTGGAATTCTCCTCGGGATTCAAAAATGTCATTGGAATTCTCCGAACGGTTCAAAGTATTAAATTAATGCCACACTGGACTATGGAATATCTCAAGTAGGTTGAACTGATTCGTGGCAAACGCTGAAACAGCTGGATAATTCCAAAAGACATCGGCTGACAATCAAACTTATTCCAACCGTAGAGCTTTGGCCCATAGTAGTCTCTCGCAACCACTTTACTCATATGGCAACTCTCTCAAGGCGGGCTCTAGCCGGCTCTTCATTCGGGTTTCCCAATACTCCCAATTTTATTATGACTGCAAAGGGCAGCACCCCAACCATGTACAGTACAGTACGATTCGTACACTCTCTCGGCTCAGTTGCTTGGCGTTGCAAGTACCGTAGAAGAAGGGTATTGCCCTATGCGAAGATGTTAGATGGGGAAGAGCGAACGAACTTACCGCATGGAAGGCGTCACCCGGCATACAATATTTGTAAGACTACCGGCAGCAATCTGTTCCCTAATGGGCCCTACTACTCTCATTAAAATTCAACCAAATTCCCAGCGCGAAAGTGGGATCGGGCATCCACTATAGCATTCATCTACAACAATAAAGCAGGTTCGTACAGTACAGTATATGGACAGTACAGTTATGGGGGGAAAATTTTGGGTAGTTTACTGTAATATTTGGAAAGTCATGTCATTCCCTAAAGGGATGCCAGATGTTCCATTCGGGATTGCAGACGAAATTAAACAATTTTTGTATACACGAGGACACTCAGCAATATATCAGATGCTGGCACGACCACCCTCACATCAACAACATTGCTGTATGGCCGGAATGTATTATGCCGCGAATGTTTAAAAAGAGGAGGGCCTGCCTTTGAATCAGGCCGATACAATTATGAAATTACCTCGGACACCTAGCTGTCTCTAAATAAAACTGAGTCGATATAAAATCGCACATGTCGGCATCTATTCAATCTGAGGTACTGTCAACTGTGGTCTAACCTAGACAAGGTAATTTCAGTGTCAGCGATTTTGGAACCCGCGCTAATTTATGAAGAAGCAACTTTCGCTATCTTTCCTCTCTTCTATTTAGCAGCTGAGGAAAAGTTTCACCGGCTCTCTTGGCCCAAAATACTAGCACTACTTTCCGTCCGATTTACTTCACTGTTGGACCCCGCATTGCCTAAAGCCCAGTTCCGTTCTTCATGTCTCTGCAAATAGGAGTTACACCATATTACCCGAATACTCTAAAATGTTGAGACGAAATTAGTTATGGCCTCCAGGTGTAAGATGGCTACTTCCAGTATCTTCCGGATACCAAAAAAAGTCTGCGACTATTTGCAGTCGAGATAAATAACACAGAAACTCACAGATCTGACTTATATTAAGTAGTTCCTGTTTCGTTAATAGTCCCTACATGGGATAAACTATTATTGTAGTCATAAAGTGGCTCGCCTGCCATATTACAACTGGGAAAAGTACAGAGGATGACGGCAGGACTGTGAACCTAAGCCAGGCCACATCTGGGAGAATAAAAATGTCCTGGGTGTTAATGAGCTAAAACAAGGCATTTCAAGATCATAAAATTCCAACATATTTTCCAAATCACAACCTGCACATTCTCGACAATTAAACTCAAATGACAAACACTCCCAAAAGCAAAGCCGTCAAGTCGAGTGCACTTGCTTATTTATTTGTAGTATTAAAAAACTCCACAACATCGCATGTTTCGAGTAACCTGCGGTTTGAAATATCGACATCATTTATTCTGCTTTGATCATGATCATTGTGTAGAATTACAGTGAACAGATATGTCAGCGATGTCCGCATTGTTTCAAGGCCTTCATGGAAGAGGACTCCCACTACCTTTACCTCCGGATCCTCACGTATCTTAAAAGAAAACATTTCTATCCCCGAAAATATAAAATCAGGATTAAGCGTAAAGGATTACTATAAATTGAAGTTCTACGAGAAAGACGGGAGTTGCAATTTCTGTAGTGATTTTAAATTTCCTGACGCGTACTTTCCACTGCACTAAAAACACTGTTACTCTCCTTCACACTTTCAAGAACAATTGATTGAGTGTACATACTAATTAATTTTTCAACTGCAACTTAATGTCTTACGGCGGGTCTACCACCAGCCTTGTGAGATAGTGTCGCCTGGCTATTTTTCCTTTTCAGACCCTCCATTACACAGACCTGCCCCTCCGTCTGGGAAGTAGCTGTCCTATATCTCTAGTATGTATAGTACTCCCAAATTCTCCCTCCACTTAGTTTCTAGACTAAATTCGTTGAAAAGGGTGAATATTTTCATAAAGTTAAACTCTTTTTTGGGGAACTCCTGTTCTTTTTGGGGAAGGACTTATTCAAAAGGTTCCTCTTTCTTCCAATAGTACCTCATTTCTCTAAACATATAGGTCCTGAGAAAAGCACATTGTATGGCTAGATGAGCTCCCTTGAGTACATCGTTTTTCGTTCCAAATTTTGGAGCCTGACATATTATAGAATAAAGAAAAATTCTGGTATGTACTAGAATAAAGAAAAGATCATACCACGCTGAAAATTTATACTTAATCTACGTGCCAGAATACATAAGATAGCAAAGGCTAACAGACTTTAGGCAATGGCTCCAGAGATCTGTAGATTTGAGTGGATGAGGGCCGTCTGCATTCAGAAATAATTTAGAATGATATTCTTTCTCCTTTTTGAAAAAGAAAAAATATGAAACCAGAAACTCCATAATAAGAACTACGCGATACAGATTTCTTAACAAAGAATAGCTGAAACTTATTGAATTTGTTATGGAACCTCTTAAATTCTGTAAATAAATTAGGGAGTAGTACTTGGGGACCAATACTTGTGTCAATGAAACTTGTTTGCATTTCCAACGACAATTTTTTTATTATGTATTAATTAGTAAATGATTTATAAATTAAGCGTTTAAACTTTTTATTGATATTTCATAAATAATTTAACTATTTAGATGACCACATCCCGAAATATTACATCGAACAGTATTAAAAAGTGATCAGTGTCTTTAATAATTCTTATAACTTCATATAGAACCTATGGTTGATTTTGATTGCTTCTAACGCTAATATTCTTTTATCTAATCCGTATCAATTGAAATTAAAATGCCTTTAAGGAAAGTATTTAACGCCTCTCGAAGCTAAGCTGATACATTATTTTAAAATATTCAAAACTATACTCAATGTAAGGTCAATAAGTTCTTGAATGTCATTTAGCTCAACTGTTCCATAGGAGCGGGAAATAAAGAACTTATCCGATACAAAGCATAGAATTCGGTACAGTT
This sequence comes from Kappaphycus alvarezii, assembly GCA_002205965.3. Lineage (NCBI taxonomy): Eukaryota > Rhodophyta > Florideophyceae > Gigartinales > Solieriaceae > Kappaphycus > Kappaphycus alvarezii. Next base: position 1,398,346 of record NADL03000758.1, read on the forward strand.
TGGCACATTATTCCGATAAATTCTCTGAAAGGTAAAATGTTTCAATGTTATGGGTTGAAATAGTTCCAGCCAAATTCAAACAATTCTTACCGATTTTATCAAGTATACATGTGGCAGTTAGCGATTGACAAAAAATCTTTCCTTAAAATTAGTTCGTATTTTGCAGAAATTTTGTTTCCGTATGCCGTGAATTGAATAATTGTAAAAATCTGATTGCCGCGGACAAAAAATTCACATTTGCACTTTTACTATTTATAAGGACTAAAATTGGATGAAAATAATATTACAGTGGTGAATGTGTCATAATAATTTTACAAAAACTAGAAGCTTTCAGAAAAGTGTAAGCTTGCATTCTATATCATGACGATGGTCTCCCTTCAAAATGGGGAACCAGTAATCACTTGAATAATTCTTCAATATGACTAACCTGCAATCAATGATATAAAACTATACGTCTTCAGAAAAGTGTAATGCTCGATAGTATCACAAATTTGCCTATAAACGGTAATAAAATTATAATAGTGTCCTCATGAAAAATTTTTCGCTCCAGAGATAAGCAGATGTATTTCCTACGCAATCAAGCTCTTCGAATAGCTCAATTCGGATAAATGAATCTCTCTATTTTACGTTATCAAATGAAGATAATCTAAAAATTTATTGAGAACTTTAACAGACTTAATACTACATTGATGGAATAATTCGATTGGGTTGAGATTATGCTATGCACTACCGAATTATTTACTCTGAATTATTCAATAAAAAACTCTGTGGGATCGTTGTTGTATTGCAACTACGTAGAATGACCAGTAATACTATGAACATTTCTTAGAAGCTTCTCAGTAAAGAAGATTTTTGAAGTCCAATTAAAATTAAATGTTGCACTCAAGGTTCCTTTAAGGCCCATTGTGACAGTTTTCTTCGATTTGCTTTATTCATGTGAATATACTTAGTGCATGACGGATATCAACCTTGATTACTAACTCACAATTTTTTCTCCAAATGTAATCTTAGGGAGTCTGAATCTGAGTTTTTTGAACCTGAACGAGACTCCACTACTGGTAATCGAAGTGCTCTACTTTCAACACTGAATTAAATTTCCTATCAAGTTATTTTTAACCTTATTTTTGATGCATATATGGAAAAAGTGGTGCTCTATTATCTGACAGGAGTAATGCCTCCATTTGAGAGAAATTTAAGCTACAAAACATCTCTGTGTGGAATTATCAATTGTATTTTATCAGAAAATTCAATTCATCAAGAATCTTGTGTTTCCTTTCACACTTCCAGTAACTACCTGGCAGCGCTTTTTGGACTACTTAAATGGTCATAATTTTCCAATTTCTGTCTTTGCCTTTAGTAATGGAGGATAGGATAACCACTTAGTACCAGTAATTGAGTTTATATATGCTCACAATTAAAACGAATCCGTAATCTAAAAATATAACTGGAAACTTATAATAAATTTTCGACATATTTACTGTGCTGAGAATTTATGGCCTATAAACGTATACTGGAAACATTCTCAATGTTTTTCTACAACATTTTTTAAAATTCCCCTGCATTTGTTGAACCACGGCATAAACAGACAGATATATTATCCTTTGCACTCATTTCTTTGTTTCAGGTGCTCTTAATTTGGTGGTAAAGTATGAAATTTGTACTTCCAGAAACTTAAATGGACGAACTAATTTCAGGAATTTTTCCTGCTGAGTACCCAAATTTTCATCTCAAATTGTCCTTGACAAATACGAATTTAGTACCCTTAATGAAACTTTTCGAGCAACATCAATTTATAAGTAACAAACTAAGGAGCATCCTAATAACAAATACTTGCAAGTTTAGAGTTCTGAAAACTCTAGATGTGTAAATTATTTATTTTTTGACTTTCATATATTTTTTTCCATTAAAAAATTTTAAAAAATAAGCTCTAAGGCCAGTAATGAACTCTAAGATGGTTTCAAATAGTATTTTACACTAAAAATAATCTGGGTGACTGTGCCTTTAGCCAATTTTAAAGGTTTTAATTGTTGCAGAATTTTCTTTAATTACAATAGATGTACTTCCAAAGAGAATATAAGCTTCTTTTAATCCTATTCAACTTATATTTTAATACTGTTCAATTAAGTTTATTTACCGGAGAGTAGTTTCTTGAGATCTCTAAAACTTAGCTTTACACATCACATAAAATTTACAAAAATAGAAACAAACTATACATTATATTTAGGTTTGCGATTAGAGCGACAATAAATTCATAATATTTTCGAGCCTTTTCATGATAACTATCAGCTAGCATAAGTTTAGTTCGGAAATATTTTAAACGCATTGTAGGGTAAAAGACTCCAAAACTACCCTAAATTAACTTCAATCAGTACCCATAGGCACAGAAAGTATGGTTTCATAATGTTTTTCTCATATTGTGATTTACATCATGAGCACTTTATTCCAATGAATTAAAGCGACGCAATCATTTTCATATTAATTATCCAAAATATGTACATTTCGGTGCAAATTTTATTTTGAACCCCTTAATTATTATATTTGATATGCACGAATGCTATATAATGCAGAATTACTTTGACCAAGTTCACCTGGAGTATAACTTCTGTAAATTTAATTTTAACGCATAAAAGACCGCATATACCCGAAGGCGCAAAATAAAAGGCCCAAGGACAGTAAAGAGACTGGAGAAGGGCAGAGCAGAATAAGCAAGTGTTTGCCTTTTTCCAATGGTGAGTGTGGCAGAACCTGTGTAACTAGGACGAACTCTAATACATGACTTCGATAGATTTACAGAAAATAGTAAAAGTACTACAATAGTTGACTACAGTGAATTAAACGATAACATACCGTTTAAAAATTTCAACCATTGTCATCACTACAGGTCCAATTGTGTGCACGAAGTTTATTTTTATTTTTTTTAAGGGCTAGTGAAAATCATTCCATTCTTCGGAAAGTTCAATTTCAATGTTTCTCAGCATCTTTTTTCTTTTTTTAAGGAACTGCAGGCCAATTAAACCATTGAAAACTACAAAAAGCAATTATATATTTGAGAAATATGGAATACAGTTGGTGTGTGGGTAGCGTAGATGCAATCCTTCAGTAGAGGGAGTTTACAAGGCCATAAAAACCTATTGATCGCACGACTGTTTCAGTGATACCGTTTAAAAATCATAGTTATATCTTGTCGAATCATTTACTGTTTGAATGATTTACACAATATAAGTTAATATTTCGTGAAATAGAATCAAAAGAAAGGTTCACAGAGTAGATAGTATCTTTTTGTGGCCGGAAGGTAGTAGCTGAATGAGGCAGCTATATTGGCAAGCGTACAAAGCTAAATTGTAAGAGTGCAGTGGTACAAGTAAACCTTTAGACCCATAGTACCACTGTGGTTGATTTATTATATAGAATTTTTAATAAATTTCAATGTAAACCAAAAGGGTTGGAGCCCACAACCATCACAAGCTCTCCGAAAACAAAGCAAAAAGGTGAACGCTAAAAATTCAACATAAAGGAAGGAAACTCTCCAAAGAACTCAAGGAAGGCAGTTTACTTGACAAAAAAACTGCTGCGCGGCGACCATGGTCACCATAGCTCGTGGTGTAATTAAAGGAAATTGGCAAAAGGTTTTTTGGATCTCCTTTTCTATTCAAAATACATTTTCAGCAAAAATAACAGTATGCAAATAGTTTTCAATATTATTCCCTTGTAACAGTATGTGATAACTCTAGGGGTAATTTTTTGAAGTTAACCGCATCATATTTCTGTTTAATAAACTTAATAATTTAAGGTAAGTTTTTGAACTTACGTAACTGATTAAGGCTAGAATATTAGAACAAAGGGGGCATTTCTAATTTCTTCGATCTAGAAAGTAATATTTGAAATCATGGTTCTAATGAGTGTTTTTCACGTGGAACTCTAACTTAGCTCATATTTCTAAACGCTCTGAGTGCAGAGCTGAAACTGCAACCGATAGCACTATTTCCATCATAAAAATAGAACTATTAAATAGAATTGGGTTTAAAAATCAGATACAGGTACTATATGGGATGCTGAAAGCATCTTAAATGTATCATCTAAAAATTCAATTTCGGTCGATTTTTCTATCCGTTTGGTCTCATTTTAAATAAAATTTTTGATAAACTAGGGAATATATGCTTTCATGTATTTGGTTTTAATGTACTTTAGTTCGGGTCCACTTCCGAAAAATACTTTGGATGTCTTCATTAAAAATGCCTCGAATCTAAACATGAATATAGTAAATAAAAAATTTCTCCCTGTGATTTGTTTAGAATTCTTTCTAAACTGAATCTTAATTCACGTAAAGGAGACAATACATGCTAAATACAATGAACATAATGTGTTTGATGTGGCCAATCCAAGTCCACAGAAAAGGTGAATGACTATTTGAAAGGCAAGGGTTGAAATTTGAGGCTATTATATGGCTTTTCTATGGAAGATTGGATAGTTGATGCTGCTATCACGTTAAAATGTGTAAGGACGCTTTGCTTCAATGTGTGCATATTCAGGTATGTCGGCTAGAAGGCTCTAGATACCGCCATCCCAAAGCTAGTGTGTTGTTTTCGAGTAGCCATGGATGGATTATACTGAGGTCCCTAGTAATACTATTTCACATCATTTTACTAAGTAACTGTTCAGGGAAAAGAAAAAATTGAAGTGGTTTCCATTGGGAAACCCCTGGAAATATCTCGGTGAGGCAACTTCACAAGCATATGCTACGAGGGGTGGAATCTTTTAATGTGTTCAAAAACCTGAATCATGTAGGAAGTTGGTTACACTAGAGTAAAAGACATCTCCAGGCGACGGCTGAACTATACCCACTCCGAAAAAACAAAGGGGGACCAGAAGAAAATTCCACCATCTAAATACGAGGTAAAGACAGCTTCAAAATGTCCTAGTATAAGCTTGACCGCCTGCAGACGGCAACCTCAATTAAGAAAGCTCCGGAAGAACTAACTTGGCGACGGACTGACAGGGCTGTGCTGACAAGGATCCTTCGAGGACTAACAAAGACAGTGGGTTGAAAAGCGATAGGAAACGGCGAACTTTTTAGACACTGTTCGAGTGGAAGATCGTAGTCCTTACACGCCTTTCCCGGGTCGTCCCATGTGCGCTGAGGGGCGGGACGGCAATCCACTCGAAATAGCTATCGACAATAATGAGGCAGCGAAAGATCTTGAGTCATGGTTGTCGCAAGAACATGCGAACGGACATAGGTCCGGCGCCCGGGCCAAATGCAGCGCGGGCGCCGAGAAGAGCGAAAAAAATGTGAGGAGGTCAATAAAAGAGGTAGGATGAATTGAAACCTAGCAAGTACATCCAGCAGTTTATTCAATGTGATATAATTTGCTATAAAAAGGGCGATGTGGCTCAGAGACTGTTCGCATAGACAGTTCTGTAGTTGGAAAACACAGGATTCTATTGATGTTACAATTTTTTTGCCCGGTTTAGCATGAGCAGTAGAGTAAATTCACGGAACAGTGCGGTAAAAACATAACGTTTTCACTTCTTTTGCGGAATGTAATCACAAAATATGGATCACTGCTCGTTTTAACCACACTTGCGTAAAGCAGAGAGAGTTTTTGATGGATTTGCCCGTGTTATTTTATATGATGAGGGAGTATAAAAACCTTGTACTGTCATACGTCTGTTTTACATAGACTTTACAGACGTATAAAAAGTGGGTTTGTAGGGAGCAAGCCTTGTTATTTCCATCAGTGTATTCGCAGAGTTTTCAAGGTTACCTGGCGATGACTCAAGTTCACGGGTATCGCGCATTAAAGCTCTCCTGTTTTCACTCATCGGCACCATTGGTTTCTTCACAGGCCAGTTTGAACAATCACATTGCAACAACGGGGAGAGTTGGGTTTTCTCCAAAAAAGTGATACAATTTGCAAGCATTGTATACGCAAAGGCAGTCAAGTACCTGATGTTCCCTTGATGTCCATCGGTGAGGGTACGGAGGAGAAACAACTTGTTAAGAAAACAAGACAGTCATTACGATTACTGCGTTTCAATATGACACTGATGCACGTTGACATGCGAACTTTTTTCGCTGCGTGCGACATGCGAAACTTGACGCTATTCAAATAATTTAGCATCACATCTATCTTTATAAAGTGTTACAGCGGATCAGGGCTTACTGTTCTATTGCTGTAAAATTGCCGGCCATGTATGCGACAAATGACATAAGTAAAAACATACAAAAGCAAACGTAAGTGTCAGGATTGTAGGCACAGCCCATAGCTCGTGCAAGTCAAGAGTCCAAGTCACGTGACGGCAACGAGACACACGCACTGGAGAAAATAGGGGTTCGTTTACTGTGAAAGGTCAGAAGGCTGAGAACTGGGGTAGTTCTTGAGGACGGCGTTTTGTAACAAAGTAGATAGGGGATTTCTTCATTGTATCTAGAAAGATGTGGGGCGACTATACAACAAACAGGCCGCGTTAGAGGAGACCACTGGTGCGGCGTGCCGATGCAAACGAATAGATGTCGTCCTCGAAAAATTTGTGCGGGTTCTATTCGCGACAGCTGTTTCCAGGGCCGTAACAACAAAAAAAGCTTCCGGATGACATCCTCCTAGAGTGGAGAATGGAATGGGGAGGAAGGTGACCCTCTCAGGCGATGCAGAAATGAAACCTTGGTACCCTATTTGCTTGTCTGACAGATGAGCACCAGTTTAACCTCTCCGAAATGTGCTATGTAAAATTGGGGTAGAGGGGGGCGAGGGCTGGTTGGAACTGTACGGGTATGAATGGCAGGGCAGGAATATGGTAGGATGGGTGAGGGAGAGTATGAAGCTTGTAATGGGGTAATGTGCAGAAGGACAGGCATGGTGGTTGTGGGTGTGGTTGAGTGGGTATAGGACTGGTAGTGTGGCAAATGCAGGATTGTGCAGCAGTGGGAGCTGGGCGGTGGGATAGGGATTGGGACGGGATTCGCAGATGTGTGATGTTGATTTAGGTTGAAAGTGTGTAGAATTTATCGCGGACCAGAAGCGATGAGGATGTTTCATCCTTGCAGAGGGTCCCAATATTATATGATACATGTTATCGTATGATTGTTTGTTTTTGGTGACAGATTGGCAACAGTACTTTTGCAGTGGCCCTGTTGCCTCAAAAGGTTCCTGATGGGTTCAAATTGTTTGTGGTAGGACGGAGGAGAAAACGTGTCTGAGCGAAGGTTGCTTAGATTGCGAACACGAATCGAGGCGTGTCTGGTGAAGACGGGGGACTGAATGAATGGTGCAGGTGTAGTTGTTTACAGAAATTGGCTGGTGGGCGATGCAATTAAGGCGGAAACGGAAGGACTAAGTTGCAAAAGGAGGTTTGAGATCGATATTGCGGACTGAGGAAGGCTGCGGATAAGAATACGGATAGGGAAAGTGGCAAGTACACTTGAACCAGGGCAGAGGGGGAGCGGTAAAGAACGGGTTCGTATGAAGTTACGTATTCCACGGAGAGCAGTGGACTGGTTGTCTCGAATCCCAATTCGAAAATATTCAATGCAACCAGGATTTATGTTACTTGTCCTCTGTGAACGTGTGAAATCTGTACAGCGTTGGAAATGAACTTTGCTTTATTGTTTTATTGTAAACACTGTTTTGTTTGTATGACCCCTTCTCGTAGAATCGGAGAAACTAAACACTGTACGCTAATTATGTGGGACATTGATTGGATGGGACTGCAAATGCGTCATCCGCCGCATTCAAAAACTTGAGAAAAACACAAACTATTATTTTTTAAAATCCTGTTTCAACACTTTTATCTCATGGAAAGAGTTTGGAGCAGCGTGTGGTTCAAGATGTTGTTTTTCCAACTGAATTAATTAATTCCAATTACATAAATGGTGATTGGATTATCCCAGGGTAGTACGAATTTAATTTATTCATTCAAATTTTGCAACTCGGACTGCGGTCGTTCAGTGTACGCCGTACAGTGTACACGGAACTAAATCTGTTTGTTTCACAGGAAAAGGAGGTGATCAATTGATCGCGAAACAAGGACATATGATTATTTATTTTTGTGCGACGCGAAAGGTAAGGATTAACCTTTTGTGTTGAGCTCCCTCTCGCATTTATTCCGGAAATCCAGCGGTCGCATCAATAAATAATATACAGATGAATACAAAGTTCCAGCGCGATGTTTCGGTGTCCCCAACAGTTTTTATTATATCTTAAAATCCCTTTGCTACGGGAGGATACTCCACTGACCTAATGAGAGTTCTTTTGCCCTCGGCTTACAGTGAATCTATGTTAGGTTTACAGTACTTTACAGCAAATCCAAACAAGGTACCGACTGACAGCAACAGTAAGCAATAAAGGTGGGAATGGAACTAGTGTAAGCAATGGCATATTGCATATTTGTGGAAGATGGGATGCAATGCAATGCGCAGTTCATTAGCTCGCATTGTTTCGTTGAATGTCTGCCACAGATGGAAAGCCAAATCCAAAAAGTGTAATCTGCAGCGTTCCTCTGAGAAATAAACCAAACCCTACATGAGTCTCCCTAGTTCCATACGGCAAGACTCCAGTCAAACGCGAATCGGCATCGTCTCGCACTTGGACATGACATTGTTAGAATGAAACAGACTTGCTATGTCATTCCCTTCATCAACAAGCCCACCACTACTCTCCCCTGCGCTTTCTCCAACTCGTGCCCTCCAACTCCCTTTGCCCAGCTGAAAATGACGGCCCCGAATTCCCCGTATCCCAATCCGTCCCAACCTCTCCGAATAACTCAACCAACCTTTCCCGACCACCACAAGTCCCATCCGCCCTCTCTTTTCGCAGACATTGACGGTGTCTCTGTGCACCACACTCTCACTCCTCCCTCTTCTCCCCCGCAATATCCCTCTCCCCACCTCATCTGTGTACATGGTTTCGGCGCTTCCTTGTTCTCCTTTTCCTTCTTACTACCCCTCTCCCAAAACTCTCCTTTCACCCTTCTCTCTTTTGATCTCCCCGGTTTTGGTCTCACATCCCGCCCGCGTTCTCTCGACTACTACACACCCAACTTTGGCCAACGTATCATCTTTTCATTGGCCACAGCATACACCCCTAATCTCCCCTTTACACTTATCGCACATTCCATGGGCACGCTCTCCGCAGTCCGTGCTACTCTTTCCAATCCCACCCGCATTTCCGCCCTGGTCCTCGTAGCTCCCGCCCTCGTCCCGCAACTCCTCTCCCTCCTTTCATTCGAATGATGGCACGACTCACCGCTACTTTTCTCGCCTGGCTCACCATCGCTGCCTCTTTTCTTCTCGGCCCTGTTCTTTCCTTCATTCTGCGTCGCTACGTAGGCTCAAAGTCTTTTTGGCGCAGCGGTCTCGCCCTAGCCCGTCAAGGCCCCGTTCCAGAATCAGTGGTCGACGGTTACTATGCACCCACTTCCGCCAAAGGATGGGACCGTGGCGTTTTGAATTTTGTCCGCGCTTCTCTCAGGGATCGTGCACGCGCCTTGGGTGAGGCTGAGGATTTCGTTGCTATGTTGACGAATAGTCACACTGTCCTCCTGTCCTCATTGTTCATGGCGATGGTGATCGCGTTGTCCCGCTTGCCAATTCTCGCAACCTGGCCGAAAAAATTCCAGGCGCAAGGCTCGCCATCATGAAGGGTTGTGGCCATGTGCCACACGAAGAGCGACCGCACGAGTTTGCAAGCCTGGTCCAACAGTTTCTCCACGATTCAGGTGTGGGGAAAGAGGAGGCCTGAATGGGCCTTGATGCCCTAGTGAGACCCAATCATTTACTCCCAAAGCTCTATCGCATCTACCAGAGTCAATACCTACCTCTGCATGAAAGGAGAACAGATCAAAGACTGCTCTGCAAGGTCGAGATCAATTCAAGCTTCATCAATGGCGGACCCTCGGCAACCTGATTACCACGAGGCACCTGTGAAGGCGTACACTTGTGAACAATGGGACGTAATCACATTCTTCACCGCGTGGGGCAAAGTACACGGTTTCAAGCGTCTTTTGATCCCTACCGGTCGCCACTGCAAACTCAATGGCTTGCTCCTTGTCAACTTGTTGCACATGCTCCACAAGCTTTCCTTGCAGCCCTTCTCGCCCAACTTTTCCGCTTTTTACCTCGTCCGAAATGTCCTTTGTTTCAGAATCGGGATCATCCAAGTCTTGGAACAATCCCACTATTGCGTTTGCAATGTCTGGAGCATATTTCGTGATTAACATCTTGCGCTGAGCGGCATCTTTTTGGGCGGCCCGGCGAACAAGTTTTGTCTTGAGTTGCAGGCAGCACTGCGTAATTGCCCTTTTCACGCACGCTTTTATAGATTCCGAATCATCTCCTATGTACTCCTTGCCTGTTCCTTTAAACGGTACTTTTGTTGACACGATGCTGCAAATTACACCAATCCGCTCTGTCGTTGGGGAAATCTTGTAACTCGACCAGCGGATATTGTCGCGAGCCGTTTTGGTCACAACATCGTTTCCGCCCTCGAAGAGCAGTGGATCCTGTTTGCGAATCGGAAAATGTTCAGTCCAGGTTTCATTCCCGTTCCTCGAGCGCAACCCCAGCTCGACGATGAAAGGATGGCCTTCAAAGACGTCTGCGGTTCTGCGTGCGTCGCAACCATATCAGGCCTGAGCTCTTTTGTGCCCAGTCGCAAATTGACTCGCCAGCGGGCGATAGGCACTTACCGTCTGGCCTTCAAACCTTGCCTCATGAAGAGGGCGTCAATCTGGCGAATATGGTTCAATTTCAACTGTCCCACTGGCATATGTGGGTGAAATCCGAACCTAGTTCGGTTACGAGGCGGCCGGCGAGGTTGGTTGAGATGGATACGAACTGTGTCGCTAGGAATCGAATAAAGACATGAGCTATTTGACCCCCGATAAGCTGCTTGAGGAGGAGCTGATTCACAGAAGACGGGTGGTGCTTAACCTCAGTAGCTAAAGGCGGCATCTTGTCCGTTCTCCGCGAGAAAACTAGTTCAAAGTCTTTGCTGTCTGCATTTTGGAGGCCGGAGATGAATTTGAGGCGGAACTGCGAGTATGGGGTAATGACAGCCATTTGGCGAACATAGAGCAGTATCTTTGCTCGGTAGGTAGTCCAGTTGCCCTCTATTGTAACCGACACTTTGGTTCCGTACCATGCTTTGGGGTTTTCCTTGAGCGAGTGCTGTATGATATTGGGGACGTTTCGTGCAATGTCAATATCCAGAACACACTCTGTGATCTTGTTGCCCTTTTTCGCAGTGACGACATGTACTGGAAGGCCGGTACTCATCTTTGACCAGATGAGGGCCATCTTGGAACCGAGACCGAATTTTCCACGAGTCTGCCTGACACAGTACTTTGTTCCCGCAAGTACTCGTCCCATCATGTTGGGGACATCATCATGGGCCATACCGGATCCATTGTCGGTGACAGTTACACGGAAGATCTCATTACCGCCACTTCTCTCGCGCTTGTTCGACAGCTGGGTAGGCTGGGAGGCCTCCTGAGTAGACTCGATCGGAACAGGGTCATTGGTTTCTGGATGATCGGGATTCTGGGGCACTTTGTCTGATGATTTTGTGCGTTTCCTCTTGGCGTCCCTGCGTTCCTTTGCCTCCCTGGCCTTTCTCTCCTTTTCATTCTCGACATCTTTGTAAAGGGAAGAATCGATCCTATCTCGACTGGCATCCATTCCAACTTGCTTTCGAAACTCATCCTTTCCAATGCGCTGAACGCAAATCTCGATATCGGGCAAAGTGCCAACTGCTTCGGCGGCGTCCAGTCCGTTTTCGACAAGTTCTCGAATGGTGGTGTAGAGGGATTTGCCCGGATTGTCAAAGCCAGCAATATTTTTGTTTTCGGCAAAGAATTCAGCCGGAGACTTGAACTTTAGCTTTGCATTCCTATCAGAGGACTTTGCGTTTTCAGTTCGAGGACGTTTTGCAGCTGGACCGGTTGCTTTGGAAGCAGCTCTTTTCCCGCCTGCTGCCATTTTGTTCAAGCAAGACGAAGCCTACTCGGGCGTTCAACTTGACAAACGAAAAAACCACGGTTGCGAATGGGGCCAGTTTTGGCGCAAGGAGAAGCACTGGAGGAGGTTGATAGTGTTGAGCGAGTTGTGCGGATCTAGTGACGAAGGGCCGATGGTGCAACGGTGAGCTCCGCAAGAATGGCGACAGAACCGATGGTGACGGCTACTTTGTTGAGCCGATTGGCATTGCTGTGTTGAAGTTGATTTGAAAATTCTCTTGAACACTCAACTGTACGGTACAGTACTGTACAGTACAGTACAGTATTGTGCAGATCTGTACAGGATAGTTTTGGGTAACGAGAGAAATGCAATTCCCGCCAAATCGTACCGTACCCTGATTATTTACAGTGTAGTGAATTGTCCACGTGTAATTGTAGGAAAAAGTGGGTGCTGCACGTATACTAAAATGGCGACTTTACAGAACCACTGTACGTACAACAGTAAGCAAAGTGGGTGAACGGTAGCTAGCCGTATGGGTAGCCGTGGACAAATTGTGCTGTAATGTGTGCAAATACTGTACATACCGTAATGCATTGGAGGGAAAAAGTTTGTGGATGTTACGAAAATGTCGAAATCGAATCAATTAATCACAGTACAGTACAGTACAGCACGGTGCATTGCCGGCAGTGGTTGAACAGGAGGCTTTGCCCAACCCTTGTGTTGCATTGATACAGAGTACAGTACAGTACCGCACTGTACAGTACTGGGTACAACAAAACAAGAGCACAGTACAGTTCTGTACAGTATACAACTTTTCGTCAGTCTCATGACCTCAACTACCACGGGCAGAGACTCGACGGATTCATCGACCTGCTCCAAATCATACCTTACATCTCAAGGCAATACCCGCACCCCAACTCCCATCCGTCATCTTTTTCATTGCGACGATTCCCCGATTCAATGTCTTTTCTACACCTACCGTACAACAAACCTGCGCATCTTCATATCCACATTTGCACCCGGAGAGTCCACCAGTCACTTATTAAAAAATAAAGCTGTAAGACCATGAGTCTCATGAAAACAAAAACTCCAACATTGTTGTGTCACTCCATTATACATAGGCAAAGTGCTCGCTCGCGACAACACGCTTTGATCACCGCAATAGTCCTTTGTATTATTGTACATTCCACCAAACTACTTTTCGCATCTATCTGAATTCGGAGAAACGTTACAGTAGAGTAAAAGTACGTGACGCCTTGCAGAACGCCTACTTCATTCAGATCTGTAAACCCTATCTTCCAATTGTTCTGATCCAATGCACGGGCACTGACCAGGTCCCACGTCGGACCCGCCAATCCAATCTTATCATGGAAAGAAGGGGAGCTTCTGCGCATCTGACAACCCGTTTTCTGGTCCTCGTCAAAAATTCTTGCTATCATTGTATTGTATGACATGTACGTTCAGTGTTAAGGAAATTTAGCTAACTAGAAGAGGATTAGAGTGATTAAGGTGTCTTCAAGTTAGATAGGGGACTGCTCCTGTGCGCAGCAGCAAACCATCACAGTAGCTACTCTCCTGAAAAAAGTTTTCAAAACTATTTTCCAAACCTTCTTTGGCTTTGCGAGCAGCAAACTGCATGCCTCCACTTTGTAATCGTCTGCGATAAAGCCATGTTTCTCACATTGAAGTATGAGCACAGAAAAAAATCAGCTAGAATTGTCAATCAAGTCAAAGATTTCACTCCGGATTGCCCCCTTCCTCCGTCCGCTCATACGCCCGACTCGCACCAGGCTGCGGTAAGGATATGTCTGTGGGGCTTGAGAGTCGTCATTCCCGACGGGCCAGGTAAGTTCGCACAACTGCCGTCTGTTCATGACTAGTAACACCATGTGCAATAGTTCTCAGCATCGATCGGTCATGTAGCGGCGCCCCTAGGAACTCGTCACTGGTACTCTTACTTCTGGTAATTCCGCATTATTCCTAGTACCAATACCGAGCGCGGCGCTAGATGGTCCCGCGGTACGATGATGTCCATAAGCGCCATGTGCTCGGGTGAATCCGCTCATAATGTTCGTTCAGCTGGACCTTTCGTGAGAATGGTAAGCCACAGTGCTCGCAGAAATATTTCGCTTGCTTCCGGTCATGAACCGTCTTCACGTGATTATCGCACAATCCACGTTGAGAAAAAGTCAACTCGCAATATGGGCAACGGAAAATTCTGACATCGTCATGAACTGATGCTCTGTGCTTCAGCATATTCGACCTGAAATATTCAAACAAGGTATGAAAACAATATCACACTAAACGGTTAGCATATAACGCAGTAACGCTGAAAAAGGACTGATTGTATCTGCAGGTAACGAACTTCTCTCCAAATGTCTTGAAGCAAACTGGACAAACAAAAGGTCTGCTCTTCTCATGAACAACTCGGACATGCCTGTTCTTGTCGCTCTTTCGCTTGAACTTAGCCGGCATTGCTCACATTCAAAAAATTGATCCCTGTCAACTGCAGGTCCTCCTCTTCTACCCCTCCTCCCTCGACCGGCTGTAGTTATCTGGCCTCCCCTTCCATGTTGGAGTGGAGAAGATGTTGCTCTTGACGGCTGGGCATATGACACACCGGAACCAGAGGCCGACCTCGAACCCGACTGCTGTGTCACGTTAGCTCCGTAATGGGTCCCGTATAATCCTGGAGGATCCCCAGGCGCGCGCATTGCTGTAACAACTTGACCATGCAACGTGTCCCTCGTGCCTGCCTGGCCAACTACTTCGGGCGCCTGCTGCGGCACGGCTGCGTGCAGTGACGCGAGAACTGAGATGGACCAACTTGGTGCATGGCTCCGGCACCCTCCGGCGGTGTGCGGCTTGGGCCGTTGATGGGCTTTGAGAGGGGGTCCGAACGGAGAAAACCGACCGAAAATCTGACTCGCTGACCTAAAAAAGCGTCGTTCCGTAGGTCCTGGGCGAGTTCGGGTCAATTCAGAGGCATGTCTATCACGAAAGGCTCGACCTGGGGCATTCATCGAAGGTTCTCGCAAGTGATGGCAATGTAGGGCGCCTCAGCTGAGGGAGCGGGGACCTTATCCGTAATGATGGCAGGTAGTTGTTCTATGAACCTGACCCTCGACTCTGCGCGTGTTGGAGGCCTCAATTGGAATCCTCGAAGTGGACTCATTTGCATGTAAGCCGGATGATTGCTGGTGAGCGTAGGAAGGCCAACAAGTGGAGGAACGATGGCCTATCTTGAATAGGCAAACTTCCCTGCGGGCTTTGAGGCCGTCCTTCTAGAACAGTTCCCCAAAATGCGCCGGAACGCCTTCTGTTGCGCTTCTTGGTGGATCCGACAGGCGCTTCCGCTTCCTCCTTGTGGACCAGCCTCGCCTCCACCATCATCAGGAAAAGAAGTCGACGCCCTCTTCGGACGTGAGCATTTGCAGAGTCCCTTTGCCACAGTGGTAGTATCTCTTCCCTATACGGAATTGGAATCGTCGGTTGAGCAGTTTCCGAGGCTCAGTTGGAGCTGGCGGCGCCGCCACAGTGGAAGGGTGTTCCGATGCTGGTGCGATTGTAATCCGAGTAGGTGGCACGTTATCGGATTCTTGTTGTTGGGTGGGAACGAGGGTTATTGAATCTACTCGAAATCCAGATCTCGATGCGATTGTCGAGAGATTGGTGACTCCGTCTTGTAATCCTGGAATCTGACGTTCGAGGTTGTGATCCCAGGGTGGCTGGTCGGACATGAGCCGCCCATTAGAGAAAAGCTGGGTGCGGGCCAGCGTCAACATGCAGTGGTTGCGGGACAAGGGTAGGCCCACCGCGAATGTGTAGTTGTACGACCGCCGTTCGGAATCAAGGAACGATTCTTGGGTTGTATTTAAATGTGTTGTGAAGTTGCCATGAGTTCGACACAATATATTTGGAATTTGTTTCAAAAATAAGTGATTATTGTAACTTTTTATAGCAAACCTAGATCGCTGCATTTAATGTCTTGAGACGAGGATATTCCGGTCCTCGCAGTACACGTACTGTAGGCTACCCCCTTGTTCTTCAGAGATGTCCAAAGCGGGAAAAGCTAGCAATACATTAGGTGCCAAGTTCAAAACACCATCAAGCGCTGCAACTAAGATGTCAGTGCTTTTGGGGCATCGCAAAGCGAGAAGATGGATTCCTGTAATTCCTTTTAAAGATAATGTTTACCTTTTTCAGAGTATTCATATATCCGTAAACAAAAATTATCTCCAGTCGTGGTCCTACAGTGCAAACATGTGCCTTGACAGCAGATCTACCATAATGGTACCAAACTGGGGTACAAACAATTCCATTTGGGCAATTTTCTCTGCACCCCAAATCATGATCGACCCTACGCTTCTGAAACAGGACTGAACATCATGTGGAGACGGTACAAATGTCCACGAAAAGAAATCAGTTTTGTGCTAAGCGTCACCTTGGTTAGCAACGAGAAAGGAGAGTGCTTGTATCGAAGACATATATTCTTGCTACCATGTCGCACCGCGACGTAACGCTTCCCTCTAGTGTTGATGGAAACGCGCAAAGCGAATGGTCACAAGACATATTAGTTCATGGATTGCCGCTTCGTGTTTCGTTGCGTTTTCATGACAAGAAAAAATGGCCTGGGTAGCCAAACTCGGGTGCCTGGAAAAGGTTGTTTCGTGTTGAATGCACTAAATAGTTTAGAAGATAATTTCTGTTGGACAGTGCGCATAGAACCTTCTGCATTCGCAGGGGAGTCTTGGAAATCAAACTGGCCGAATCGAGAAAAACTGTACATATTGTGAGGTGCAAACGGCGCCTTTTGCACCATTTAAAAAATGATGGGATAAAACTGATTTAGAGGTCATCTTAGTCGCGAGACATTCTATTCGTCGGTGGTGAGGTCCGGAAAGCTACTGCTCATTTTTTGCAAGAGGTGGGGAGAGTGAAGCGTGAAGCGAGTATGACACCTGGGAATGCAATTTAAAATGTGGCGTAATGCGGAGGATGTTTGAAAGACGCACAAAGCAGTAATGGGGCAATCTACTCTCGCACAAGGCCGAAAATAGCACGATGCCTGCAATACGATTTGTCAATGAATATTCATTATTGAAATATGGAAATTTCTGTAAGTTAAACTGCAGAGTAGAAAATTACTCAATCGTGTTTCAATTTAAAAATCACACTCAAGCACTTCTCACTCTATGTTTCTCCTTTCACTGAATCAATTACCATAGACCAACGTTATTCTATTCGGGCCCCAATATTTTGGAATTTATAGCTTTGACGCTGTGTATAAGCACGGCGATGACACAACCCTCTGTCAGTTAGTCACTGATAGTGCAAGTCACTGATCCGATTGTTTCCTGCATTTTTAAGGAAAAATAATTTGAAGGGATTCATCCGTAGATTCGTAACGCTTTTTCCTGTGCGCCGGGGAAACTTTGCACAGAGCAGTTACGAATTGTGAAAGATGAGTGCAGTGCATTGTGGAATATCTTTTTTTGAGATAGAATAAACGTGAAAAGAAGTCGAGAAAAGATCCATGTAGTAAGTAAAGAAAAAGAGGAGGCTTACTGATAGAACAGTATTTACGTCAGTCAATTCGCGCTCCAAAAAAGTATTGTCTTTTGAATACTGAAAGGATCCGTTCAGATATTCGCACTGTAGGGTAATCGAGAGTAACTCACTTATCATACAATGAGTTGATTCTTTGGAATAGATGAATTGGAGGGCACTGCATTGCGATTCAAATACGCAGTATTCTGGAAGACGTTTTGGAGTGGTCTGTGCAGGGCCGAGTCCAACAAAAGAATTTAAATGGTTGATAATTGCTTTTTATTAAGATGGGTAGGGTGATTTCAAATAGAGCCGAATAATTTTAAAATTCAAGTTGGATGGCCAGGCAAATAATTGTCGATCACTGTGGATGATTGAGCAGATGGAAAAGCTGTGGCTTTGCATGTTACGTACATTTAGTATGTAAAAATGTTGCGAGAGTGTGAATTTTTATTGAAAGAGTATTATTAACTGGCGATACTCAAAGTTAATAATATCATGTCGTGGAAACTCAGGAGGGCCCTTCCTAAATTTTGTATAAAAATTAGAATGCTTGCCGTATTTTTGGAACAATTTCACAGGAGCGAGGATATGACAATATGACAAAGGAAAATATATATATTAAATTAAGCTGAAGTTGTACAGTACTGTACAGGACTTGTGTCTGTTTCTGACCTCGAGACTTTCCACGTGCCCGTTAATATTGATCTTTTTGAGAGAAAGTAAACCGCACCCAAGCCGCCTGGAAGTGCTGATTACCACATTACCAAAATTGGCAGATGGAAAACGCTTCTGGCTCGCATCCATGTCGTCGCCCAGCAATTATACCGACCAAATATGGCAGCATTGTACATTTGTACATTGCTTTGCACAAAGACTGCACTGGATTTTACTGTACCGTACTGTACTGTACCGTACTGTACTGTACCGTACGGGTACAGTACGGTACAGTAAATTTTATCATAGTAAAATGCGACCTCAGCTCAATCTCCCGAGAGAATGCCCACTTAATTTTAAGTTTTTCCAGACTAGTTCAATCTATATTGAAATTGTTGCTAGTGTACAGTTGTCTACTTGACTTTTCTGTAAGATTGTGCCTTCAAAAAGACAGATTTCTGAGATTTCTGAAACAATTATTCGTCGTCTACATGATCCCAACACTGGCCACCCCTCGAATAGCTACTTTGTAGAACCTGTCCTGATCTTTGTCAGGCGTGTGTTGCTGCATAGGGCGACTATATGACCTATGTAGCCATGATCACATACCAGTCTGCCTGGTCATCTCCTCTGCTCCTTCCCTTCAAATCCTGCGCAACCACTTTGGGAGAAATATACATAATCATTTGAATTCTAGGCCTAGCCCGTTTTCAATATACAGTACTGTACTGCACTATTCTGCTTTGCATCGGATATATGACACGAAAACGCTGCTAGATGGTTGTGGCCTCTTTTGGTATTACAAAGGCACAAGGCCTATCATCATTAACTCTGCGATGCTCAAGTCTAAACCTCCGCCACAAATCTATGGTCCAAGCCAATACTCGCTGCGCGCAGATTTGGACTGGCAACGCAACTCTTCCTTGAAGAGACCGGGAAACGTTCCCACAACGATCTAGCCCATTTTAGATGTCTACTGTACACACTTGCATTTCAGCCGTCAGAACTCAATAGTCGATTTTGTGAGACAACTAATTGCATCCGCGGGATCTATAGAGAGGACAGAATCTTTACTTCGTACTATTGGTCTTTGCACCTGCACACTGTGTATAAAGAGTGGTGCCGTACAGCTAAAGCCAAACGTTTGACAGATGCCGTTGAACTTGTCCAATCCAAATGTGGATCTATGTATTTCACGCAGTACCTGCGGTGCGAGGTTACCACACAGCCTATCGTGATACATCGCATGACTATCAACTGCCATTTTGCCACATTACTGGAACAACGATTCACAAGAATCTCCTCGGCGAATATTATGTATGCATGGAGAATTCTCCGGTTTCTCCACACCTACACTGTCTTAGCATTGTAGTAGTATTATCTGAACGTGTGGAGCGAGTGAAGATTCATGTAGACAGGGCTTGATTTTTTAATACAAAAAAATCTTCACTTCAAAATATCTTTAATTGAACATTCAACAATGCTCTATTCCACTCATTAACACGTTGAACAATTATCATCCTAGTGGTTAATGACTACCACGTTTCAAATTTTTTTCCACAACGGGTTTCCAGAAAGTCGCACAAGACAGTAACTTTCTGGCTTTCATAGCCCTTGCTTATTTTTCACTTTGTGACAATAGGATAGTAATACTCGTGTAATAATATGAGTCTGTCTTTCAGTTCCAAAACCAAAAAGCGCGGGTTTTTGCCGTAGAGCCGACACCCATCAACGTATTCCAGACAAGACAGCGCTGTACTTGTGAACTTCCCAATCTAGCCTTGCTGCAGTAATTCAATTTGCTCTCTTATGTTGCACAGCAATTTTGACCTATCATGTTAACCGGATTACAATCCACAACGGCGATATTTTACAGCGCAGTGCTAATTAAGTAAATACATGTACAAAAACCTAGACTAATTTTATGGAATGTCCAAAGCTATCAAAGCACTTCACAGTAAAATGGTTCCTTTAAATATTCAATTCTTCGAATTTCAAGATTTGACCCTTTCGTAAGTTAAAGATTTGGATTTGAAAGTAGATATATGCCCCGATTTTTTTGTCAACATAGACGTTTAGTCGAGCTAGGCTATGATTCGAGTATTCCTGTCCTACACAAAATGCTACCATATACGGATGGCCATTTAGTTTTACGTAGAAATAATACTTATCAATTTAAGTTGGTTGAGATTAAAGCAGGTACTTAGAACATTTAACCTTCATAATTGTTCAAATATCTTGCGTAAACATATTTGTCCAAGGGAAGAAACCCTTTCAATTTATCGAGAAAAGTTAGAATTCATGCCGTTCAACCACCTCTACTTTAGCTGCAGTTTTTTTCGAGGAGAGCCTCACGCCCCCAAAAATATGAAACCTTTAACACTCAAATTCTATCATAGAACCTTCACCTTCCATGCAATAAGGCCGTCGAAAACTGGGACAGTGTACTGTACTTCTAAAGCTCTCCCAACTATCAAAATAAGAGTTGAAAATGATCATAATAGCCAGGCATTTGGGTTGATTGACTATGATTGTAGTAAAGATTCGAGTCCTACAGGCATGCCATCTACCGAAGTAGGCATATCGGCACTACGATCGTCTGAGCGTATCAGCTTAGAAAGTAGCTGCTGGCCCAGTCAGCAGCATGGGCGTTGGAAGTGGCCAGCAACGCGGCGTGTCTCTCAAAGAAGATAGCTATCACCTTACAGCACTGATCCAGAGCACAGATGGTGGCTAGTCATGCGATCTCCATTATGTAGTAGAATGCCTTTGGATGCCACCCTTGAGAAGAGATTGGAAGAAGGACGAATTTGCTTCTTCCTGTAATCCCGCTGGATTGCGGAGCGACATACTCTTCTTAATATGCTGCAAGATTGAACTGTAGCATTTGAACCATATCCAGTGCTGTAACCAATGTCCAAGCACATCAATAGATTCGTCATTTACCGTACGAAGTTCTTTTGAAATCATACTGTCATCCAAGAATAAAGGCATATCTTCGCTTTACTTTGAAATTGTTGCTCCTTAGAAAACTGTACAGGGCCTGACCAGATCACCAGGCCGAATCCTCTTTCATTAAGAATGTGTAGATCGTTCTGAAAATAGACTGCACTGAGAGAGGGTCATCTCGAACAGTTGTAATCAAAGCGAAGCTCCAGTATAAATTTTTTTTGCTTATGGACGAGTGAGCTGTCGATACGTTTCAAGGAATAACACTGCTCTGATGTGGAAACAAACGCGTGTATATTAAGTTTGCGGTTGTGTAGCTATTCCAGGGTACGACAGTCGATAACCGTAATGTACTGTACTTCCGAGTAATTTTTATGGTACTGTGTAGCATACTGGAGCTGGAATATTGTGGGCCGCAAAAAGTTCTGGAAAACCTTACCGCCACAAAGGTACTTATTTCAAACAGGGAAGGAGAAGGCTCATGGAGCTCTCCTAGTAGGAAAGTGATTCCCGAGGGATTTAGGGTAATTAAGTAAAGGCTTACAAACTAACGGATCAGCAAGAAAAGGTTCCAAATAGACATTTCGATGTAGTCATACTTTACTGAGCCTTCATCTCCAAAATCTTCTTGTAATATCTCTCGTTGGGAAATTCTATTCCCTACATTGCATCGTAAAAGTCCTCAATTATGAAAATGGGAGATGATTTGGTTCTTTAATTTTTCAAAAGTGGGGTTCGGCTATCCCCCGGTGTATGCTAGACATGCTCAGGATAATGGGTAATGTGAGTCATGTGCCTAAATGGCTGGCTCGAAGCCTGTCAGCAGGCATGATGCATTAGACATCACTGCTGCTGCCGCATGCTTTGCCAAAATCCAGAAACATCGAATATATATCTTCGAAGAGTAAAACACCTAAACCTTTCCCCATCCACAAACATTGCTTGCAAACGTACTTTCAAATGATAGCTTGACTGCAGAGTCCAAACTCATTCCAATGTGCATCCTAAAAGCGAGTTCCTAATCACGGAATGCTTTACATAGTCTCTACGGAGATGGAATGTGGGGTGCTTTAATATTCGAAAGATATGGTCAGTTATGGCCCGGAATATCCTAGAGGGCTACCAGTACAACCTCCTACATCTCCCTAAAAAGCCGGTTCAAGGCCACCCAACAGATAAGCTGCGTTGGACATACGGCCGTGGCAGAGTGCCTTTGGGTAAGTACCGCCCGGACCTTGCCGTAGGTCTCCATCGCCCTATCGACCACAGTCCATGCGACATCGGTTATTACTCTAAATGCGTCTGGTGCCAACTTTCGAGAGTGGATATAGGGATAGTCACGAGCCTACCTCTCACGGAAGTTGCGATAAAATATTCATATCTTCTATGATTAGCGGAGACGACCGCATTTAGGGAGGCGAGCGGATTAAAAGTGGGCACCCTCCCGTAGGAGGGCGCCAGCGGGTTGACGAACGTGAAGTCAAAGAAGTGCGTACCTCCATTGCTTCCCATCGCCCGGATTTCTGGCCTCGTGTGATTGACCCTGTCCCGCGGTTCGACGGCGGCGTGGCGGACTGCTTTCCGCAGATCTTGCGCGAAGAGGACGACGTGACAGTCATGTCGTCGTGTTCTGTGCCCACCTTGCTTACAATGGAGGAGATGATCTCCGAAACAATCAAGGGTTCCGTGGCAGTTTCGTCTTGGGCACAGCACGTCCGAATGGAACAGCGGTACTTGGAAGAATGTATTAACCGGTAAAAAATATAAGACAGTTACGAATATTACGTTTTCAAGGGAGTGCTTCCAGGTACTTCCAACAAATATTGCAACAAATACCCCAAAATACAATTTGGGAGTTCACTTTATAATGCACCTCAGTAGACCTCACTATATCCAATTTTAGGATTAGAAGTATCAAACTTTTTAAAATAGAGCGCAATCGCGAAGGCGGCAGATTTTATGCTCCAACCCCCGTTCTAAACTCATACAAAGTGGGGAATTTTTGGGTTATTTTAATGCATGGAAGATGTGGTCGGTTATACCCACAAAGTTCATTGCAATTTAATCATGCTCTTTTCTCAGGCAACAAAGTGAAATGTAAATTACTGGTGTGGAAGTCGACGAATCAAATTTGTTTACAATTACATCCCATGGGCTTTATATTCTTAGAGTAAAGAAAATTGTTCGCATTCATGGAAGTTGGGAAAGTTCGGACTCATACAGCAGCGGGGTAAGTTGCGTTGGTGTACTCAGAGTGGTGTGGAAGATGGGATCCGTATGAATTACCTTAATGCAGTAGTGTAGCTCGAGTACAGAGTTTTCAACAGTCAAAAAGGTTGCACAAATGTCATCGATCCGACCTCGACCTCATTATCTGATGATTCTTTTCTCCGATAGTGCATATTTCTCCAAATTGTAATCATTATTGTATAACTTCATAGGGGAACTGCGGTCAGAAGATAACTGCTAGCTGTTACTTCCGCTCAAATCCTGCTAGGAATACTCTGTAATGCATCTCCTCAAGCACTTTAACCTCAACCGAGCAGTGAAATTGTTATGAGAAGTTGATGAAGGCGGAGAATCGTGAAATTGATAGGAAGAACATTAGAATCCCAACCTTTTTTCTAATGCCTCTTCTATGTATGCTTTCCGGTATCCTACAATATAAAATCGCGTCTGGTACTAAATGAACATCAGAGGATGAGCTTGGTCACGAAAGCAGTATACCGGGAAATCTACCACTGGAGTACTTGGCTGGCCTATCAATTGTCTAACCAAAGAAAAAGGAGACGCTCTTTGGAAGAAAAGGCAATTTATAACCTAGGAATGCATGAAAACTTGAGAATGAACATTAATCTAAAAAAGATTGTACTCTCAAAGCTGTTCAAAATTTTTCTGAAATTAAGTCAGTCACAGGTTTTGGATAAAAATTTTCGACCTGTAGTTCAGAAAGTACGAAGCAGACAAATACTTTGGCACTTGTGTAAACAATTATAGGAAGTTATAAAAACTATTGTATACGCCTTACAACATAAGAATAATTCTGAAGAGGATGCCGCAAACTGGCGGAGAATAAAAGAAACGACATAGACCAAAGACCAGAAGGAATACACACATATTGATTTGGGATGCAAGTGATGTAATAAAATCACGAATTTATAAAGCCTAGGATAGTTTACTTAATCAGTACGAGATTTCATTCCTCAAAACCCTTTTTTCATTAATCTACAGACAAAAGTAAGTCGAAAGGCAAAATTTTGATTTTGTTTATGAAAATAATAAAATTATCCCTGTTATTTCAAAGCTGCTGTTTTAATTAAAAGAGTTAATAACTTTTAAATGATTCAGGAAACATCAAATTTAGCGACTAGAAGTACAAAATAGTTTGAAAAAATACTTTATTTAAAATGACTAAATTAATGTAATTTTAAGAATAGGGCTAAAAATTCAACACTATAATGCAATTTCTTTAGTTTTTATGAATTTTTTTTTCATAATCAGCGAAGAAGGCATGAAATTTCATTTAGGTGAATAAAAGATGATTAGAATGAAAGAACACGACACTCGATCTGAATCTGGTGCAATCATTTTGAATTTAATTGGTTAATGACAACCTGAACTACATCTTATACTTTTTTGGTTTCATTCCGGAGAATAATAATTCATTAGGCAATTAAGACTAAAAATCTTGAAAATAATATGTCATCCATCCTTACTGGTATCTAGGAAGGTTGTATGCAACCCTAAAAATAACCTCACTATATTGACTGGCATTAACTTGAAATATGACTTCGGAGAAAGGGCATAAATAAACATAGTCATAGAACTAAAATCATCGACAATAATTTCCTTCGTGAGTGAATTTTCATTTCTGTCATTGTGCTAATATCACTATCCCGTACCAGAGCCTTGTTCATTTTTGCTCGAACTTGCGCATTTGTAAGAGTGCACTTCTGTTTTCACGTGATTATAACAGGAATTTTTCATAGTATGAAGCATCATTCTTCAATTTTAATCACAGTAAACAGCTACAGTATGCAGCATAAAGGAGGAAAAATTAAATCAGTACTAGACTCTAATATTTTCTGCGACAGATTTACAAGTATGCGAATGAAGCTTTAAAAGCTTCACATTTTGAGTAAAATTGTGTCTTGGCTGAATATTTCTGGAAGTTGCGTCTATATCCAATGGAATTGGGTGACCAGACCAATCATTCAATTTCAGTTGAATTACAAGGATGTGTAAGGAACAGCTTGGAAAATTACACGTTTCTGAGGAATTATATTCATTCTGCTTCCAAAATTTCCCAGGTAAATAGTTTTTACCACAACATACAAAAGTAGTATAGCTTCCGCTCGTTTTCCTAAAAATTTTAAAAAACTTCTCTCTTGATATTCTCGACCATCTACACTATTCAATTTCATACCGAAACGGACAGTGCTATTTTCTTATGAAAAGCACGTTCGTGTGATTCACTTTGAAGATGGCGTTCAGTCGAGAAGATGTTCTACTACACTTAAAACTTATTTCACCAATCAATTATTTATTATTGTAGTGCAATGCGCGGTGCGCAGTTTCTTCTCGTCTAGGAACGGAACACCGTCAGACAATGAGAAACCCAACACACCACACACGAAGACCCACAGGGTGTTTGCTGTCCCTCTTTCTCTTTAGCAGCCCTGCAATGCAGTAGCACAGCCGACGACGCGAAGAAGATATAGGGTTGGAAGAGTGGGGGTAATTCCTTGGACGGCTGGACGGTATACTTGTCCCGGATTGTAAGGCCGGACCGTGGTCCGCGGAATGCTATAAACTTGGTATGGGTCGATTCTAAAGAACCGTAGACACCAGAGGTGTAACACTGGACAAAGAAGAGGTAGTAGTGGGTCAGCAGTGCTGAATATCTCCTTTGCAGATAAGGATGTTGTCACCAACGGCAACCTTGAGGTTCCTATTTGTATATAGACGCCGGAATCCGGGGCGCCAAGCGTGAGTAAATATCACAAAAAACAACAAAAGGGGTATTTTAATATTTGATAGAGAGGGGACAAGGGCGGATAAACGTGGCTATAGCCAAAGTTGCCGTTGGCAAGGTTTCTGCAAAGGCGGAAGGTGGGAGTCAAGTTCAGAGCCAACACCGAGGTGCTGTTTTCTCTGGGGTCCAAGGTCCAGGTAGGTATAAATAATAGTTAACTAGGTTAGGGTTATCTACGACGGCGGGGTGAGTGAAGTAGGGTCAGCCAAGTTAGGGAGATCCAAGTTAGAGATAAGTAAATTCGACACTTGGCCCAATAGGTTCCTTTCACGTGCGAAAATATCAGGTCCAATTTGGGGGCCGAGTGGTCCAGATTGCAAGCCTTCAAGCCTCATCGGGTGAGTATACAGTACTGTACCAGGAATAGTAGTGGGCGACAAAAGAAAATTGCCTTACTGTACAGTACAGTACAGTGCCTGCTGGTTAGCAGTGAATCAGATCAAAAAAGATCACCAAAATCAGCTCTGCCGATGGCAGTACAGTGTGAGTGCCAATTGTACTACAATTATGATGGGCTTGATTTTAAGTAAAGTTTCATTAATTGTTTACATAAAAGGAAAAAATTTACATGATTCGGTAATGTGTTTAAACCCCCAGCAAGATTAAACTAGAGAGAACTCAAAATCTTTTTTATGATATTTACGAATATAGGCTGAATAATTTTAAGTATAGCCATCACTTGAAACCCCAATTACGTCATACAACCGTTTAAAGGTACCTGCAGTTAATTTTCTCCCTGTATCAGTTGTGGTTCGCAGGGATTATCCTAATATTTTGGGAGGCAACTTAAAAATATTTAAAGACGTTAGCAATTGATTCAATTCCAATGCTTCTGCTGTGTGAATATTGACAACTAAAACTCTACTACAGTGAATCAATTTCCCTCATATCATCCTGACAGCAACTTTATAAATTTTAGTTTTTAGAAACCTTTTGGAAATTATCCTTGCTGAAACCCATCTTCTTTTCACACACACACAGATTAGTGTTTTATATAAATACTGAGCTACTGCATGTTTCGTCAGATATTATACGATAATTTGAAGCAACATCTAGAGTTATGAATGAAACGTTGCATGTAAATAAATGTCTTGCGCATACGGAGAGCAAAAACAAAGGAATTGCCCCCAATTTCTATTTTGTAGTAGTGCAAAGGTCAATCCTACCTGCATATAGGGGATCAAGGAAGTTTTTTACTTCATTTAACTACTGGTACCACTGATACAGTGCTATCTGGGTCCAGCTATCATTTCTACTCCCCTTTACACCTGCCCCTGTAACCCATTGAGACGAGCACCTAACTGAACTACATGGTTATTCGGGCCCAAATGCCGGGTTGACATCTACTTGTACGTTCTCACCGTGGATGAAACTGGTGATCTGCCCTGTGGCCTAGTGTTTGTAGATTGTCGTCCTAATTTCTGTTATTTCCTTTCATTTTACCGTTCTTAGGGCTTTCGTGTAAAATTAGTCAGGGGTCGGGGACCAAAGTAGTTAAGTCGCCGAAACCCCTTGGTCAAGTAAAGGCATCAAGCCAGCACCTGAGTCTTGACCCCCGAGCTTTCGGTTTCACAACGCCGAGTGCGGGCAAGTCAGCTCTAACCCTTTGATAGCTCCCGTCCTGCAGATACCTTAGTGCAAACACGGTAATCCGTCTTTGGATATACTTTACCGTGTTCCTACGGTTCGTACTAAGCGCGAGGTATCCCGCTTTACAGTCTGGGGATTACCCTGGTTCGCACCCGCTCTTCCACTCCGCTATAAAGCAGATATTTTCCCCTAATTCTGCGTGAAATCATGGTACCCTCTAGTCCAGCTGCCAGCAGCCACCTCCCTATTGTGTTCACACGGTCCAAACGTCTTTTTCGTGTAATTACAGTTGTATAGCTTTTGAATGTAAAAGTAAAAGAAGTTCCCGAATTTCACATAGTATAATTTTCTATTAAATATATTTTAAACGAAGACCAAGAGTATGTCTCTCAATCTGCACAGTTTTTAACTCATGGACTTTCCTGGGACCGAACTACACGATGGATATAACTCATTTCTCCTTTCGTATCCTTGCGAGCAATAGTAGCTTCTTCTCTTGGTAGAGAAAATTTTCTGAGTTTTATCCGGTTTGAGTGCGCTGTAAGAAGAGTTAAAAGTGTGTCGCACATCAAAGAGGGGGCTTCCAGAAGACAAAAGCGAAGCTAGCGTGTTTATAGACCTATAAAGAGGCTTGTCCCTGATTTATCTCACCTGTTCCCATTCCCTTGAAGACTTTCTTGCAGCGATTTGAACTCATAAAATATCATTCCCCTCGTGCAAACTTCCACTTAATCTAGAACAAAAATTGGCTCCAATTACAACCTCTACAACTGATCAAGGTAGCAAATAAAGGTAATAAAATGAAACGAATAAAGGAAATACAACAGAAACTTGGTACAGTGAAACTCGTCTGACGGGAAAGGCTTAATCTACAAAGAAAAGCGGGTACGACTTCAAATTGTGGGTGTCAGAAAATCTCTGGTGTTACATTCAACTGTAAGGGAAGACCTAACCTTTTTCATGCAATGAGGGAAACCAAGATAGGAATTCCAATCAAAACACCTAAGGGAGCGCCTATTTGAATCTTCACTGGTTCTGCTACAATGCTGGTTTTTAGCATCTTGTGTAAGACATGTCAAATTGCACACAATCATGAATGAAAATTGGGAATGCTCTACCAAGTTCTTTTTGAACTTCCAAAAATCATAACACATATATTTCTTGGTATTTGATGCGCATAAAGGAAAGCTGTAACTCCAACTGATCCGTTTCGTTGGTGTTGATGAAGAACACTTCACTTGAGCCTATGAAGAAAAATTTAGTCAGTTCAATAAGTTTTACCTCTTCTATAGATTCTTAACGGAGGTCAAAGTTCGAGAATTGCTGGATATATAATAAAAACCCAACCTAGAACATGAAACAGGTAAAAAAAGAGAATAGAACCAAAAAAACGAAAATATTAAAAAGGTCAATACAATACATAAATCCGCCAAGAATAAACCTATTTAGTATGAAAGCCCAGCTTCCATCTTTCTGCTACTACTGCTCTGAAAAGCCTACCTTCAAGCAACCAGTAAAATAAATATCTCTTCAAACTCAGATCTTAGCTCTCATGAACTATTCTGCTGATCTTCCGCTTCAAAGCCGAGAAGTTCAAATAATTTTTCTCATACTATCTTGAATCTCTCAAAATATTCTATACGTTGAGTTTTTACCGCAGTTCTTGATATCACTTCCGACTACACTATATGAAAAAGAAGTATGAGTGATTTTTCAATAACAAATGGCTCAAACATAATCGAAATTATCGAAGCAGAAGAAAAATCAGTTATCACCCAAAGTGAATGTTAGAAACGTTAAGAAGAAGTAAATAATGTCCTTTATTTGGATTTTTAGAGCTTCTTTTGAGGCTGTAGCCAAGAAGAGCAACCTAAACTGAAATACTGAAACAAAAAATATGGAACAGGCTGGACATAATTTTTTTAGTCGAATTCAAAGATCAGGATAAAGAAATTTGTTATTTCATTATCAAATACTTAGTAAACGAAACATGAAGGGGAGACTCTGAAATTGGGATAACTGATTCAGAGTTCAGAGGCCTCCTAATCCAACTTTCGACGGTTTATGGGATTCAAGATATAAATCTAACCTTTCCGTAACCAATTCAACAACCCGTTTGCGTCAGTATACATTTTTCTTGAGGAGCAAAATAACCTAAAATGAAGAGTTTCTTTGTCTCAAAAACCAATTACATACCATTGGAAGGGATAGATCCAGCAGACACCAATAGTTTCTTCCATAGAGAGCTCAAGCGAATGTAATTAAAAATAATTTAGATGTAAGTTCATAAATGTCAATGAAACTTTGTACTATGGCGAACTTTTTACATCAATATAACATCTTAAAACAATATTTTGCTAGTAATACAATATCTTAGTCGAAACATCCGTCAGTGCCTAACATAACGGAAAAAGTGCCTTTGGTATGCACAAGTTATTCCTATCGAGCATACTTCGACCTCAGCTCCACATCTTCGTGCTTGTCAGCTTCCCCACATCTGGAGCACCTACTGGTCTCGTTGCTCGAGACAATACCAACTTACGTCCCTAACCATACGAAAATTCAAGTGAAGAACCGGCGTAACAAAAAGTGAAAGATAGCCACTACTACTACTATGACTTTCAAGAAGAGAAATCTGAGGGTGGGGCCACCTTTACATAGGCTCTGAAAATCAGGGGACCTACTTACTGTTTAGAAACTACGGAACTGGTGCATACCGTACTAGCTTCGAGATCATTAAAGCGACAAGAAGCCTCCGGTGCTGACTCCGTAAGTGTGACACCTTGCTGAAAACGATAAAGTGGATACTGTGTTCCCTTCTCTACTCCAGAGATCCTGAAGCTTATGTGGCGTCATAATTAGTAAAATGTTTTACTTAGACATAACAATTATCAACAGGGACGGGAAGGAAGTTCTGTTATCGACACAGAATAATTCTTCTGCGAGAAGTTCCTCACTTGCATAACTATGCACTTAAATGAAACTTAAGAAGTCACTTCATCTATTTCTAGACCACGACTTAACTGCCCTGGAGGAGGATGTAGAACCTGCCATGCAGTAAATGAACGTTCCTTTTGATCCCTTATCGACAATACTTTACGCTAACAGTAGAACTGAGTGATATCTCCTTTCGCACTCAGTAAAAATGCATAAATTTCCTAAAACATTGGGCCTATGAGTACATGTGTAATAAAGGAAAAGTTGCTGCGGTTGACTCCCTGTTTGGTAGCTTTGTGAATGATTTTTTCATATTTCTCTACAGATTTGTGATTCGTTCCTGTGTAATCTCAAAATACAATTATAAAAGTATTGAGTTTTCATTGTCATTCTTGAGGGTTTCTGTTTTCTATTTAACTGAAACATTTATGCTATCTAATAATGCGGCGTTATACCAAAATACTTCCCTCCCGATGATCATCTCGTTTGTAGCTTGGGCAAAGTAGTTCAAATCCTTGAATTTTATATACAAGGAGTAGCAAGACGGAAAGTCCCTCTTCGACGCCCAGTACACTACTGAAACGGGTCGCTTGAAAAATTTTGTTGCCAAGAAAATTCTAATTCGCATTGCTTCATCCTTTTTCATTGCTCTATGAGCAGGATGGGTTGCGAAACTCTTCAGCCAAACTTAAGGGGATAAACACCTAATAAGAAACCCTGAAAGGTTTGAAACTTTAAGAAGTTGCTCAAATTGTGGAAAAGCATATATTGGTAGGAACAATGAATATCTATCGAAAGTGCTGATCCCTGAAAGTCGAAAACTTATTTCAGCATATTGGCGATACTCACGACATGGCTAAAGCAATGCTGTCGATTTGAAGTTTGAGTGCTCGAAAAGCCACTAATCAAAGAAGAGAAGGTCTCTTGGAAAGAATCAATCTATATATCCATTGCAAATCACCATTTTGCCTTATTTAACGCCTCGAAATGGATAGGTGATAAGGCTGGGAAAGCAACGGGTGTCCAAGGTGCTCTTTCAGTTAACCATCAATGGTACTCTCTTCAAGCGAACTATCAGATAAATCTGCAGTGGATCAAGGTTCTTTACTTTAGCATGTAATGTTGCATATTCAGGCATTTGTGGGGGCAAAAAGGAAGCAGCTCTGGTTCAGGCTTGGAAACTGGCATTCGATGGGGTACCTGTACTTGCAGAATTACTTCGGAAAAAGGTATGTTCAAAAAAACTTTCGCGCAAACCTACTGTGAATGGGTCCATTCTAAAGTTATTTTCTGAAGCCTCTATATTCTTGACTGACAGGCTGCTCAAATGAAATTACATTTAATTTCTGTCCATGTCTGATGAAAGAAATGCCAAAGGCATGTAATATGGTGGGTCGTTGTTTTCCTAGGAGTTTGGATGA
This sequence comes from Kappaphycus alvarezii, assembly GCA_002205965.3. Classification (NCBI taxonomy): domain Eukaryota; phylum Rhodophyta; class Florideophyceae; order Gigartinales; family Solieriaceae; genus Kappaphycus; species Kappaphycus alvarezii. Next base: position 1,430,438 of record NADL03000758.1, read on the forward strand.
GCTCAAAGGTACGCCCTCAAGGTTGAAATAGCTAACCACACAGAGAAGCACAAAGACGGGCTTCAATTTTTATTTGACACAGAAGCTGGTGATGAGAATTCGAAATGGAACACTCTGTAAGGGAGGAACAGTTTCTTCAAAAATATAGTGAGCTTCTCGATATTCCAGCGCAATCATAAATTCTAGAGAGGGCAGAAATGTGGGTTGCTTTAATATTTGAAAGATATGGTCGGCTGTGGCCCGGAATATCCTACAGGGTGACCAGAAGTACCTCTTAATTTTCCCTAAAAAGGCAGCTCAGATTCAAAAGGAGGAAATTTGGGGTTTTTTGATCCATAAAAAATATGGTCAGCTGTTCCCGGGGGGATGTTGTGATGTGGGTAAAGGCTTACAATGTAAAGGATTGGCGGGAAGCCGTCAAAGCGCTAGAAAACTGGCTGGAGGCCAGTCAACAGGCACGCCGCATTGGGCATCGCTGCCGCTGTGGCATAGTATCGTATCGTACACGGTAGATGCAGTATGCTATTTTTCAAATTCTGATGAAAAAACCTCTATCCAATGGCCAAACGCTCTTCGATCTCAGATCTGGTGTCACATTCTGGATTCACGCATCCGTTTAGACGCAATTCATTGGTAGATGTGTAAGTTTTGGCGGGAATCGCACCGGTAGAATACGTTAAACAACAAATCTATGGATAAAGATGCATGAAACAAAGAAAAAGCTAACAAAAGAACCAGCCCAGACCCACTTTTTGCTCTCCATCACAAACTGTAAATCATTTGGTAATGCAACCTGTTTTCGATAAGAGTTCTCAGAGGGAGGCCCAATTCTGGATTTGATATCCTTTCGAAGACACTCCGACGAAAATCCCTTCTGCACCAAAACGATTACCAACCAATTATACAGAGTTCTTACGGATAGCGTAGTTGGAACTTATGGTCGCGCTATCTTTACAGTTCTCTTCGCAGATCCTAACTTGCAATCTCATTTCATCGCGCACTATGGAAGACTCACTTCTGCTTTTTGGAAAAAATAACTTGATTGTACTTTTGAACCACGGGGCGAAAGGACGCGAAGACACGACCGTCAGGTTAGTTTATTGGCGACCGATCTCGGGAGAGCTGCGCGACATCCAGTCATCGAGCCGCGAGAAGGGGTCCACCGCACCAGAACTGATATTCGCGCAATGGGACGCACTGGCAGAACAGACTTCTTCGATGTCACCTTCATCAACCCCTAGCGCCCTCGAACAGGGAATAAGGACTTTCAACTAGCTCACCTCGCTCAACGAAGCAAGAACGGCGAAACACAGAAGATACGAGTCCTTCATCGCGTCTTCCGCCAGAAGTAGGCTGGTGCCCGTCCCTATCTCTACCCTCGGAGGATGGCACCCAGACACCCACGCGTTGTTAACCGACGTCGCACGCGACGTCGCTACGAGGGCAAGGGAGACTTACGCAAAGGTCAAGCAAGTCTTAGCACAGCGTCATGCCGAAGCGGCAGCGATGTCCAATGCGGCGTGTTTGTTGGCCGGCCTCCAGTAAGTTTTCTAGCGTTTTGACGGCTTCCCGCCAATTCCTTACATTGTAAGCCTTTACCCACATCACAACATCCCCAGGGAACAGCTGAACATATTTTTTATGGATTAAAAACACCCCAAATTTCCTCCTCTATAGAGACGCTACCCTCCGCACGCCGCCACATTTCGCCAAGTACGGTTACAGCAGGCGCTGCCGCAACACTCGCAGAGCGCGAGAAACATCGTTATTACGGCACTTACTGTAACTAAAACGACATCCTCCTCTCCCCTCGGGATTGATATCTATGGCGCCTTGGGCGACGACGGCAAGGGTTTTTTCCGCCGCCTTGCTTCCTTCGCTGCTTCCCATCGCGGTTCCTCCCTCAACAGGAGCTCCGCGACTTCGGTACCCGTTTGCTTTTAGTCTCCAAGTAATGCAGTCGCGACAGGTTTCTACCCGCCGCCCGCATCCGTAGTTAATTTATGAATACCCTCCGCACGCCTCTGTGCGACATTGTACAACCCATAAAGATTTACTACCACCATACGAGACGTACTGTAAGTTCTTCAAATTTGACCCAAAGCATGCAGGTTGACTTGCAAACTACGGAGGTGGTCAACGCTTTCCAAGCCAAACTTGCTTCTCAACAGAGTCCGAACAAGCCGCGCAGCGATACTCGCAGACAGGATTTCATCTAAGCAACTATGGTCCATACTGCAAGTGGATTTGCAGGAGGGTAAAGGAGAGTTCTTCCCACGGAAATTGGACTTTTTGTGAAAAAAGTCAGGGACCGGGAAAGCTACCTCAGAAGTTGCCTGACGGCCCCCTCCGACGGCCCAGGCCTGGACCATGGCTTCTATTTCTGCCCAATCGCCCTCAACTCCCTGGGTGAATCAGCTCCTTCCACTACCGAACTGATAGACGAATTATCCCCACACAGCTCGCCGGTACCGTACTTCCGACGCTGTTATCCATCGGCACATCTACCTGCGCATCAGTGCTGTCATGTCGTCGTCCATCGCTATGTCCGTTCTATCCGGCACCCTACTGCATGTGGCCGACGTGGAACATCCGGTTAGGTCCTAGCAGAATAGTTGAACCAGTCAATGTACCCCACAGACGCAGTTTCAAATAAAGATACCGAACATGACTTGTAAAGGCTTAACCAGACACAAAATTTTACAGTTATCAGCACTGCGATTGACAGGGCCATCTCGAAAGTACGTGTCCAAAACGAATCGAATAAAATCTAAACGACCGCAATTGAACCCCAATTGTGGTTTAGGGGAACAGTAACATTCTGCACCCTGCAGCAATCTTAGATTAAAATTACCAAAGAACCATTTGCGAACCACGAGTGGATCCCTTACCGTAGCTCTGAAGATCAAAGAATTACTGTTTGCACTGGGCGGGGAGGACACAGGGCTGGACATCCTATCTTTGGTGTTGTGGTATCATAACACAAGGCGATACTCAATGCGATCGAGGTTCTCTCCTCCCCTGAGGCCAAACGTCGTGGCCTTCATCTGGCGGGTCGACATGCAACGTGTGGTGGCGCACTGCCCCTTCCGCGTCGGTTCGGTTCAGGAAGCATGCGCCCCGTGACATGCGACAGGAATACAGCGCGGGACCTACGGATTTAACCGCGCCCATCGGTTCCAAGGCGTTCATGGAACAGTACATCCTCGACCATGTACAGTCCCTCGAGCCTGTCCTACACGCGGTTGTGGGCTTGAAAATGCACAGGCCTCATTTCAATTACTTCGTTATTGCTTTGGAGTCTATAAAAGAAGCTATACCTGCTGCAAGTTGTGCCGCCCTCCTGCACGCGGAAAGGTGCTGAATATTTTCATGGATTAATCGAAAATTGCGTTCCTACACTAGCGGGTGGGGTGCTCGACAGCACAATATTCAAGGAGCTACAATTACTCGTCAAATCGCTCGAGGAGAAGAAAGCGACCCTGGGAAACGGTCTCACCTCTGCGAAGGACACTGCGGCCGCTTCGTTTCTTGCATCTTGTGCCACTTCGCATCAGCTATGCAATAAGTTTTTGCCGCCCTCTGCACAAGATCTGACGCAATACGAAGCTGCTATCGCTGCCTTTAGCACATGGAGCGCCTCTTGCCAACCCTCGGACTGACTTCTGTTTGGCAACTCTGCTCCTTCAACCATCATCACAAAAGAAGCTAACAGAAGCAGTTCACGCGACCGTGCAAGAGGCTCTGGCGCTCGGCACCAGCGCCTTCGGCGCCAGTATGTCCCTGCCCTCAGTCAAAGGATGGGTCTATTGTTTACCGTGCACTGGTTTGAAGACACACACCAAGAGCAAGGTTTTCTCAGTTTGGTTCAAAGCACTTCTGCCAGACCCCTTTATTCGCCCCCGATACTCTTTGTCCGAAGGCAGGGTGTCCTGAAATGTTGGATATCTACGGAGACGACTTGCTGCATTGTCGTTACGGCTGTGAGCACAGTTCTCGCCTTAACAACCAGGTGACCCTCCTCGGTAACGGCCTTGCATAAGCCGCCCGACGGCCATTCATTGAGCCCCGATTACATCACTAACACCGGGCAAGACCGGATATCAGGCCGATGGGAGCTGCCGGTGGCACGGGCAATTTCGACGTAACTTTCGTCAACCCTCGTGCCCCTTCCTATGCCAAAGCGAAGAGGTTCAACTCACTCACGAGCCTCACCGCAGCCCACTCGGAGAAGAAGCAGTATACCTAGGAATTCTTGCTGAATTGCCGGGAAAATCAGGCAAATTCCCGCCCCCATCTCAACTCTCGGAGGCTGGCATCCGGCGGCACTCGCAGTGGTCAGGGAACTTGTGAGAACTGTCGCCAGTCGCTCGATGGAACTGGTTTTGAAGGGCAAGGTATTCCTTTACAGCGACACTCCGCATTGGCAGCTACCTCCAATGCGGCTTGTTTGCTTGCTGGTCTCCCCTCTACTTGCTGGTGGATTGAAGCGCCATCAGCGCCTGTCGCCACCTTTCAGGTACATGCTCACAACCACCATGTAAGTTGACTGGGTATCAGCCAGCTTATCTGTTACAGTAAACGAACCCCCGTGCCCCCCGAGTGGATCAGCAGTTCCTTTAAATGCCTTTTGGCGACGTTGTAATGGCTCCAAGGAGTACAGCCCGTAATAATCATCTGCACCTTAGTTTCGACCGTTGGAAAATTTCTGTTTAAAGTCTTCTTATCTTGCGATGACGCATTTATTCCGAAATCAGACAGCTGCAATTGTAAGCGAAGAACTTTATGGCATTGTATAGCGGATGTCCACTGCAGGATCCGACTATATTTGTTGCTAAGAGCTCACCGGGTGATAACAGGACAAAAACCGAAGCACTGTTCTCATGAATTAGGGTGAAAATTGCAATTTTCCAGAGTCGCCCCTCAACCTTTACAACTCCCCCGGTTCTCAGCCCTCCTAAGTTTTAGTAAACAAACCCGTAACTCCCTTTAACTTCTGGCTAGGAGAAAAATTGCTGAGACTAGTCATTTCTGGAGTATATCTAGGCATATCACCCGAAAGAATTCCATATACAGCTTTCATACGGTTGACAGTAATCTCCATGAGTTAGAAATATCGGAAAAATTGCGTTTCTCGAAATGAGGGTAGGGATAAATGGGGTAAATGGGGTGGTCTACTTAGTTTTCCTTATGAAACCAATAGTGCAGACAAGGCCTTATTGTGTAAATGGGGGTTAATTTACTGTGGTAGATATGTGGGTTGGTATCCAGTAAATTTGTACCTAATTTTCTTTTTAAATGGGGGGTTAATTTACTGTAGTAGATACATGGGTTGGTATCCAGTAAATTTGTACCGGAGCGTAGATATCGTATCATTTCTCAAATTGTTTAATTCGGTGGAATGATTGGAAAATGATGGGTGAATATGATAAAGGGGCTTCGACGTGGCTGTGATCCAGAACTGGAAGCAAGTCACGCTGTCACGTCTGCATCTCTGTTGCATTTGCATCCGCCGGACTGTAAGCCACTCGAGATATGGCCACGTTGGCAGCTTACCGTTGCTCAAGACTTGATGTGCGATCAGAACCCGTCGGACAGGTCTATATAACCGACAACTTGGAAACCTTTGGCACAACTTCTGGTCCCTCAAGTCGTCGCTTGTTCTCCCGCCTCCCTCCCTCCACTCATCCCTCATGGCCTAATCACAAGCCGTCTTTTGTTCTTGATTTATGTTATGATTTATTTATGATTTGTTATTTATGGAATTCTGATGATTCAAGTATTACGCAAACGCAGCAAACTGGTGAAGTTTTGATTTGGTTTGGTCAGAAGATCATCACGCATGATGGTCACGGGCGTATGACCGCGCTACTCTCCTTACAACTCTTGCGACGCGAACACCCCAAATCTAAAGAGTTTACCCAAGCGTACGCATGATGGAACGAATGGAACCGGACAAGGATCTCAGCGTCTGGGAGACACGCCTATCACCTCATCCAATTCCACCATTCCATTACTCCCGGTCATTCATCTCGGTCCTGGCAACTCACCTGCCCTCTCGCTGGAACATCTTCTCCCTTCGTGTGCCTCCCCAGGCCGGCCATTGCTGGCAGCATACGTCTACTCAAGACAAGTAAGGTTGGCACCAAACGGAAGCTGTCACACTACACCCCTTTGAGGTACCATCCCCGGAAAGCGCCCCGCGACCATAGCTGCTGTACACCAGCATCCGGAGATTCGAGTGATCAAGCATTTTTAACCCTGCCTTCACTAGTTCTGTCTTGAGCAAACGTCCAACACTAAGGATCAAATCAGTCCCAACTACTGGAGCAAGTAAGCTGCATAAGTTATCCTTGATTGCTGTAATGCGTACTTATGTAGATATCCCTGTTGCTGTTAGCTATTTGCTTTGATAAAGTGTTATGTGTTTCTCAAATTGTTTAATTCACTGTGGTAGATACGTGGGTTGGTATCCAGTAAATTTGTACCGGAGCGTAGATATCGTATCATTGTCAAGCCATTTGCGAAATCGTACGATGCGTCGAAAGCTGTGGATGCACTCCAATCTACCAGAAGGTGGAAGGGCGGCCAGCCAGCAAACAAGCGGCATTGGAGGTTACTGTCAAAGCGGAGTGCCGCTGTAAAAGAATGGCTCTAACCTTCGAAAACCGTTCCATTGCGCGGGTGGCAACGGTTCTCGCGAGTTCCTTGACGACGGAGAACGCCGCCGGATGCCAACCTCCAAGCGTTGAGATGGGAACAGGAACCAGCCTGTTTCTCCCAGGCAGCTCAGCAAGGAACCCTTGGTATTTCCGCTGCTTCTCTGCGTGAGCTGCGTTGAGGCTTGTGAGTGGGTTGAAAGCCCTGGCTCTTGCGTGGGAGGGAGCGAGCGGGTTGACAAAGGTTACGTCGAAATAATCCGTGCCACCGCGGCTCCCATCGCCCTGATATCCGGCCTCGTCCTGTTTTGGTAGTGTAGACGAGGTTCGATGAATGGACGTCGGGCGGCTCTTGCAAGGTCGTTCCCCAGTAAAGTCACCTGGTTGTTATGGCGAGTATTCCGCTCGCAGCCAAAGCGACAATGTAGCAAGTGGTCATTGTAGATATCCAGCATTTCATGGCATCCTGCTTTGGGGCAAGGGGTACCTGGGGCGAATAAGGGGGTTTGGCAAAAGTACTGGAACCACACGGAAAGTCTTTGCTCTTGATGTGCGTCCTCAATCCAGGGCAAGGTGCACAGTAGACCCAGCCTTTGGCACCGGGGAGGGACATGCTAGCGCGGAAGGCGCGGGTGCGGATGTTTCCGAGCGGCAAGGCCTCTTGCGCAGCCATATGAATTGCATCTGTTAGCTTCTTCTGCGATGGTGGGTTGGATGAGCAGAAATTGCTAAACGGAATTCGTTCTGAGGGTCGACAAGAGGCGCTCCATGTGGTAAAGGCGGCTGTAGCATCCTCGTACTGCGTCAGGTCTTGACACAGGACGGCAAAGACTTCTCGCATAACTGCTGCGTCGCGGCGCTGGACGCAAGAAACGAAGCGGCGGCGACATCTCGCGCGGAGGAGAGGCCGATTCCCAAGGTCGGCTTCTTCTCCTGTAGTGCCTTAATGGGCAGTTGCAGCTCCTTGAATATACAGTTGTCTAGCATTCCACCCGCTAAAGTGCGGCAGCACCTCTCGATTAAGCTGTCGAAGTATTCGGCCCCTTTCCGCGTACAGGAGGGCGGCACAACTCGCAAGAGGTATCCCACTTTGCAAACCCCAAAGCAGTTGCGCAGTAGTTGGAATGAAGCGCGGGCGTCCTCGATTTCCATGACAGCGTTAAGTAAAGGCTCAAGGGAGTATACATGGTCCAGGAAGTATTGTTCCATGAACGTTTGGGAGCCGATTGGCGCGTTCAAAACCGAAGTACCAGCACTGTATTCCTGCCGCATATCACAGGGTATGCGGACTGAACCGACGCGGAGGGGGCGGTGGGCCACCATACTTTGCATTTCGAGACTGCCAGATGAGACCACGACGTTTGGCCTCGGGAGAAGACAGAACCTCGATTACCTTGAGTATATCCTCGTGTTTGGCTACAATGTAGCCATCGTCGTGATACAAAGCTCCAAAGCAGTGTGTCTAACCCTGTGTCCTCGTCGGGGATCCCGACATTAGCTCTTTGATCTTGGGCGATGGGGTGGAGTACAAGAGCGAAAAGCAATCTGCTGAGCGGGTCTCCTTGCTGAGTACCCACAACACTCCGTATAGTCTCGACTCCCGTCCAGAGGAACGCTGGGTCGTTGTTGTAGCAATACAGTACCCTATTTGAGTAGGCATTGACATACCCTGAGAAGGGGAAACCTTTGGGTGTTTTACTCTTGGAAAGTATATCCGTACCCTGAGAACGGGGGTTCTCTGGAAACATGCATACTTTCAAGTTTTGGGCTTGGGTGTCGCTCAGAACCCCTTTGGTTAATGGGTTTCTTTTTTGCAAGTGGTGCAAAGGTTAGGAGATTCTGGTAATGCCGGGGCACAAAGAGCTTTTAGAAAAAAGGAAAACTTATCCGGGTGGGAGCGGATTGAAAAGTCCCCCGCACCGCAAGACGTTGTCAAATATGCGCCAGACACCAACAAAATAGTCGACAACCATGACGTGCCATCCGCCGCTGGTTGTATCAGAGATAACAGAATTTCAAATGTTCTATGGCAAATTTTTGTAACCCGGCAACACTGGCTCGGAATAGATTAGCCTCTTATGGCAAATAAGCATACAAATACAATACTTTTTAGTAGCCCTCTCGACTTTCTTCCTTATCCACTCCTTTTTGTTCGTTCAAACTATACCGTGGTAGCCACTTTCGTCGCTTGCAACACCTCCTTCTTGGGGTAGTTGGTTTCTGATTATCTCTTCTCCCGAAGATTTGCCCCTCTTATGTGGTACTTTTGTGGAGGGGGTTGCACCCGAGGTATTCGGGCTGTGGAGTATTAGGGAACAATTCAGGGGGATTCTTTTTCTGTAACCATGGATCTCTCCGCTGTTCGTATAACGTTCACAGGGGCCAGACTGAAGACGTTGAGGAGTTTCTCTATACATATGTTTTGTTGTGATGCATGAGAACAGCAATGAAAAGAAGGCCGCAAGTATCTTCACCTATCTCATGATGACGCAAAGCACAAATATAATGCCAAGTTATCGACGGGTGGTCTCTTAACGGTAATCTGTAATTCAGTGATGATTGTGAATGGCTCGTGAAAGAATACGCTATGGAGGTAGAACCAGATGAGATGATTCGTACCGCCATAGAGGCCCGGCTCAACTTCGACGATTTGTTAAGCTCATTGGTATACTTGTGTGATCTCTATGAAAAGGCTGGGTTCAACGCCCAAGCCAAGTACGGAATGCTGCGTAAGGCGGCGATGGGGGATAAGCGGCTCTCCGATTTCCTCCTCATCAAGGGCCCTCACACTTTTAATGAACTGAAGGGTACCATAGTAGAATTTGTCAAAAATTCGGAGACGTTTCAGTCACTGAGTGAGTACCGAGGGAAACCCGTACATCGATGTCTATCGTACATCCTGAAAAGAATTATCAAAGGCCGGCTACTAGTGCAGCGGCATTAGAATCTGTCAGGAGCGATGTCAAAAACTTGGAAGAAAGGTTGGAAACCCGATTCGATAATCGACTTGACATGATAACCTCGCAGTTGGAAAGCCTTACTCTTACCATTAAGAAGAACCAGTCTGGGGCCCCTAAGGCCGCAGAAGTCTGTTCTACTGTCACAAGCCTGGACACTTTGCAAATAGGTGTCCTGATAATCCACATAGAAACACTCGTTGTGGAAAGTGCGGTCGATATGGGCATCATGAAAGTAACTGCTGGTCTAACAGAAGAGCAAATTTATCGGAGCGAGGAGCGAGTCAGGACCAGAGGTGAAAATCTTACAAAACAGAAGGATCAAAGGTTGACGGATGCCGGTAACGTATCCATCGCTGAAGAAATTAGTCAAGTCAATGTGACAAAAAGGGATGGGGAAGGGAACATTTTATCGAAAAAACCTAGGCTAGATTATGGAATGCTGGAGCATATCCCAGCACCTGTACCTCCTCGAACCAAGAGGTCTGATCAAGTTGTTCCAGGAGTGGATCACTCCGGCCAAGAAGACGAAAAAGAGTAAGAAATTTAAGAGTATCCGAAGGACGTACTAGAGTATGTGAAGAAGTACAATTTGGTGGCTGAGCTTGCATCGGCCCCAACTGGGATAACGTTTGGTCAACTTTTGAGGGGCGACGCAGAGGATGCGAGAAAAGAACTCAAAAAAATTATCAGGTCTAATAAGTCCGCTAAGGGTAAGAAACTGTTTCTTCAATTGGCCTCGACAGCACCAAGACGTCTTAAGCTGGTACCAGTCAAAGTATTGGGAATGAAAACCCAAGCTCTTTTCGATTCGGGCGCTGTTCCAAACCTCATTTCAGAAACTTTGGTGACAGATCTAGGTCTCGAAATTTTCCAACTACTCGAAGAATAACTGGCGGATGGAACCGTATCAAAATGCATGGGCACTGTTGACAAGGTTTCCGTGTTCTTTGGGGACTCTAAAGTTGATGTAGACTTTCTTGTCATGCCTCATCTCCCTTTCGATGCAATCATTGGCTGCCCTACCATGGAAAGACTAGGGACATGCATTGACTTGGGCAACCAAAATCGTTTCAGTTAATATGACGGCAGAACCGTGAAGATGCCCCTGGATTTCGACAAAAGCACACATCCGGAAGATTAAGAAACGGACAGTGAAATTTCACTTCTAGCTATGACAGCGAAGATTCCGAACCAACTAACACTTTCGGAAGTGGAAAAGGGTACGCTGGGGATAATGAACATGGCATGGGATGATTATGATTCTGGGTTTAAAAGACAAAACTGGAATTCTAGGGTAGGTTTGACCTGAATGTTTCTTTTTGCGATAATATCGAATCAAAGGACGGAATTCGAGCATGAAAGAAGATTACTTTGCAAAGAAAAAAGAATATGTCGAATTCCATATCTGAAGATGTGAGCACGCCGGAAGAGGTCCTTCAAAATTTGAGGGTGAGGATCAAGAAGAGAAAGCGCCAATGGCAGAAATTCAAGAAAAAGTACAGCACCTTCCCGCCCCGCCTCAATGAAAATATCCGACATGTTAACATCTTCCGAAGTAATTGCATGGAGCGTTTCAGATCTAAGACAAGCAAGTGTACCGGTCACTCACTCATTTGAACTTACCGATACTCAACCAATTTACCACAGGCCTAGACGTCAACCGCCAAAATATGACCAATTTATCTCAGAGAATGTTACAAGTATGCTGGAAAATGATATTATTCGGCCAGTTTCATCCCCATGGTCATTTCCAGTTGTAGCACCAAAGAAGGATGGAAAATTCGCTTTTGCGTCGATTACCGACAACTGAACCAGAGAATGATACCCGATCGATTTCCGATTCCAAATATGGAGGAAATCCTCGAGGACTTGAAGGACGGAGATACTTCACCTCAATTGATCTTTACACTGGTTATTGGCAGATTCCATTGGATGAAAAATGTAAGGAAAAACAACTTTTACCAGCAAAGCCGGTACATTCAGGTTCGAAGTGATGCCTTTTGGTCTCATGAATGCACCAGCTACATTCCAAAGAATGATGAACGAGGTTTTGAAAGGACTTCCATTTGCAAGAGTTTATATCGATGTGGTAATATTCTCAAAAACTTGGATCAGCACATATCGCATGTCAAGACTGGTGGAGAGATAGGCATACAGCCTGAAAATTAAGTTGAGCAAATGCTTCTTTGCGAAAACTCTATCCAATTACTCGGTCATATCGTCGATCAAGAGGGAATTAAAGTGGATCCAGAGAAAACGAAAAAAATCAAGTTGGCACCAAGGCCCGCTTCAAAGACGGAGGTTCGAAGCTTCTTAGGACTGGCCTCATATTACAGAAGATTTATCAAAGATTTCGCCAAGACTGCAGCACCGTTACATGCCAGCACTACGAAGAACGGAAAATTTTACTGGAACAAGGAAATGCAAACTGCATTTGAGAGCTTAAAGATAAGCTATGTGTCCCCCAGTGCTCATGTGTCCAGATTTCAAGAGACCATTGTTGTGAGAAACATATGCCAGAACGGTCTTTGGGTGCCGTTTTGTACCAAAAATGTGAAACGGAAGATACACCTGTTCCAATTCGCAAGTCGCTCTCTGAAGATGCGGAAAAGAGATACTCAGCCTGCGAGAAAAATCACTACCTGTTGTCTTTGCACTGAAAAATTTCGGTGTACCTTTTATCATTCGACAATTTGTCTTGATAACTGATCACCAGGCACTTAAGACGCATTCCAAAAGAAAGATGTACATCACCTTGGCTCGATGGCTCGACATTTTCAGAATATCGGTTTGAAATTGTGTATAGACCCGGGCAATAATCAGCCTGCTGATTACCCATCCCGCCTGAGGGATACAATGAGTCCAAATGAGAAAGCTTCCGAAGACATCGTCGGAGTTGCCGTGGTGCATGTGCCGAAAGATAAAGAGTACGAAGCTAGTATTCACGGACTAATGAAATTCCTTGATGGACTACAAATGAGAGAGGTTGATTTTGAACACAGAAATTTGATACGCAGGAATCAAAAGTCTTTTATATTGTGAAAAGGGAAACTCTTCCGACACAATAAAGCCGGTTCTCGACTATCGGCCCCTTTGAAAGAAAGAATCAAGATATTGAGGACTTGTCATTGTGAGTTAAGGCATTGAGATCTCGAAACAACCAAAAAAAATCATTACGGAAAGATTCTGGTAGCCCAGTTTGCATAAAGACGTCTATATTTTTGTGAAAAGCTATGACAATCGTCAAAAATTCACTCCGATACGAAATTAGAAGATAACGCTAAGCTTTCCAGTTTCTTGTCTTTTTGAAACCTTCTCAATCGACTTTGCTGGCCCATTCAAGGAAACCTCTTCCGGAAACAAATATCTCCTTATAGGGGTGGAGCATGTTACTGTATGGCCAATAGCAGTTGCAGTTGAGGAGGCCAATGCTGAGATGGTCCTCAGATTCATCGAAAAAGAAATAATTGAACCGCTTGGTCTACCAAAAAGGATCATCTCCGATAACGCCCTTTGTTTTACTGCAATATTAATGTTTCTTTTTTCTGGAAGAGAAAGGGATTCAGTTGAAAACAGTTCTCGATTACGCTCTTATATCAAGTGGGAAATCGGAAAGGATGGTTGGAACCATCAAACGCGCACCTACTTTTTGGAATATTTCATAGGTATTCAACTGCATACCTATTTGTTTGAAAGTACTTATGTTATAGCAATAAGGCATGCATATTAATTGAAACAGTAGAAGAATAATGACGAGTCGGGACGTTCGTCTTGAGCGACGGGGCGTGATATAACGAAAATTCTAGATATTTTTTGGCACACTGCGCTGGATGAGCTTGCATGCTGCGCTGGATGAGCTGGCATGCTGCGCTGTCAGCGCTGTCACTGTACTTACAATTTTATTTTCAATTATTTTTAGAGGGATTCTTTGCACCGTACTGTTGCATTGCCGATAGGCACATAGGTACTGTATAGGTGCTACAAATTGTGAGGGTTGGAAAATTCTATATAAGAGGCTGTTTGCACGAAATGTAGGAGTAATTGTGAGCCAGCATACCCGATCGGGCACTCAACCAATTAAGTCACATGCAAACATAAAGCAAGTTGGCAGACAACTTCAAGTCAAGTCCCGAGTAGTAGGAAGTTTAGAGTCACCTTCAGACCCAAGAAACATTTTCCTACACTGGTCGCAGATCATCAGTGGTAGACCCTGCCCCTTACATACTTTCTAGTAGCCCTCTCGACTTTCTTCCTTATCCACTCCTTTTTTCGTTCAACTATACCGCGGTAGCACTTTCGTCGCTTGCAACACCTCCTTATTGGGGTAGTTGGTTCTGAGTATCTCTTCTCCGACGATTTACCCCTATCACGTATCTGGGTTTTAGCAGAAATTTATTTCCAATCCGTACGATCGTCAGCAATATTACATGCCCTTTAACAGGTCCCTTACTAGAATGTCTGGTCGGTACCATGACTATGTTCCCCTAGCCAGCTCCTACTGGGTTATCAGTTCATTTTATTTGCTTCTTTCTGTATGAATTTCTTCTTGCACTGCCGATCTGTATCGCTTGATCTTGGTTTTGATTTCTTTCCCTCTGAACCTCTGGAGAGGGTTTCAATCGACTTTTTCTACTGTTCTTCATACAAAACGATTCTATCTCTGGCGTGTAGCTTCTTCGCAAGTTATTGTTCTTTACCGTCAATGTTTCTACATTGGGGCAAAAAAAGCTGTTTCGGTGGAAATACACCTCAGCTGAGAGTGATGACGGAACTTGGAAGCTTCACGTATACTTTAGGTACCCAAAGAAGGAGTTTTTGAGGTTCTGCAGATTTCCATTCCCATTTGCGTGGGCGAACCAGCACGACAAGAGTCATACGTATTTCAGATCTCATTAAGCCTCCCGAAGGCTCCAGTAAAAACTCTGGTCTTGAACAATGCATATTTTTTGCATCTGCTTAGTCCTTCATGGCACAAGGAATTTAAGCAAGGATTTAAAGTTCAGCATTCAATTCTGATTACTCCTATGATGCAAGATCACATTTTAATTTCTGGGTTAAGAACCCCTATATCTTGAAAGTGTAGCATTGCTTGAGAATGTGTAATTGTGACTGCATCACGGTTCCTTTCCTTTCTACGGCAACACATCGCTGTCCATCCACATCGCCAACTGTAATATCCGATCGGTTAGAATGCTTACAGTTGAGTCTGAGGCGCGCATTCTTCCTCCTCGTAGAGTATCTTTTACTTATGAACCGCATCGGAGTAAAGGAGTGATGGAACAACAACATCACCAACCATTTTCATCCTGACACAGTGGAGTTGACACACACCCGCCGACACATCGACATCTCTCACCTCACTCATCACCTTTAATCGCCGCAGTGATCACTATGGTTTACTAAACCTGACACTTACCGCAACGGAAAAGAAAATAGCAACCCACAGTAGCCGCAGTTCTTCTTCGCAAGCCATCCGATCCGGATTTTTCTCACCCGAAGTTAGTCCGAGCGGATGGAAAATCTGTGAGTAAATTTCTCCGTTTGTACGACCAGTACAAGAACGAGATCACCGCACAGGCCCAACAGCTGGTTGGAGACGTAAGTACGACAACGGAACCCGTCCGACCGTTAACCTCAAGTTCTGCATCGACTCCGAGTATCTCGATAGAGTACTCACACTGGACTCATTGACCGAGCGGATGACTACGCAAGTCTGTCCGACGAGCTACTGCGTTAGTACCTCTATTCCAAGGCAGAAGAAACAAAGAGACCGTAACGGTGGACATGCTCGACAGCATAGTGGAAAAGGAACTCCACATGGACATGTCTGATTGGTCAGCAAAGTATCGCATGGAAACTTTGTTCATCACATACCTTTCGATTCAAAGCCGTTACGGAATCAAGTGGTTTATCGACAGCAACCCTATGCTTGCCGTATACCATGTGGTAGAAGGCGGTCAAACCCAAGTTGTCCGTACACGGTTGGAATCTGACCTAGATCTGAAGGTCAACCATCTACGCAAGGACTTCAAAGGTTTTATGAAGCACGCCATAAAACTTTCCGAAGCGTACGAGACACTTGACAACGGATCTGAAAATTACCGCTCGGGAAAAAAACAAGAACCGGAACGGGAGGCACACGCCAAAAGGATCCTACAGCAAAACCGATTCGGAAAAAGCCGACACAAGCAGCCGAAACTCCGAATCGGGTAAAAACACAGGACGGAGCATGAGGCAACCACCACCATGCCCGAATCCGGAATGCAAGCAAAACAACCGTAGGCATTGGATCGACGATTGCAATCTCATGACCGATTCGGAAAAGGCGCGCAGAAAGCCGAACTTGCTGCAGCTGAAGCACGTGATGGACCTTCCCGGTCGACGCGATCTCAGAAAAAGCAGAGGGAGTCAGAGTCGACATCGTCTAACCGAAGCGAAACAACGGCACAAGTGGAAGGATCGCTTCAACTGACATCGATAGGCAAACCGACCCCGATGCACCACCTTGCTTAATCAACCTGACGAATGGATTTAGCTCCGTTCGGATTATTGTTCGCCGTGAAGATGACAGGGACGACACTCTCATCTCACCGAGAGTGGCAGACCGAGCGGTATCCCAAAGAATTGGCTAATGAATATCATCCGACCGGTGAAATTAAGTGTTGCACTCGGAAGGGAGACAAGCCCAAACGTTTACTTTTCTCGATCGTGGACCGCACCTCGGAGCGTCCTCAGTTTGTAGCAAGAAATCTTGCGCTAGTCAACGTGCGATATTTAGTCGCCGACGATGAGCTCACATGCGACGATGTACTCATCGGCCGCTCGGTACTGGAACATCTCAAGGTGGAAACCCGCACACTTCTCGAAGAGAACAGATACCGTTTGGACGGAACCGACTGTTCACACATCGGAAACACTACCGCTAATACAAAGTACGGTACGGTTAATCGTCTAATGGTGGCCCGACTCAACAGAGTCAAAAAAGACACCGATCGGAGCTCGTATAGACCACGAGTCGTCTGCCAACAAGCAAGAGCAGGAGGAGACCCGTTCCCGGATCCGTTGCTTCTGGACCCATCGATTCCGATCAACACGAAGACATCCCCAAGGTAGTGGTGTCGATGGCAGATTCGGCAATCGACAATGGTCTACCACAGGAGTACTACGACAACGTGCGTCGAATCCTACGCGACAATATCAACATATTCCGAACCAGTCTTTCTTCTGGAAAGCCGGCGGACATCAAACCGTTACGGATTGAGTTGTCACCCGAAGCCCGGCCGGTCAAGGTCAAACTCCGCAACTATTCCAGGGAGCAACGCATCTTTCTCCAGGAATTTGTGGAAAAACTGGTCCGAAACGGAATGGCTTATTGGAACCCAACCGCAAAATGGGCGTGCGCCCCGCTCATTGTTCCTAAGCCAGGACCCGCAAAAATCGGGTTTACTGTTGATCTCCGTCCAGTGATAAGTATACTATCAAGCACAATTTTCCAATGCCTAATATCGACATCGAGATAAGCAAGGAATCCGGCTCGCGTATTTCGCCGTCTTGGACGTCACATTCTGTTTCTGGAAATTTCTTCTTCACGCCGATTCGGAAGAGCTTCAATCATTCCTCACACCTGATGGAATCTACACACCGACGCGGGTTATGCATGGTACAACCAATGCCGTCACACACGTCCAGTCCGCCTTTTCGGAGATTATACAGCCGATCTGCGGGACCACATCCTGCATTGGCTCGACGAAATTTTGCTGCATCAATGTAAAGTGTCTGGTCTCATCAACTGTATCGAACAGTTTTTCAACCTTTGCAACAGCTACCGGATCAATTGCATCCTGGCAAATGCACTCTTTTCGCCTCGTCCATTCGCTGGTGCGGCCGCCTTCTCTCCGCCGACGGAATCAAATATTATCCAGCCCGACTCAAAGGCCTGCTGTACATGTCGCTGCCCACCATCGTTCGGAACTTCAGCAATTCATCTGCGCAATGCAATGGGTGAAGCAAGGAATTCCCTGTTTCTCGTAAATTGTTGAACCTCTCCACTTTTTTATGGAAAAGGTGTATGGCCGAACAGATAAGCACACCAAAAGATCCCTTTCAAGGATTCGCCTCACCGATCTCGGACAGGGGTAATATCGAGCTTAAAGCAATCCTGCTACTCAGAGAAGACTATTCCGACTACAAATGGTTATTTTCCTTTGCCGACACAACTGCGGAGACCGCAGCGAATGCCATCATCGATTGGTGCACTTCGTTTACTGTACTGAACGGGCTTATGTTCGATGGACCGACTCATTTTAAAAATGAAACCGTCCGGCTCGTCACCAAAGGTCTCAAGGTGTCGCATCATTTCACCCTTCCGTACACTCCGTGGAGTAACGGTGCAGTGGAGGGACTCGGTAAAAAGGTCTTCAAGACATTCCGATCGGTTTTATCTGATTTGGAACACCGTCCTTCGGAATGGCTTGACCTCGTCCCGATGCTACAAAGCGTCCTCAACAACTCTCCTTCTCCTACACGCAACAACCTCTGCCCGATAACAGATTTTACAGGCCTGGATCCCAAGCCACCTGTCTCAACCTTCATCCTGTCAAGCATAGGTAAATTAAAAAGTTATCCGCGAGCGAACGACCAACACTGTCAACCTCAAGAAATTCGTGGCCGAGTTATATTGTCGTCCAAGGAACCGTTCGGAAAATCGGGAAAAATCTCGGACCGCAATGTCCAAAGGATACCTACCCCGATTCACGGGAGGCGACTTTGTTTTGGTCGCACGAGAAGACTTCAAGGCTAGAGAAAACCCCACTTTACTGGGGCGGACCGCGACGGATTAAAAAAAGGAACCTCCGACTACGTCTATCAAGTCCAGGATCTCTGTAACGGTCAGCTGAAAGATTTGCACATTAGCCGCCTATGGTTCTATCACGACAGCTCGCTGGACACACAAGCAATCACGTCTCATATCCTCTCATCCGAAACCGGCATGCCAGTCTCCCGTCTAACGGAGCTAGTCAAAGATCCGGACGGATTGGGCGTTCGCGTCCGCTGGAAAGGACTACCGCACTCGGAAGACACCCTTGAGCCGCTTGCTCGCGTGTATGAAGATGTCCGGCAATTGGTTCATCGCCTTCTTGCCCGCAAGAACACGCCCACCGACATGAATAACAAAGCCAGGCGTCTTCTTGGGCTTTGAAAGGAGGGAGTGTGACCGCATCACGGTTCCTTTCCTCTTTAGGGCAACACATTGCAGTCCATCCACATCGCCCACTGTAACATCTGATCGGTTAGAATGCTTACAGTATAGTCTGAGGCGCGCATTCGTCTCCCCGCAGAGTATCTTTTACTTTAGAACCGCATCGGAGTAAAGGGGGTGATGAAGCAACAACATCACCAACCATTGTCATCGCGACACATTAGAGTTGACACACAAACCCCCGACACATCGACATCTCTCACCTCACCCATCACGTTTAGTCGCCACAGTAATACGTAGTTTGGATAGTTGATTTCAGCTTTGATGAATTTAGCCAAACAACTAACGCAGGTTTTCTCCCTATTTCTTTGACCTCGTCGAGCATCCGCTCCTCCGACAAGTTCCCAATTCGTTTGTGCATTCGGAGTCCCGCGTTACGAATGGATATTTACATTCCCGCTGCCTACGGGCTTCACAGTACTAATATCGGCGCCAACGTTACTGCTGCCCATCCTCCGCGCACCGCCACATCGCGCCAAGTACAGTTACCGCAGGCTCTGCCGCGACACTCGCAGAGCGCGAGAAACATCGTCATTACGGCACTTAATGTGACCAAAACGATATCCTCCTCTCCCCCGTCGGAATTGATACCTATGGCGCCTCGGGCGACGACGGCAGGGTTTCTTCCGCCGCCTTGCTTCCTTCGCTGCTTCCCGTCGCGGTTCCTCCCCTCAACAGGAGCTTTGCGACTTTGTCCCCGTTTTGCGTTTAGTCTCCAAGTGATGCAGGCGCGACAGGTTTCCACCCGCCGCCTGCATTCGTAGTTGATTTCTGAGTATCCTCCGCACGCTTCTGTGCCATACTGCACAACTCGTAAAGGTCTACCACACTTGTTTGTTTGACAAATAGTAGGTAAGTACGGTAGTCAAAATGACAAAAGGGCTGGCCTCAGCTGCAGTACTGTACTGTAGCCAGGTGGGTTCATGGGGGCCTAATACTGTACAGTACAGTACTGTAGCACTGTAACAGGATAACAACGTTTCAACAATTCCACAAGCAACAACACAGTACAGTAGATCAAAGTCCTTACAGTATCAATGGCATACAGTATATATATTTACAGTGTAATTGCAAATGAATATGATGATTCTTACGTTTGAGTATTGTACTGAACATTAAAAGGAATAGATCTTGCATACTTAAGTTTTGGCGGGAAATCCGTGATTTGTGAATGCCTACAGAAGAAAATTTAGTCACACCAGCCTGCCCGCCACTCCGGAGCGACGTAAGTGGCGACCACAAGCCAGCATTCAAGAGCTTATACTACTTTGTTACCCCGGTGACCATAACTTGTCTCGGAGAACAACTACATGATGTCCGGCGCTGGCAACGGAGGTTCCGGTTACGGTAAGTTTAAAGCTAAATGTCATGTACCACCTGCTCTCCAACAACCGAGCTAACCGTGATGATCTTCAACTTGTGCTGTAACGGGAGGTGGGGCAGATTTGGGGGTGGCGGTGGGTACGGAGGGGGTGACTTTGGAGGTACTGGGGGGAGGCTACATGAGTCAAGGCGCCGGATACGGAGGTGGTGGCGGTGGCGGCGGAGGTGGCGGCGGAGGTGGTGGCTTCGGACGTGGGAATCAGGGATTTAATGATCGCTTGGCCGCCGTGACGGTCAAGCAGATACATGATGCGAGTAGTGGGGCTGGGGATGAGAAAAGCTTCCTTATTAGTGGTGTTGCCGCTGGACAAGTAACGGTGGTTGGGATGATAGTGTCTGCGGAGATGCAAATGACAGCAATATCTATCTTGTTGGATGACGGAACTGGCCGAATTGCCGGAAGCCATATGCTTCCCGTGGATGAAGAGGCTGGAAATGAGGCCGTAATTGCAAAGAGGCAGAGAATTCGAGAGGGGGCATGGGTGCGAGTTGTTGGGGGCATTCAGATCGTTGATGGAAAACGTGCACTGGGGGTGTTTAGGATCCGACCCGTGGATGACATGAATGAGATAACTTATCACCGTTTGGACGTTGTCAAGACATTTTTAGCACAGACGAAGGGTTCCAAGGGGGCTGGAGGAATTGGTGTTGGAGTCATAGGTGATAACGGGATGCAGACTGGGCCAGGGAATGAATGACTCGGCAATCGTTGACTCGCTGGCGTTGAATCCTATCCAGAAAAAGGCGTTTGTGTACTTGCAATCGCGACCTTCGGAGAGGGTTCAGGGGTGTCTTTGCAAGAAATCTACAGGGATGTCCCTGGCTTTCCGAATGTGCAAGCTGTGAAGGCAGTGATGGACCACTTGGCGTCGGATGGTCATGTGTACACTACTGTCGACGAGAATCATTACGCTTTCTGCCGAGTTTAGTGGAATCCCAACTGTAGCAGATCCTCAGCAGCGGCAAACAGATCTCCCGTGCGAGATGAGAAGCCTGCCGGTTAGAGTTTGTGTGATCTTTTGCATTGTAGCTATTGAAATGAATATACTCTGAGCTATGAAGTCAATTATGTTTGAGGCCGAATGCAGTACAACAAGATTGGATACATTGCGAGCGCGTCCTTTTGGCTGAATGAAATGCGCAGTAGATCAGGGCGCGACCATCCCGTCGATCAACATCGCAGGTGAGGAGTTCAGATTATGTTCTGTGATAGCATTCCTGAAGCATGTTTTGAACGCTACACGACTGAATCATATGAGATACTATTCTGTCACACCCAACAGCTAGTCATTTGAGAACGAAATATCAATACAGCCTGCTTCTGCTACCCTACTGCTGAAGTAATCATTGTTACAAACGTGCTGCAACTGCGTCGCGATACTAAACGTCGGGCAGCCATTTTGAACTTTTCAAGCAGCTTGACAGAATGATGCATCGGCTGGCCTCACACCACCAGCCCTGTGATGTCGTACCTATGACTCTGCCTCATTTTCAGACTCTCTAATACACAGACCTGGCCCCCTAGTCCTCGGAAAATAGCTGTTCTGCATCCCTAATCAGTAAAGCACCCTAATTTTCCCCCCGGCACATAATCTCAAAAACTCCAGAAAGCGCGTGAAGCCATTGGGGCAGCCCATCCCGACTGCTTTCGGCAAGACTGTTCCTTGCGAGGCTTACTGAGACAGTGATTGCAGGACAGGTCGCCCATTTCACGTCACTTACTTGACCAGAAAACGAGCTGTGCGCTTGGCACTGTACTTTGCGGTTTTGGTTCTGGATCCGCGCCGCCACTCCTGTCAAAAGTAAGAGGGGCTCTGTTCAGATGCTCTGGTTTTGGAGTGAGGTGGTTAGGTCTCATGTAGCCTAATGCTGCTCTGATGAAGTTTTCGTTCATAAGCGACTGTGTAGTTGGGTGAATCGTAGCATCAGTGTAGAGCTCCGCATTGGCAGCGTAGGTCAGCAACAACTGTCGGTTCAACAGCAAGGTCACCTTCATTGTTCTGCAGCGGCGGGGGATCTGAAGAACTGATCGCAAACACTGCACTTGACCGATTTCGTCCATCCAGTTAGCTCTTGAATGAATAGTCTGCCAGTCGGTGCACACTCGACATAAGTAATGAGTAAATGTATACTAAATACCAAATAGTTTCCATGGTGTCCACAGGATCCGACTATAGGCCTAGTAACTAACCGGATGGTCCACGTCGGTCACGTGCAGTGGCGTTTGCGAGCAGATAGCCATAGCAATAGACGACCACAAGATGCAACAAAGGCGCTGATACACACACTGGCGTATCACGCCCGCGCTCGTACCATACTTCTGCGTTATTCGCGGGATTAGCTCCTCAAGCAAGACTATCGTTTAGAGAGCAGGCGCACCGAGCGAGTCAAACGCAGTAGGCTGGACGGTGAAGTTCGGTGCACGAGTCGGGGTGTCAACGGTGGGGGGGAGGCGGCAAGACAGCGCCTGCAGCGGCTGAGGTGGCCTTCGTACGGACGCGGGTTTTGAACCGGGGAGACGACGGTGATGTCGCACGCGACGGGCCGTGTCTCCTCGTTGCTAGGATTGGTGGCGGGGCGAACCAGGATGTCTGCGGGCCACAGTTGAGTCCGGCGGCATGGAAGACGTGGTACGCAAGCGCGTTGCGAAGCGCATTGTGGCGTTGTGTTGTCGGCCGAACCCGGCAGGGTAGAGGTCGGCTGCATGATCTCCTATGGGGTCCATACTTGGCCTGCAATGTTGACAGGTTAGCGGGAGCAGCCGGGGTAGACTGGCAATCCGGGATAGCATCACGGTCCAGTGGGCCCGCGTTCAGTGTCTAATTTCTGCGGCGCTGCGCGCATCAGGCCTGGGGGAGGCTGCCCACGAGTTATCTTGCAAGAATGTCTTGGCCCAAGCCTACTGCTGCGCCCTATTTAGTTGGTTTGGATGTTGGTGGTGTGGCAGCTAGAGCGGTTTCGGTCAAGATGTCCGACGTCATTCGAGTACGTGCGTCCAGGGATCCCAAGGCAGTACTGACGGGAAGGCGGCCGCGCTTTGACGAGGAGAGAGGCTCGATCACGTGAAACCGGCGTTCTAGCAGGACGGCGGATTGCGGAGTGGTGCATGCGGCAGACCATTCACAGACTGGTGGACTGGTGGACTGACTGGTGCAACATCTATGATGCTGGCGGCCGCAGCATGTAAGAACGGGGCGATAACGGAAGCTAAGCTTGGAAGCTAAGCTTCCAATCGGGATGGGCAGTCAGATTTGGTACCATGCGCTGGGTGTGGGGACGGTGCCGTGTGGTGCTACACACGGTGAGTAGAAGATAGTAACTAAAACGCAAAGGCAAATGATACTGATAATGATAAAAGGGAGGTGTGGTTGGCGCGGCGAGGAGTAGTCTGGATTGAGTTAAGCGCTTTGCTTCTCGCACATTGCAATTCTATGGAAGGCACCCCCCACCCGTTTTCCAGCCGGCCGCTTCGCTGAGCATCAGATTACGATCGTCTCGCGCTATCGAAGCGTCGGTTCACGAGGCGCAATGCCCGTTTGTTTCTGATGAGCAGGACCCCACTCTAGCAGGGCGCCCCTCTCGGAGCTAGTGGGCGACCCCAGACCTTCTCCAGGTGATGTAGAGACCAGTCGAGAACTACAAGTCAGTGTGGAATCACCTACACACGAGCTCTCGCCGCGCGAAGCCGACACCCCCAGCTGTAAGGAGGGTGTGCGGCGCATTTATAGTCTTCCTGAGGGTTAGGACAAGCTGTCCTAAAATGTTTGTTCAACCAATTGGAGTGGTACCCGTGGATCGCAGGTTTGCGTACCAGGTTCGAGTCTCAAACTAGTGTGAGGCAATATTTTTTCTCCTTCAGCTTGGGCACGGTATTTATTTTCCATGCTGGCCAGCTATGACACGTTGGAAAAGTTGTATGAAAGTTATGGGTTTTGCAATTCGTCTTTCCGAGCAGTCTCAGCTCGATTACAACCACTTTCTGGAATTTCTGCAGCACGCGACTTCAGACGAGAAGCAGATCAAACGGTCAAGGGTTATCTCGAAGCAGCTTAAAGCAGAAATCCTCCCTGTCTCTCTTGGCTTTCAGATCTCTTATGAGCGCAACCGTTCGCACGGGAGTCGGCCTCACCGGTGCAGCAGTCGCCATATACTTGTTCACCATTCATCACCTAAAGCGGCAAGCTCCTGGAAACCTTGAAGAAATGGTACGTCCGCCAACTGAGCAACTGGATCGATCCCTCTAACTGTCATGCAAACGACTTTGATTTATTAACCCGCATCGCACTGCTTTGCAAATGTCGACAGGAACCACTACCGCCGTCAGAGGAAGCTTTGCGCGACGCCGCAGCAGCGGCGTCATCTGGTCCACCACTTTCCACATCATCTACACCTGCAGGTGCGAAGTAGCGCCTTTTGCGCATCATGTCAGGTCTTTGCAAAACGTCTGTTATGGTTAGATTGCCTTTTTCCATTCGCGATTCAAGTGAACGAGTCTAAATCATATTAACGGCCCATCGAACTGATCGCGGAATTAATCTCTCGATCTACCGCTTCAATCTCTGCTTCAAGATTAGCTAGAATATCTTGACATTCCGCCAAGTCCTATCTCGGTAAAACCCACATCACATGCGGGGTCGCAATTGAAACATGAACACAGATGAATTGCAAAGGTCAGAATCTACACAATGCGAGGAAAAAATCCCCTAGACATGACATGGCAACGTACCGGTGGCAAATTTTGATATCTCCAACTCTGCTTGCAACTCTTGCAACTCTTTCTCCTCCGTAGCCAACTGCTTTCCTCCTCGAACTATAGTTTCATGTCTAATAGCTTCGGTAACCCCACTTCTTCGGACCTTTTCCTTCCAATCCCCGGCCGCGGAATTATACTCCTGCTCTTTCAACTCCAACCTCTCCGCCTTTTCATGGAACCTCTTCGCCTGTTCCTTCTGCGTCTCCACCACTTGTTCAGCCTCCTCAAGCCCCTTAACCGCCCTTCCCTCAATGCACATGCCTCCCTCAGCACCGCCTGCGCCTCCGCCACCTGCTCCTTCATCATCTCCACCTCCTCCACACTTTTCAAATACTCCGCCGCCAATTCACCAACTGCCGCTGTCCTGACCACACGTGACAGACACTGATACGGCGACCACCGCAAGGCAACCGCTATGTCACACAAGGCATCACCTCTGCGACAGCATCGGGGTCCAACTCCGATAGCAACTGAAGGGCTCCAGCATCTCGCCATGCCTCTGCTTGCCTTCTGTATTGCTCTGTTTTTTAGCGTCGGTGGCGGTGGATTCGGCTGACTGGATTCGTTGTTCGATGAGAGCGCGGATAGATTCAACGGCTTGGACCGAGGCAGGAGTTGGTTCGAGACCTGCTGTCAGGGAGTTGGCTGAGGAGTGGGAGGACTGGGCGATTAGAAATTTTCGAAACCAGGTGAAGGCTTCTACCGTTCGCTCGGTGGTGACGTGAGAGGAAGAGTGGGAAGGAGAGGGGATGAGCTCCAGCCAGAAGACATTGTGCACGGCGAGGTTAAGAGGTGTGGTGTTGGAAGCGACAAGAGATTTGATGAAATGTTGGATTGAAAGGGAGATGATGTGACAGTGCGACTGGGATTCAAAGCACTAATGGCTGGTGTGGTTGCGGTTACGAAAAGGCGCGGGAAAACATATATTTGAAAAGGTCAAAAAAACCACTTTGCAGATGGCTGAAACAATGAATCTTTTTTTCTTATTACTGACCGTACAGTACGTTTGAGCAACGATAGAGTCAAAAGTTTAAAAAGGGCGACGGTCAACTAATCAATTGAGAGCGAACTGGATGGAATGCGGCCATGGCACAATACAGACGTCGTACCCGTCGAGGAATTTCCTAGCTTAACTCCTCCCGATGCATGTGACGTCTTACGCCGCTGGAGCGGGCGGGGTGTTCCCCGCATCAGACCGCGGGTGCACCAAAATGTCCGCAGGTCGCACACTCAGTCCAGAAAGTAGTACTTTACCTCTTATTGAACGCCGAGTCCCGCTGCCTAGAGCAGCTGACGGCCAACGAACGTACCTTCACCACTGCGGTGTGCCCGTGGGTCCATACAAGACCTTTGTTGCATGGATCTGCCGCATAATCTCCGAAAATATTTATGCGCCTGTAGCACTCCGTGCACCGCAGCGGTGCAGCATCAAACATGGAAACTCCTAGGTGGCCATGTAGCATTACTGTCGAAATTCGTTTTGCGTCTGAATGGCACGGGCGGATGCGCGGTGAGGAATGCGGTTGCAGGCGTCTCTACGTATGCTTGACGGCAGATCTTTGCCAATATCAGCATGGGAGTGCGGGCGGGGTTGGAAGACCTCGCCATTCGCCTATTCATCGCCATTCCGAAAGTGCTTTACGGCCGACTGCACTAGGCTCGACACGGATGTTTTGTGAATTGTAGAGGTACATGGTCTTTACTCCATCGCAAGCCAGAACCCCTTTCTCTCTGCATGTTAACATCAACAACATAATACCAGCTCTTGCAGTGTGCAATGACCTACTCTCGCACAAACCTCTAGCTCATTCGCTGTTGTCAAGCACCAGACTAATTCAAACAGTCGCAGTCGCTAAACCATTTCAATGCAAGGGAATAAAGCACTGTACGTACTGTATTGTACAGGACTGTGCAGTGCACGATTCCCCTACCCTTTCAACGTCAACGAGAGATTTCTGCTATAGCGACCGTGCCTCGCTCCCGACAAACCCAAGCTTGCAGCCCAGGTTTGAGGTTTACAATATTATCCGAGTCAACATGAATCGCACTGAACATGACATGCCGCCCATCCGACTTAACGCACTTAAGCCAAAAAAAAGACTCAAGCAAAATACCGCCTCAAAAGCCCGCCATCCGTCCGGCATGGTACGCGCTGCATTTTCATTTTACGAAGCGCTTCTCCGTCTCGTACGACCATCTACGACCCGAGCCAATACAATGAGCCCCACGCGACCAAAAGTCCTCGTCATTGCGGGCCCCACTGCCGTCGGCAAGTCTACCACTGCACTCGAGATATGCCAAAGACAGGGCGGGAGATTATCTCCGCCGACTCGGTCCAGATCTATCGTGGTTTGGACATTGGATCAAACAAAGCCACATTAGCCGAGCGAGCCGCAATTCCACATCACATGATCGACATTGCAGACCCCTCCACCGATACTACACAGCGGGACATTTCTTCCGTGAGGCCCGTGCCGTGGTCGATGACGTCATCTCCAGGGGCCGAGTACCGGTTCTAGTAGGCGGAACTATGATGTATGTGGTGGTTTCTTATGGGCGGCCGGCCACACCGAGCGCTCCCGACGACGCAAAACTGCGTAGAACGGATACTGGAGAATGCAGATGGCGATTGGGAGAGGGCTGTGCAATTGCTGGCAGAAAGGGACCCGAAGCGAGCGTCCATGCTGTCGCCAAATGACTGGTATCGATTGGGACGCGCGCTGGAGATTTTTGAGACGACGGGCATGGCCATGACCGAGATGCCACTGGCAGGCGGGGCACCGGGGTCAGAGACTGACAGGGAACTGGATTATGACTTTCGCTGTATATTTCTGTATGATGGTCGGGTTGAATTGAATAGGAGGATTGATAGGAGGTGTGAGCAAATGATTCTTGGGGGCGGCGTGGACCAGGACGCAAGAGAAAGCATTCTGGTGGAGTTTCCGATTTGCTTCGGCGGGGCGCATTACGCGTAGGCATGGCTTCGCCGGCACGTGCGATCGGTTATCGACAAACGATTTCGTATTGGTGGATAGAGCGGTGGCGGTAAGCGAGAAACAAAGTGACGCGATTGAGAGCGTCGGGGAGGGAGAAGCTGGGGCGTTTCGGGAATTCGTTGCGAATTTTCAGTCGGCAACTCGCGGTTATGCCAAGCAGCAATGGCGTGGTATCGCAAGGACAATCGCTTCAAATGGGTCAAGTGTGGAGAGATGGATACATGCAGTCGGTTGAGGGAATGCTGAATATGAATGAAATGGAATATGAAGAATATTCGATAGATGGGGAAGAAAAACAGAGGGCTATTCGGGAAGAGATCAAGCTGCAAGGGAAGCAGATGAAGACGTATATTCCCGTATGGAGCGACTGGTAGAAGGCAGTGCGGAAGAAAATCGGGCGATTGTTCTGGCCGAGAGTTGCGCGAGGAAACTTGCGGCGGAGGTTGATGTAGAGGAGCTGAGACGGCTTCGAGAAGCAATCCGACGGGATGGGTAGAGAAGTACTGGACGGCAAGCCTAGGTGACTTGGCCCTGACAGGATTTGCGGGTATGGTAGAGGTTTACGGAGACTCGGATAAGAGTGAGGCCAACTATTCAGGTGTTAGACGTGTAGTTTCCTCCTCAGTGTCGCTGAGTTGACGGACGTCCTCAATAGACACATCGACTATCTCGGGAATGCGAGATTGCAAGTAGGTGGAGACTCTGGCGAGCTGTGCGAGAGGAAGCGCTGATGTTAGACGTGTGTTGGAAAGGTAGGGAGTGATGGGTTCAAGGGATTGGGGCAACATACCACATCTGTTCGCTTGTGCCAAAAACGGCCTTTGAGTCGTAGGACAACAACTGGGCCATCAAGGTCTGCAAGTTCTACCTGTCCAGTAATACCTATGTCGCGATTCTCGACGGAATTGCCGAAAACGCTGCCGAGTTTGACACGAACTTCGTCTAATGCGATTGACATTCTCTGGCGATAAGAAGAGGGTGTCTTGTGATCGGGGAGTGATGCGGTTAGGAGATGTTGGGTGTTGGGGAGTTGTCGAACGGTTTGTGGAAAAACTAGTGGGTACAGGCGATGTTTTGCAAAGCAATGAACGGGGGCCGCCGGCAAACCAGTTGAGCGGTGTGGGAGTGATGAACGCTCTGTTTTCATTGCAAAGTAGGGGAAAGAGGTGCAGGTCTTGAGTTGATGGTCGAGGCAGAGGGAATGTGAGCGTGAAGTGATAACGACATTGGCGTTTTTTGGCACAGAGATAGGCACACAACTTTATAAAGTTGCGACTTTCACCGGGAGGGTGCCTCAGCGCTATTGGAGGATCGTTGACCTCATGTACTGTACAGTGGGGTGATCAGTTTGATCGATCTTAAGAGATCAATAGCCACTAGAACCAGCCTAGGTACGCACAGTACAGCACAGTACAGGTGTACACATAGTATGTACAGTACAGGAGAGCCCTTACAGTATCGCATTCTACTGTAGTGTGCTTACAGTGATCCCGACACTAATGCAGTAAAGTACAAGTCTAATGTACAGTAGTGGGGGAAAATGGGCCCATCACAACTTTAAAATTTTTAGTGAGGAACAGAATCGCGAGTCTTGCAAGTGCGCCAACAGCTCGATTCAGTGCGCAGCCTTTTCTAACAGACTCCACACGCCACAGTTCCCGCTTAAAACTGAATCGAGCGAGAGTTTGTTGCACTCATTCCATTTCTGTTCGTCGCCCATCTCCTCCAAGTCCTCCATCGTTTCGCTTCAGTTCCCTCCATCTGACCATCAACGACCTTGCAACATCATTCAGACGCATCTCGTGATTCGCTTGCACGAACCCCACAGCGTACTCGTATTCCCCGTACCCTTGAGTCCCGCCCCTTCTCTCCATCATCGACTGCTGCACAATCCCTGCCGCGCTGGTGTCACGCAATCCGATCTCTACCCACTCACTCATGCGTTCGTAGTGGGGCTGAAATCGTCGCACCATTCTAGCACGCTCTTCAACATGCCCCAGCGAAATCCCACTTCCCTCAACCATTCCCTCAAACACCTTCAACAATGTCATCACACTCTCGGCTTCCGTGCTCATCAGACTCATGCCTTCTTCCATACCGCGCAGCGTATCTTCAGATACACACCCGCCCCAATGACTTCCGCCCACGCCCTCGTCCAGGTGGCACCCGTGCGGGGCAAACCCACCTGTGTGTAACCTCCGTTTCGTTCCTATCGATCACTATTTGGAACCATCGCCCGGTCCTGTATGCTGGAGACTCGCTTTCGCAATACTCGCAACAAGTCCTTGATCTTGCTGGCCTCCGTGTTTGCCGTTGTAGTGACAGTAACCTCGCTGCTTGTTTCGATGTTATCGGCAGAGGGCACACCGTCAGAATCTGTGCTTTCTGTTATCAAGGGAAGCGATTTAGTCGAGCTGTTTTCCTCGCGCAAATCTCCCGTGAGCAATGTCCCCGGTGCACTGCGTTTTGATTGCTGGGAGCAAGACGTAACTTCCTCTTCCGAGGCGGAAGAACCGCTGTTACTTGCAGATCCTCCTATTGACAGCAAGTCATCGCTCATGTCATCACTATTTTCTGCACGCCTCGAGATCTACTTGCATGTCTACGTCACCGTGTTGGTGCATCAACTTTGAATGCCGGGTGGTCACGCTCGGACGTGTCATTATCGCCAGTCGTAACAGGCTGCAAAATTTTGCCACCTGTATCCTCATACCAAAACTGTGCCCGCGCTCACGTCCTCCAATGGCTGCTTTTCCCTCGTTTTCACTGCCACATTTACCCTCCACCACCTCTGAGCCAGGTGCTGCAATATGGCTCTTTTTTTCATCACTTCGTCTCTTCAGCTCATCGGGGTTCTTTGGCGGGTAGCACCTGCGTCTTGAACTCGGAAACGGTTTCACCACCGGCAGACATCTTGTTCTTTCCTAGCAATCTCGGAGGCTGTACGCTGCGAGTTGCGCCTGATGCCGCCTGTCCTTCATCAGGAGCGTGCGCTTGTTCGATATGGCAGGCATTGGACCCAGAGGTGCCTGTCCTTTTTCTCCTCAACGTGCTCGCCAAGTCTGGCCTCTGCCCGACTGCAAAACGAACGCGCTTTGCAGAGGACCGATCACTTTGCGGCGAATTTCTCGTTTGTGTCTGGGGCTTGGCAAGTTGAGATATCCTTTTGACGCCAACGGCATGTGACTGCTTGTTGCGACAGAAAACTTGGTTTACAGAAGTCACTCGTGGAATCCGAGGGAGATCAACAGAATATCCGGAACCGATACATCCTGCGGGCGACACTGCACTACTCAGTTTGTTGCAATCTTTTCTATTGAAGCCTTTTGAGACAGATTTCGTCTTTTTCACAGTACGCACGGTAAGACCTCTTCTCGTCGGGTACTTTCTTGGCGGTAGGACCGCAAACGCCTCAATGCACTCGAACAGGCGCTTTCTGGCGAGACAACATCCGTGGCCGTATGCTCTTTGTGGGTGGACTTTGAACGTCGATGCTCATCTCATTGTTTACTGGGTTTTGTCGAACGTTTTTCTTGCGGATTTTCTTGCTATCTTTACTAGGATGACTGCGGCCACACTTGGCATTCGGTTGCTCACAGAGTGTTGTCCCTAATGTTGCCTTGGCTATACCTTGCGGTTGTTTTGTCATTCCCAGACTAGGATCGTACCACTCTTCTCTGATGCATCAGCAGGTACGTCACGCAGAAGCGGTGCGCTTCCGTTCCGTGCATCTTGTCAACATGCTTTCGGTATGTACGTCAAAGATTCATCAGGCAACCTGAGTAGAGTATCGTCAATGTCTTGCAGCTCGACCCTTATAAACTTTCGCAGTATCCTTCCCAAAAACACTGGTGATCCGATGATGTCACCTTCCTTTGCCCTGTTCGAAATTCTTCTTCTCACTCGGCCATCAGAGTGAATCAGGCCCGCCTGCCTAGACAATTGTAATACCTTTCACCTCAACAGCAGTACGCCCCGGCATCAAAACGGACAATGCAGCGAAGCGATGGTCTTTGGGAATGCATTGAACGGAATGAGTGCCGACAAAAAGCGACGATGTTCGATGCTGTCCATCGTGATGCGGGTATTTCATTCGGTAGTAGATAGTTACGGAGGTAGGCGATGGGATCTAAATGACGACGATTCCACAGTCGGACACGACCGAGAGTCCAGTCCGAGGTGTCAGGTAAAATTGGAGGGTTGAGAGCTGTGCATGAGGCTAATGGTGGATAAGCATAATGGCATGCCGATGCGTGGAAAGTGCCAGGACGGATTGGCTGGATTTGCGATGTTAGCGATGCGAGAGGGAGCCCGAGTCAGACGGCGATTGGGGGCTGATAAATACATGGATTGTGAGGACGATGGAACGGAAGGTGACGGGATGGAGAAGGTATGGTTGCGGGGGTTTGGCGGGAGATTTGAGTTTTGAATGTGATGGTTTCCCGCGAGATTTTAAAACTCGCGGGCTTTTGGAATGGCGACAACTCTGAAATGTATGTAAAGTACTGATCATTCCCGTGATTGTCGTGACTTGAACGTAGATTTACAGTTCCGCGATGTACTGTACTTACAGTATCGAACAATTTGAGCAAACTGATTCTGTAAATCATTTGTACAGTTGTAGATATTAGAGGAGTACAGTATTGTACACTTGTGATATATACAGTACTGTACATCCTTTGCACGAGCGGTTGGAGCACAAGTGCACCGGCCCTGTGCACGTCATTACAGCTCTTATCCCCATATGCCCGTAAGGTGATGTTTTTTCGTCATCTTAGGAAAAGGTGACCTAGGGTGAAAAAGACTCACAAATCACCGTAGAAGTAGATCACATCACCACGCTGGTGATCCAATCCATTTTACGGAGATTCACCATGTAAGGTGTAAGGTGACCAATCAGCCGAAAAGTAGACGATCACCGCAGTTAATGGTGATGAAGGTGCTCTTTATCACCAACTGTACCAGCACCCAGCAATACACTCAAAGTCATGGCATCATCTTAAAAGGTCTCGTCAGCGCTCCTACTACCTCTTCAGTCCGAGAACAAACCCGCGTTCCTCTCCAGTTTAATCAGCTCGTCCATGCTCTTCAGCACGCCTGTGACACCCACCATTTATCCGCACTGTTCTACGGCACTGGGTCAAATGAGAGGGATGAAAATCGAGGGCTCGGCGCGGAAGGCTCAATGACCGTCTGTCATGTGCCACTTCCCTCTCTACAATGCTCTCCGAGGACTCTACCTCAGAACCGAAATCCCTATCCCACCTCAAGTCCTTCCTCCTCCCAGCCCTTTTGCAGACTCTCTCCTCCCTCCTCCCTACCAATCCCTCTGCAACGACCACAGTTCTGTCGTTCGTGAAATCGACATTACGCGGGACACAACCCGCATCAGTATTGGATGTCACCTGCTGCGCGTCCCCAACCCAAATCGGCAGTCACAAGTTCCAGTCTCAAGCCGAGCCGCGTCCATGAAGAGTTTGCATACTCTCGAGCCTCCGCCTCTTCTACACTCTCAGAAATTATAGCGTTTATACAACAATAAACTTGCCGTGGCTATTCCTCTTCCATATGTAGAGTTTCCTCAGTTTGAGCGCGCGCAGATAGAAAATTTTCGGCCTCTGATCAGATATTGAAGTGCGCACAAGCACTTGGTCCGTGTGCCATTTTTCAAGTAGATTTTGCATATCGCCTGCCTGCAAAGAGAGCACAATTGTCGTCCCCTTGGCCCCCTTCTTCGAAACCTGCGGTCTTCCATTGTGTATACATAGTTGAACGAACATAACGCACAGTATGTAGCCTTCCCCCTTACTCTCATATGACTTGAGATATTCGAAAGCCTCCGTTTCCTGCCGTCCTCCCGATTGTGCTTCGCAGCAACGTTCTTGGTGTATAATGGTTAATTACCTCCACGCCAATCCCGCTACTTATGTGCGCACATGCTGTCCTTACTTTCTTGCATTCCAGAGCCAAACAACGGGCAAAGTCTGCAAACGTCCCGCATTTAGAGACTGCGTGTCGTAGCTCCTTGTACCCTTTCCAATATCGACGCTTCCTGATCCCGGTAGTTGACCTCTTGAATTTGCTTGCGATAGTCGGTATGCGATGGCTGCATTGTTAACCTGCGCGCAGATGAGCCTTCCTATGACGCTTACGATAGGGACCTTTTGTTTGTCCCCAGGCCATTGGCCCCCAATGTTTCGTTAATAAACGCGATTGTGCTCTGGAATTTGTAACCATGGTGGGATGCGAAGATAGTGTTGACCATGGGACGGATGGATCCATTAGTCGGTACTCCCTGCACGAGTTGTGTAACTCGCTGTCAGGTATCGAAAACCTGCTCACTTGGACGCGAGTATTGACTGGCAATAATGGTGGGGTTGAGTGCGGAACAAAGGGTGTTGTTGACTGGCCCCAGTGCCTTCTGCAGGTTGTTGACATGGCTTATGTCGGTAAATTGTGTCACTGCCCTCGAGCGAAGGCGCTGGTGATCGTCTTCGAGGCTGAAAATCGTGTCACTGGGGACGTAATACAGCCAGTCCCACCGTCTTCCGCCTTCTACCTTCGATCCATCGTGGAGCAGAACGAGGACCAAACCTCGCTGTACCGTTTAGCAGAGATACCGAGATTGAAAAAGAAGTCCTTATTACGAGGGTTACCTTCAGTTGACACGTTAGAATGATAAGAAGCCGCAAGTATGTGCATGGAAATAATACCTCTTAGCTCCGATATGTCAGTCATTTTTTGGTTGCGCAGCTGCAGGACTCGATTAATGTTCAAGGTGATTTTTTCAAGAACGTGATCAGGTAGAAACACGTTAAAAGCGTCCATTCGCGTTAAACTGGTAGCCGTCACAGCCGATTTGGATTTCACGGAGGCCTCTTCCACAACCGCCTCAAGAAGCTTGTTTGCCTCATTAATAAAGCGCTCTGCAAGGTACTTGTCCACAGTGTCTACCTCTATTGAAACAGGCTCAAAGGGGCCAGAGTATTCCATTTAGATAGCCCACCAGGTTGACCTCGTGCAGATTGATCTTCTCCAGCTCCGCTGTCGGACTCTGTAGCTTCTGGACCTACATGGTGGTCTTCCAAGGGGTCTGATCTGAAAAAAATGAATGGGTCAACAAAGAGGGCAGACCACTGATCCTTTGCGACTGTTTCGTCACAGTTGAGTCGGGAGGCGATCCACCGTATTGCTTTCCTCTTCGCTTGTGTCCTTCTCCATGCTGAAAAAATCTGCTTGTAGTTCTTGCGAGAAGGTTCTATCACTGTCGTCAGATAACTGTGAAGTACTCTCAGATTCAAAATTCAACTTTCGTGCCGTAGATTTCTGTAATATTTCAGCCGCAGAATGACAAAGGTAAAGTGGAGTACTGGTATGATCAGGAGGGTCCTGTGAAGCGGGGCGGGACGAGTCAGCAGCGTCCTCAGATAATGGTGATTCTTGTTGACCCAGTGGTACCCAGGATGAAACTCTTTTTGGAGACGGCTGGAATGCATAAAGAGAGGCTGCGAGGAGGGTGTTCTCCGTCGTGGTGATCCATAAGACTTCCGATTTTGAGGGTTATAATATGAGCCTCTACGAGGGGTTTCACGGTTGTGGAGAGAAAAACGGCGATTGAAGCCTGGCCTATAGTGGGCTAGAGCAAATAGATGTTTTTTGGCAGGTGATATATTGACCTTGAGGTGAGTCTACGGAGTGGACGGGTACCCTTGGTTATTTGTAACACCTAAATCACCACGCACGGAGGTGATCGTCTACTTTTAGCGTGATGGGCTACCTTACATGGTGAAATATCCAGTAAAATGGTGATTGAATCACCAAGCGTGGTGATATGATCTACTTCTACGGTGATTTGTGAGTCTTTTTCACCCTGGGTCACACTTTCCTAAGGTGACGAAAAAACGTCACCTTACGGCATGGGGTTATTGAAAAAGGAGTAACACGTGTTACACGAAATGAGAGTGGCTCAGGTGATACCTTTGTATCCAGCCACACATGATGAACTCGACAATTGTTTATATTTAGGTATTTGCAGCGCAATATGTAGTAGTGTGGGTATGGTCACGACTTTGTTACATGCGAGGGGTGCACGCTCCTCGAAACAGGCCTAAGAGCTTTAAAGCGTGTGTTCGAACCAAGGATGGAACACAGCAAAAAGTAGAACCAAGCGGCCAAAATCGGTGTAAAGTTTCCAGTCGAGAGAAAAGGAAGGGAGGAAAGTGGACAACGGGGTTGCTAGTGGTGCCGGCGAGCGGGCTTTGATGAAGCTACAAAGATGGAGTGTAATACCAAAGATTTTAGCTCCAGGAACAACTCGCCTTACTCAAGGCGTTCCCAAGTGAGCAAATTGGCCAGGTATTAATACTGTCCTACAACTTAACTATTCTGAGGTAGTGAATTTTTGCCAAGTAGGTGTAAAAGGACCTAGCCGTGACTATAAAAAAAGGTTCTTGTTTTTCCTCTACTGTACACTTACTGTGCAAGATGGAGGTAGTGAGTCTTCTCCTTGGCCAGCAACAGTTGCGAGTCAAAAGTTAGTTCGAAGAACGGAAATAAATATCGGCTACATCCAAAACAGCGCGTAAATAGAGTTACTTATTAGTGCAGTTGACTTTAATGAAATGGTGTAATGGTGGCCATAGATGTAAACAGTGCTGACAGTGTTCATTGGGTCCGGCGTCTTTTCTGTCACATAATATGAGAGGTACCAAGTGCTTCTCTGCGGTTAGTCTTGCATGACGCCGGAAAACATCGAAAATTAGTCATTGACACGCCCATCCGAAATATATCTAAAATAGAGGGTGGCCAAGCTGATCATACTAGACAATACCTTAATATCATACAACGAACAGCAAAAGTATTACAGCGCAACACTTAAAGATCAAAACTTCCTGTTTTGATGTCTGCAGCGCAACACCAAATGGTTGGAAAGGCCACCCGCACCATTATTGCAGCGCAATACTTGGAATTGTTCAAAGCAACCTTCTACAATGGTATTTGCAGTGCAATACAAAAGGATCGAGAGAACATCTGCTTCTGTAAAGTCTGCGAATGTCAGCCCAATATATTTATTACAACACAATTCATAAAGTTAGTCATCTTCAGCGCCTCCATTAGCACAGTCAGTGACTGTTAACAGATTTACATGACTTCTAATTGAGACTTTTGTAAGAGGGCGCTCAGCAAAACAAGCTACATTTAATGGGCATATCTAAAGTCTACTTAAGCGGCAACTCATGAGTAAATGAAGGAGGATAGAGGAAAACCACTGAGCATCAGTTTTGTGCCTATATTGCGTTGTTGTAGAGATTAGTACCATCCTGTGTATTACACTTCAAATTTGTAAAAAAACACATGAATCAATTAGTTATGGGCCTACAATGTCCTTAGAATAGAAGAAACATATTCAATGCGCCGAGATTGACTAATAAGGCCGACAAATATCAATACAGGAAGTATCTCTGAATGAAGGCTCCGAAAAGGAGAAGCGTATGGGTAATTTGCTGACATATTTTGGGACTTGCGAATAGCTACCTCAACCAATGCAATATAACGAGATGAACAAAGATAATCAGGAGTTCACTATAGTTCTCTTAGAGAACGCTGAGTTTGAGGATTCCCTTTTCAAAAGTGTAGTTTGCATCTTGTTTCTCAAGCTCAATAAAACAACAAGTAGTGTACTAAATACCTACAAAGTATCGTTGTGCACATATGAGCGGATCAGAGAATTCTGTGAATCAATCAAAGAAGCACTGGGAAAGGCTCTGGAGATCGAAATAGCTGAAAGGTGGGCGACAAAGCAATCACAAAGAATGCTAAACTATGCGACCTAATATCTGCTATCAAAAGCAGGCAAGGTCGTGTGATTAGAGATGGAAAAAACTCCTGCAGTATCAGTCTTGAGGAAGCTTGTACTGCTTGTTAAAGACTGGTACGGCATGATGAACCCGCAACACGAGGTATTAACTCATTTGAATCTCCCGACGAGCACACCCAGCCAAAGGCGGTGGGGTCATTAATGAATAAAAAAGGGTTACATGGAGGCCATTTTGACATGAAGCATATTCGCCCTCATTCCCTCCGTTACATATTAAGGGTATGAACCGAACGATAATTTCAAATTTATGACATGCGGACGGAAAGGTCACTGGGCTGGAGATCGAGAATGAAATTGGAGAGAAAGGAATGATTTTGTTCGCCATAGACAGGGAAATTCCAATGGCCCCTCAAACTTCATACAACAGACGATAACAGAGGGAAGATTATCACGTTCAATGAGAAACCGAGTATAAAACGCTCCAATAAAGACCACTCTCGCAATGCGACAGAGCCAGCGAATGACATTGTTTTGTTGGGAATAATATCTCGGGAGTTCCCCTAAATCCTAATCCTATATTCGATCCAGGAGTCCCTACATTCATTGGTGGAATAATAAAAGCACCGTTGCTATGCAATGATTTGGAGATTAACCTAGAACTCTCTCCTCATCGAGCAAATTACATGCACGGCTAGTTTAATCAATGCCTAGAACCCCAACTGATCGCGTGCTCTTGGACAAAATGCCTAAAATGGCCGGTAGCTGTACTGCTCTTACGTTTTACCTTGTCCATGGTAGTTCAACAATCATAGTAGGTCTCGATGTTGGTCAATATGCGACTTCAATCGACCTAATGTATACCATACCTAAGAGGTCAGCAGACCGCAAGACAAGACGCCGCGTAGGATCGAAACTGACATAACCAGTGAGATTAAGTTGAATCCCGAAAGTATACGCATGAGTCTTGAGATTGTGCTCAGGCCCAAAACACTGGTAACTTACTTGATCTAGCAACAACTGAAGGCTAATTTACAACTCTGTAGGCATAAATTTGCGAAGAGAGTACAAAGTTACACACAAGCACACTCAGATTAATTGAAAAAATTTATGCAAGCATTCAGGAATACTTGATAAGAGGCTGGAAGAAGATACTGACAAGGTGGCAGCAGCTTGAGAGATTTGGTCTAGCAAAGAGTTCCCACTAACCACAAAGAAAATCTCACTCACCCTCGTCAATCGAGCCTTCAATCAAGAGGCGCGAATGAACTTCATGTTTCCATACATTAGTGACCAGAAGCGTAATGTTATTGCGACTATAAGAGTGAGGCTTTACAAAATTAAGACGTCGAATGGAGAAGGGAGAAGATACAAAGACGACCGTTCAGTGCCAGATGCAAGGTCACCGGTTAAAGAAGCTCTTCCAAGTTCAAAGGTAGTAAGGAAGTAATAGATTTATCCTGGGTCCACGTAGAAAGCGGTATGTCTGTCGGTCTTTTCTGAAACAGGGTACAGAGAAAACTGCGGAACAAGCCAAAGTGGGGGTTTGTCAATTGTATAAGTTATTTTCTTTACATATTCTGGTACTGGTTACACAGAATATTCAATCAAAAGCCAAAGGAACATTAGAAATATTATCGAGAAACTGGAAATAATTTGGGTATACAGATATGCATCGCCAGCCGCAGTTTCCGCTGACGATTAATACAAACAGAAAACTTTCATTGCTTACCTGAAATCACGTAATATACTGTTCAAAACTCGTCCCTCTCGCTGGCATAACAAGACCGGAATTGTCGAGCAGAAGATCCGAACAATCAAACAGATAATATCCCGCACTAATCGCGAGATAAAATCAGCTAAGAAAGAAACTACCTTGTCAAGAGCTACATTACTCTCAAATTTGTTCTACGAGTCTTCCATTCTGAGCTCCTTCGAGCTAATACCTAGTCAAAAACTCAAAATA
Organism: Kappaphycus alvarezii; assembly: GCA_002205965.3. Taxonomy (NCBI): domain Eukaryota; phylum Rhodophyta; class Florideophyceae; order Gigartinales; family Solieriaceae; genus Kappaphycus; species Kappaphycus alvarezii. The sequence goes on from NADL03000758.1 coordinate 1,470,228, forward strand.
CTCAAAGTCCTATCGTCTAGCGTACTTGCGGAACTGCATGCGGTGCAAAATACTGACTGATACAGTTGCTTTACAGAAACTCCTACTTTCGAGATCACCCAATATTCCATACGAAACATTTTCCGGTCAGGCTAAAAGGTATGGGTCTGGTATGCATCCACAATTAATAATAAGGATGACCACTGGGCCGCTATAAAAGTGCTCGAGACACATCCACACTATTTAGAGGTACTTCTCTTTTTCAATGGAGTGCTGGCACATGACACGCCAATGAAAAAGGCTAACGAGGATGTCAGGATTGCACCTCAGTCAGAGCTCACCAAGAAATTGTTAACTTTTTCGCTTGTTGGGATATGAAATCTCACCCCAGAAGCGTTCATACCTCGGCAAGGTACAAGATGAGAATGCTGCCAAATCAGGCACACATGACAAAGGATCTCATGCAGGAGACTGATAGACCATCCATCTGAATTCAAATAGCTCAGCAGTATCAAGGATAGAGTCCTTGAAGATATTTAAAATACGGTGGGGACAAAACATTTACAGCCAGGAAGTTGAATTTTTTCGTCATCATGGATCATCGAGCAGGCATTTGACTCTGAATTCACCGAAAATTGGGCCGATGCATTTGAGGCGGGTGAAGAGAGGACTCCGTTTCACAGAGCTAACATTATCACGTCACACGTGGCGTATAAGTTGAAAACGGAAGAGAATTGCAAGGGTGAACGTAAGGCCAGGATTGTAACCAATGGTACCAAAGAAAACGGTAAATTGGAAAAGATTCCGCCAGGTACAAACTGGAATCAATCGTCTACTTCCCTCTATCCTTAGTATCATTGGCTTTTAACTGGCTGCCCTTTACGTTAAGGGAGCTAACCTACAAAGCGGACCAATTAAGCGAGGACTTTATGTGCGTTCCCCAAAAGAGTGGCGTAATAATCTCAAATACAAACGTGGTAAAGTTTGTCGGTTGACAAAGTTACCTTACGGCATCGTCAAAGCATGACGCAGTGGCAAAGTTGTGTTGATGAATGTACGTTAACATCCGGAGGCTTACATTACGGGCGGGGCGTTGGAAAAAAGATTACTTCGGAGAGATTTGAAAGGACTAATCTCACTTATCATACTGAAAATACAGAGGATTTATTCATGAGGGGGATAATTTATTATATTGATAAGTTCGCTACCCACATACAGAGGTAGTTCACAGAAAGCAGGATCGTAAGAAGTAAGCTCTTCAACTGTAATGGTTGCAAGATCAAAATTTACGGCTGGGGTAATATCAGTCCTTCCAAGTGGCATTAATTTGACAGACTGTGTCCCATCTCCATCAGCCGCATAAGAAGGAAAGAAACCGACTCTCTAGTCACAGATGAGAAAAAACTATTACATTCGCTAGCGGAAATACTGCTGTATCTCGGAAATGGAATGCTATCTCAAGCATCATTTATTATGTCAGTCATATAGCAGAAAATTATCTGACTTTGCGTGAAAAAACTCATCGACGCCAATAATATGCTTCGAGAACTACTGCGCCTCAAGACTGTAGTTATATTCCGCAGACTATTCAAGCCAACATGAATCCGGCTATGTACATTCACTGATGCTTGGAATAAAACGTCAAAAGACTACGGAAAAACTGGAATAATAAGTGGTTTACGGATCTCGAATGGAAATAGCGATGAAGTATTCCACCCTATCGACTGGACTAGCCATAAGCTGAAACGGGTACGCTACCTGTATTATGATGCGGAATTCATCTCAACAACAATAGACGATGACAGGGGATTCTTTTACAAAATGGCTCTTCAGAACGAATTCACAAAGTAAACTATAAGACATGAGCTCAATGTGTACAGCAGAGCTCTGTGAGATACCATCAAGACGCTTCACACTAGTGATGATTACCGACTACATCTAACGTTAAACTGTATGAGGAATATAATTGAGGCACGCGAAATCAATATGCTTAGAGGGATCCCCGGGACGGAAAATATCTCGTACGCATTAAGAAAACGCAACCTTGAGCTTTGCCAGAAATGGAACGAACTGTACACAAATAGATTGATGAACCTCAAGCTTTATAATGAATAATCGTTGATAAAAAGACGTAGATATGATCTACTTAAAGTCAAACCGAATAGATTATCAATTCAACTGGGAGAAGTGTGATATATAAATCCTTTGCAAGAACAGTTGCCGAATAGCTGCGACAGCTCTATGCACATAATTACAGCTCTTACACGTAAAAAGTGAATCGTAGTACAAGCAATGGAAGTGGCTACGGTTATGCCTTTTGTATCCAGAGACACATGATGAACGCGAGCATTGTTTATGCTTAAGTATTTGCAGCGCAATACTTTGATATCATGAAACGAACAGCAAAAGTATTACAGCGCAACACTTAAAGATCAAAAACTTCCTGTTTTGATGTCTGCAGCACAACACCAAATGGTTGGAAAGGCCACCCGCACCATTATTGCAGCGCAATACTTGGAATTGTTCAAAGCAACCTTCTACAATGGTATTTTCAGTGCAATACACAAGGATCGAGAGAACATCTGCTTCTGTAAAGTCTGCGAATGTCAGCCCAATATATTTATTACAACACAATTCATAAAGTTAGTCATCTTCAGCGCCTCCATTAGCACAGTCAGTGACTGTTAACAGATTTACATGACTTCGAATTGAGACTTTTGTAAGAGGGCGCTCAGCAAAACAAGCTACATTTAATGGGCATATCCAAAGTCTACTTAAGCGGCAACTCATGAGTAAATAAAGGAGGATAGAGGAAAACCACTGAGCATCGGTTTGTGCCTATATTGTGTTGTTGTAGAGATTAGTACCATCCTGTGTATGGCAATTCACATTTGTTTAAACCATGTGAATGGATCAACAGTACAGAACGTCTCCTTTATGTTGCATGGCCTATAATTTATTATGCAGCACACTAGGTGCTTCCTGATTACACAAATCTCAATTTGATACTGCACATTTCGGAGTTTTGCTGGTACTTCGCGCCAAAATAACCACAAATTTGTCGTCGCATTTGCTTCTGTGGTTGACGGTCAAAGCCGTGCGAGGTTGATTTGTGTACACACAAATTCACCGCGCTGCTTCCACGTCCCTCAACCCACCTTTACCTCTCCTGGCTTATACACCGCACCAACTTCTCCGTACATCGCTTCAAACTTGCCATGAATTGCCCAGGCCTCCTCGATTTACCTCTACACCTCCGAGCGATCCGAATCCTGAAAAAGCCCAACGCGCGCCTCACGAAGCACTTCAGATCTTATCCGAGAACTCCCTATGTCCGCCGTTTCCCACTACGTCTTCGCTAGCCCTACAACGCCCCCGGAAGTGCAATCCAGCTATTGAAGATCACACCACATCCCGAATGCACAGTGTCCCAGCCCCACCCCCTGGTCAGCCTCACAGCGTATTTTCACTTCTACCACACACGCTCATGACTCAAGACCGGACGCAACTACGGGTAACGCCGTCTTTTTCTCCACCAGCCCCGGCATTCACTTCAACACCATCTACACATCTGAATCTGTCCCGATGTCCGCTGTCAAACTTCCGACGCAAACTTTCAGTTCCCCCTGCCGTTGAGCTCCAGAAGGATGGGCACAAACTGAAGTTTTCTGGAGGAGCTAGAAAGTGCAGAAAGAAGAGTACGGAAAAGGACGGAGGGCGCTGTTACGGTTTTTCAACGCAGGAAGTAGACAACTTTTGGAACTCTTAGAAGAATACATGCCTCTCGTCAAGGAGGAATGCGACCACATCGCCCGCTTGCAATATGAAAGATAACCTGAGTACAACCGTACCATGGGAAGCCTGAGCGAAACTTTTCCTCCCTTTCCATCGCAAAGCTCCAACCATGGACCCGATCATCCCTCCAGATGTCGAAAAGTCGAACCGAATTCGCTACAGTATGACAGGGCGCGCGGATATCATGGAGTTAAAAGACTCAAGTGATGTCCTTTGCTCAATTTGAGTCCGGTAGCGAGGAACTGGAGACTGTTCCCATCGATGAAGACCAGACGGAAACGGAAGGATCACGTTCATCATACGGATCAAGCGGAAAAAAACCCGAAATCGCCGTGGCCCTACCGCACACGCCCTCTGGTTCGCAAAAAGGGTACCGAGGAGAGACGAAAGGAGCTCTACTACAGAGCTTATTGAGATCTGTAAGTTAAAGATGATTCAGAATCAGGCGAGGCTAGATGAGAAGAGACTAGGGCTTGGGAGTGTGAAGAAGAGAAAAAGTGGCTCCAGTAACTCCGGGAGGAGCGCGTCCGGAGAGAGGCCGAAAGAGAAGAGGACATAAAGAAAAGGGCAGCAGAGCATGCGCAGGACCGAGCAATAAAGGAGGAGGAGAACGGGCGACGTGACCGAACGATGGAGATGCTCATGATGTCGCTTGCTAAGAAGTAGTCCTTGAATAACTTTAGGAGAACAGTAGGTGATTTTATGCTACGCCCATGTGTGGAATATAGGATGATACGATTTCATTGATTCCGACAAGTCTTACCCGGAGTTTCAATAGGCGACCGATGGAAAGCAAAAATAGCTTTTGTTTACCTCTTTACTTGTACATAATTATGTCCTTGAGGCTACGAAAAGTCCCTAGTAATGCGCGCATACCCCACTCAGATGCTTGTCGTGCTGATGTGGCCTGGCGAAGGTGCACGGAACCTGGAGCATCTATTCCTGAAGACACATGATACTGTACCGACTTAATAAGAAATTGGTACTGTCCCTTACAAAAGGCGGAGTCCACCACAAACCTGCTGCTGTGTTCCTCATAGCAGGACTCCAGTTTGGAATGGTAATTTCCGCATTCACTATGGTAGAATCATGCATAGACCCCGGATCTTTTGTTGCGTTTGCAATGACGCATCCATTTGGAGAAAAATTAAAGACGCTACCAACGTATTGATCATGAGTCCATCCATTCTAGAACACGTTTTGGATTAGGATTACTGCTCCAAGAAAAGCTTTAAACCATCAGCCACTGCATAAACATCAGTTAGAGTAGAGTAATTTCTAGCAAACTCTTCTTGAAAGATGTCCATCTTTTCAGCTGTTGGCGTTCCGACGGTTGCATTGTCATCATTTTTCAGTGCCTGCAACAGTAGTCGCCTTTAAAAGCGAGGAAAAGCGAAAAAACGGATGAATTGAGGCCGAATGCATGCAAAAAAACCATACTGGAACTTCGAGTCATCCCTCTTAAGTCAGCAACAGACCCGAACATTGCAAAAATGTGAGAGACCTTGGTTTTCGTCCCGGTTGCTGAAGTATGGTTAGCATAACAGTGCTGAAGTAGGGAAGATTTAGAGCAAACAGCGGTACAAACTTGTTTAGGATATAATCGAAGGCGTTGTGGTCAAATCAAGTGAGATTGATTAAGGCTTGATCGCTTGCAGACAAGAAGAGAGTCACAGGGCTAGATTTCTGGGGAGCTTGTAGAGCTCGCCGAGGAATTCTTCTGTTGCAACGGCGGCGCACAGTCGCGGAAATACTGTGAGGGAAGAGCGCGTTCTCAAGTAAGCGTTCTCGAGTGTTTTCGGAAAGCAGAGAAGCAGGAGAAGATATAGATTGGCAGCATCAAATCGTGGAGAAAACAGAGATGGCTGGATTAATGTCGTCAAGAGTTATCCTGCCATCGAGACTTCATCGTTAGGAGTGTGCTCAGATGTACTCCCATTTTGAATACGCTGTAATCTGTGCTCGAATCGAGAATGGGAGTAAACAGTTTACCCTCATACTCATACTCGGTGTCCTTGCTAGCATGTTCTTGTGTCCAACACAAATAATAATCAGGAAGACCCAGTATCAGCCCCCTGCACTCAGCCAAATACATATGTGCGTGGGTTTAGCGTGGAAAGTCATTGAAACCCCTACCGAGGTACGGTAATATCTCCATGTTGCAGGGAGGTGACATAAAACAGTATTTTAGATGCCACACCCTCGGAGTCAGTGGCATGCTCAGGCTGCTGATGGGTCCAGTCTTCATTCCTCCCCTCGAGCATCCACTTTTAATCGTGACTGCGGCCACGCATTCTTCGATAACCTTTTATGTTGTTCCCGCCCCCCTTGGATGTCACCATTGTCCGCTCCCATCTTGCCTCTACACCGAGATCTCGCTAATTATGGCGCACGTGAGCTTCATCGCGCCAAAAAAATTGTATAATATTCAGCTGCTTTAATTTAAGAAGGCTTTGGCATCAACCTCTTTGTCATTCGCATCGACGGACAGATTGGAAATTTGGGCTTCGAGCTTTCTAAGATTCTACCAACTTTATGGCTAGGTATGTTATGAAACACCGTCGTTCTGTGTTTTATTCATTGATCATACGTTTCTCAACGTTCATCGTCCGCTATAAGGCTGTTATAATGAATCATTACAAAATCAGCATCCCTGGAGACAGTTCTCTATAGCGCAGTTGCCGATTCGCTCCATACGGACATAGCCGAATAGTCGAACCAATCAGTGTACGGTGCAGATACAGTTCAATCTAAAGATAGTACCTCCAGCAGCTGGGCTTGATAATTTCTGGCGCCACCCTAAATTTTACACTGAAAAAGTATTAAGAAAAGATCCCTTCTCCATAATAATAAACCATTGGGCTCTGTTATTACGAATATTAATTTTTATCACTGTTATATGAATTGAACCTTGCTGAGCCGGAAAATAAAACAATTAGTCCTTTACGACAGTACGGAAGGCGTTTTTGGAGAGTCTAAAATCGTCGCGGGAAGAAAACCTAACTTCCAAATGAAAGCATAAGATTTTTGGAGAGAAACCCCACACATCTGGCAGTCACCTGTTTTCAGTACCGTAGATCTCAGGAAAAAACGCTAATTAGGATGCAAAATTGGCAAATATTTTCAAGAAAGGGTAAGCCACAAGACAGTACCAAAAAAAACTGCTAAGAAAGGACCAATGTGAATGAAATGACACTTTCTATAAAACGGACCAAATTACTGGGAAAGAAATATAAAAAAGAGGCCTTATAAAATTTACAATAAATGAATATTACGTAACAAAGGAAACTCAATTGAATCCACGACAGTCATTGGTTCCTTTACTACTGAACCCAAAACTTCAGATCCCATCTGCATCGTTAATGGAGTTACCTTTCCACTTCAATCATCACACAATCTCTTTTGCCAGTGATATAACTGCTATGAAAGCGCACAGCTCTTTTCTGAATGCTTTGTAAAACATCAAGTCTGCGTCATCCTGCAGAAGAATATCAGAAAGCGCAACTGAAAATATCTTCAAGTTCTCAAAATCAGCCCTTCACGCTGGAGTAAGCGATCAACATCTGGGATACGACGAAGTGAATATGTCTCTTATTTTATTACTTCAAAGGGGAGTAGCAAAGCCATTTTATTCACAATTGATCAGGACGAGAATTTGGTGGCGCGTACTGCTTCGTTTCACGAGCAGAAGGACTTCATGAGCAGTTAAAGCATGTGGAACTTATCCAAAACGTACGGCGACGAAGTGATAGGAGCAGGGAATGATTCTAAATGACTGAGTCAAGCTCAGTTCTCTCTTCACTGGTTCAAAGTATTTTTGTCTCGTCACTCTGCAAAACTCAGTTGCTTTGTAGCGAGGCCAGTGGATCAGCTTTGATTGCTGTGTTTTAATTGATAGTATTTAGCTGTGTTCTTCTTACAGGTTTCGCTGGTATAAAATAAATACAGCATGACGCGTAGACGGCAAGTTTATAAACTCGATGAGACAGGGGTTTACCCTGGCAGGTATTTATGTGAAACGAAGGAAAGCGCTTGTCACAGAAGTCTGAGTTATAGCTGTTTTCCCAAGGGTCAACTTTCAGTACACGAAAAGAATTTCTATTCTCCCTTGTGTCAACGCGTATGGAGAATCAATCGCGCCAGCTGCGGCATTGAAGGGGATTCTGGGGCCGAGGCTCAGAAACTGGGCACATGCCGAGAGAGTGAGCAATTTGAATTCTCCTAGATGGAATGGGTTGTTGCGACGTGATGTTGGCAGTTTTGATGGTTTCATTTTCAAGAATTGGGTATCTATCATTGTTAAAGAAGTGCAAGGTAACCATCAAGCGCATGAATGGATAATTGTTTTTTATGATTAATGCCGCTGTCATTTATTGTCAAATGCTATCTTTTAGTTAAGGGAAGCTAGAAATAACTTCAGTACCCCTTTCTGTTCACACCAGCGACCGGTGGAGGCCTTTGAGTATATCAGTATTTGTAGATTTGAAGCACTACACCAACAAAGCTGTGATGAATACATCCTTGAGTGTTGGATTCCAGTTATCCTCAGGATTCACGAAGCTACACGAGCGCCGTAATTAGGAAGCTATTCAAGAGTATTATTTAAAAGATGCCAACAAAATGAGCTCTAGTGATAGTTTCGAAAAACCTGGACTTTAACCTCTAGATGCAGCGGCAGGATCAAGAATGAGAAAATATTTTCGAAACCAGGACGCAGAACTTGTCAATACAGAAGACCATAATGCTTGGTCTCGATACGAAGCGGAATGGAGCACCGTCCTCTTCTGATAAATTTGTTTTCGTCGACACCGCCTTTGGGGTGGAGCTATCCCGTTGGGATTTCATTCTCCTATTGAAATCTTTAGGAGAAAGGAGACGCGCTGAGAAAGCAGAAAACCAGCTGAATTTCGAAATACGTAGATCTCAAGAAGAAGTGGAGAAATCGCGTAGGAGGGTGTGGATGGACGCGATTGCGAGGTCGGAAGCATAACACCACGTCCTGCTACACGGTAAGAAGTTTGCTTTACCTATTAAATGTAATTAACGCCTTTGGGTAATTGGAAATCGTTTAGAGGAAAGAAATTTTCTTATAAAAAGCTAGGTAATTTTTTTGCAGTGCTGTCATAAGGTGCGTAGTTGTTGCATACAGTCTGCAATCTTAGACTGGCGAAATCACTGAGATCAGTACTGCTGCTGAATAGACGCAGTTTCCTGTCCCTACTATTCATATGGAACTATAAATGCTGGACTTAACTACCTCAATACACTTAATCACTGCCACAGTTCCCATCCGCAGTGATATGAAAAAATTGTTGCGAGAAACGAAAAATTGTTTTAACCCCACAATTTGAACGGAAGCGCCACCCAGTGCCCGGACTCTACTCCCCTAGACGACCACACGGCCTCACCGACTGGGTTATTTCATCTGCGATGGAAAGACAATGCGGCAGCTGAATTGGAATACATCAAATTTCTCCCTGCACACTGAGCAGTGAGTAAGTGAACAATTGTACAGTAGGTGCGACTTCGTACAGGCATATTTCGATGATTTTTACTCAGCGCTGTCGAGTTAGAGAACAAAGTATAGTTTTTCAGGAATATTTGAAATTATAACCAAATTTAAGGGCCTTTTTAAAATTCGACGAATTCGCGCTGGAAACGCACTGTCCCGCAAATAAAGTACTTGGCTTTTATTTTTTAGTCGCTTTGTTTTTCGTTAGTACCGGATGGGGAATTTATTTTTTTCTTTTTGGGGGGTAAGAGTCCCGCGTTTGTTTTGTTTCCAATTTTCTTTATATTTCTTAACTAATTCAATAATAGGCTGATTGTTGTCTGCTCTCTCGAAAGACAAGCTTCTTAAGGTGTCTCTTACTCATCAGAGAAGTCTTCAATTGAATCATCTGCATGACGGGAGATCAAAATTTTCCATCTGACTCTGTCGCTTCGTTCATCCCCTTGACCGCTCTCTTGCGCATCCCGCCTACCTCTTGAACCTCTATTCATTAGAGACTGAAAATATATTTCGAAACCCAGTAGCAAAGTGCCTCCCCCTCTTTATTCGCGCTCTTTCTCTCAAGGGCTGTGGAGATCCTTAGAGAAACCGAGAAAGCTCTTTTACTTTCCTAAGGTAATTTTCTGGAATTTATGGCGGAAAAATCACGGCAGATCCTTGTAAGGGACCTTGTAGTTAAAATTTATGTAGAAACTGTCCTGTAGAGGCACTTGAATAGTGGAGATGTGAGTTCGGAGCTATGGATTGAGATATGGGCTGTAATACGGACGAGATCTTGAGTAGTCATATTCATCCACTTCTTCAGTTAGTGGATTCCTCGGGTACTTAGTTGCTGTGATAAACGGGTGTACAATTCCAATTATCTTATTCACTAGTATATTTCGCATTTAGTTACTTTATTTTATCCCGCTCTATCTGTTCTTCTTCCTTTGTACGCAAAACCTGGAATTAATTATGATACTCTCGGGTGCGTAGTGTCTTTTTAATCTTACCACCCTACTTGGTCTGCCATTGTTGCTTCGATATTTGCAAGAAAATTAGGTCTTTACTACATGAATTACCCCTCGGAACAACGAGATAGGCATCGTGAGTCCTAAGAGAAAATAAAGACTGCAGTTTATTGGATATTAACCCGATGAAATTGGATACTCCCACCGGAAGTTTAGAGAGAATAGTTACATCAGTGCCCCAGTGGCCGGATTTGGTCCTTGTACTTGGTCTATCTGGGGCTAGGGGTAGTTTTGGCGCAATCAGTTCCATACCACAGTTACGCATAGAGAATGAATAATTTTCAAATTTAGAAAAACAATAGCTAAACCATGAAACCATTGAAAAGTTGCTGGTTCAATTATCACACCTCAAATTTAACAATAAGGCTACGATTGACTGTACCTCGCTCCTGACTGGCAGTGGATCTGGTATTTTCTTCTCTTCTTTCGTAATCAACTAGTGAACTTTTAGCATAAAACAAATTTACGGGGCTATTGGCTCTAAAGTATCTTTGAAAGTGTCAAAGTAGGAGTGTCTTTATATCCGGAATCCCTGGACCCAAAGAGTTGTTACTCTTCTCTTAAACATTTAGCAGAGCCCAGCTCCGATGATGTGACCGACTTATCATTATGGACCACTGCAACGCCAGAGTCACTACTTTGCTCAAAGTAACGATATAATATGGCTTCGACTTTAGGAATTAGAACAATATTACACAAGAATTATCACAAGGGTGAGTTATCTACCCAGAAAATAACAACAAGATTTCAACCTACTGATCTCATTAAACAAACGGTTTCAACTTTGTATCAAACTTTAAACACCAATAATCCATAATTTCAATTAAGGTGTGGTTTAAGATGATGCTAATTTCTTAAAATTCTTTCCTGGTTGCCCGAGCCGTCTGAATAAACCAAAACAAAAGTTGACATATATATCATCAGGATCGAATCCTGCTGGCTTTGATCAAAAGATTTTTCATAGACTACTTCCGCATCTTCGATGAATACAGTGATACAGCCGTGATGAAGTTATGCACATTGATAGTAAAGATGAACTATATGTATGTCAATTAATTTTTACCGAAGTGTTTTCTGATACAATAATTCTCAAAACAATCAAATTTTTTTCGAAGATATTGTTCTCAAACTACACCGTTATTATCTAGGGATCAATCCCATCATGATATGCATAATATAGTCAATCTGGAAAAAAGAATCAAATCGGGAAGATATTCAAGCAGAATTCAATCGTTACAACCCATAACCTTATGCTTATCTTTACACAGACAATGGTACTGCTACTATGCGTCAGCTGCGCACCGCAGAAATAATTACTAATCTAGATTATAGCTACCCAAAAGTAAGGAGTCCGCCCCAATTTGAAAATATTGACAGCAATATTTCCAACATAGGCGCGAATATACACTGCTGCTACATGAATGATGGTGAGAAGTTTGGTGGGACAACGAATGAAAAATCTAAATGTTTCCATCACCCAGTACAATCGTAAATGCAACATGAACATTATTTACTCCAAACATATGATTAATTTTATACTCTAAATGCTTAGTGGTAGCGCCCGCAAATTCAACTATTTGGATTTGATCTCTATCAAGGATTGGCATACTATGGTCAATGCATTGCGAATAATTTTCAACATTTCGGTTCAGATGGCTAAAATATGGGAAGAGTTTCTAGATTTACACATCAATAACTTTATTCGAGATGGTTTCAGTTGTGGTGATTCTCTTCAGCAACTCGCTCACCGTATAGAAGATTTGGTCCCACAGTCCCCTTGCTTCCGTACCGGTAACCGTGAAAAGTCTAGTGCTTTTACCATGTCGTAAAAATCTCCATTTATTCTGTTAGAGGAATCCTACAGCAGTGCTTCATACAAGACCCAAAATAAAGCGACTACATAAATTTTTTTGGCTCCTTTCTGCCGTCAAAAGCCAGAAAATACTTCAAACCTTCAATTCCATAGGTTCATTGCTAATCGTCGGGTTCTTGTCCTCAGTTTTATGTTAAGTACTGTTGGCTCTTCTGGACAATCTATATCCTTTGGGTCTATGATTCTCCAACAAATCTCTGCCAAACCGGTCTGTCAGACCACCAAGATACTTTCTCTCACTGGGCTGAAAGAGGAATCAGGTCCATCTGACGACCGGTTGCCGCATAGTTACTAACACCTCTCCTTTCATTTTCGTAGTACTTCTGGTTCGTTAAACTTTCGGGGCTGCTTCTGTGCATTGTACTACACCCTATATTATTAAACTGGATATATCTTGACCACTGCGCGATATTTATTTGGTACCTTATGTTGACCTATATGTTCTGCTTACACAGAATGGTACTGCGCTCTCATTTACCTTCAGATTTTGCTGCCATTAATGTAACTAGTGGCCTGCAGTGTACTATTGTACTTCAATCTACGGTCTTGCAAAAATTACGAAGTCAACCGGTTGAGAAAGTCTATTTAACCGCCCGTTTTTGTTACCATTGCTCCCTTCTCCGGTCCCCGAGTCGTCGGTTGTTCTCATGCTTCGCTCCCTACATTCATCTATTAAAACATAACTACAAATAATCTCTGTAATCTCATTCTTTAACTCTCACTGTTTTTTGTACAAGCTTTTCTGTATCTCCCTCACGTTACGTCATAATTCCTCAACTTTATTTCTCTTATATTCGCTTCTTTCTTGCATCAACCTTTTGATCGCTCTCATGTTTCTCTCATTTAAATCGCATCTTTCTCATATTTATTTGAATCCAAAATCCTTTGCCACTTTTGAGGTTGCTATATCAGCAATCAACATATTCTTCCCTCTTGTGAACGAAATTGCCATGAGAAGTATTTACCAATATTTTCATGTCTCAGAGATGTTCCAATGACCCGCGATTGTTCGGAAACGCACATGCGCTCCTGAAACTGACTTTTCAAAGAAGAACGGACCATAAGACTGTCATTTGTCATAGTACTAAGAGAAGTCATGATGCATGACGTTTTATCTTTAAATGTAATTTATTCGAGAAATTGCATGTAATTGACTCAGAGGAGAGACACGAAGTGAGCCAATATTACTCAATATGACCCCATAGAAATGATTCAATCATCTGAACACAGGAGAGGTCTAATTATCCGGTTAACGGGAAGATACAGTTCACTATCAACAGTTTAAGTATCTGGAGAGTAGTATCTTGTGTAAAGGTATCAATTTTGAACATTTAAACAGCAAGTCATCTTACGAGCTACCGCTGGTATTATAACTTTGCGTCACGAATCCAGCCTATTCAGCTCGAACAGGCGGCGAATGTGGCTAGAGTCAGGGAATAGCAGGGGACTACCAACTTCCCCGGCGAGATACTCTTCCAGTATTTGACAAAGAAAAAACTGACGTCACCCGTTACTTTTGACGATACCTAAATATTTATCATGATTAGAAATGGGATTCAAGCACCCAACCAACTCCTGAAATTGCTTTGTTCCTGAGTCGACTCAAGGCACCCTCCTAGATTCTATATCTCTTTCGAAGCAGCCAATTACTATAATTACGATCCAAAACCAGCGTACGTGTTGTTATACCCATTATTGGTGATAAGTACCTAGTTTTCTTTAAAAAAGCTTTGTGCTTCCAAATGGATAATTTAAAAACTAAAATTCGTACGTGCAGTAATGCACAGTGCATGTAAAAAACGTCCTCAGTAGATCCACGAAGCATTTTGAAGTGAAGCATAAATTATTATGCAGTGCGGCTCTCTACTATTCTACTTAAACGCTTCAAATATTTCCAGACAGCATGAATATGTTTGACAGCCGTTTCGTTACATGACAGATACCTGCAAAACATTTCCTTTTTTCAGACTCCCGAACTATAAAAGAAGAGAACGAACAATATTAAACTCTGTATTGGGCATTGCTCTACTAATTTCAGCCTTTTAGCGTAATGGAAATGAATGGAAAAATGAAGAAAATATATTCAATCCTATATTTACTCAACACATAGTTTAATTATAATCAATTTATTTTGTTTCGCAGGAAACCAACGAAATGTTACGTCACTTGTAAGTAATTTATACTCCACACACCTTAATTTTTAGAACTATGCTCATTATAGACGGTACATAGATAGCTCCACAAACGTAACTAATTACAATTATTTGAATGTTTCCTGAATATTTTCAGGTTTGCAGCAAAAGAGACAACATAACAAGAATAGATTAAAATTAAATAGATAAAAGATCAATTCCTTTCAAATGAGGGTTTTTTTGAGATGCACAGTTCTCTTACGAAATGAAAATGAAGTATTTCAAGTGTAGACTTAGAAAATTGTGTTGTGACAAAAAGATTGGACCCAGTCCTTATTATTCAGTATTGACCATAATAATTACTATAATTTTTCGTTTCAAGAAGAACTGGTGACTCACATCGGTGCGATGAAACCTAACCTGAACTACGGTACTTTAACAGATATGTCATGAGGTACTAAGATATAGTAACAGATTTTTGTATTTTATGCCTTCCAACTTCAACTAAAGCGCTCCTCCGTTCTTTTCCTGTACGTTATTTACTCATCATCTTGGCTTGAAAGCTGGATTAAATCTTTCTTCTATTAGTTTCATGTACAGTTTATTAAGCGTTGGCTCGCATAGCGTTTAACGCTACATCGTCCTGTCGCTTTGCCGGAAGTACCTCCTGAGTATTCATTTCCTGAATACTCCGATATGCCTTCGTGCCCCACTGAGACAGTTGCTGCAGTCACATACCGTCCACAACCGACAAAATTACTTTGATCATAATTAGCAAAGTTAACACCTGAACAGATCAAATTCTTTGGCTTTGTTGCTTTATTTGATAAAGAAAGCAGCGATTGCGGTTTGAAGACATATAAAAGAGAAACACAAGTGTGAATCGTTAAAGGCAAAAAGAGAGCAGATGAGACATTGACTTAGCTTAAATACGTATGTTGCCCACATAGTAGTATGCAATGGAAGTTTTGGTGACGGAGAGGGCTCAGTGAGGGGATGTGTGAATTGAAAGATTATTCTGGACCTCATTTTGAATATCTCTGGAGTCGTTGGTATGGATACCATGAAAGAGCCCATTGAAATACGTAGAATCATTCGCAGTGAAGTTCATAAAAAGAGGAAGGCTATCTGATACTATTATTTTGGAATGCGTATGGGTAACCTCAATAATCTCTGAGATGACCGAGAATTATATACTATTTCTGAACAATTTCCCCCTTTTTCCTCTATTGTGTTTTTCAGTTTTATTCTTGCTTTTGATTTTTGAATTATTTTTGTACTAAAAATAACTTAAAATTGACTAACGGTGGTCCTGTAAGTAAAGAGTTCATCAGAGGGGAAATATGAATAAATTATTAGTAACTCTCAGTCTGGGTGAAATTGAGGGATCACTTGTGGGCGTATGCCAAAGGGAAACTAGGAATTTTGAGGGAGGCTTACCTTACCGCCCTCTTAATTGCGATCTGGGGTTTTACGAGTACCCTTCTGAGTACAGGAAGGTTGACCGACTGGGCTATTTAATGGGGCTATTAGTGTCTAGCCTGCTCTTAAACGAATGGTAAAACGTGCTGTAGTTGAATTCTCTGCGCTCTGAATGCCTCTGTAAGGTTCTTTTGTGACCGTCCGAGTCTACATGAAATTTTAATTGGTTTTCAATACAACAATTATTATCAAAAACTGCGCAAAGGAACTTATTTATTTTCCTTTTGGGTCGCGGGGTTCGCGAAGGGGTACATTGTAAGGTTCAACCTTTCAGTTAGGCGCTGTAAGGTGGTGGTAAGGGAAACAATGTATGCTCTTCGGGTAATGGGCATGGTGCGAGAAGCGGAAGGAGATAATTGTACGCGAGCATAGGCGCAAAAAGTTGAAGGCACGGTAGTATACAGTTAGGATGATGTTTTAGTCTTCTGGCGGGCTCTAGACTGGTGACCGTAAAGTTTCTTGAACGTTTTGTTGTCTTGGAAGCGGGTTGATGTTGGAGGATCTCTGCTCGAGAGGAATAACGATGAGATAGATCTAACACAAATGATCCAGCACCCGATCTGGGTTGCGCAACGATAGCTGTATCGAACTGGCACAAGAATTGATCCGAAAAGCTTGACGTGGAAGTGATGATTTCATCTACTTCAGAAAGCGCTGAGGAGTCCGCGGGGAGGCAGGGCAATCGTACAGCTCCGTTTCTTCTTCGATCAACGAGCGTTTTTGTACTGGATCATTAAGGTATATTAGTACGAAACCAGTCCTTTCCGCAGATTCCTGTTTCCTTCATTACTTGACTTCCTCGCTTTCAACTCAGTCTTCCTACTTTGTCATTTACAGAAAAGATATCCTAAAAGTTTTGTTCGTCCTTTTTCGAATTTCGAATAGACACCTTTCGACTCGTGATCTGCTTCGTGTTCCATATTCAGTTCCGATATTTTATCAAGCAGATATTTTCTGCCTCGAATGCATGCAAATTCAAAGCCGCAACATCGCTTGTCACTTTTTATTCTGCCAAGGTCGCAAAACTTTTTGAATATATTCCCTTTTTAAGTGCGATAGCCATGTCGTTGAAGCAACACCACTGCCATCAACCATTTTATCGGCTTACCCGTTCAGTCCTCAACATGAACAGGCTCCTCCGTCCCACCATCGCCTAATCAACCAGAGTACGCCGTCCTATCACCGGTCTGGCTTTGACGGCAAATGGGTCAATTGACTAGGATGAACACTGCAGAAGGATGGACTACAATTCCGTCCTTAAGTGGGTTCGCCGTCAATTTGTGGAAGAGTTAAAGGAATAAGGATAGGAAGAAGAGGCAGAGGATGCAAAGGTCCGTAGGAGGCTGAGGCAGATGTGGATGTATCCGAAGATGAAAAGGACTGGGTGCCTTCGTGGGAGCCACTTTTGTACAACTGTGCGGTAGCTGCAGCAGAGGACAGAGGTAATAATAAGGATTTAATCGTAACCTCAGACTCCCCTTTTGGAGATTGAACGAACTTTGAGGAGTAGTGAAGTGCGCTGTGCGCAGTTTTTCTCTTGTAGGTGTGAAATAACGTCATTAAACGATAAAAAACACACACACACACCAAGATTTACAGAGTGCTTGCCGTCCCTCTTTCTCTTTAAGCACCCTGCGGTGCAGTGCCTTAATCAGGCGATGGCGAGGAGTAGTTTTTTGGGGGAAGATCATGGGTGATTTCTTGGACGGCTGGACATTATAATAGTCCTCCGAGTTGGAAGAACAGGCTGGGATCTGCGTAATGATGGAAATACGAGAAGAATCGAGTCCAAAGAATCGTGGACACCTGGAGTGAAATATTGGACTATAAAGATATATTAGGGAATATTTGTATATAGACGCCGCAGTCCGGAGCGCCACGTATGAGTAAATATCACGGATAAACACTGAAATGGGTAGTATAATGTGGGATTAGTTTGGTTAAATAGAAGGGGACCTCAGGTGTATAAACGTGGCTATAGCCAAAGTTTCCGTTAGCAAGGTTGCTGCAAAGGCGGAAGTTGAGAGTCAAGTTCAGAGCCAACACCTGCGTGGCTGACTATTCTGTGGTCCTAGTGGCCAGATAGGTACGACTAATAGTTAGCTATATTAGGTTTGTATACGACAGCGTGGAAGGTAAACTCAATGTCAGCTGATTAATAGAGATCCAAGTCAGAGATGAGTAACATCGCCACGTGACCTGGTAGATGGCTTTCTCCTGCGAAAAGACTAGGTACAAGTTGGGGGCCGAAGGGTTCGTAAGACGCTCCCTCAGGCCCATTGGGGTGAATACATCGTTCCAATACCGATAGTGGCCAGTAGTCGACAGAAATGACCTTGCTCTACATTGCAGTACTTGCAGGTGGCTGTGGTATGGCTTGTAAAAAATTATCAAAAACAGCACCAAAATCTGCCCATCACGGGACAGTACAATATGATTGCCAATTGCACAAAATGAGGGTCATGAGGAGGGTTTGAAGTTTGTTCATATGTTCAGGGAGGCTATCTATTATTCTTGACAGTTCGACAGAATTTGTAGGCACTGCATTGGGGAAATTGAAAATTTGCAGGACTTTTCGGCCCTGATCCCTAGTACAAAGATTAGGAATAGTACAGTCCGCTTAATTGCTTAAGCCACACCCTAGACGGCCCATTTTTCCACTTCAACTCATTTGCATCTTCGCCAAAAGCCCGCATTCCTATGCAAATTTTCATTATGAGTTCTAATATGTTTTCAAATTCTTACAATATTAAACAGACACAACGTTCTAAGTAAAATACTGCTACCGGACGGCACAACGGCGCAAAATTAATTAGATCCCAATAGAACTGAATGGAAACAGGGCACGCAATTAAAAAGTAAAGCCCACTAAAATTATACAGGACATAAAAACTGCAGTCTTATTTTAAACTGCATCAAGGTCACAGCCGAAGAAACCTTTAAACTACATCAAAATGGGTCACGGAAAAGAACTCACAGATTACGAAAGGGGGCAAAGAATTGCCTTCCCCAACGATTTGATATCAGATCGAGAGATTTTGTGTATCATTTCACGAGATCGTAACACACTGGGGCGTTTCCTCAGAAATATAGCGAAAGGAGAGGCTCAGAACAAGAGCCCGCAAATCCCGCGAAATTTCAGAATCATCAAAAAGAAGGGTTATCAGAGAGAAATCGAAGGGCCTTTAAGTCCGATCTAAATGGGAACAACGCTAAATTTTTTAGTAACCACGCAGAGGGGGCAGTAAATTTTATCAGGCTGCGAACACCTGAAATATCGCAAGATGAATAATGCTCCAGCAATGAGCATAGGTCACCGGGAGGAGTGGGCGCGAAGGGATATCAGCAAGGGTGATAGCTTCTGGATCAAAGTGATTCTCTCGGAATAAATAAAGTTTAATACGGATAGAATCGATGAATTCAGTCACTAATGGCATGATTTGAGAAAAGAGCCAAAGTGCTTTCCTACACGTCAACACGGCGGGTTCCCTGATCCCTGTAGTCTCTGATCTGATTGTATGCGGTGATAAGATGAATTCTGCGGCGAAGTATTGCAAGGTTCCCATTATTGAGTTATTACTTTTTTCAGCCGAAGTTTTTGAGGAGCAAAAAAGTCTCTTTTCTCATTTCGCGTTAGACTCGTATATAGGTGTAGAATAAGTCTATTTGTGTCTTCTCTTGGCCCGCGAGATCCACCGACGCAAATATAATAGAAAACGCCTAGGGATATCTTTGATGAAGGTTTATAATCGAGGCAAAAAATATGATAACGTCTACTATTTGAGGTGGTTTGAGTGAAGCCCAGAGTACTATTAAACCTGACTTAACCTTAATACTATACCTTAATATACCCAAGAGGATGTTGGCGACGATTGATTCGAAAAAAGGGGACACCAAGTACTAGTTCCATGACTTTGCAAGTATCGGAGTTTAATTTATTTAGCAACCAAATAGTAAATTTAAAGAATTTTCTTGTTTGCTGTATTTCTGTGCATCATTTTTATAATTGAAGTATATATTTGGATTCAGCACGTCATTTTACTTAATGCTCTCTGTAGTAGATATTTTTGATTTCTAGAGGAAATTTGACGCACCCAGGGGGTGGAGCTAACCCTATTCTGTGAACTTTTGATCTAGATAGTTATCCTGATAGTATATAATGCTATTTTTGTCATCCAAAGGATTCTCGTTAGTGCATTTTAAAGAATTTGGTATTTTTTTAGAGACCATGGTTAGCCGAAAATTATATATAAGCAGAATAATTGCATCCTATAGGAGAAGGCAAGCAAGTTAAAAAGCAACCTCAAAAGCAGATCCAAATAGTTGGCAAGTTGAAAGTCAACTATGCCCTAAGCAGGATTTCTTTCTCGTTATTCACTGAGCGTAGGTGGTATACTCTGCCCCTTCTATACTCTTTTGTAGCCCCTTGACCCCCCTTCCTTATCCCCTTTGTGTTCCAACAACTATACCTCAGTAACACTTTTGTGGCATGCATAATCTTCGTTCTAGAATAATTGGTTCCTCGAATCTCATCCTCTCTGGTTTATTCCTTTGAAAGGCGTCAAAATACTCCGAAAAGACAAAGACGTGGAGAGGTTGCTCGGGAGAAAGTCAAGTAGTAGCCAGTATTAACTTCGGCGATAACGCGGGGGTTTTCAAAGACGTTTTTTCGTGACTTTTATGAAAAATGAGTGGAATAAGAGCGACATTCGGACTAGGATACTTCTCTAGAGGTAATAGTCAAGTGTTATAACAAATAAAGGGACACCAAAAACTTTGAAGTGAATTTAGTTATTGATTCTATACTCTAGCGATGGCGAGCAGCAGAGACAGCAATGAAGTGAACAGAGATACTGCTACAAAGGTAGAGAGAGAGATTGTGAAGAAGGCAGCTCTGAATGAAGGGAATG
Organism: Kappaphycus alvarezii; assembly: GCA_002205965.3. NCBI lineage: Eukaryota > Rhodophyta > Florideophyceae > Gigartinales > Solieriaceae > Kappaphycus > Kappaphycus alvarezii. The sequence continues at coordinate 1,490,921 of NADL03000758.1, forward strand.
GTCCTGTTGTACGCAATTCCTGTACACGTGCAATACCGAACGCATCGCCGAAATCCCCCAGTCAAGCAACATGCTTGCGCTTGTATTACAACCGCCCGTGAGGCTGTAAGGCTGAACACTGTAGCCTCGGATATACAAATCAGATTGAGAGGCCCTAGCGGAAACAATCAACCGTCCCATTGAAGAAGCAGATATTTTTGCTGTAGTGAAAGGGGATAGGCAATGCAGTGTTGATGTCTTTTCTAACTTAAGCTGCCCTTCAGCAGGGCTGTCAAGCTCAGCTCTAATAGAAAAAACCCAGTTCATTCTGCCTCTATACAGCTTTCAGCTACCGGCCTACAAAAAGGGGTGTAGAGCCCCTAATTTCCTATAATCTCAATAGCGTACCTGTTCTCTAAATTTAGAAGGACCTCGAAACGCCTTTGGTTACAGATCAAACCCAGCGAAAAATCTGAGCCAAAATTATCATTTCGTCTACTCAAGCATGTAAAACATCTCTTCATATCATTACTATGTCCTGTAAGAATTTGTCAAATTCAGAACATCTTATCATAAAAGAAAATATTGATAGCGATGGTACACATCTATGAACACCCCATCTTAACTCAGCTTTCAACCGTAAGGCTTCCAACTTCCAGTTGGGTGCGTAATTTCCTAAGTGAAGCTCCAGGCAATGCCTTTTTCATTATATCGACGATCATTTGTTCAGATGGGCAGTGCTTGACAGTAATAATATCATCTGAAACAGCTTTCCTTATCAAATAATATCCAGTGTATATATACTTTGGCTTCTTTTCTGCCTATGACCACTCGATGTTAGCCGTAGTTTCTCCATAATAAGAGTTGGTGTAGAATACTGCTATGGTATTGCAGAAATATACAATACGTACTCCATCGACTAATTTCACACACTCCGATAAAGCTATTTACTCAGCTTCACACGAAGACAAAGCGACCCCAGACTGTTTTATCTACTTCCAGATGACTGGGGTGCCATTTACCATGACAACAGTTCCGCTCGTATATCGTCGTTTCTGATGACAGCTAGCCCACTCTGCGCCAATATAGCCCACAATCTCAGCGATACCAGCTTTTTCACAAAAGTCAATGTGCCAACCAAGCTCGATAGTTCCTTTCAAGTACTTAAAGACCCTCTGTACCTTACTCCAATCATGGGTAGGTCTACTTGATATTCGACCAAGTAATCCCACCACGCGCGTATACCAGGCAGTGCAAATGGAAAAAAACAGTAAACTTCCGACTACCGCCTCATATCTGTGTCTTCCTTCAATTTTCAGGACTCGAGAACTACTACAGTCCATTAAATGTTGTGTTTTCATGTTTTCAACAATGTGGCTGTTTTCCATACCACATCTCTGCAACAGAACCTATATAAAGTGTGACTGTCGCATACAAAGCTCATTTCATGCCAAAAAAACTCAACTATAAAAAATGACTTTACTGGCCCAAGGTCATTCACCTCGAATCTGGATGCCAAAATTTTCTTCAGCATATAAATAGAGTAATAAACTTCACCCATGACAATTATGTCGTCCATATAAAGAAGAATCCATACTTCAGTGTCTCCAAACCTGTCTATAAAAAATCATCCTCAACTCTCACCTGATGAAGACCTAATTACAAAAGGCTTTCAGTCAAAACATAAGCCATATTTGTGCAGCTTCCTTAAGCGTGTAGAGTGCCGTGATCAATTTAAGACCAGTAACCGGTCCATTTTGATAGGCATGCCTTGTGGCAGTTTCACATAAATGTTATTGTTAGGATCGAGCCTTCCATGAAGGGACGCATTTTAACATCTAGATGATTCACTGTACGGTCGCGACTAAGACGGGAAAGTGCGAGTCGTACTGTACACAAATCCACAACTAGGGCTTATAAATCCTCCACATACCCCAGTGAAACTCTCTAACCACAAACCATGCCTTGTACTTATTAATAGACCATCCGGTTTCCTTTTAAGGGCTAATATAATCTTGTTATCCAGCATTTTTGCGTTCCTTAGTAACATCCCTGCACTATAGGTACCTCCGCTCCAAGTATTGTTCATTTATTTGTCAATAGCCTGTCCCTACATTTTTCTATCAGGGGTTTCTATGGCTTCCCCGATATTGCGCGATATTTTATTACGAATTTTAGTGATCAAACTAACCTCCTTAGGGGGGTAGTGTGTCAGTACCTTTCAATTTGTTCAGGCTCGGCTCTCCGTGGCGATCGGTGCCGTAAATGACTCATCATCTTCGACAACAAACCAAGTATTATCAATACTCTGCTTTCGTTCATTGGGAAAAGAAGTACCCTCTGGTTCATCTGTGAGATATAATGTTTATTGGCTTACTAATCAAATTCAAAGCTTCACAAACCTCTGACGCATGTCGTCACGCCCATTCTCGGCCGTTAAGATATGCTCGTTAAACAGAACGTGTCTGGCACGTATGATACGATTGTCCTCAATATCCATACCCTGTAGTTACAGTGCCAAAGGCTACTTATCAATATGCCTTTCTGGAACCTCGGTTCCAACTTTTTCTTTTCTGATACGTTGTTTGGAGCCAAACCTCACATCCAAATACGCGAAATCCTCCAAGCGTCCAGTTTATCTTTTGTCCATGCTTCGTATGGGGATTTACCCTTGAGGTGTTTAGTTCTAGTACTTTCTGTGCTTCATTCGCGGTCACTTCTGTCTCGCCCCAAAATTAATCAAGCAACCCTGTATGTATGAGAAGAGTCCTGGCAGTTTCCATGACAGTTCTGTTTAATCTTTCTGCCACAATATTCTGCCTTGGGGTGTAAGGAGCACAACACTCCATTTTATACCCGGATTTTCTAACTTCTGCTGGAGTATCATATTCCCCTCCGTTGTCAGAGTACGATGCCTTAATTAGGCAATTAATTTTTCGCTCCAGCTTAGCCCTGACTAATCTGGAAACATGATAGAACCTTTTTTTGCTTTTCATCAATCAAACCTCCTTTTTCTTTTATGAACATCATTAAATGATACAAAATTATCTGTTACCACCAATGCTATCAACTGACATAGGGCCGCAAACGTCTGCAACCGGGACGTCACCTGTTTTCTAATTGAATTACTGCGGAGTGCTAGGGTCAGCTTAGATTGCTTCCCAATACTACGTGGAGGGTGTTCCACTTCCCGTAGCACCTTGGTCTTCATATCCAACCCTTGGACTGCATTATTGTGTGAAATTTCGTTAATCATGGTTTTTTCCGCCATAACAGAACTTTATATGCCATAAATCAATACCTCTCGCTCGTTTTCCTGCCAGATTAGCTTGCTCAGTGTGCATGAAATTATCTATACGTACAAATCATTTCCGAGTAACCCATGACAAAGAGCACGCCCATTCCGAGCAATCGTACAAGATTCCTTCCCAAACGAAACATTTTATCCTTCCGCGTCGTACTGGGGACAGAAAGCAGATTGCTTTCAAGAGTAGAAATAAATACTTATTGCTTAAGCTCAAGTGACGTAGCACTTCTAGAGCGTTTTGCACACATAGTAACGACCGATTCCATTTACTTGCTGAAATACCTCGTCCATCATCCGCCTTGATTGGTCGTGCGCGAAAATTTCTCCAGCAAGGTGAACATGTCTTTATTTTTGATCATGTGTATACTCGAACCTTAATCGATCAAAATCAAATTATGATTCTGATCACCGGTATGAATAATCATAGCCTTCTTCACATCTAAATTCAACTTGACCTCAGTTCTTTGTGCGGGTCCCGGAGATTCCTTTTCTTCTTTCTTTGGAAAGCGGCAATCCCTCTTGTAACGGTCTTTCCTCCATAGTTAAAGCAGGTTCTTTTCACGTTAATTATAAGTGCACGCACCGCCTTTTCCTGTGTAATCCGGGCTTGCTTCTGTCAATTGGCCTCGAAATGAAGAGCTTTATACTCTCGCAAGACCCTTGCAGTCGCCTTATCCCACGAAACTTCTTCATCTGTCATGATCTGAATTGCCGTAATATGGGCATAGGGAGACTCTCCAATACTCTCGAAACCTTCTAACCATGTATCGACCTGATTGAGCCACTAAACGCGCTCCCATCCATTTCAAACGATTGAACAACGACCTTAACTTATCTACAGACTGAGACAGAGTGAACGAATATCTGTACAGATATTATATAACTCGGTTTGCAGCTGCACGCAGGTAGCGGAGCTAACAGTTTCATACCTCTTCTTCAACTTCGAATAATTTTGAACGTTTTCTTCTTCTCCCTCGCCACGGTGCACAGTGGCTTGTCACTCAAAGATAGGATCAGGTATATACGAGACTGCGAGGATGTTCCTGATTTCCGAGGCAAAGGTACTCTCACCTAGGTCACTAATCAAATTCAACGTTACACAAGCAAGTAGATCCTTAGACTCCAGTACGCCTCGAAGCGCATGGACAAAAATATGAATTCCTCCTCCTGTTAAACACTGACTTGGGAAACCTATTTTTGGATCCATCCTCCACCTGGAAGTAAAATAAATTGAATAATTAATGCGGAATAACCTCGCAATGCTACAGTTGTTTTTTGCTTTAGTGAAAGTGGATAGAAAATGCTGTTTTGTTGTCGCTGCCAACTTCAGCTGCCCTTCAGCAGGGCTGTTGATCTCATTTCTTACAGAAAAAAACAGGGCAGTCTACCTCTATCTACCTCTATCTAGCTATCAGCTATCGGCCTAAAAAAGGTGTCTAGAGACCCTTATTTTTCTATAATCCTCAACAGCGTACCTTTTCTCCAGGAATGGAGAAGGACCTAGAAACGCTTTGGTTATCAAACCCAGTGATAAATCTGAGCCACAATTATCATCTTGTCAACTTACGCATATAAACCATCTATTCAGATCATTACCATGTCATATAAAGATGTTAAAAATATCCTAGGTAACCTAGTCGATTCGACTAAAAAATACCCTAAATACTTCCGAGCTTTTTTCATTGACCCTGTTATCTCACGATCAGCAAAGATATGTGTTTAATTCAAAGTTCTTATACTACTTCCTAGCGCAAGTAAAGCAATCCTTAATCATCCCGTTTCTACATCCTGCCTGGTATAAACAGTACTCCCAGCATCGAACTTGAGATGACAGTATTGTTATTGAGCACTTTGACAAGTTGTCGGATGCTAACATTGTATGTGTTCCTATTGGACAGTCCTGCACTGTCGAATTGACTGATCATGTAACATTTTGTTGTGTACGCATATGCAATTAAACCATAATAGAACATCCCATAATATTAAAAACGGTAATCTTGTGCCCGACATGTGCCGGTGCTGATCTGAACACTCGAACGTTGATTCCTTGTGGCAATGTGTAAATCATCACCTTGGTCTGAACATAACAGAGTGGTGGTGTTGGCGAGTGCCGCAAACGTGCTCGTTCAACTTAAATCCCTAAGTCATGTACAGTATAGTAGTTTAAGTTGTCAAATACTGTATGTGGGTGACTTAGCAACTCACAGTGTATACAGTCAAATAGTGTGATGATGCAATTCCTTTTTTGGGCTCCCCTTATAGGTAGCGCTTCCTCTATGAGGTCCATCCTGTTGGGGCTAAGTAATGCTTCCTATCGTAGTATCTTTGTTGCCATACTTGGCTGGGTAGCGAAACGTTAGAATCCACATTGTTTCACGGGCCTTCGGTCTCCTACAGACATCGCCCTACTATCTTTAGTCAATGTAGTTCTACCTCTGCCAGTCTACCTAGAGCGAAATATATACCGGGGTTCAGCCGAGTAGCGGCCGGAACCATCCATCGGTCTCACAAAGTTTCATCTAACCGGGCAAGTCAAAGCAAAATGGGCTCTGTTATCCCGACAAACAAGTTGTCAAATTCAGAACATTTCATCATAAAAGGCAATATTGACAGCGACGTTACACATCTATCAACCAAGTGGGAACAATCACCCGTCTCATTGAAGAATCAGCGGCCGCCCGACCGCGAGGAAATGCCGTCTTGGAAAACGTGACCTATACGGTCCTATAGAGGGCGCCCAAACTTGGCACCGGTAAAGGAACAAGGACGGGCCCCGAGCTGACGTGCTGCACACCAGTTACAACCCAACGGTTGCTTAGGATGCACAGGACACCCCTAGTGCAGCATCGGAGCCAGATACTCCAGAAGCGCCCCGCCACAACTCCTCAAATATCCCCGACAATGGAGTGGAAACGCCGGAACCCGCTACAGGTTGGGAGGGCTCAAAAGCGCTAAGTCACTGGCGACAAGCACAACACCCACGTCTCCAAAGACTGCAGACCCATCGCCTGCCAACCTTTCTTGGCTAAACTGTTGGAAACTGGCATCGCCAAGCGGCTCAAGCAACACATGCGTGATGTCCCTGCCGCGCCCTCTATGATGATGACGAAGGCCAAGCGATACGAGAATCGCACCCGCGCCCTATCGCTGCATGTGGAGCTGCGGAATCGAGAAGGGACAACTCCACCCTACTTCCCCTGGGACTACGGGCGAGCAAGGAATCACGCCATTAATTCCGCCCTCCGTGTCTCTTGCCCGTAGTAATACCCCTGATGAACTCCTCAGCAACCGAAGAACAGTCCACGCCTATAAAATCCCTTCCTTCGTTTTACGATGCACTTCGCAGTGCGCTAGGGCCTTCGGACATCTTCAACCGCTTACCCCGGAGCTGCATGCACAGAATCGCCATCTTACCATTCAGCTTTTCCGCATTGCAGCGAACGCACGGAATGCTGAAAATTCCACACTGCCTTCCTCGGTTACACCTTCTTCCCACTGCAGTCTGACGACATTTAATGCGTGGGGATCTCAAACCTTAGCAGGGCCGAGGACTTCACGAATGCATCCGTCGCACCCACGCAGGGGAAATTGAGTGAAATTTGGACAAGCAATTCAATCCCACCGCACCAGAGAAGAGCGAGTGGTCCGGCGTTGCCCCAGCCGACTGACAGTAGGGACGACCCCAAGTTTTGCCGGGCAGCCCACTTAGCGGCAAATGCTCAATTCGGACGTGCGACGCGTGTAGGGTGCGATCCGTTGAGTCGCACGTTGTAGAACGTTTACAGAAGATGCACCCGCAATGCAGTCCCTGGTGCCATTGAAGCAATTGGAGCAAGACAACTTCCGTTCCCGATGGACATCACTGAGGATGCGGTTCTGCGCGCTATCCATCCTGAACTCACTCCACACCGGCCCCGGACGGAATGCCCCGCAGCTCCTTCGTTTGCTGGTCAACACAACGGTGACAGGCATCTCGGTGCCAAATGGTGTGGTGACGAGACCAGCCCAGAGGGACTCTCCAGACGACGAATTCCTCTGATCTCCTCTTCGACACTGCTTCCCATCCAACCTCGGTGTCAGATAAGATCCGCCCCGTTGCTATTGGGACGGCCCTGCGCCGACTTATCGTTGTGCATTTACCACAAGCACTGGAAGACACGAGGGAGTACCTAAAACCCTGAAAGTGGAAAAGGTTTGTGTGTTTTACTCAGGGCAGGCCATTGGCCCCTGAATGTGGCCAATGGCCTCTGAATATGGCCAATGGCCTGCCCTGCGGACTAGATTCCATTACGCACGTTGTACGGAGGCTGGTCAATTGGCAAGGCGAAGAGGAAGAGTGCACTAGTGTTTTGTAGATGCACATGAAGCTTTCAATCGGTTCTCGAGACAGCGCCTGATAGCCTTGCTGCCGACCATGGTACCGCAGCTATGTCGCTTTCTGAACACGGTGTACGCTTGCAACGAGTCGTCGCCAATATTGCGTGCGGTGTCTGCACAAGCCATTCCTAGCAAAGAAGGGATGCAACAAGGGGACCCAGCAACGATGCGATTGTTTTCCATTGTCGTGCGTACATCAGCAAGGGAAATTGCTGAGCGAACACAACTCGATCTACACAGATGGTATGCTGATGACTGTACCCTCATAGGCACTCATACGGAGCTTGACAAGGCAGCTGAGATTCTTTGCTCCAGAGGACTCGCACATGGCAATCTGAATCCTGCGTATACACGTCTATTCTGCCCGCGCAGCCCAACAGCTTGACATCGTCACTACTACACCGCTAACCAGGAGAGAACTTTTCCACCGAAGGCATTGACCTCCTCGGCGCCCCAATTAGATCGCCCAATTAATCACAAACTTTCTCATTGAGAAAATAAGCGGCTGCAAGCATACATTATCGCTGATCGACTGTATCGGAGACGCTCGCACTCGGTTCCACCTTCAACCGGGTGTTTGCCTCTGCATGCAAGCTTCAACATGTCGTGAAGCGAACTCCGCCGGATCTGACCATTGCATTTGCACAGATTTTGACCGTGAGCAGTTTTGAATTTTACTCGTGCTCCAATGTGCTGATGGCCGGCGCAGTTCGACAGCAGGTGTCCCTACCTCGGCACAACGGCGGTCATGGCTTCAAACCTGTGTTGACGCTAAATGTGGCAGGATACGCATCGAGCATAATTGATGCTGAGCAACTGCGATGCCCTGACGAGCCTTGTGCATCTGTACTCCGTGCATAAGGAAAAGCGGAAGCGGATGGACATCTCCGGGAGTTTGTTCGACGGCTCTATCCGTCCATCGCGAACGAATATGGCATTTCTCCAGAAACACTGACAGCTATCGGCCTTGTTGCCAAGCACTTATCATTCTATGTCGAGCCTGGTGCGAGTCGGAAGGAAAGTCCTGGAAGGATGATGAAGAATGAGCGAGGTCTACGGACCCAGCAACACGCCCGGAAGCTGGTATTCAGCGACAGATCCGCCGCGTAGCATACTTGGAGACGTCCTGGTCACCTCCGACACCCCAAATCCGCCACGCCGCCTTCTACACCGGATCAATCACTCTCGCCGTATCTTGCTGCCCCTCTTCCCCCGCCCGTGCCCAAGTCTCGGGCCACCCGTCTCCGATTTAAAGACGCCACACAGCCACTAACCCCAGCTCCGCTCTGATCCATTCCACGCTGCAAAGGAGCATCAACCACATTTCCGCAATCGACTTTTTTAGTCGATTGTGGTTGTCTGGAAAACCATGGGATAGATCGGATATATCTTCCAAGAGTAAAACACCAAAACCTTTTCCCATTTCCGCCCGGCTCGCAACAATGGGCCGATGGAATTTGCTCGCTCTTGTCTTCACCCCTCGTGACCGGTGCCCACTCCGCCCCGGCTTGTCCCTCCACGAAGCTCTAACCGTCGGGGCTTCCCCGGTTCCGTCACCGTCGTTCCCACCGCCGATCCCCAAACGATCCTCGTCTGCGCCGCCGACGACATTCTCCAACTCACACAATCCGCATATGACGCCTTCCGCGGCCAACCACAGACCTCCCTTCCTCCCATCAACGTGTCACCCCCTCCCCAATCATTCCTCACTGCCATTCCCTTGCCGATGCCCAATCCCTCCTACCTACCCTCCAAGCCGAGGTCGTCCGCCTCTCCAACCCCCCTGCCCCTGGAAGCCCAAGCAATACTCATCGAAGTGCTGCGGTCCTCCATCTTGGACATCACGCCACGCTATCCCGAGCTCGCCCCACTCGCCAACCCCCCTCCGTCCCAAGTCTCTCCCCATGCCCTCCCCAAAACCCTGTCCTGCCAAGCGCCACCGACCCAAAGGACCTGAGCAAGACTCCCGTATGAAGGAGGAAGGAGACCTCGCCCCCAGCCCCCTCCATCTCGAAATGATGGTTGCTCTACCCACTAAATATGCCCAACGATGCCACCTCCATTGTCTTCGTGCTCCCCGTTCTCACCCTGCCTTATCTCCCAAATTCCCTCCGACTTTCTTTTCATTCCCTTGTTGCCTATCTCTGGAGGCACTCCGTTAAGGCTCGCTCTACACCGGCGCGTACTGACTACCTTGACAAACTCATGGCTCTCGCCAAACTGGTTCCACGCAAGAACAGTCGAGGCGGAGCACGCAACCGTCATTGACCCATCCTGGTCGGCTCCTTAATGCGTAGGACCCTTCCAGCACAAGAGGGTAGCCGTCCCGTCTCCATGTACCCGCAACGCTTTTGGCGCAGTTCGCCACCGCAAAGCAGTTCCTACTTGCTCCTCAGCGGATACTCGCAAACGGGCGCTGCTCAACAGCTCCCTACTAAGCCGCCCAAAACCCGTACTAATGCGGCGCCACCTGTTTCCGCCCACATTGGCAAATACAGATTAGGATCCGCTCCCTCCATTCCACTCCTCGCTGCGTCAACCGAACCGACAGAGGTGCGTTGCCCCCTCCGTACAAGTTCACTGGGGGTGAAGTCCGCCGCAGCTGCGGCGCTTTCTTTACCAACAACAGTCCCGGTCCGGATGGACTCCGACCCTCTACACTCAAAGCTCTAGCACATACCCCCACGGCGCTGAGCCCTCAAATTCGGCCCTCAAGTGGTTCACCGCCTTCATCAACAGCCTGGTCGACGGCAACTGCTCCATTGAGACTAACATGTATCTCTCTAGTGCTACCCTCTTGGGCCTGCCGAAAGATGAGCCTGTCGCACCCACCACCAGATCGCCATTGGATTTGCTATCGGTCGGCTTGGAGGGCGCCTGATAATGAAACGAATTTGCAATGACCAAGAGCCGGCCAACTGCAACACCGCACGTTCCCTCCATGAAGAGATCAACCATCACTTGTACCTCTCCCGCCTCTCTTAGCTACACTCAAAGGTCCCTACTGCCTCTTGTTCACACCTTTTTACTCGCCATTACTCTACTACCTCGTCCACAGCGTCCGCCCCCTTCTCAACTCTCTCGCTGCTGTCCACCGACGTATACAGCTCCTGGGAGGTATGGCGCACGATGATCGACCTTTGCCTAGGCATCCCAACATTCTGCGACCTCCAGCACTGCCCTACTTGCCTTCAAGGCATCTGTACCGTTCCCACCGTCCTCGACACCATGGGCCATTTAACAACCCCCAAAAAAGCCGCCAACCAATCCCATTCCAACGCCGTTATCATAGCTACTTCATCACACCCCACGCCCATGCCATCACCAACACCCGTATCCTCCCCGGTGCCAATCGCTATACTTCAGATTCCCGCCCTGGTCATGACAGATACCGATACTCCAAGTCCAGTTCACCTCCACACGCATGGGATGGGATAGATCGGATATACCTTCCAAGAGTAAAACACCCAAACGTTCCCCTCCACACGCTGCCTACCCTTCCCCCATCCCCTCCATCCGCAGATGGCCAAGACGTCCCTGTGTTAACCCAGCTGCCAAACACTGCAAACACAACCACCGCTGGTGCGTCGGTCATTACAACAGATGACAGCAACGAGGACGATGGATCGCCTGAGTCGACATTTGCACCCCGCAAGCTCAAAAGATTCAGCCAAAACAACTGGGACTACGCACTACTTAAGTGCGTTCGCGCAACAAACACTCATAGACAAGGTCGGGGGTCCATCAGAAGAGATTTCGCTTCATCTCGCGATCTTTTTATTGTTGACGTTCCGCAGGTCGTCTTCCAGCACCAAACAAAACCGAAGCAGAAATCAGTCATAGACCGCTTCAACTTGCTGGTCGAAATGTGGCGCGCATCTGTGAAGCGGAATGCATCTACGTCTGGCCTGGCCGAGGATGTATCAGACAAAGATCAGTTGTTGGATGATCTTATCTTAGAAATGGATGAATAAGGTGAAAACATGAAGAAGGAGCGTGAAGAGAAAGATGGTGCCCAGCGAAACCTTGTGTTAGTAGGCGAAGAGATCTGGAACGCAGCGTTGGAGGGGATCAAGATTCATCTGGAAGTGGAGAAAGCGATGAAGAAAAGAAGGATAAAAGGGCGTCTAAGACAAACAAATGGCTCGATAGCCAAAGCGAAATCAATGATGCTCTTGTCGATTCAATTATGAAAGCAGGATACTGAAGAGAAGAATATTTGTTTGTCGGAGGCACGTTTCGAATTTGAGAAAATGAGAGCGGTTGGAGATGCAGAGCGATTTAATCGATCTCAAGAAGTCCTTGAGAAGCGTCTTAAGCTTGACGAGAAACGGCTGGAATTGGGCCGGGAGGAGAGACAGGAAGCGAGAAGGGAGCGAGAGAACATGATCGAAGTGATGGGCGCCGTGATTATCAAACTTAGTTAATCTCCTCGGCGGAGAGTCATAGTACTAACTGCATCTCAAATCGACAAGTTTACGATGTTTCTAGGTACTCCTGAAATGTACAAGGTTCAACGTTAAAGTTCAAAATTGTTTTTCCTGCTCTAAGAAAGCATGTCCTAATGTTGTGTAGTAGAACATAATTGCAATAAGTGAGTGCAATTGGGGCATGTCTTACTTTCAAACTGCGAGAATAATCGTCCTTCGACCACTGCTGTTTGAGATCCTTGTGGTTCCACTCGACTACAAACCTTACAGCACTCATTGACGTATTGAAAATACGCTGCTCTGTAGTAGATCTTGCTTGGTGAAATACTCGTTGTAGATTGGGGCTTAAGATAGAAGTCAAATCCCCATATATGTAGAACTTCCTTCTTTCTACCATCATATAGTTTTAAAGCACTTCTTCTAGATTTGAAAGACGCAAAAGCGTCAATTATGACGCCTGCACTCGACAGGACCTAAAGCTTAGTAAATTTGTCCGTCTAGTGTAGAAAATGCCTGGCAAATCAAACAATGCATTCTTTTATACCCGAAATAGCAGCTAATTTGGAGACTTTCATGGCTTCTCGTCCTCTTCATTCGTATCTTCGTGCAATCAATAAAGCCTACGAAGCTTTTGAGCGGGCACCTAGCATTTTTCAATGACAGAGCGTAAATACTGGCTCTACGTTGCATTAGCTGCGGCCTGAACTCTAACAAATGCTGATATGATTGTCTAAACCGTTCAATCGTCTCCCAAAATATTTCGTTTAAACGACTACTGAACATCCAAAACTCCTCTTCGATATCGACTAGACGAATCGGTGTTGATAATTGTCGAGCCCGACATAACAAAATGTGAAATCATCACAGTAGTATGCTATTCGTTTAGTGAATATAGTACCAAGACAGAGATGCTTCGACAAGGTAGAAATGCAGATTTTAGGGAAATGATACTTACTAAAGCATTCCATGTCGCTCAGAGCGTTGAGATTGAAGAAAGTGGAAGAGATTGTCTGCGTTCTGATGCTTATCTGACGAATTTCTAGCTCGGTTCTGTAGACATCGCTAATTTTAACCATAAAAACTCTTCAGCGTCAAGTAGAAAAGAGAGTTTAGCAGCGTTTGTGGCCATTTTTGCCTTTTTTCGTTGCTTTCCGATCTGGTAGTCACGGTGTGGAATGTTGAATAAAGGGGGAGTTGGAAGGGATAGGAAAAGGTCGCATTGGAGGGGGTGGGTGTAGTGCAACAGGCACACGGGGGAGGTGTTCTAGAAGTGCACCGGGAAGCTTGATCCAAAAGGGATCAAAGGACAACTGACTATTAGAGTTAAAAGAGGTTCTCGTACAGGGAAGAAGGGGAAAAAGTCAAAAACCAAAAGCGGTGTAAGATACACATCCACTCACCAGGACAAAGAGACACAGAGGGGTACTTACCTGATGCTACGCAAAATACTAAGGAGCCAAGCTGGCGGTCTCGGGGCCGAAAGGGATAGTAGCCACTAAAGCTGCAGTCGCGGCGCTTTGCAAGCGAGGTGTATGCAAGTTGCAGGAGCAACAACTAGAGCCAAACCAAAGAGTGGCTAAGTCGTTGGTACCTTCGGTACCTTTACTGAGTGATGGTGCGACCTCGCACCGAGCTATATACAAAGTTAGAAGTTAGCTAGTCAGCCAAATTACAGTTAGGACACGTGTCCACTAGTTTGCTGGTTAGCCAAAAATAAATCAGGGCCAAATAGTGGCCCGCGGAAAGCAAGAAAAAGGTCCCTACCCATGGTCCTAGTGGACCACTGTAAACCAAACATTACACTAACTGTTGTGGCACATGCCACCTACTACAGTGAACATATTCACTCTAAATTGACCTTTGTCAAATGTAAACACCGTGATATTGCACTACAGTGGGCTACTGTGGCATAATGCAAATTTATTCCTTATTACTCATGGTTACAACGAATTTCATACTGCGTAAATAAATATTTTTCCGGATATCGTAACTCAATCGTATTGGTTTGATACGAAAGATGCAAACGAATATCGTATGACGTATTTTCTGAAGTGCAGAACCTATTTGTGGGACACTGCAAAATGATTCGCGGCAAATATCTTCAAATTAAATGATAAGCGTATTAGAAAAAAGCTTATTTTGCATCCAATCAGCCGTGTTAAACCCCATAGTCTTCAGGAAATAGCCATACTGTATCCCTAGTCAGTAAAGCACCCCATTAATCCCCCGTTTTCAGTAACCAAAATCTCAGCCACAAACTACCTCCAGAGCACCAAACTTGGTCACAATACTTGGAGTAGAGTTTGTATAGGATAAATCGAAAAAAAGGATTGGAACGAGCAATTTGGATATAAACGAGACATTTTTAGGATTCGGCACGTTTGCGGAGCAACAACTAATACCATTAAGCCCATCAAAAAAATTACAGTAAATGAATGTTGCAACCAGTACAGAACACAAATGAATCAAAGAATGTCTTTGGTTTATTTCCCCTTGATCCCGATATCCTTGATCCCACTCTTAATGAAATTAACACCGCGAAAGACTATGACTCACTCTCTATTTGAGACCAAAAATGGCGCTAAAAGTACCTTGCTCCTTGGCAATGGCGCTTGAGAAAGTCAAGGCTGCCTATAACTATCGCAGTGTCTCTGAAAGCGCAGCTGACAACCACTTAAAGTTCTCGAAATCGGCTCTACAGCGGTGAAGAAAGGAATCTGCACCTGTAACACGCCGTAACGAATACGAGTCGTATTCACTTACCCCGAAGAGACTGGACAACTCAACTCTGTTTATGATGGATCAAGAGAAGGTTTCGGCGACGCGCGTAACTTTATTCTGAAAAGAAAACCTTTTTCGGATAGCGATGCATTTTGTAATCTAGCAAGAAAGTATCGTGACGAGCTTGTGAGTACGCTAAATGCGTCTTGTCGAATAATTAGCGTGGTAAAAACAATTGCGCGGAGATCCGCTAACCCGGCGTCGGCTTGATACCTGGCCTTCGAACCGCTTTCTCAGAGCGCAGTGCAAAACCACAAGTAAAGATAGGCAGGTTGATAGAGGCTTAAGAATGGAATCTAAGGGCCAAATGATAGTTGAATGGGGGATTCCGCGGTGATAGTGGTGAGTGAGGCAGGTGTCTGCTACAATAAGCCCATCGTCGAGCCTTGGGACGAGGATAGGGTTGTAGAGAACCTTGGTCCTTGCTTGTTGGTTTACGAAAGGGGGATGCTAGGTAGGGTAGACTAAGTAAAAGTAGTACTCCTAGGCTAGTAACGGAAAAACTAATAAAGGAATAAAACTAGCGAGGTTGCGTGCACGAGCCTCTGATTGGCTGTAACCAAAACCATACTAAAAATAGGTTTGGGTTCAGCTTGTCGTAGCACGTGGACACTGTCACCCAGGCACGGATTATACTGGACACTCCAAGTGGTATTAGACCACACCAAGTAAGTAGGCATGCTACGATTGAAAAGGGGTAAACCCACTGGCAGCGAAAAAACCAGTACAGCTTGTACCATACACCTTCCTCATTAAATGTGAGGTCATGGCTCGCCAGTCGCTGGCAGGGGACCGTGATAGTGACGGTGCGTAGGCAGTTGACCCAGAACGGAGGTGCGTACCGTCGGGTTGATCCACGATCTTGAAAGCGAGGTGGCTGCACTGAATTTGCGAGCTAAAATAGCATACGCAAGGTTCGAAAAAGGGGAATTCCCCAAAATTCAGCCTCAGAGTGGGCCAAGGGGAGGATTTCAAAAGAACAGCATTATCATACGTGCCACGCACGGAGCAGTACTCACGAGTGGGCCTCTGTATTCCTCTTCATAAACGGGATGTCCGCGATCAACAATATCCATTGTCATCATCTTCATCAGTTTCCTCTCCAGTACGTTCCTAGCGTCCGCGTGGTCGTCGCCCTCTCTTATCACTGTCAAACGCACTCACCGTGCCAACTGGTTGTCCCCAGCAGGCGATCTCGCCAGGCAAGAAAACAGATTACCGCAATAACAGTTCGCACAGGTTTTGATGTTTCAAGAGAGGAGAACCACTGCAGCATAGCTAAGCCGGTAGCGCGGTATAAGGAAGGTCTCCCCGCTTCCGCGAGGAAGGGGCGAGGAGGCACAGAACCTTAAAAGCGGTACTCCGCAAAGTACAGTACAGAATACTGTAGACATCAAAGCTCATCGTCAGCGATTTGAATATGGGAGATCCATCGCAGTATCCAGCGGGAGCGGGGCAAGGGACATACTACGGTGACGCATTCATGGCGGCCCGGCGCATCCTTTGGTGTTCCCCTCGTCTGGAGTACATCGGGAGGTTTCCCTCAGAATATGGTGAGTTATTCGCCAGAGCCCCCTGGTTTCATCACACGGCTTACCGCAATCAAGCCCTCGTAGAGGCGTACGAGTAGGAGAGAATCTCCTTTCTTCCAGGACGGTTGCCCGCAAGTTGTGTCCTTGCCAACGGTTGCGTTACTACGGAGCGGTTCCCCGCGAATACATCAAGACGCATGCGCCGAATCACGCTTACGGTGGATTTGCCCGCTATTGTCAACTGGTACACGCGCGGATCGTCGCACTTCAGGGCGCACGGTTGTTCCGTCGGCTGTGAGGGGAGAACTCGGCGTGAATCGCTACAATCGGGAGATCCCGTATGCCTCGACCATGTACGAACTCGACTGGCCGAGACAGTGGGAAACAAGAGATCCACTTGTGAGCCAAAGTGCTCTGAAGCTTAGGCAGCATCTGATTGCGTAGTTCGCTATCGTCCAAAAGTACACGATGATCGCGGTACTGAGACTTCATCCGCTGGGAGCGTCAGACATGCAACAGGCTTGGGTTTTTCGTCCCCTTCATGAACGTCGAAGTCGACATGGTACGTCGCGAACGTCTCGTGACTTGTACTTGGAGATTCCTCTGAGTGGCTGTAGTGGAGACATGATCCGGTTTCTTGGTGCCAGATGTAACCTATTCTTTCCTACCACATGTCGGAACTCAAAGCTTCGGGTGTTTCCGGTCTGTGACGTGTGATCTACACAGAGTTTGTTGCAATCACCCCGCGCAAATGTGGTTGTGGGAGGTATACGATACACACCGGATTGTGGTTATGACCGACGACGTGCCAGGTAATTGGAGAACTTGAATTGATACAGGTTCCCTGCGGTGTAAGCGAATGAGCAGGAGCTCCGCGAGCTATTGCAGGTATCTTCGGAGTTAGACTGGGGTGATCCCGAAGCTTTGTCGACCGGAGAACTTGAAGTATACTTTCATACAGTGGGGTATTCCCCGGGGCGTCGCCATGAATCTTGCGGCGACTGGGTGTGGTTCAATCCACGTCAAAAGTTCACTGTGACCGCTGGGGAAGCAGCTCATCTGCACAATACCATTCCAACAATTCCGAGCGGGCATCCGCAGGGGTATCACTCATCTGAAGCGTATGATTTTGGGGATGTCCCCGGCGTTGGATGCGAGCCGAATAACGAGGGTAAGGAGATTATGGAAGAGGAAATCATCCCTGATCCGGTGTCGAAAAGTAGCGGTAATGAGTTGGGCGCATGTTCGTCTGCAGTAGGGAGCGGAGAATCCGCTGGGTCAAGTGATGTGGCGACCCGCCTGATCCTGTTTGACCTACTGAAGAGTTGCGGGGTTAGGCAGGAGGAATTGGCGGTGCCCTCTCCACATTACAGGAGAGGGTGAAAGCCATTTTGGCTTCCGCGTCGCAGGCCTCTGAAGGAGCGTCGCAAGCGTCGGCGAGTCAGGCACAGGAGTCTGAATCAAGAGATAAGCCGAGCTTGGCTGAGGGTGCCGAGGAACCGAAAGAGCCATCTACGTAGGCAGGTGAGTGGAGGGAGACGGATAGATCGGCATCTCGTAGAAGGGGATGATCCCCAGGGCTTGCGTTGATAGTCGCCCATGATTGTGGAGATCCACCAATGTGCATTCATTAAACACATTTGATAGCCCGTCCAAGGTGGGGTGACAACTGAGTTCCAGAAAGTTAGAGTAGATAAGAAGAGGTTATCCTCATTAGCCTACCTGGGCTTCGCCAATGTTCGGCGGTAGAGGTACCTGGCGTAAGCGATAGTACCGCACAATATGAGAAAGAGGAAAATACCGCACAGGTTCCCATGTGTCGGCAAACGACGGTAAATTGTACACAGTGTACGCGAAGGAGGAGTTCTCCGTTTTCTGTAAAGCCGAGGTCAACCACTCGATCGATGAAGAATTCGCCTTCTGACTCACCCTGGGTTTTTTTGGGAGTCGTGAGCGGGTCGTCCGCAAGTCTCTGCGGTCTAGGTTCCGTGTTGTCCGGTAGTCGGTGCGGGTGAGAGGACTGCCTCTTTGACTTGACAGGAGGCGAATCTCTTTTTCCTTGATAGCGGAGGACTGCATTTGGTCAGCCACAAGTCGAAGGTCGACTAAAAATTCCACTCCCATTGGGAGTGGAGGGATGACAAGCATCTCTTTTGAAGCCGTAGTCGGCACAGTAACAGGTGAACCTGCCGTTGTCGCCTCAGGCGTGGCTTGCTTAGCCAGTCTTGCAGATTTGTGCACCGGGGGCGAAGTTGAGTTGTCTCGTCGCTTGCGTGCAGATGACTGCAAGGAAGTAAAGAGGCGTTCCTTGGATTTCGGTGAGGAACGAGTAGATTTGCAGGAGACTGCTTTCGAGTGAGGGTGTCCTCAAAGGGCGTTGGGGGTGACCCTACAGTAGCAGGTTTCTGCTTCGTATCGCGTTTTACAATAATAGCCAGTGTCGACGCGAAGCGTACGGATCTCCGTAATCGGGGAGAGCGACAGGGAACGTCAATTGAGGAGTTCAGCGGGGGTCCAAGGCTAGGTTAGCTTTTGTCAGCAACGATCTGCTTATCCAATGTTGGAGAGATCTCCACTCGAGAGCCTTCAGATGGGGTCCAATGGTCGATTGCAGGATTCTGCGCTAATGGGGTTGAAGATTTCGTCGGGGCGCCTCTCTTTGTCAACAACGGTGACTGCTCACTTCTATTAACAGTGGTCGGTATCGACTGAGTTCCTACAGGACGGTCCTGTGACTGGAAGGGAACGGGGCTATCCGGTTCAGTTCGCGGCAATCCACTTTGCTGTAGAGCAGAATCGGTCTGCCTTAAAACGTCCGTTGTCGTAGCCGATCAGCGAGACTGAGAGGAGATCCTCTGAAGTGGGTTTTTTTAAGAGGGGATAATCCCCAAGTTGTGCTAGAGAGTCAATCTACGGGTGATCCAGTGCAGATGTCTGCGTTGTCGGTGCGAGAGTTGACGATGGAATCCACTCATGCCATGCGAGAAGAGAATCCTCAGCGGGACGTACTGTAGAGTCGAGGAACAGACGATCACCTGAGGATGGAGAGTTGAGGTTGTTTGCTTCTTCAGGAGGGCCGGTGTCGGCTACAGTAGTTGAGCGTGGATAAGCAAAAGATGTAACGGTAGTCCGTGTATTTTCAGCAGAGTTCTGCCTTGCAGAGGGAGAGAAGGGTGAGGGAGCGTCGAACAAGCCTTCATCGTTGCTTCCCGACTCTGAGGAGACGTCTCCGAAGCGATTGGAGGTCGCCCTCTTTTCGGCGGGGGTAGCAGATTGTCTGCGGGTGACAACTCCAATTGGAGGAGGGAGCAGTAAGACTCGCTTATCGCCAGGGATTGGCATCAAATCCAGTAGAATATCCACTTCAGATAACTCGAAGACGACATGTTTTGGTGGTTGAGAGGCAAGTTGCGGAGTCACCTCTTCAGGAAGGGCAGTAGAGGACTGCGCGGGTGCGTCGGTAGTCGACGAATTCTTAGCTGAGCTCATTGTGAGCCTAGGGAGCACAGTAGGTGCGGTTACAGTAGAGGTATTAGGAGATATCTCAGATGAAGAGGGACGGTTAGCGTCAGTAGTTCGCGAGCCGGTATTCGGCTCAGCAGTGGTAGGGGTGAGATTAAAGGATGGTCCTTGGGCATAAGTTTTCGATAAAGTCGGCTTGGAAGGAAAAGCAGATATCTGCATAATGCGTGGCGGTCGCTTCTCTGTTAAGTCAATTGCCGACCCTATTTCAGGGAATGGGTCTCCATTTGTTTGAGCGTCATTGAGGGCGTCCAAAATTGAGCCGGTGTTCGGCGCGTTGCGTCGTAAAGCAGAAGTCTGCATAAAATCCTTGGAGGATCTCTACTTTTCATGCTGGGAAGCGGCAGGGAATCGGGAAAGGATGCATGGACGGTCTGTCCGCGACGACTGTTAGGAGTCTCCGTTGACGAATCGAGGAGCTGGTAAGTCAGCGAGTCCGTGGGATGCAAGGGAGCCAAGGCTGGTCCAATTTACAGCTTCAACGGACACATCAGAGCTCACTTGAGTGGGAGCCGGGTGCTCTCTTTCGTACTGTAGGACAGGATGTCCTTCTGCATTTTTTGCATGTTTTTTAGCAGTGTGCTGCACATGTTGAGTTGATGACGCCACTTGGTTGACACGTGTAGCTCCAGTGCGTGGAGGTGGTGCCCACACAACTCGATCATGGGACATCCGTTCTTGATCACCGTTCCCTAAGTCGACAACGACTGTTTTGGGCGAGGTGTCGATCAACTTAAAGGGTTCTTCAGCGATAGGCGCCAGTTTGTGATTAGGATCATCTTTGGTGTGATGTTCTTTTCTCACAAATACGTGGCCATCCACTTGAATGTTTTGCCGGCCACAGCGTAGACGGGCATCAAAATTACGATTTTATCGGGCTTGGTTCTTGGCGAGTTCGCCTTTCGCGGTGCTCATAAGAGGGCGTAGCCAAGCCGACCACTTGGCATGATAATCAGAAGGGGATGTCCCCATTTTGATAGCAGGTTCCTGCTTAAGGGACAAGGGAGCAGGAGGCCGCGATAACAAAAGGTCGAACGGAGCGATTTGGTCGCGGAGTGGGTCTGCGTGTTGTACGCGAATGTGAGGGCATCCGAGAACAAGTCCCAATCACGCGGGTGATCCGCTACGTAATGCCTTCGTGCAGAGAGGATCGTCCTATTACAATTTTCCACCTGACCATTCCCTTGGGGCTGGTAGGTTGTTGTGAATAGATTTTCTATACCGAGCATGCGGCAAATATCCAGAAACTTTCGTTCGTTAAACTGACTTCCGTTGTCGGATAATAGCCGCAACGGGGGTCCGTAGACGAATATCCAATGGCGCGTAAATGCTTTGCCTATAGCAGCAGCGGTGATCCGCTTGAGAGGTACAGTACGTACAAGCTTGGAAAACCGGTCGGAGATAACAAGCAGATAGCGATTTCCACGCGGGTTCTGATGAGTTCACCGAGAATATCGATGGAGACAAACTCCTAGGGAGCATTAGCAGGGAATAACTGCATTTTCTTCGCGTTCTTGCGCAGTTTCACGCGTTCTTTAGTGCATTACACGCAGAACTTCACTGTATTATAACAGTCAGGTGCCATAGATGGCCAGAAGAAATGTCTACGCAAACCATAATACATACATTTTCCACCCGGATGTCAGGACAATTTCGCGTGATGCGTCAGATGCAACATACGCGCACGAAGTACTTTAGGCACAACGATCTCAGGTTGTTCCTCAACAATGCGGACTAGATAACCTCTGTCATCCAGGTAAAAGGGCAGGACCTCCCCTCGTTAAGACGTGCGCGGATTTTGCCGCAGAACGTGTCATTAAACTGAGCTGTGAGGAGTTCCTCGGGGGTGATGGCAAGCAGCATGTGATCCTCAACTTGCGGATATTCCGCAATAAGGAGACGATCGAGAAGTAATCAAAATCTTCGTGTAGGAAATCTCTCGTCTTGCTTGTATGTTCCTTGCAAGGGTCGATAGATTGCGTTAGGAGGCAGGGGATTTCCTCGTCAATCTCGAGAGGGGATTCCCCCAAAGTGGGTAAGCGGGATAGCGCATGCGCTTGGGCGTTTAGTTTGCCTTTCTTGTAGACAATCCTGAAGTCAAATTCAGATAATCTGAGACGCCAGCGCAAGAGACGGCCGTTAGGGTCATTGATTTCCATTAAGCAGCGTAGGGACGCTTGGTCTGAGTGTACGGTAAACCGTTCGGTTTGCAGATAAGGGCGTAGGATTCCCAGAGCCCAGACAACTGCTAAACATTCCTTCTCGATGGTCGAGTAGTTCTTTTCAGCAGGCGTCAAACTGCTAGACCAGTATACAATGGGTTGCGTGTTCCATCTGGATGGGTCTGAAAAAGGGAACACCCTACCTGATACTTGATGAGTCGGTATCGACTGAGTATGGCAACCAATTTTGAGGTAGCGCGAGAATGAGTGGCTTCGTAATCATAATTATCAATTTGCGGAATGCCGCGTCTTGTTCTGCCGTAAGTGGCGGCAGCTTGGCCGGTTGGTCCTTTTTGAGAAGCTTATTTAAGGGTGCAGTAATATGAGAGTAGTTTTCTACGAATCGGCGGTACAAATTACAGAGTACGAGGATGGCACGGAGTTCGGTTTGTGTACGCGGGTGCTCTGCTTTTCGCAGTGCTGCCGTTGTGGCTTCGTCCACTTCCAGTGTGCCCGGCCGCACTATGTAGCCAAGGTACTCGACTGAGTCAGTAAACCAATTACACTTAGGCAACTTTAGCGTTAAGCCTGCGCATTACATTCCTGAGAGAATTTCCTCAACATGATTGCAGTGATCTTCCATGTTATTTGAGTAGACGATAACGTTGTCAAGGTAGACAAGGCAAGTTTTCCAATTAAAACGTTATAACACGATATCAAAAGTGCGTTGAAACGTTGCAGACGCATTGGTGAGCCCAAAGGGCATACGCTTGAAGCGGTGCAGTCCTGCGTGACAGACGAACTTCGTCTTATATTTGTCGGATTCGGCGACTGTCATTTGCCAATATCCCCAATTACAGTCAAACGTCGTAAAGATAACGCTTCTCCAAGACTGTCGATTTATTCATCCATTCGTGGGAGGGGATAGGTTTCTTTCATCGTGATTGCATTTAAACGTTGGTAGTCGACACAGAAGCGCAGTTGACCATCTCGTTTCGGGACCAGGACAACAGGCAAAGCCCATTCCGTTTTAGCAGGCTCGATTACACTTAGCTTCAGCATGAGGTCGACTTCCACTTTCCCAATTTCAGGCTGCCGAGGTCCGGCTCGGTAAGGGTGAGACGATATGGGACGTGACCCAGGAACTAGATCGATGTTGTGCTCCACGGTATTAATCTCTCCCAAACTTCTGTCGTACATCGACTTGAACTTCTTCAACAACGACCTCAATCTATCTTGATCGTCAGTTGAAAAATGGGACAAATCTAAGTCATTAGCCGATGACGGCTTTGACTCTTCGGGTTTTCCAGATTTGGTTGCAGTAGGTAATTCTACCGTAGGTTGCAAAGGTGCAATGCGGATATCCGCGGTTTGTGTGGGTAGGGTTGCGTCGTCGTCTTCATCGTCCGTGACCGGTTCACTTACTCCTAGGACATCTCTTAGCATCGCGTGACTTGTCGTTGGAGTCTTCAACTCCCATGCGTAGTCCATCCAGGGCGGGTCTTGTCGTTTTCAAGGAACGCCACGCGCGACGCGAGGACCTGCCTTGGAGCCGCATAAAGCGTTGGGTCTGCAGATTCACCGCTTTAATTGATTGTGGACGGCATTTACGACGTAAAAAGTGAGCTATCCACTTGCAAAAGGTAATTCACCAACATTCCAATGATGAGGCGAATGCGCAGGAGTGGACGAGGTAGTCGTGGAGGAGGATGCAGAGGGCTCGGCCATAATTACAGACAGGCGGATCGATCCGCGCTCACGTGGAGACCTGAGTGGGTAAGGATCAGTTCAAGACTTCCACTCGAAGGGAACGGACTGCCTTTCTCGCTAAGAATCTCCTTCATCCTGTGCATATTGCACTAGTTGAGCAAAATTCAACTGATGACGTGGGGTCGCCTCGCGATAACGCGCAACAAGAGACCGAATAGTAGGATGTAGACCATAAATAAACGTGTTCATCTTCTCCTACTCCGGGAACACATTCCCACAGCGGTTTGCCGTGTTAGCAATGGGCCAAAGGCACGTTCGGTTTCAACAGATTTCTGGCGTGTCGAATGTAATTGCTCGACGGCTTCCGTAGGGCGCTAGGGGTGGCATAGGTCTGCAGAAGGAACTGCACAGCCTCGGAACATGTGGAAACTCCACTTGCAGAGCGGGCACTCTTGAATTGAATCGCCGCATCTCCCGTGAGGAAATATGGTAATGCAATAAGGGCTTGTTCTTCTTACATTCCCAGCGTATTCGCTTCATCAACGAAATGCGCTAAAAAAACTAGCACAAGGACGGGATCACCACCAGAGAAGACAACTTCTTTCAGTGTGACCTTAATTATATTGATCAGCGAGCCAATCTTGGCAGAACTTTTCCGAGAACGGGCCTGATCCGTAGTCAGCAATCTGTTCGTCCGATAACTGAGGAGCTCATCAAAGAGTGGGTTAGGGGAGTAATCTCTTTGAGACCCGAATGACGGGAACCCCTTCGAAGATGTGAGGAGCGTGTTCGCTCACTCCAAGGGCCACAATATCTTGCGGAATTCCGCTGGTGTCCAGGGTGTCCGTTCGAAGAGTCGGAATCTGAGGACGACCCTGATGAACCGTCAGACGGTGAGTAATATGGGGAAAAACTCCTCGCAATGCGCTTGGCGCGTTGCTTGCGTGCCTTTGCCGAAGCAGAGATACGGTGTCGAATTCGACGTGAGGGACTGTGGTGATGATCACCTTCGTAATCATGACAAGGCATGACCTCCTCGACACCCGATGGTGGTGGAGGCTGCTGCCTTTCTTTTAAGCGGTCCATCCGCTCTTACAATCGAAGCATCGATTGATGCAACACTTTCAACAGTGCATAATCTGCGTAATTTTTGAGGTGGAGATTCCACGGTGCGAACCAGGACACTCTGATCTTCTAAAAGACGATTGAAGTCACTTCGCAATTCCGTGACGGAATTCGCGTTCTTCTCGATATCGAAACTTAACTCTTTGCGCATCTTACGCTGTTCTTAAGAAAGTTGGGACTCAACATCTTCCAACTTCGTCTATAACCTGGAGAATTACTCCTTGAGTTCCGAGAGGGTAACCTCTTTAGGTGGAAAGCGGGTAACCGCGGGTTGGGACGGCGAACCTGGATGTGTAGGCTGCGGTCTGTTTGTGGATAAGCCGACAGTCGGCACTGGTAAAGGGATAACGGGCAATGGTGCCTGTGGGGGTAACGCAGTAGATTGCAGGATAGAGCAGATGTCTGCACAAATGGTGCAGGGACCTGCACAAGAGGGGCAGCAGATTGCAAAAAGGGAGCAGTTGCCTGCACAGGTGGCGGAGCGCCACGAGCAGTTGAATAGGACTCTACAGTATACCAGGGAGCCTGCGTCGTCGCAACTGGCTGGGGAGCCGATATCGACAATGGTAATCCGACTGGATAGGGTGTTGTGGGAAGGGCCTAGGAAGGAGGAATGACCTGAAAAGAGGACGGGAGCCTCGTGATCCTGGGGATTTTCCCTTGGTACTAGAAAGCAGATAACTGCGGAATGGGTTGAGATATGGGGGTGGTAGGATCTGGCCCGCTGACCACAGTAGTTTCAGCTGCTTGATCAGCAACAGAGCTCGCAGAGTACGATGCCGCAGGGACATCAGCTGCTTGAGAAGCCGGACGAGTCTGGTTCGGTCGTTGGAAATTATTTCTAATATCCTCGCTTGCTTGAGCTTGACGGAAGCGGGATCCTGCTGAGCTACGCGAACGCGAGCGAGTTGCAGCCATGGAGATGAGGACTACAATAATTTAGAAAAGACGAAAACAAATAACCAGAGTGCTGCGAGCTGCTGAGATAAACAAGCAAAACGTAGAAAGATAGGAAAACACGTAAAGAGAAAATAAAATAAGAGAAAAAAGACAAAGGAATATCCAGAAAGAGGATTTGGCCTCGTTAGATTCTAGGTCGGGAGACCAAATGTGGTACAATACTGTTGCGCGGATATCCGCTAATCCGATGTCGGCTTGATACGCGGCGTTCAGGACCGCTTTATCGGAGCGCAGTGGAAAACCACAAGTAAAGATAGGTAGGTTGGTAGAGGCTTAAGGATGGAATCTAAGGGCCAAATGATAGTTGAATGCGGGAATCCGCGAGAGTAGTGGTGAGCGAGGTAGGTGTCTGCTACTATAAGCCCATCTTCGAGCCTTGGGACGAGTATAGGGTTGTAGAGAACCTTTGTGCCTGGTTTGTGGGTTTACGAAAGGGGGTTTGCTAGGTAGGGTAGAGTAAGTAGAAGTAGTACTCCTAGGCTAGTAACGGAAAAACTAATAAAGGAATAAAACTAGCGAGGTTGCGTGCACGAGCCTCTGATTGGCTGGAACCAAAACCATACTAAAATAGGTTTGGGTGCAGCTTGTCGTGGCACGTGGACACTGTCCACCAGGAACGGATCACAGCGGACACTCCACGTGTACAAGTGGTATCAGACCACACTAAGAAAGTAGGCATGCTACGACTGAAAAGGGGTAAACCCACTGACAGGGAAAACCCAGTACAGCATTGTACTACAATTAGAGTTAAGTTTTCCCGACGCTTGTTTGGGAAAAAAGGATTCGTAGACTCAAAGATTGGTATTGAGGCCTATCATTCAGATTTTATTCTGCTACTACAGTCCCTGTAAGACAAGAGACGTGAAGAGCAAGCTGAAGCGCATTTCAATATAGAACTATGATGGGCGCGTGAAGAAGCAGAAGAATAACGAAGAAGGGCGTGGACGGAGGCAGTTGCCTTGTCCAAAGCGCAAGATCGCGTCGTGCGCTACGGAGAAGCGTAATAATTGCCGAGAACGTATAAAGAACGACTTTAAGCAATTAGCAACGGCCTTGAACAGAAAAAAACTGTTCTGAATGGGTATTTTTTTAGTGAGACGACTTATATCACCAGTCCCATATAACTGATAAATTGGTTAAAATAATTACTGGATGTTTCTATTTCTTAGTATATATATATGACAAAATTTTAAGTATAGGAAAATATATTACCACCCTCACCATTTCATTCTAGCAGTATAGCCCTAAAAGTGTTTAGAAGAGGAAAACCGGGTTTCGAACTCAGAAGGGGACGGGCGCGCCCGCTCCGTGCCCTGCCACCCCTCTACCCGACCACATGGTCACAATAAAAGAGTTTTTCATCGGAAATTAATTGTGAAACTTGCAGTTCTATTTAAATTGTACTTCATTAAGTCTACAGTGTGGGTGCAGCGGACACCCGTTCTACTGATGCCATAAAGTTATCACGGTTAGCACTTAGCTAGCAGTATAGTCGGATCCTGCAGCGGACACCCGTTTTACTGATGCCATAAAGTTACTACCCATACAGCTGTGCACGTGACCGACGTGGACCACCCGATTAGCACCTAATTAGCACCATATAGCGGTCAATTGATATAATGAACATTCGATATCAGGAATCACGTCTTACTAGCAACAACGAAAATGTTACGGTTCCGGGATACGACAAATTTTATTGGAAAATAGCATTTAGAGCCTCCACGATATAGGCAATCAACAAGGCTGGGCTATAAACTGGTATAGGTCACTCAATGGCTCGCAGAGTCATAACGAACTCGTAGCGAAAAAATAATGCACTATATTTGTACAAATAACTGGGCTCTCACTCACCAAAAAAGCAGACAAGTCAGCACACACCACACATCATCACCATGAGAAAAAGCTTGACCATCGCACAGAAAAAAGCTCTATTGTAAGAGTATCACCGCCGAAAGCAACAGAGGAACGGCTGTTCGACTGACTTTTGTGCCTCATAAGTCTGTCATTTTGCGTACCCTTCAGAACCAGGATAAGATTCGGGAAACAGTTCCTCGGGGTAAAATCCTAAACTGGAAACAGGATCGAAAAGGGTAGTTTTCAGCTCTGGAAGCAGTTTTATTTGAATGTAACAGTGCTCATACCGCACTTCAAAGAACATAATTACTCACAAATTCGCCAGAAGTGTCATTTGCTTCAGGCAAAGGCCATTACACATACAAAAGAGACCAAACAGCTCAACGTAGGTTTTGGAGAAATAGATGTATAATTTCAAGAAGCGCTGGGATTGAAATCTTTCCGGTACCACAGTGAGGCTGGCGATATCGGTGAAAGATTAGTGCAAAGCCGCCTTCCGGCATTACAGGCCAAAGTGGAATAGTACGATCCTTGAGATGTTTCCTCGGGTAATACGACTGGATGACTGTGACTTGCAGTTGACTAAACTCCCATTCGACTGCTGCAATTTCGCCTATTTGACTGGAGTCAATGCCCAGTCGACTTCCCTTTTCTTGAACAGTCAAAAAAGTGACTGCCCAGTCGACTGGGCATTTCGGGCATCGAGTTGTTACTCAGTCATCAGTCGAATGGCGTTTCAGACGTCCAGTCGTTCTCCAGTCATCAGTCAACTGGGCATTTCAGGCGCCCAGACGTCCTCCAGTTACCAGTCGACTGGGCATTCCACGCTTCCAGTCGTTTTCCAGTCATCCGTTGACTGGTTCCATTCGATTTTTTAAAGAAATCTGCATTGAATGCCCTTCTGATGGCCACTTGGTTACGTCATCATCCCAATAACTCAGTAATCCCTGCGCCATTTCCCTTAAGCTCCAATACAGTTCAATGACAGAGAACGCCGCAACAACACAGCAGAATGCCATGCAGCCGCCTGAGCAAATGAGAATTATATCAAATATGTCAGAGACTACTAGAGGAAGTGAAGAGCAACAAAACGAAACGAATGAAATGGTAACAAGCAATTCAAGACTTACGGAAGCCCAAAGAATCGAAAGGTTTCGCCCCCGCCTGGGTTTGAACGCGCCCCAGTTCCGACAGCATCAAAGTCTAGATCCATTATATATGATTTGGAGTTAAAGTGGTAAAAACAGAATCTACGCGTTCTGTTATGAAGTGGTTTTACCTTGCATCCGCCGATTGCGGAGATGTCATACGTGTGATATCAAACACAAGTAATGCAAAAGACCATTTACGAGACAAGCACGGCATCAGTTTTACAAGTTCCGTGGCATTAAAAGCGAGTAAAGAGGAGTCTGCGGCCTTGATTCGAAAGGAAAGAAAGGTGTTTATGTCCTCCAATAGATCTATGAAGAGTCAGCATGAGATCCATGTGACTAAGTTTGTTTTGCTCAACATGTTACCTTTCTCAATTGTGAAGTCGAGGCAGTTTCGTTTGCTTACCGGAATGTTTGACGTGCGAGGTCAGGGCAATCAAAATATGCATCTTGAGCTCACAAGGTACTGCAGCGAGTAATGATTCCGCTGTGCAGAAGCCTTTCTGGAAAGATGCGAATCGGTTTTCTTGAACCACAACTGTTCCGCAAAGGGAGCAGAGCGTTGTGGAGCGATTGCCTTGGTGATGTTTTTAAGGCTATGATACATCAAGCAGTACCGCGAGTTGAAGAGTGGGTCATGTTCGACGTGGTGCTACCTGGACAATCGCGGAGGTTTTGGAATCTGGTGATCAGTTCTTGTTGTGCACCATAATGATGAAACTTTGGCTGGAATACATCAGAAGCAGTCAAAGAATTGGCTCCGGAAAGATATCTCGTTCCCTGGCGTAATCATCATTTGCATCAGGTCTATCGCCGAAGTCACCCGACGGGGTTTTGTGGATTGCCGCTCACATGCGTTACTTCGAGACATTCATCTCCTCTTGACAGCGAACCCAGTTCGGCGTGATGGAGTTTCATCAGCGGAAGATCTGAAGTTTTCCAGGAGACTACTGAGGCAAGGGGTCCGGGTGGCACAGAAGGTATGCACAGTGCTTGGCACGGTTATCTACGCCTTGGCACGAAATGCAGTTGTGATACAGATTGCAGATAGGGTCCTGATCGAGGACGATTGTTTCAATGGGTCGGGTAGCGAGAGGGAGACTTGGTGACTGCGCGTTTGGGGAAGTACGCGGGGACGCCACCAATCCATCTGTACGTGCCGCGAAGGTTGTATCTAATTGCGATGTCGAGATGGCGGATAGCCGATGGGCATTACTTCGTAAGCGGTCATGGGTCTATTGCAAAAGGGCGAGTACATCGGAACAGAGGCACCAAAGTGCTGTCTCTGACGCCTATAGCACAGGCCCAATTATGCGTGGGTGTCTGGGCCCTACATGAGCACAAACGAATACTCTGAGACCTATCGCTATACAACGGGAATGGCGCGCCTAGTTGGGGGCGCCGCGCTTGTATAAGCGGCGGCAGGGCACGGAAGAATGTGGAAAAGGAGGGGACTCCCACAATCGGAAACACGTGTTGCAAGGGTCAAGCGCGAAGGGAGATGCAGCACGAACAAACGGCAAGCAGTGCATCAGGGCAGGCCCTGCGGCTTGCAGCAGAGATAATTGTCATGCTGGAGGGAGTATGGAGCTGTATGGTCCGTGGTGAAGCCCCTGAGGACGCAAGCCAACGATCGACGTAAGGACCGCAGCAGAGGCTGCTCGGGACGCGCTGGCAGCAGTAAAACGGGTCTCAAGGGAGGTACAACGGCTGGAGGAGGTTTCTTTTGAAGCGCTTGGCACTATGCTTGGAGAAGGCGAGGTTAAGGGGAGAGGACAAGGACATTTCGATTGTTCAGGAGGTGAGGCGCCGGCAGGAGGGATGGTTAGCAAGTCGAGTGGGAGTGGACGAGCTACAGGGCGGAAAGTTGGCGCGGAGAATGAGGGAACACGGCAGGGACGGCGGGAAAGTAGAGGAAGGCAGGGAGGAGACATCAGGATCGGACTTTTCGCGGGATGTTCTGGCGGAGACGGAGTCCGACGGAGAAGGTGCTTCGCTTTGAATTTCATTGTTTTTGATTGATTTTTGTGCTATGGTTACTTTTTTCGAGATTTCTTATGTACGCGAGGAGTGCACAAGGTACGAATGTTAGGGTTCAATTAGTACGTGGCATTTACACATGTATTGTCAGCTGAAATGCAGTGACACGTACAGTAATGCACTGTCAGTAGCTCACCTAATATGCATTTAGTGCCCCTCCGTAGTCTATTTAAAGTGCCCCGGACCTGGTCCCCAAGACCAGAGAAGGCATCAGTGATTGGAAGTACAACAGTCCTGGTCCGTGCTTTGCAGCTTCAACTTGAAGTTGTAACAGTACTGTACTGCCAGGAGCATCATACACCAGTACTGCCATCTGTCAAATACGGCACAAGTCATCGAAGTTGCCAAGTCACTGCATTCGTTGGCCCGCGATTGGACACGACCGTTTGTACAGTATGCACTGTACAACATAACCCCCGGTTGGGCCGAAACGGTCCTAACTTGCAATAGGCCCAAGTAAAATATTAACACAGTAAATTACAAGAAAAAAACAAATAATTTCTGTGCATCTCGAATATCTTGAAATCAACCGTTTGACGTGCCACGCACAGTACAGTATTTTCACATCGCTTGAACAGTCTTAATCCACCAGTAGGCCCTATTTATGAGCTTCAGACATGTACAGTATGTTACGAATTGCTGCACGACATAAAGCACTCCTGGTTTGTGTAAATTTCAACGCCTTATCGTCGGAAGTCCTGCCTATTAAGGAGAAACCTCTGCATAGATGTAAATTTTCACCTATCGACATAATGTGCCAGCAATTTCAGGCGCACATACGTCATCCAACAACAACTGCCACGTGTTACGGAAAATGAATTTTGCACCAGTAATATGACACCAGGTATGCACCAACTCTTGTGGAAGCAAGCTTACAGAAATGTAAACACAGAATTGGACCGTCAATTGAATAAGAACTTAACCAAAACAGAAGAGATTCCTGGAATCCGTGGGTACATCTGTTAAGCTGGAAGATGTTTCTTCTTTTGGTCTCAAGTTCTCAATCTGTCTTCACTCTCTCAGCATCATCAAGTATCTCCGAGTCTAGACATCCAAGTGCACAAGTCCAGTTAAGTTTTCGGAAAGTGTTTAAGTTCGGCTTTTTTAAGGCACCAGCCAAGTTATTTGTGCCTTCTATCCACTGGATGACAGCCATCTCTCCGGATTCAAAGGGACTCTAAGCCTTTCAACTGTTGGACGGAGCCTGTAATCACGAGTTTCGTGAAGAGAAGTGATGGTCGAGTAGAGTCCATGTGAATCAACCATCAAGATAAGTGACAGGGAGCTGCTGGAAGCGTACATCTTGGATAAGCAGTATGCCATGAGTCCAGCCCGATCGGGTGACTCTGGCACCGCAAATATCTCCGCTCCCATGGACGAGAACGAGACCCGAGCTTGCTTGAAGCTGTACCAGTCAATAGCATGGAATATTTTGGAATGCGGAAAGAATATTCCCGAGAAGTATCCCGTTTGGCCGTAGGACGATTTCCCTTCGCATGCGTCAGAAAATGCTAAATATGCCGCATCGTTAGCACTGACCTCACGATTAGAAGACATATGATACGTGAGGACCGGATTGAGTTGGCGAATCTCATCAAGAGCCCGATTGGCTTCACTCTAGTGGCGCACTTTGAGATCGGAAGTCGATTGCTGCAATGTATAGACACAAATGCAGCAGACTGAGAACACTATGCCCAAACCAATTCAGCTGTCCAGCAAGAGCTTGAAACAGCTTAAGTTCATCCGGTGAGCATTTAGCTCTTGATCCTTCCTTCTGTTGCGGCCTTATGGGAGTTTGCCAATGCTATCCAAATATTCCTTCATTGAGACAGTGATTTCAAGATCGCTGTCCTGGAAGATGTAAGTCTGTTGAAAACCAAGTTCGAATCAGAAATGAATCTGCCGACCTTAAAACGTTTGGAAATCGCCGCATGGAAATCTTAAATACTTTGTGCATTTCCAACCAGAAAAAATTCGGCCACGACTTCAGCAACAATGAGAGCAGATTTCCAGTTCATTCGCGTTTCAGAAATAATTTCGGTATTCCAGGGACGCATTCAGGTCCATTGTCGAACATCCATTCTTGGACTGCAAGTTGTCACTAACGGCCTAATTCTACGAGACCGTAAGCGGGGACGAGAAGCTTCCACACGAAGAAGCTATTCGTAGTCCATCCTTCCGGCAGGCAGACATAGACGTTGCGATTCAACGGTACCGATTGGAGAAATGCACCAGAGATGTCAATCGTTGCTAATGAAAGTCGAAGTATCGCTGCAGCGGAAAGAAGAGCCAGAATAACAAGAAACCGAGCCGTTGCCGAGTCCTAACGGGTGAAATGCTGCTCCTTATCCTTATTCCCGTGTGGAAAAATCTGCACTTCAATTTCAATTTTTCTGAATCTCCATCAATTTTGACTTGGAAGAAACAATGTGACGATATAAGATTTGCATCTCTAGGTAAGGTTCTAATATTGACTTCCTCATACGCGTTTTATCTTGTAATTGGACTTTTCCTTCGTAATAGATTCGTCAATAGCCACATTGGTGCAATCGAAGCGATTTTGCTTTCGGTCACAAGCTCATCACCAATCGCGATTCGAATTTGGCGAAGTATTGCTTGCTTCTGTGACTTCAACTCTTTTCGAAACTTCATCGCTTCCTCAAGAGTGTACTTCCAACATCTTTGTCCGATCGACTAGTTGGAGTACTCTTGTTTATATCAACTTCGACGTTCTTGTACTTTGCCCCGATTGGCAGTAATCTCAGTCACAAGGAACGATTTGACTCTGGAACGATTATCCGAGTACTCTCGATGTCAACGACACGACTCGAGAACAATGAAGAACGATTTTCTTCATTGACAGCTTGGTTCTGAGACTTTTCAATCTCTGGTATTGGTCTCGGCGCAGAAGCAGACAGAATGGTGCAGCAACAACAGAACTGCCTTCTTCATCCAACGGGTTCTGATTCTCCTGTCCTTGTTCTGAATGTTCGATACTGTCCAAATATTGCAAAAGGATGAAGATGGGTAAAGCCGTATGTCCTCGTATGCGACTTTCAGCCGTTTACCGTTTCCGTATTTGCTCCGAGTGA
Source organism: Kappaphycus alvarezii (assembly GCA_002205965.3). NCBI lineage: Eukaryota > Rhodophyta > Florideophyceae > Gigartinales > Solieriaceae > Kappaphycus > Kappaphycus alvarezii. The sequence goes on from NADL03000758.1 coordinate 1,524,943, forward strand.
ACTCCACGAAATATTCTTTTGTGTTTTGGACGTATCACAAATTCCAAATACCATGCTTTGTTTGCTTCTCACTGGGTTCCCCGTGTGAGAATGTTTGAAGGAACAGTTTTGGTGATCGAGATTCCAGCACCTTTGAGAGCGCATGGCGTGCAACTTGCTCATAATGTGCGTCAATTAACTCGGAGTCCGCTGGCATCTGTGGTAGACCAAGAATGGATGGTTTGTATCCTCTTGCAAGTTCAAAGGAACTGACACGATTGTTTCCACGAAGAAGATTCGTCGCAAAACAGCTCTTGAGACTATTTCTTGAGCTGTGAACGAAGAACCCTTCGCGTTTCGTTCGTGAATTTCATCCTTGAGAATACGCAGTGACATCTGACGCAGAGTGAAGTTTGCACTTTCCACTGAACCAATTTTGCCGTGTCTCCTCGCAGGGCGAGGTTTCGGTTTGATGCCATGTTTTTCAACTTTTGCAAAAATCATCACTGTCGAATTCCTGATCCAACGATATTGATGCAGGAGCTCCATTCACCGCGATCCAGTGAGTTTCAAGGAGCCTTGCAGCTTCTTCCATATCCCTGGTCAACACAACGACTGCGTTACAAAAGCGTGAAGCCATATCTTCATATGGAATTTGAGTACTTCGTTAATTCAACCACGTACATGAAATCGATTTGCATTTCGTGGTTAAAGGCTCAAAGTGAACTCCGCAAGGATACCTTGCACACGTTGAGTGGCCTTCCAGTCTCCATGCAGCTAGAGCACTTTTGCACAACTGCTTCTAGAGCTTTCTCCAAGACTGGACAAAGAACTCCCCCCGTTTGCAAAGATCTTCATGTCCTTCAGAGGTAAGTGCGAGTACCGGTGAAGTTTTGATGAGAAGTATTTCGCAGAATATCCCATGAAGCGTGATTTTTTGTTACTGTGGTTTTCCCAATCTCCTTTGTTCCAAGCAGAGCCCGCTGTGTCGCAAGATAGCTTTAAAGTTTGGATTTTGCCTCATGACAACATGAAGGTGAGTTCGAGTTTCTCTAGCTTCAGCAACGTAGATGGAAGCAAGATTTTGCTATCCAATCCCTCGAAAACATCTGGTGGTATTATAATAAACCGATGTGTTTGTGAATTAAGTACATCTGACCTGCTCAAGACACAATTTTTAAGTAGAAAAGGACCGTCGCCCTTCGTGACGTAGAACAGAATAACGATTTATTCCCTTTCAAATCTTCAAGACGAAGTCTCCATATACCGAATGTGAGCTTCGCATCGCTGCAATTCTCACCATAACCGTGGTATCATTTCTCACATTCTAGAGGATCCAACTTGAATTCGATGCCCATCGCCAAAGACAGCGCTACCGCTGACTTTATTCCGCCAACCGATTTGGGGAAACCCCCGTCCAATATAGGATTTGGGTCGTTGTGCAATTGCATCATATCGGACTTGGTAGGGATTACGCTTACCAGGCTCCTTTGCCCTTGGAATGCATATAGCCCCAACGAAAATATCAATTGAAAATTTCAGGTAATCTGTTTCTTTCGGAATCTTCGTCATGGCGATCTTTTGCTTCTAGGATCTTCAAAGTGACATAGCTCGGAAGCTGGCAGTTCAAAACACCTCGAGCGTGGTCCTTCCTTCCACAGTCCATGCAGGCTTTTCCGACGAGTTCCGCCAGCATTGGTGAATTCTTCCTCTTGCCATCCCGATCGGATTTGTAATTATCGCCGTCGTTGGCGTAAGTCTCCCGCATCTTTCCGTTGAAAGCGGGATAAGTTGACTGGTTTCTGATCCTTGACTCTCTTTGACCATTCTCTTGACTTCCAAAGAAACTTCTAACTATGGTCAACTGCAGACTCAATTTGAGCCTTTGTTACGGAGGCTTCAGTTCCGTTGGTAGTCTGAGCAAGATAGCGGAGTACATTCACCGCGTCATCCAGACTTGGGGTGCAACGACGACCAGAGGAAGCGATGGATTTGGCTATATCTCGAGTACCATTTAGTTTCTTGATATTATCGAAGATGGGCTTGACATCTCGACACATATCATTAAAGTGACCAGTCACCTTCCTGATGAAGAGTTTTCCAGTACGAATTGAACTCCCAGAGGCTCTTGCAATCGAAACAGCAAGCTTTCGGGTACTCAAAGATATCTTCTGTGACTCATCCAAAGTCGATGTGAACTTTTCTCAGCGCTTATCGTTCCCTTGCTTCTTTCCTCCGCCATTCCAATAAGTCGGAGCTTGGCGTTGGTCAGGGACGCTTCTGAGAGAGCGGCTTTATTGACCAGGGTTATTGCCAGTACTTCTCCTATTTGAGATTGATTCGTTGAACCGGCTTTCATCAGGTGGTTCGGCGGCGAACCCACGAAACCTTGAGACATAGCGGTTCAAGTCCTCATCGTTCTTGCGTCTGCAAGAACTGACCTTATTGAAATAGTCAATGAGTGCATAACAACAGAGATAAGGGGATACTGTGCGATCAAGTCTACAATCTCCTGGACAGCCTTGACCTGGTCATCCTGCTTGTAATCGATCTTGCCTTGCTCCTGTGCTTCGTCAACGAGACTCTGCTTAGCTTAGCGAAGACCTCTGTCATAGAGCTGACGTCCAAGCGTATGGAAAACCGTTTCGTAGAATTTATCTTCTCCCTTCTCGCTGCGGTTGCGATTACGTCAACCCAACTTGCAACTTTCTTTCTCCACGATAGAAGGTATTGGTCCGGCTCGAATACCGGAGGGTTAATCATGCCAAAAACTTTCTCGAAGTCCTTCCCTGGGCCCATAACTGTAGTATGTGTAGTGTCAGCGAGGGGGAGCGAGGAAGGAAGGCGAAGTGAATGGGTACAAAAAGCCCCCGTGTGAAAACAACTGGGAGTCAACTGTAATGTTCATGCTGTAAGGTTCTCCTTCATCATATGTTGATAATAATGTTTACTGTATACATGGCCTTCTTTCCGTGAAAGGTCTTCGCTTTCCCATACGTACTCAATTGAAAATGCGGACCGACAGTCAGAATGCAACTGACTGCCCTACCAACTCTCGCCGCAATGAATACTTAGGCTCTCTATCCTCTCTGTCTTCAATTGAGTAAAAGGGTAAGGTTTACTTTTGCAGCAGAACGGGTTACGCTCCAATCTGGCAGGACTCTCTGGAGTATTTGTGCCGTTGCCCTCATCGTACCATACTCGTCACTCTCTAGAGTGTCAGAAAAGCATCCTGATAGAGTAATCTAAATCAACCAATTTCAACGACACCTCGGGATGCCGTTGCAGTCCCGTATTTGGTGTGTTTAATTAGGCCGATTGCCGTAGATTGTACACACAGGTAGGTAATTAGTCTGATTGACCATTTTCCCTATCCTCTGTCCTCTCTCCTATCGCCCCGATCGGGCGGAGAGCTCTGCCTTATATAGCCGTTAGAATGGCAATATAGGAGTGGTAAAAGCTCGATAAGTACAGTAATGTATTGCTGGTAGCACCATACACAATACTACTGCCACCTGTCAAATACGGCTTAAGTCATCGAAGTTGCGAAGTCACTGTATTCGTTGGCCCGCGATTGGACACGACCGTTTGTACAGTATGCGCTGTAAAACACAGTTCCAAATATTGAGCCATCTTAGCTTACACTGTCAGCTAGGCTTGTACGCCTCTTATAATACATGAAGTAAAGATGATTACGTAAGTGGGCGTCTCCTGAAATCACATTTTGCTCCAGACGTAAAATAGTACCAGTTAGTAAATTTGATACCGCTTTTTCCGGATCGACTGCTGAAATCACAGATCCTAGAATGTGACTTGACACAATCCTGTGGCATCTACCCTCCTACTAGCCCTCATACTCACGATTCTCAATGAAACGACGGTTACTGCTCAAGCAAACACAGAGTCGATCCCTCTCATCTTAATGGGCTCTTTGACTAGTTTCCTCTATACTTTACCATCTTTGTCTTCACGATGCTGAGGCGCGCCTCAACTTTCGGCACCAAATTTCTGCCGATTACCAGAGGAGAAGTGATCGCCGCATACGAAGGAGGGCTTTACAGATCCACACATGTCGACCTTTGCGGTTTTGTTGGGTCTGGATGTGATCAATCGCTAATCACATTGGCAGGTTTTGACTATCGAGGATTTCATTATATCCTAGAGAGATTTGGTCCGCTTTATAACAGCCACACACCGTATTCACCAGATGGGATGATTAGACTGCTCGATCCATCTAATCAGTCCGGCAGGCCGAGAACTTTGTGTGCCGCTCATTGTCTTGGACTAATTTTATCATGGAACAGAACAAGGGGAGCCGATTATGTTCTCTGTATGTTATTCGGGATCACCGGTCTGTCTGTTCTCTTTTTCTTCGTTTTGGAAGGCGCTTACTGCTCAAAGTTCTCAAGCGTGACCCATTGGCGATGGTTAGAATGCCAACTGTTGAGAAGCTGTGCAATTCAAGAGTTCCTTTGCGAGAAAATATTCAATGCTGCAAGACGTATATTGCGTGGCAGACGGTCTTAAAATTTACTTAGAGCGGCTGGAGATGTTGTTATTCAGAATATGTTCTACAATGGATGGACTCACGACCATTATGTCGGAAACGTTTTTGTCTTTGCACAAACGTGTGGTGATATGTTGTTCGATCAACGCGCCTGGTTCAATGCACGATTCTATAAAAGCTGAATGGGGTGGCGTATACGAAAGCTTAAAGCAATTGTTCGACCAGCATGGGGGACGATGCGTGGTAGATTCAGCGTTTTCAAAGGACAACCCCTTTCCTAATCAAATCTTCACAGGACAATGTTTTAGCGAGTGATGGTACAGCTGCGTCTATTACTACGCTACGGCAAGGACATCGGCGCGACAAGCCTCTGAATGGGGCATGCGAGCTTTTAAAGGGACATTTGCGAGACTCAAAGACAGGTTTGTTTACGAAGAGCGGGGCGAACGGAAAATTGTGCTCACCTGCATCGTGCTACTTTTCAACCTTAGATCCCGGCTCGTTGGTATCAATCAGATTCTTAATACCTACATGCCTCACCTTATGTGGAAGAGAACCACTTTTTGTTCTTGTAAATATCAGGTTACCTTCATCTGTTGACTCCCGGAGAGTGTGTTCCTGAGTTTCCGGCTTGCTTTCCAAGTAGCGCAACCATCATCATCTGGATCATATTATCGCTGCGTCTCCTGTCCTCCTCTCGGCGCTCTCTCTCCTCAGCTCGTTGTTCCTCCCTGATCTGGCTCTTCTTCGCGTCTCGCCTTTTCATCCTCTCTGTCCATATCCTCTGGTGATGCTCTGCATCTCGCCTCATCTGCTCCTGCAATATAGAAGCCTGAATGACTTCAATTATGCCTTCGGACTCGGTAGATTTCTTTGGTTTTACAGCGCTTTTCTTACGAACTAATGGCCTAGGAGAGGGTATCACACTCTGATCTGCGTTATCAGGATTGGATACAGATGGGATGTTGTTGTTGGTTTCAAATATAACGTGGCGCCATCGGCGCTATGATCGTGAGCAGTAAACGTTGCGGCGTCGTCACAGATTTATCCGTATAATCATCGTCAGACTCAGCACCATCGCCAATATCTGCCCGCTCCGTCATTTGCTCTCGTATGAACTTTCAGAACTTCTTGCGGTATGGTAGGGTCTCCTGTGGGTACATTGTCCGACAAAGCGCAGAGAATTTACGTCGAAGTGAGTCTGCATTTCTTCGCTGGGCTGGATATCTCGATTCGTGAAGACGCGTTACCTTCTCCCACTCATCTTTACCAAGCGGCAGGTGTACTTCGGCAGCTCCAGCAAGTTGTCCAGTTCACCATGCGAAAATCCACTGCCCCTCCTGCCGGGCTGTGCCTTCTGTGAGGTTCCCCTGGTTTTGACTCCTTTCGATATGGGCGGTTTTGGCGGCAATGTTGAGGACGGTCGAACTGCTCTTTGGGCAGTAGTGCTTCTGAGACCAGGATCAGGAGTCAAGTCCATTGAAGCTACTCCATGTTCTGTCGCCGCCGCGGTGGCGAAAACGGAGACGGCGAGCGAGAGACAGATACATCTTCGGTATAGGCCAGGTCAGTAGACTTCGCGTTTTTCAGGTTTCTGCGATGGGTGGATAGTCAGTGGCGGAGGGACGACAGAGAGGCTGGGAACCGGGATCGCGTGCTGGTGTGCGGGAGCGGTAAGTGCGTCGGCGATCTTTTGAATCGCTGGTGTTTCGCGTAGTGTTGTTTGCGGGGAGCACGACGGAGCGCTAGACTTACTGTTCGCATTGTCATTTGCGCTGTCGGCGAAGGGAGGCGCCATGATTGGCACAGGAGAAGCGCAAGCGGTAATCAGGGAAATGGGTAGCCGCCTGCGGGGGGTTGAGGTGGGATTTTAGCGCGAAAGCAGCAAGAAGAGCGCGCGACTTTTGCGATTTGCTACTTGAAGTCATCGGCTTCGTACGGTGCAAAGGATCGGGCAAATTAACGATTTGCGTGTAGCAAATGAAACAAGCTGGCGTGCCAAAAACACAAATTGCGCAATCGCAAAATGCAATTTGTGATTTCAAGGAGACGCCCAGTATTCCAAGCACAATGGCCGAACGACGTTTTCCTACAGTACAACTGTAAATAAGTGTCTTGGTGAACTGTGCTGTATACGTGAAACAAGCAGACCGGAGGAAGCATGCGTAAGTAGACTGAAGACTGACAGAGCCATTCATCATCATTTGCTTCGATGATTATCTTGGTGGTCCAACAAAATACAAACTGTAAATCAAGAATGCCAAGCAACAATCCGCCAGATGTGATACTCTCCAGCATCTTACGAAGACCAAATCTGCAAACAGCAACGAACAAGTTATGTTTACCCCTCACATTGACTCGCGACATGCCCAAGCAATCGCCATACGTTATCGACCACTTGCTGCTGACACCCTTCCGCTCTTCAAAACCAGCGCCGGGGGTCCACTTCCATCCATTACCTCACCCGTCAGATCACATTGGCCTTCCGTACTCTGCCGCTGCCGCTGCAAAACAGCGACCCACACCTCAATCGCAAGCAACCGCCGCCTGCATTCTCCCCTCACGATAGTAGCACAGAATGACTAGTGTCCGGTTTGGTTACTGGCGCCCTTTGCAACATCATCATCAATATTCGCATGAATGCCTCCCTACTTTGACGCTCTTCCTGCCGGCGTGCCCTTTCTTCCTCCCTCTGTTGCTTGCGATACTGCCTCTCTTCCTCCCTCTGCTCCTCCCTAATTCGTCTCTCTTCCTCCCTGCGCTCCCTTTCTTCGGCCCTGCTTCTCTCTGCTCTTTCCCTTTCCTCCGCTCTTCGCTCCATATCCTGGAGAAGGGACACCTTCAAAATCGCCAAAAGATCCTCCATTTTTTCATCTCGTAGCTTTGTAGGGCGACCGCGTTTATGTATAATTAGCTTTGCAGCCAAAGAGGTACCGGTAGGGCCTTTGTTAGCAATGCTCCTCCCGACTGACTCTCCCTCCCCCTCTGCCTCCTCTTGGACCTCTTCGTTATCATCGCTGTTTTCCTCGGTGTCTTGGCCCGAGATCATAGATTTATTTCAGACTCCTCCTCTTCCCTACATCTTTGCGCTCTGTTATGGCCTCTCGAATTCGTTTTGCCCTTAACACCTCTGGGGTATCCGCAGAGCCCAGGCTGCACTCTAGTGCGATAAAGCTGGGCGAATTTTCGCCTTAGTGAATCCGCAGTCCGGTTTTTCGTCTTGAAACTGGGAATTGTGTATGCGGGCCATGGACTCCCATTCCTGATGACAAGCCGGAAGATGTTCTTCCAACGCATCCAAAAGAGAATCAGTTCCATTCTTGTAAATGAGACACCACGACCTCCCGTCAAGAGTTTCCTTTTTTTTCAGCAGCGTTTTCCTCGGAGCACTAGGTTGGGAATGTATTTTTTGTGCCTGGTTGCCGAGTTTGCTGGAGCAGAAACGGGTTCGATTGGCTTGTATTGATAGAACCGAGTTGCAGACGTTCATTGCACGCAGAGGCCTCATTTGATACAGGCTGATACTGCAGTGGTGCATTGTTTGTGGGTGTTGTGCTGGAATGTCCGTATCGGTAGGATGAGGGAGAGGCGGTAGCGGGCCGTAAAGGTTGAGGAGGGCCTTCGGACTCTTGTCCGTCTGAGGTTGCCATGCAAGAGGGGCTCGAGGTGGGACTGGGGAAAAGGAATAAAGTTGGAAGTGGAGAGATTGTTGTTGGTTAGACGCTGCTGCACTGATCCGTACCGCAAGGTGATGATTATGATTCTAAAATATTAGCCGTTTGTGTAGGCACAAATTTGAAAACGTATGTGCACTACCCTCTTTCGGGAAAAATTTTTGTGCAAACCAAGCTGTATTTTGATTGGCTTACACACTTTGTCGCCACACATTTTGTGTTACTGGTTTTCAAGGAGCGAAGAGCTGTTTCACTGTAATTTGAGTGTAGCATTACAGATTTGGGCAAAAATATTCCACAGTAAGTACTGTAATTCCGTTTTGGAATGCACTGCACATGTCATTGCTATCATTCCGTACAGGTTCCGTAGCTTTGAGTACTCACTCATACGGTAGAACAACTGTGCAAACCGGTTGGTGATTGCGCCCAAAGCCAGAAAGGCGCCCTCCGCGATGTTCTTGGCGGAAGTGAACCGTTGCGTCCGTCCGTGCACTGGCAGGGCCGGTCTTGGATTTCGGAGGTCCTCCGTGAACTTCAACCTCCAGCGAAATCACTGGAAGCGAAGCGGCCCTCCCTTGGGATCGGATTCAATTCCGCCAAGAACATCGGCCGCAGCCGCCTTCCTCGCCTCCAGCCCGGCCATCAACAGGTTATACAGATTTCTCCTGCCCACTCCTATTAGGAGCCTCGCCACGTACAACGACGGTTTGGACGCCCACCGGAATTGGTCACTTGCCTGTCTGCAGTCAAGTATTTTCCATTCAGTGCCTTTTGCTCACGTAACACACCATCGCAATAGAAACTAACCGATGCTATCCATGCAGAGGTGCAGGAAAGTATTCCCCCCGGGAATCAAAGAAGGCAGGTATTCCGCGGCTCTATGGCCCTCCCAGGTGCCAAACAATGGGTGTACTGCGCCCCGTGCCCCAGCCTCAAGACCACTATTGACTCCTGTGAATCGGATGTATCTTCCAGAGTAAAACACCCAAACCTTTCCCCTTCCATGAATTCGCGGTGTGCATCCAATACTTCTTCCAAGTCCAAGTCCGCTGTTCCCTTCGGACGTGCCGTGTCCGAGTCGAAATGCCCCGAATCCCTCGACTGTTTCGGGGACAACCTCCTCCACTGTAAGCATGGTGGGCACATAGAACACGACGACATGACCGTCAAGTCGTCCTCTTCGCGCAAGACCTGCAGAAAGCGGCCGCCAACCCGCCGTCAAACCTCGGGATGGGTAATCGCACGAGAGCCAGACTTCCGGGCGATGGGAAGCAATGGAGGTACGAACTTCTCTGGCGTGACGTTCGTCCACCCGCCGGCGCCCTCCCACAGAGGAGGGTCCACACGTCTAATCCGCTCACCTCCCTCAATGCGGCCGTCTCTGCGAAGAACAGAAGATATGAATCTTTTATTGCAACCTCCGTGAGAGGTTGGCTCGGGCCGATCCCTATATCCACTCTCGGAGTTTGGCACCCAAATGCCTCTCGGGTGCCAACCGACGTCGCGCGGAACGTGGCCTTTAAGCTGATGGAGGCTCATAGTAAGGTCCCAGCGGTACCTAGAGACACGCAGTCACCGCCATAATCTCCACCGCATCTTGCTAGATGTGCGGCCCTAAACCGGCTTTTTTGTGGAAATTTAGGACGTACTACAGTATTGGTCATGACCAAACTGTAGGATACTCCGGGCCAAAACCGACTATATCTTTCAAATATTACTGTACTGTTCAATACTTGCATTAAAAAGTATCTATAATGCTAGCTAAGAGCTAACAGGATGGTCAACGCCGTCCACGGGAGGGACATGCGCGAGAGAAATAGCTTGCGCAACTGACGACCAGATAGTGCAACTGATGCGACTCAACACGCGCTTGCGGATCACTCCGACAGGGGTGCCGAACTTCTCCGCAATGTGCGGCAGAAGACCCTCTATGAAGAGGAAGGTGGCAGGCGAAGGAGACCCCAGGGAATCAAACGCCAGCGGTTGAAATTCAAAGTTGGGGGCTTGGGTCAGGTTTTGTGAGGGCGGTGGGGACGCCGCGAAATTTTCGTTCCAGGTCAGTCACCTTGTTGCGGTGAGCGATAGCGCGGCACCCCCATTTCGCGGGTGGCCCGCGCTCGTACGTTGTCCTTGAACGGAGAGACGACGGTGACATCACACGCAATGGGCGGACCGCGTTCCGTCGGGGCAAGCGGTGGGTGGACAAGGATGTCAGCGGGTCGAAGCTCAGTACCTGGGACAAGGAGTGGGGCTCCAACTGGCAGTCGAGGCCTGCTGCGCGGGCGATACGACCGGCGATGACGTTGCGTAGCGAGTTATGCCGGTGTTTGCGACCGAATCCAGATGGGCAGAGGTCGACTGCGTGATCTCCCCAGCTGTCCATCGGGCGTCTACAATGCTCGCAGTTCCGAGGAAGCGAGTCGTCATAAACGGACAGCCGAGAAAAGGTCGTATCATGATCTTCCAGTGTACGGCAGACACTTCCGTGTCGGCGGAGGGATGTGCGAACAGGAAGGTGGCACCAGGGCCATTGCGGAATGCGTGGCCGCGGAATCCGGTCCGCACGGCGGCGGCGGTGTGGTCCGGGATTCGGGCAGCAAGCCCATACCTCGTCTGTCCAGTGTACCTTGGCCCGAGCCTCCTGCTGCACACCCTTTAGGTAGGTTTGGACGCGGTGTGCGCTGCAGAAAGGGGAAGTGGGTCAAAGGAGCCCAGGTCAGCGGAGTATGGGAGGCCGGGAATGTGGAGCACAAACTCGTGCATAGGGATGGCAGCTTGGCGGAGGAAAAAGTTCTTGTCGTGGCGGAAGCGGGTTCCAGTGAGGCAGTGGAGCGTGGTCCAATGTGAGTCCCAGTCCTGACGCGAGCAGGTGCCGCGTCAATGAGGCTTGAGGCGACAGCACCATGCAGGAATGGCTCAAGTAGCGTGAAGCCGAGACCACCATGTCGGAAGGCAAGGTAGCCTGGGACCACGCTTTATCAGTCAGCGTGATTCCATGAAGCTCCGAGAACGACCGTTGCTGGGTGTCGAAAGCGTCGGGGCTGGACGGGCGTCCGTCGGGTCGCGAGCTTGAAAGCGTGCTCCACGAGGCAGGCCGACGCGCACAGGCGATGCATGTGGAAGCGGGCCCGAGGGTCGTCAACCATGAGCAGCAACTCGAGGGTGCGGCGGCAACTGTGGGTCTTGCCTTGCAGGAACCATTGAGTGAACCGGCGGTTGCCTATTGGAGCTCCCAGTAGTTCAAACCCGTCGGAGGAGCACTCGGCAAGGCGGAACTCGCGAAGGAACGCCTCGCGTTCTGGCCGCGGACAGTGGGCCAGAAAAACGCGTGTTTTGGCGGCGTTGAGGTGCAGGCCGTATGCAGGTCTCTCGTCGCGGAGTAAGCGGATCGCTTTCAGGGCTCGGGGAGAGACCCCATCAGCGTCCCATCGTCGGCATACCAGTGATTCGTGACTACACCTGTCTTGTGGCGATCCGGCGGATGAAGCGGCTGGATCGTTAGGGAAACAGGAGCATGCTGGCCGAGTCGCCTTGTTGGGTCCCTTGTGCACTTTGCAGTGTGGTTTTGTGACGGTTCGGCACAATCAGTTGCGGCTGCGTGCGGCCGTATATCATATTGACGAACCGTGCAAGGCCCGGTGCTAGCGAGGGCAATTGGTCCAACATTGACTGGCGATCAACGAGGTTGAAGGCGTTGTGCGCGTCAACAAGGACCGTTGCGTGTCGCGTCGGGCGGGAGAACCCACGGAGCAGCGTGCGCGTGTCATGGACGATTGCGTCCATTCCAGCCCTGATCCCGTTTTGCCAATTGGAACGGGGCTAAGAAGGCGCGAGTGTCGTCGATTGCAGCTGGAGCAGCGTCTTCGTGACCAGACGACGGAGTACTGACCCGACGGCGATGGGCCGGATCTTGCCAGGCTTTGGGCTGGATAGGCAGCAGCGTAGCAGCAGCAACAAGAGGCAATACAGGGCACAGCAGATCGCCCTTGGCGATCCGGTGACGAGCTGGGTGAGGACCCCTTTGCCCGTGATTCCAGCTTCTGGGCTGATTGGTGTCTTGACTAGGAGGTGAAACCAACGCGACGGCGTGCGGTCAGGCCCAGCAGACGTATCACGAGAGATACGGTGGACTGCAAACTCGACGGCATCCGGTGACAGCTGAAAGGATGGTGGGAGGCTGTCAGGCGGAAGCGGTGCGATAGGACACCTCGGCGGTGGGTGTAGGGTGCGAAGCGATTGGATGGCCTGCGGGTCGTTGACATCCGCCAATGGTGCGTTGTGGAGGGACCGCATAGCCTTGGGTAGCGGGCATCGGCGCACACCACTTGGGCGCGCCGTGCTCGGCGCGTGCTGCTGGACTGAGGCAATGGGCGGTGCTGCTCTGTCCACTCAGTTCGGCAGTGGTGTGCCTGCATTGCTTCAGACCAAAGGGCGGCCCACTCGTTGCTGGTATGGGCCCGCCGAATGCGAGCACTCAGCGCTTCACGTTGGCCCTTCGGATGCTGCCAACCGTCCTCGCCGCGGAGGTCCGACGCATGACCGCAGTGGGGAGCATGTGGAGGTGGAGAAAAGCGCGGTACGTTGCGTCGTCGCCGCGAGCATGGGCCGCGGCACGGACTAGCTTGATAAACAAGAGGATGAAGGGCTTGAGGCATGGGAACGGAATGTCCTGAAAAATGTCGGCTTCGCGGTATGGGCGCGAAGAACACGTCAGGTGTGGGAAGGGCAGATTGAGTGGGGTCTCTTCCATGGTGGGTTGGTGGCAGTCGGGGGGGTTAGGTGCTTACTGAGGTACCGCTGTGTTCCCCTGCGGACCGGTGGGCGGGGAGGGTGCGGAGGCCTCTTGGGTGACGTTGTGTGCGTGCGGCGGGGCTGTCGGGGAAACGGCTGGGACGTAGGCCATGGCATCAGTCCCAGCTGGCTTCGAAGCGGTTGACGGCGCAACCGGCGAGGCTGTCAGTGCCACGGTGTCTGGTTGCGGACGGTGGAGGGCGACGGTGCGTGCCACGGCAATTGCTCGCGATGACTCGGAGGTTTGCCGTTTGGCGGGGGTCGTTGGGCGGGATCGGCCGCAGGGCCGAGGGGTGGGCTTGTTGGTGGGCTTCTTTGGTGGCAGCACCGACTTAGTGGCCGAAGGGCCGGCGGGCGGTGTGGGCGCGGTGTGGGCGTGTTGGGCAGCGGCGGTCGAAGAGGCGGCGGCGGCGGTCAAAGCCGCAGCGGCCGGAGAGGCGACGGTGGCGGTCAAAGCCGCGGCAGTGGAGGTCGGAGAGGCGGCGGTGTTGGTCGGAGGGCGGCGGTGGCGGTCGAAAAGATGCTTCCATAGGGACGGCAGGGGTGGGGTCGGTGGGTCGTTGGGGTCGGCGGCGGGGGGACGTTGGTGGCTTGGGCGGTGTGCGGGCCTGGCGGCGGTCTGCCAGGGCCTGTCGCAGGGCCTGGCGGGCATCATCGAGGGCATTACGGAGTGCTTCACGTGATTCAAGTGGAGCACCTTGCGGGCTTGAGGCGGCCGGGCTCATGATAGCAACGGCTCTCTTTCGCGAGGAAGGCCGCGGCACCTTCCGCTGCCCGCACGGACAATTCGGCAGCGACTTTGGCCGGGGGACGGAGGGTGATTTGAAGGGCGCTGACAGTGTGTCGCAGGTTGGCAAGGATGCGCCAGAATCGGGGGGCGGAAGGTTGCGGGATGAAAACGTACGTCCACGGTCCGAAATGCGGCAAGATAACGTGAGAGGGCATGCGAACGTCGATGGCGGCAGCGGCTCGGCACAGGGCTCGCTGTGCTTGCTCATAAGAGCGGAAGGCGTGGCGGGGGTCGACGGAGGGGGCGATGCCGATGGCGAGCACCTCCTTTGGCGGGGTGGGGAGAGACCCTGTGCGGGGCAGAGGGTCTGGACCGGTCCGATCATGGCGACAATGCGCTCGGCCAGTTGGCGGCGGGGATCAGATCGGCGGGTGGGTCCGCGGCGATGGCGTGGGCCTCAGCTAGGGACAGGGCAGATTCGGGCAGGGTGAGATGGCTTCGAGGTCAGGGAGGGCTGTCTCAGGAAGCTGGACGAGTCTTGCTCGTGCAGGGGAAGGGGCGTTCACTGACGCCGCTGCCGCAACTTACGCGTACGTAGCCGGCGGCATGCTGATGTTGCTGTTGATTTCGTTGTTGTTGATGAGATAGAATCTTTAAGTGAGAAGATCGCTCTGGGGCGCAATCTCCTTTTCGGCATCCTCAAACATCATTCTCATTATTCTTCCCTCATTCACGTAATCCAGCCCTTGATTCAATTCATCCAAAAACACAAATGGTGGCAACCGTTCCTCCTCAAGCAGCAATGAGAAACAGAACGACATTGTGCAGCACATCTTCCCTCCACCGCTGTTCGACTGCGCACTAATGGGTCTTAACCCGACTCCCTCTCGATATGACACTAGCACCTCTAACTTCAGCTCGCCAAGTCGTTCCGAATCCTTGGTCACAAACTCAAGATCGCCGGAGCACCCTAATCGCTGGTAAAGGCTCGAAGACTTTCGTCGCATCTGAATTGGCTTGAGGAAGGTGACCCCAAATTTCCTCCTCATACGGTACGGTACTGTAAATATCTTAGTTCAAACCTTTACTGTATCCGTGCAGTACTGTACAGTCCTGTACTACAGACTGGTCCGACGAAGAAATCAAGACAGACTGTCCACGTTTTTAAGATCCAACTGGATGTTCCACGTCGGCCACGTGGACAGGGGTGCGGGACACAATGGACACCGATTGGACAACCACACGACACAACTAAGCCCCTTTTAAATGAATCGCCGAAACCCATCGTCAGAAAGCCAAAAACAACATCGTCGCTATTGTGGAACCGGCAAGCTAAACGGGGGATAAACTCGTGCTGCCGTTAGGGCAGTCGCGAGATCTGTTGCACGTAAAGGGGGGGTGGAAAGCAACAGGGCAAAAGTCAAAGCTGGGCTTATTGCGGTAAGCAAGGCCGGCGGTTGCACCGTAGCCTGGGTGCCCTTGGCAGGGGTGGTGGCCTTGAATGGCGAGACCACCGCAAGATCAAAGGCGGCGGGCAGGGTATTTAAACCAAGACAAAGTCGCTGTCGATTCGAAGACTTCATCCCGCGCATCGCAGAGAAGTTCAACACAACCACAGCAGTGATCCGCAGACGTATTTATCTGCGCATTAGTTGCACACTGTGGTCTTCTATTGCAATGGCGATTCTATCGCGAGCCCCACTGCGTGTGCCTGACGTGGAACATCCGGTTAGTTCTTAGCCGTATAGTCAGTCCTGCAGTGTACACGATAGATACTCAATGAAGTAAAGTTCCATTCACGTAAACAATACTGTGACGTTTACACAAACAGAACGACATTTTTCGACGCCAACATCTTCTCCCAGACATAACCAGCCAGTTTCTTTTAATCTCAAATTCAGTTCTCCTCTTCTTTTCAGGGTAGTGTGTCAAGCGACAGCAGCGGCGTAAAAATCCTATTACAACAAGAGGAGAGCAAATACAACATCTCGTCGTCACTCAAAAGTGATCACAATCAACGCTCTACGCCTGCAGTTGCCAACAACTTGAACCTCTTCCTCCCTACATCCGCATCGACCCAACCGCTCCACCGCGCCTTATTCCACAATCTGTCGAGTCCACACAATACCCGACGCACGCCTACAACACCCTCCCTCTCTCACTCTTCACCTTTCCAAGTACTTTCAGCCCACTGTTACTCTGCAATCGTCACAGTGCTGTACATCACAGCACCATCCATTCCCTCACCAGAGCGCCATTCATTGATAAATCCTAGATTCTTCAGCTCCGTTATCTTGGAGTCAAACACCCTCGAGCTGAACGGAAGTGCCTGGAACAGTTCACTTCGCCCAACACCTCCAATCCGCTCGCAAAGTGTTAGAATCGCTTGGCTTCGCAAGCAGTTCAAGTTCAGAGAGCTGTACTTCTGTCCCACAAAATTCCTCACTTCCGGAATGGATTTGAGATTTGGTAACGCTGTCCCCAATCTCGCCGCCCCATCTGACTTCTTTACCCCACAGAACGACCACCCACCCCAACACCACTTCGAGTTCTGCCCTTGACAGGCCCCTTAACCTTCTCACTAGCCTTTCCATTGTTGCCAACTGATGGAACCGCTTTTCCTGCATTCTCATTGTTCATGTTATCTTCAACAGATCGATCACTCGGCTTTTCGTTCGGTGCATTCGATAAGCCTATCCCGAAAATATCCCCCTTCCCAATATCATCGTTTGACCTTATCAAATCCCCAAGGGCACCACCCCCTTTCTCTCGAACCTTTTCCAATGATGCTGATACCGCCTGTACAAAGCTAACAAGCGCCTTCTGTTGCGAACTTTGAAATGCTACTTTTGCTGCCTCAATATTCCTCATCAGTTCGCGTCGTCGCCTCGTCTGTCGAACTCCATGTGACAAGCCTTCTCCGTCCACGTCTACCAGAGATGTGGATCGCACCAAACCTGGTCGCTTCGCCAACTTCCCAAACACCTTTGCGAACAGATCCTCCTGCAAATCCACGTGTTGCAGGTCAAGTGTCTCAAGGCATATACGAGCTGCTGGATGACTGACACCTCCTCCCGTTCCGATACGTAAACTTGCTGCTCTTCACCTTTGCCCTGCCCTTCCTCCGCTCTCAACTCATCATTTTTGCCATCCCCCGCTAACGGAGTTGGCTCCCGCTGAAGACTACTTGCAATAGCCGCGACTGGCTTCGGTGGTCGCTGATCGCTACTTCCGGGAGATGATTTCGGAGCAGCCTTGGAAACCTTTTTCGCCTAGAACGAGCTCGTTGTGCTGTTGCGGGCATTGCGTCACCAATCCCTGCAGCAGGCTGCGCATCTGGTTGGTTCCCGCCGTCAACTTCTCCCGCACCTTCCGGCGCCGTGATGTCTTCGCCTTGTGAAAGCTCCGCAGATTTAGCAGAGGAGCTAGTGACGCGGCCTGGTGCGGATGCTTTTCCTCCTCTGGTCTTTCTCCCAGCCCCATCGGATTGAGTACTTGGTTGCCTCCGACTTACCCTTGTTGTTCGCACTGTTGATTTGGGAGGACTGCCCATCTCCTTATCATCCGTGTCAGCTTCCTTCATCACATCATCCGGCTCTCCAATTACGATAGGAGATGAGGCTTTTGTTTCAACTTGCAACCTTGAGGATTGTTTACTAGTCTTACCAGTATCGTTTGGAGTCGTTACGGACGCCCTTCTGCTCCTCGCTGACTTGGCCACTGTTGAAGCGGACTTAGAAGGTGGCTCGCTCTGCTTTGACTTTGACTCCCCCTCAGTATCCGCGACCTTTCGCCTCTTGGATGGTTCCTCTGGATCCGCTACAGGTCTCTTCGAACGAACACGCTTCTTCTTCGACGCCTCGGTATCTACATCTTTGGAGGTCGGTGAGGAAACCGGAACGTGCGCTTTAGCTGCAGGACGTTTCACGCGAGAAACTGTGTCCACTAGAATCACATCGTCATCATCGTCATTATCAGTGACATCATTACGGATATTATTTTCCTGGATTCTATCGTCACCTTCCTCTTGCTCGTACATCACTTCATCAGCAGTTTGGGACGGGTTCACACTGTACCGCGCGTCTTCCTCTGTTCTCTTGCGCTTCTCTTCCCTCCTTCTTTTTTCGATTCTCCCTTACTTTCCTCTTCCACTGCTCCTGCTCTCTCCTCAACCTCTCCGCTTCTTCACTGGCACCCTGGCGCTGATCTTCAATGGCATCTTGTCCGTCGGTAAATTGGTTGCCATGTCTACCATTCTGAACTTCTTCGGCAACCTCGACATCTTCATCCATTTGGTCATCATGCTGAACCTCCCTTTCTCTGGCCGCTCCAGACAATTTGCCTTTTGATTTCAGAGGGCCCAACGGCCTAGTGTCGCCTGGAGTGGTTATCCTGCTACCTGGACCCGTGCGGCCATGGCGGACCGGCGGGAAGTCGTCAGAGGAATGATCCTCCCCCGGAATGGAAACGTCTTCGTTTTGTTCCATGACAGCCTTACTGAGATTAGATTTTCTCGCAGGGGGCGGTCGCTTTCCGGATGCAGTTGTTTCGTGGCTTTCCTGGGAGCAGCGGTATTCTCGACAGGGCCGGAAACAAACTTCGTCATCCTGCATTTGTGGTTGCTTCTTCTTCCGGGTGACTTTTTTCTTATCTTTCTTCACAGGACTAGGTTTCGATTCGAGCAAAACCGGTGCGACGATATCTTTCCGCTGACTTGAAGGTTCCCCCACATTTGCCTTTGATTTCGCCTTTCTCATCGGACTCTGCCGTATTGGAATCTCATGGGGCGCCTTCCGCGACCGCGCCAATGAGATGCCGAGATCGTCATCACTGTGATCGGCTGCCTGAGTATTCCTTTTCACCGGGATGGTTGATTTGCGTTTTCCAGGTTTCGATGAGGTGACATATTGCTTTGCACTGTCTTCTAATGCGCGACGTCTTTGAAAATCCTCTTTCTGACGTTCTTCCTCGCGCCTTCGCGCAGCACTGGCATCCTCCTGCGATCTCCTCATTCGTGATTCTCTATTAGCAGCCATGCGGGCGGCCATTGAATTACGATGAGACTGGTCTGGGGAGAGGGGTGGTGACGGGGAATCATCATCTGCTGGACCCGGTTGAGGGACGGAATCTGCGTCGTCCATGACTTGATCCGGTACAGCGGCGGCGGTGACATCAGCGTCGACGTCTGATAATTCGACTGTCTCCATGTCCGATTCGGACTCGTACGCCATGATGAGCGGTTTTGCCGGAAAAGCGGGAAAATATGGTGAGATTGGGTCCCAGATTGTATCGCTGTTGGAAATGTCAAAGAAAGAGGAGATCAGGACCGAAATGTAAGAGTAGATTTCGGCGGCCCCGCGGTGGCAGAACGGCCGTGAGCCCAAAGCCGAGAGAACAACAGTTGTTGAGAGCGATGGGGGTACGCAGGTAACGTGGTAATCCGTCCTGGTGATTTGACCGTGCCGGATCTTGGATAACGCTGCCAAGCTTTGAATGTTTTTTTTGAAATGTCCGCCCAAACAATGCCGTTGTACATATCTTTGGTTTACTGTCCGTAAATACAACTCTTGGAGAGATGATGTTTGTTTACTGTACTTGCCCTTTATTTTGGATCACATCGCCCCTGGTTTTTGTCAAGTACTGTACGGTGTACATAGTAGGCACGAGAGGGATTCCAAAATAGGGCTATGATCTGAGACTGGATCAACAGTACTGTAATACTTTGACTGTAAAGCTTTTCAGAATTGTATCATATCGAGCCGCTCATCGGTGATAAATTTGCTCTACACTAACTGTACATGCTACATTCGCAGATCCATCGCCACTTGCTTTGCACTCGTTACCGAATGTTTCATAGATCAAAGCCTCATCAGCGCGCAAATCTACTCAACATTTTCCCAAAGGCCTTCAAAACTCCTTTTCTCGGCGTCTTGTACCTCACCAACCCAGGTCCATGATTCGATAGGATGTCCTCAGGGTTCAGACCATGTCTATTTTCAATTTCAACCTCCTTTTTCCTCCACCATTTCCCAAGGAATTTGCTCTTCACCTTGTACCGACCTCTTCCGCAATACGCATCCCCGCAAGTGTTGAAAATTTCCCCTCTGCGACTGGGTAGCGACTTTGGTACCAGACTGCCGACTGAATCCTGGGAGTGCCGTTCAAACGGTAGAACAATGTCACTTGATAAATTATCCATAGAAATGATGACACTCTCACCCGATATTGAACCATAACTTTCGTCCCCTCCATCTCCTAATGTCAGCGCCCGCGGCCGTTTCAAATCTCCAAACCCCTTCTTCACTTCGCCAACCAGTACAGAATTGTTACAGATCTCTGAACGTGTATTTGTGATTCCCATTTTCGTATTCTCGTCTTGAACTGTCAGATCGATAGAGATACTGAATGAACGGGGAAACAAAGTTCTCTTCTGAACAGGAGTTGAATTTCTTTCGCCTCTCTCGGTAAGTATGCCGCCAATGGGTTCGCCGTCGTGTGGAATTTCCCCAAAAACAAGTTTGGAACACTGGCTCCGTTTCACGTTATTAGCGGTTACGGATTTAGGGGGATTCATTTGATTCGACTTGAAATTCATTTTGTCTTTCCCAGTTGAAGCTTCTTGTAATGGTCTCCTATGTTGTTGCGCGCCCAAATTCTCCTCTCTGATCCCCTCTGTTACCCAAGAAAGACGCCAGTTTTTCAAAGAAATGTTAGCTATTCCGAAGAAAAGGAAAAACAATATAAACGGATCCCGCATAATCGCAATACAGTTCATTGTCAAAGAGAAAAACAGGACTTGATTGTAAGTGGCGGAAGAGGGGTTTGGCAAGTTCATGGTTTGCGTGTGCCTTACTTACAACCGAAATTAATTGCTGGAAACGGAACGTAGCTGTCGACCAGTTGTCGTGTAGGTATATATACTCTTGTTTGAGCAAAGTGTCGTGTTTCGAATGTCAGTACAAGAGTGGTGAAAAGGTTCCGTCCCGCCATTTCGAGATATACAGAATGTGTGACACAGAGGTTGAGCCATTTACCTCAAATGTTGAGAAGAGGCGGCACCCGAAGTTTTCACGTGTACGCTCACACCCACTGCAACTGTCCCTTTTTTGCTCTGTACTGCTATTCAATTTTACTGTGGACAGAAAGTAGGTTGCATTTTACCCGGGACGACACCCGGGTGGTTTCTGCCAGCGTAGGATGCAGAGGAGCAAATTGGTTGAGTACAATATCAATGCCTGTACAGTAATTGCGCCAGTAAATGCTACATTTGTCCCTTTTCGGCAGGCTGCCGTCTTTTACTGCACTTCTGTACAGTTCAGAATGCATACGGTATCCCGTATATGGTAGAATGATCTGGTGGAAAATGCTACCCATGGACTGTATCCTCCGATATGGACCAGAGTACAGTTGTACAAGTATTGCTGCTTGAGGGTTTGCCTTTGTTCCCCAACATCTCACGCTACACCCATTTTAGTCGATGCCGCCTTACAAATCGCATGCAACAGCTCAAGACATGCGCGTACAGTTTTATCGAAACGGGTAAACAGATCATAAATTGCGCTGCAACCCCTGTGCTGTACCTCAACTTTACAGCTAACAGAATCTCTGAACACCGATCTTGGCACCGTGAAAATCACATACTTTTGCACCTCAAAGAAGGTCCTAGCAACAATGAAGACACTAGCTCTTTACAATTTTAGATTGTAACTCGGCTCTCCGTTTTTCTGCGGAGGAATAAGGTCCATGTGTTCGGTACAGCCCTAAACTCAGTAGGAACGAAGACAACACTCATGTGATTTGTAACTAGAATGGAAATCCCGGATGTTTTTGCAGATGATTTCTCGAGCCGCCGTGCCAGGCAGTGGTTATCAATTTAGCAGTGACTTGCAATGGATCTTTGCAAAAGTGGGACAGACTCTGGGCAATTTACGTTGCAGAGACAGTGTGCAATTTTGCGAGCACTGAACGGTATTGTACGGATCTGGATTTGATCAAATTCGCCTGGTTATTCCGGGCCACAACGACCATATCTTTCAAATGTTAAACCACCCCACACTCCCCTTGGTTATTTCGGACTGCGGGAAGCAATTGTTTATAGTTGTATCCCTCACCTGCTAGAGTACTTTTATGCAAAATTTTCATACAACAAATCAGAAAGAGCAATCTTTGGGATGTAAAGTGGAATTCCAACCAATTTCATGCAACCCGCGATATCAACTAAGGCTCAAAATAGAGGGCCACCTTGCTGTCTGCAAATGATTCTAGCATCCGCACTCCAAAATATAGATCTGGAGCCCCGCCCATGAGTCAAAAGTACTCAGAACAGTGTACTTTCTTTGCACTAACTCAACTTGAATTTTCGCTAGAAGAGGATGTGGCACCATTCAGATTACAAGATAATTCCAAGATATGTAGGAAATGGCACGACTAGCACAGGAGCCTCGTTCTGAATCATTGGAAAAAGAACAAATGCGCTCGTCTTTATTTCACCCGCCATTACATTTTTCTAGAGGATTATTCTTGAAAGAATAATGAGTACGCCGTCCTCATGACATTGAAACGCAGGATTGAATAATATGAAGCATGGCAGCAAAAAACAGACAAAGAAGAGATGAATTTTCTCTCGGCGACCGCAATTTGCTCTTTCCCTCTCAAGTTCTAGACGCTCAATGGTATGACCACTACGGTATGCAGGTCGCCAAGAAAACTTTAACCGCAGGGTTACAATCCAATGCTATAGAAAGTACAATTCTGCATTCGTCCACCCTACCATTTCTATGCTTTATTTTGTAGAGGATGGGGAAATAGGGGGTGCGTTTACTGTGGGAGCTCGGAAGGCTGAGAACCGGAGGGGTTTGTAAGGAAGGCGTTGTGTAACAAAGAAGACAGCAGACGTCTTCGTTCTATTTAGAAAGATGTGGGGAGATCAGGCAACAAACAGGCCGAGTCAGAGGAGACCACTACTGGGCCGTGCCGTTGCATAAGAATTTTAGAGGGTTGCTTCGTCGTCAGTGAAAAGTTGTAGCAGTGAAGAATACCGTTTTAGTGCTCCAGATACCAAGCATGTATTGATGTCAAATCCGGCCTCATGCTTACCCAGATGTTTTCCAAGGGTTTGATACGCGACGTACGCTGCAATCTCCTGCGCCTGCAACTTGAAGTATACTCATTCCCTCTTCAAGGTGGATCTGAACATCACAATCTAGCAAGGGACCTATGCAGAAACTACAAACTTGTACCTATGACATTCCATTTCATTCTGTAATGCCTTCTATGCTTTTATATTTTTGATTTTGTTTCGTTGCGACGGCAGGTATCGCTGCTACTTGTGCAGGTTGTATTTCCTGTTTTTCTAAACCTCTTTACTTGTAGACTTGTAGAAGCCCAATGTTGACAGACCATGTCGTGTAAAATAGATAAGAGCATGGCAGCATTACGTTGAATTTGCAGTTAAATCCAGTTCCTGCGATGCTCCCAACAGTCCAGATTGATGTAGGACTGATTTCATGCCAAACATAAGGAACTACAGGTACAGGGTTGTAGAGTATAAACCACGGGACAGACTGACTATATCAATATAGTGGATAACAACAGAATATGTCTAGTGGTTTAGTAGGATTGACTTACTTTTGGGTTGGTTGTCAGGAACGTTACTTGAATAAAGATAAAAAGAATAAAGGTTCGGGACGCTTTGGACTGTAGGTTGGGAGGCTCCGGCGTTAAACAGCGTTGTCGCCTTTTTCGGTCCGCCCAAGTCGAGGCTAGAATGATAAAGAGACCGCCTTCTATTGAAAAACTAGCTTGCATTTGAAGGGATAAATCTGCTCTAATGATACTGTAGGCGCAGGTTTTCTAGAAAACATGCCTAGTAGGTACCAAACTTAAACATTCTGTTGCTTTGACTACCCCTTTTCTTCCTCCTTGTTGCCGTAGAATTCCCCTTACTACCCCAATTAATGCCTGACAAGCTTCCAAAATAGGCCATAAACTATCCAGCGTGTACGTAAAACAAAGCAACAACGCTTTAAAGCCTGACTGTAGTACTAATTTATAGCATAAACTAAACTAGAAAGTTCAACAGGAGGTAGGATACTGTAGAATTCTAAAACTAGGACCCTTAAATGCTCAATAAGATCCTTCAATTGAAG
This sequence comes from Kappaphycus alvarezii, assembly GCA_002205965.3. Lineage (NCBI taxonomy): Eukaryota > Rhodophyta > Florideophyceae > Gigartinales > Solieriaceae > Kappaphycus > Kappaphycus alvarezii. Next base: position 1,548,772 of record NADL03000758.1, read on the forward strand.
CGTGATGCGGCAATATGTGTGGGTATCATCCTACCCCTCCTCGAATCAAGTGTTTTACTGATTCTAAGCTGATTTGTGCTGATGGTCTTTTAGAGTCTCGCCACCTGTTAAGAAGCAGGATAATCCTTGCAGCAGATTGATTCTGTAAACACTTCATGTATTGATCTTGCTACAGTATAATCCGCGGGGTTAGGATCGCGATGTCTGCTCCCAAAAAGGTTTATTAGACTTCGTTCGTCGTCGTCCTTCTGACACAGGATATTTATTTTCACAAGATAACCAATAAAGTCTTCCCCGCGCTAAAACCAGTCGCCATTTGTCGCTGACACCGCATGCGGGTCGTCAACGAAATAAGTGAATAGCAACTCAGTCCTTTGTTGCGCACGCACGTCTGCGTAGGGCGTCTGCCCTGCCATCCTTGTGATTACGACTAAAACACTCTGGTCACTACGGTACGGACTGCTGTGGAGCGGGTTGCGTACATCGCACAGCAGTCCTCTTAGTAGGCATAACTGGTAGCTCTGCCGTATGGGATCTGCCATATTCTCTAGGACAAGGTCTTCGGTTCCTACCGATATTTTGTCGTTCATCAATAACATCAGATGAGCTCGCGTATTTGTACGCAGTCGCTTACATCATGTCCCGTGGTTCCTACTTCTAGTCAGACCAAATGAAGTCCGGTTGCATTGAACTGATAGTTTTAGCCAAGCTGATCTATCACATACGAATTAGTACTAAAGAAATAATTTAGATCCTGTGCAGCAATATCAAAATCAGATCAAAGATATTTTCCAATAGTAAAACATCCAAAGCTTTCCCCCACATACCCAAATTCAATATCGCTCCGAACGGTCAAGGGCCATGCATCGGTAGTCTACCCCTGTAAAATATGCTCTTCCGCTGACATCGATCCCATCACTCGTACTTGTATGCGGCAGATATTCCTTTGGTGGATCCTCATTTTTCATCGGAAATTTACTAACTCACATGAAAGCATCGATTTTGTAATCCTAATGTAAGGTAAATCTATAAAATCTACTCTCTCATATTACCCGGGCCAGGGGACCCGGCATGTGACAATTTATATTTGATCAATTATCAGTTTGAATCATATGGATTCAATCCTCGGATAACACACTATGATAACAGCCGAAAACATTTACCGCCAAAAAATTATTTAGAAACATGGACAGAAACTACAAAAGAACTTCATCACTCTCACACATCAGACTGGTGCAAACATTCAAGGAATAATGGCGGTTCTGTAGAACATGGGGCAATAACAAACATCTTAGATTCCAGTAAACTCACCCTTTAAGCAAAGCGGGTGAAACCACCAAGTACCAACAATAAACAAAGAGCGTGGAAAGCTCTAGAACCAGCAAAATCGAAAAGAGTAATTTATACAAAGGAACGAAGTGAAAGGGAAACGAAGAGCTTACGATACAATAATAGCGTTAAATACAGAAACAAAGCTCAGTGAAACGCACATCTTCTGAAGAGAGAAAAATCAAATTAAGGAGAAAATTGAAGATCAGTAAAATGATCAAGATATCCAAGCTGCCATAGAGAGGCGCCAAAATACAATAAGAAAGGATAAAATTCTCTATATTATGTATTTGAATATGTACCAGGATTTATTTCTAAGCAAAATTTATATAGTGATGGAGAGAGGTGGGCAGTAGGAAAAGGTGACGTTTGAGAGCCGTAAACACAATTTTTAAAGTCCCATTGTAAAATAAATACAAAATAAAGAAGTAGAGAAGGCGTAATACACAGCTTAATAATCTTGGAAATTAAATCTTAGGTAAAGTAAATATTGACATCTTTGAAAGCCCACTCTATAGCTACCCGCAGAGAAAATTCAAACACAGAGCTGCAATTTTTCTTCTCTTCGTTTTGTACATTTGATCTGGAAATTACATATACCTTCCAGTTTCCCGGTATCTTATCGAGTAAATCGGAATCGATTTGGACAGAGCTTACAATCCATTTTGTCTAGGGAGAAATCGAACTCCAATATTTACCTCCAAGGACATCCACAAGTCCCATTACCCTCGATCTCCTGTAGCCATGATAGAAATTACATGCGGGGAGAAATACTCTCATCAAAATTTCTTGCACGTGCTAATGCAATTAACGTTCGATTTCGCTATCTTCTCTGAATGGATGCAGGCGAATCCCGCATGTGTATCATACGGCAAATTACCAAGGAGGAAGAAGAATAGCATATAGCACTAGAAATTTTAGAATTGTGAACACTTACTACTCGATGAGAGGTTTTTTTTCGTGTTATGTGTGCTTGATTATTGATGATTTGTGTCAAAGCGAAAAAGAGTTTTCAGGAAGGGAAAAATATAGGCTGTAAGTTACCAAATTTAGCAGAGAACCACTGGTAGCCTAAAAGTGTTCAAGTGACAGTTAAAAAGGATTTAGACAATAGGTAAGAAGCATACGTAAATAGTAATTAGAACAAAAATTGATATTTCTTCAGTATTTTGGATAGTACATGCGAAAGGGTTATGTACACATCCTGCAGACGCAATCCCATTAAGTTCTCTATTTGCTGAAAAGATGATGTTATTTTAACGATTGTATTGTAAGGTCACACTTTTTCATGATATAATTGTCACCTTTTGACGCTTGTATTTGTGAGCAAATAGTATAGCGGGATTTCATTCATTTTTTTTGTCATATTAGATCTTTAGACCGTTTTTAATCTAATTAGCCATTCTTCCTCAAAATCAGATCAATAGACTATGAAATTCATGTTATCGTACCAAATGCTTCGGAAATCCTACGTACTGGATTGAATTTTTGTTCAGAATTCCAAAAATTAAAATTGTAAATCGTACCGTTCTTACTTAGTCTCTTAATACAAGATTAGCATCAATTATCTCCTTTTCAAAATCTCTGTATTTCCGGTTTGAGACATACATGGTAGATCTTTGGATGTAGTATTGTGGTTTCTTTCAAGTTATACCCACAGGATTTCTGTATGGAGGCATCAAAAATTATTGCAACACGACGCAATTTAAATTGAATCACTCAGCGAGGACATTTAATTACCTTTGGCAGGAGTTATTGATAATTTTAGGTGTCAGGGAGGTTAGTAATGAATATCTACCGATTGGATCAATATAAAGGAGCGTTAACAAGTATTTAGGTACCGCAAGGATACACAAATGAAACAGAATGTTTAACTGCGCCAGAGAGCTACAACTTTCAAAACAATGAAGGACTTTGAATTTATCATCCTTAAATTTTCTGGTGATTTATAAGCATACTTTCTGTCCGAGATGGATTTTTTGTAGTAATTGTTGTAGGAAACTAGAAATTTGAGTTTAATTACCTCTCAATCTTCCCCGAAAATGAACCAAAAGATAAAGATGACGATTGGGGCCGTGCACCAATGCAATCGGTAATTCATGAAATGAAAGCATAAAAATTTAAAAAATTGTTCGAAAACCCACGTGGCACTTACAGATAATTCATTCAATAAATAATAGGCTATATATAATAGTCTAAGTATGGCTCATTATTTATAACGGCTCCTTATGTGGACAAAAGTGTATCAGTTCGCAGGATCAGTTCAAAATATACCCTTAAATTAGTTTACATAAAACCTATCCATAATTAAAATGCAAATGAACTCTCATATATATCACTGAAAAGATAAAAACCAATGAATAAATTTCATTTACTTTTTAAACTAAACGTGTTTTTCATTAGTATATTATCGTATGAACAGAATCTAGCAATATACTGTGATGAACGGCTGACAACATTGTTTCTCGCTGACTATAAACAATTTTACGATTCTTTGAAAAAATCAAGTTTGGGCGGACATCAGCCGAAAATGATTTTCCCTGAAGTCTTTTAAGTTACAATAGAAATGAATTGAAATGAAATCTAATGTTTAAGGGTTACTATAAAAGAAGATTCAATAGTATATATCTCGAAATTACTAACATAGAAATTCGGAGTATGACTATAGATACTGTGTCTAAATCTAATCAGAAAAATAATCATCCTTAAAGTTTGCCTTCTGAAAAGGAATACTAAAACACCTAGGAACAAGCTGCTATATTTTCACTGTATAGAATAATATTTATACCATGAAATCCATTATATACTTGATTTGATTGGTTCACTTTAAATTTTTACGGTACCAACGTTTTTCTGGCGGAGAGATTTCAAAAGGTAAATACCATATTTATACTTTTCAAAGAATCTTCAGAAAAGAAATAAACCCTACGAACCACAAAATTTCGTTAAAAAGACCTCTATATATTCCAAGTAATAGAAGGGTCCTATGAATATTGAATTTTTCCTAATATTTTATCAAAACTAGAGGAACTGTTTAAATTTGGTAGGGGTTTAGTCTAAAAACAATTTTCGTATTAGCTTGGATACATTGAAATCAACCCTTCTTTCTCAAAATATATTTTAGCATACTTAGTTTCAAAATCCACAAAAGTGACCCATTTTGATAACCATTTACGTTACTATCGCGAAATGATCCTTTTTAATACCTTGAATGTAGTCAGGGTAAATACCCGTTGCAATGGATGAGGAAAATATTTCACCAGTTTTTCTGAATATGTACAGATTTTCCCAATTCCAATTTTATGTCCTCATTTTCCTAAAAGTTCCCATTCTATTAAACCCGTTTCACGGTCAGGTGCACTACAGTATACTATGTGGCGCGCGAAAAGAATACCGATGCAAACAGTTTTTCAGAATTATGCAGTTTCAAATTTTACATTGCTTTGCAATCATGGTTTTTACAGGAATGTAAAATGCCAAATTTAGGAATGATTCAAATTACTAAGAAACCCCAATGTTTAAATTAAAATCTCCTCGAGTTTTGCGGAACAACTGATAACATTTTCGCCCCTGTGCGCTTACAGATGTCTTGAAAGCTCTAGCACGTGTTGAAAGCCAGGTCTCAAATGGATCTGAGATTTGATTTAGATATTTTATCGATGATTTCCTCCTCAGTTTCTCAATAGTAGAAAATTGCAGAGCAATTGAAATATTGCCCAAACTTTCTCCCCATATGGCCATCTTGAACAAGTCTTACCATGTGTTTTGCTCAGAACAGGTACCTCTTTCTCCTTTTTGAAGGCTAAATGTGAGAACAAGGAGAGAAGGTTCTGTTCATGACTGTTTTAGCCGGCAGATTCAAGCCCCTCTTTGCTGGTTAGCCGATTTTTTCCCTTGGTACCCAGCTGTCTCAGGTGAATCGTTTCTTCCGATGTGATTTTATAGGATCTCTTGCTGTTAGGTTTGTCTTTGCAATTCTTTGGTGTCCCTGAGGAATCCTAAAACTGCTTTTTTTCACGTCTGAAGCAATATGGGGATTACAACCTGTGCAGCAAATATGTATTCCGCAAACTGTTGATGATTACAATCTTTGGATGGGAGATGTGCATGTTGCTGATCAGCGCATCTCATATTATGCTCCAGACTTTGGATGCCGCCGCACCTAGTTTCCCATGATGATGCAGTGCTTAAACATAGTGAGAAACAATATGTTTGCCATTTACAATAGTAAGGGTGAAGATGGAATACCAAAAGATGCTCACAAGCAGTTTACACTGTCGATGATTTCCGTACTTCGGTCGAATGCACGTAAACCCTTTTTAGATGGTGATGCTGGCAATTTGGACTTTATTGGAGAGAGGAGCAGAGGGGTCGTTGGGGTAGGCGTGGAGGCAAAAAGGGCAAGAACGAGTCACACGAACCCTCAGCTTTCTTCGCGCAGACTAGACAAACCTCGTCGTTTGCCTCAACCTGTGGTTACAAAGTCTCAGCGTAATTGTCTATCCTGCTCTTTTCTGCGAGCTACAAATCTTTTTATGAATGGAGGTGGCTGTAATCATGCTCCGAACTTGCGACATCCTTCTACGATTTGGAATTACTGTGGGGTTCACCTTTGTAGCAATCATTTCGACCCTTATCATGAAGTTGCATAGCTTTTGCTCATTGGGTCGTGTAGTAAACCGTCAAAAGTGCCCGCCAATAGCAGGAGTTATTGAGCTATTGGTGACCATCAATTGAGACTTTTTGGCAAATTTAAGTTATATTTTATTTGCTTTATCCATGGGACGGCTAAGGGATACTCACGGACACGTGGAAAACCACTCCGTTTCGCTGTCTAACAACATTACAGCAAATTCTGCGGGATCGAATAAAGCGTTAGTTTCTTCACCCTCCCTGGTGTGCTCTTTAGTATCCGTACTGTACAGTAGATTGCGAAAGGGCACCTACATTAATGGAGGCGCATGTATGCTGCTGACAGTACATTACAGTACTCACAACTGGACTCAACCAATACCACGTTTACAGTACAGTATATGACACGTACAGTACACGTTAAACCCTAACTGAAGTACTGTACAGTACAGTATAGTGGATGCAACGGCTCAGTTCTACAAGACTAAGCGCGCAAGGTCCGTTTGAGAAAGCCTTGTAAGCATCGATTTGGCTTTGGAGCGTTGCGGTGTCAAGGTGGTCCAGTTTCCAAAGAAGCATTGGAACAACGAATTGCTGCTGATCTGCGCACAGCCGCAGCATGCTGCAGTGGTGCCGGATTCTTGCAGTAATCAGCTGTTCACTAAACAGCAACTGAAAACTTTCTTACCATAACCTGGCAGTGTGTGTGGAACTCTCTCACTTTGCAGCAATGGGGGTTTGGATGTGATGCCGATGTGTACGATGGAGTGACTCTATACCAAGACACAACAAAACGCAACAATGAAACCTTTGGCTGTGTCAGATTCAAGGCGAAGGGGCGCGGTGGTTTACTGGACATCCGTTACGGTAATGAGCAACAGCTGTTTGACGGGAGGAATGGCAGTAGAAATGCAGGGAGAAAGTCCCGAGGCATGTAAACACCGAAGGAACGATTGAAACCAGGGCTGTCCCTTTGCGTGTGGTGGTAAGTGTGTTTCGCAAGAGCGTCTCCCCTTCATGAAGACATTTTAAGATGAAACGATTGAAACGACTTGAGGTGATTGAGATACGATACACTTGACGCTTATACGTGCCTCGAAACGGTATCCCACAACGACGCTTCGTACAACGGCAACATGAGCACACAGATCTTGACGCGACAATATCGCAATTCAGTACCGTAAAAGATAAGCCACTGGCCACCGCACCACACCCGACGACTTTGCACAAGTCCTCATCCCAAATAAAACCAACAAGTTTGCCAACATGAGCAGTGCAAAATAAACCAAACATGGATCTAGAACCTCTCCCTTGCACTACAGCTACGAATTCCAGTACCGATAGCCAAAAAACCCAAAGACCAGTGAACCACCGACAGTATTGCGCAAGGCAAGGCCATTTTCTGGGCGGCGGGTATACCCGAATTTGAACTGCCTCATACGATCCGAAAAGGAAACCGGCGGCACCCCCCACCCCGGCGCCAAGCGTGGCACCATGCTTCATTTTTCTCAGACAGTCGCGTCGACCCTCATCCAGAAAGGTCATTGTTGTTGCTGTGACAGCAAAGTGTGCGTGTCGGGAAACTTGGAGAGGATTTCGAGGGCGCGAGGGTGATGGGAGTGATGGGAAGATGACTTGGGTGCGTCGGGAATCGGGGTTGTTGGAATGGAGAAGTGGGGTGGGCGAGGCAAGGGCATGAAATGGGGTGCCTTGCGGATCTATTGGAAAAGGAGCGGAGCTATTTCTCAAACTTGTTATTTACAGACGCGGTCAACGGGATTTGGGATCATTTTTTGGCAGCAACTGTACTGTACCAGTGGGACAGCGGCCCAATGACAGTGCATTTTTGGTACGCTTGTCAGTATTTGGTTGGTTTAAGAGAAAACAAGTGGCTCCAATCATTTGTTGTCATTCCAAGGACCAAGTTTTCCAAAATGGCACCAGAGAGTGTATCCATATTATCCCAGCAGTGTTGTGTTTTCAACAGCTTGAAGACATGATGTCAATACAAGTTACAGTACAGTACTGTACTTGGAAAGTTGAAAAAAGTCAACTTTTTGATTATTTGGTCAACATGATCCCGACCATTTCTCCATCCCATCCCGCCCTGCTCGGTAGCCTGAATCTTATCAATTTTCACTCACTCACCCACCCGTTCGTGACCGACCGACCGACCGCGGCAGGCACACGCACACCATTCCTTTTTAAGGCCTTCATTTTCCTTCCTCCCGTCAATTCTCTCCCTCAACCATTACTTCCTCATCTCCTTCCCCGCGTGTTCCCACATCATGGCCTCACTATTAGATCAAGTCGTGGATTACGTTTCCGAAAATCCTGGCGTCGTAGCTGGTGCATGTCTCGCCGTTTGGTCATCGGTGTGACACAAATTGTCCTCACCACATCCGCCCCTCGCAAATCCTCGGGCGTCCTCTCCGAAGAATACAAGCCGTATCCTCTCATCGAAAAGACCGTTATCACTCATAACACCCGTGTTTTTAAGTTTGCTCTCCCTCGGACTCTGACACTCTCGGACTGCCCCTCGGCCGTCATATATCTCTTTGCGCCACTATCGACGGTACCGTCGTTCGACGTCCTTACACCCCCATTTCCTCGGATTCTGATGCCGGCCATTTTGAGCTTCTCATCAAGGTCTATCCTGAACCCTACGGAACGATGTCCCGGCATCTGGATACCCTGCGATTAGGCGAAACATCGATGTGCGCGGTCCGTTGGGAAAATTTACCTACGCACGCAATTCCTACCGTCGTTTGAACATGGTCTGTGGTGGCACAGGAATCACCCCGATGTGGCAAGTCTTCCGTGCGATATTCGACGATCCGAATGATCGTACCCAAGTAACCCTTGTCTTTGCCAACGTCACTATCGACGACATCCTGCTCAAGGAGCAATTGGACGACATGGCCAATTCTGAGGAGCGTTTCTCGTGTATTACGTCTTGAATGAACCACCGAAGGCTGGACAGGGGGTGTTGGATTCGTCACCCAGTCCATACTGGAGGAGCAATTTGGTAAGGCGGAGAGTGATTCTTTTGCCCTCATGTGCGGCCCACCACCCATGAACAAGGCCATGAAGACATTACTTGCCAACTTGGGCTATACAGAATCGCAAGTCTTTAAGTTTTGACACCGCCCATTGAATTGCATCTCACCACTAGACAGATACCCGACTGCACTGTCTGATAATGCTTGTTGCCTACACCCGATTGCACAAAGTGGTTTGTGCTGTCATGGCCCTGAGCACTCAACATAGGTGTGCATGTCGGGCTACGTGTGCCACATTTACATCCCTAGTACGCTCTACACCTTGGACGGTGTCACCAAACTAGTTGCGATCGCCACAACCAGCAAGACCAGGCACTCAGATGGATGTAGATACAAATTGCCAAAAGGACACGTGCCGCAGTGATTTTCGAATAGGGAAAAGTGGTCTCACAATGCTTGACGCGCTGTTGCAAGAATAACTCAGCCATATAGCCGCTACTGGAACAACATGGTGGTCGTTTCGAAGGGTGTCTGTAGAAAACATTCAATGTGCTGCTGGCCGTCTCGTTGGCAGGCAGTACAAGTAAATTGAACACACAAAACGCATCTGTTTCTCAGCTAAATCACATACTAACAGTCTCTGAATCGACCCTTCGATTCGTCGCTAGTAGACAACCTCCGACTCCATCTGTTCATAACTATGTAGCTAGTACATTCTCAGTACAGTCTCCTTCAATTGTGAGGCCTCCTTTACGTAAGAGTGTTGCCACGCTTGCTCCAAAACATATTCGACAGATAGAATGCTTCTTTGTCATGCGACGGGGCAAATCGTTACTGGCCACTTGCTTCACCGCTGCATTTTCATCAGACTCTTCCGAGTGGAATCCGTGATGGACGAGATACGTCGTGATCGCAGCAGTGATCCCATACTCTGGTGGTGGAAACGATTATCCGGCTGGCCATGAAATCCCTGGAAACTCAGGTAATCATCTTCAAATAAAGCGTAATCGTGCGGCTTGTGAAAGCGTATCTTGTGTTCCGCTCTGAGCTCGGCAGATCCCAAACCACGCGAGTCATTCTCTGATAACATTCGACGTTTTGAATACGTATGTGGGAGGAGCTGATACGTCTCGAAAAGGCGGCTATGACCTCACTGTCGTCTGTTTCTTGGCGGGGTCGGTTCGCTTGATGAGCTTCCGATCGCGATCGGAACGACGTCGAGATTCGAACTTCCCCCGCCCTGTCTTCCCCCGACCTCTGTCTCTGTTCAGGCTGCACATCCTCCTTTGCGTTTGGCGTCAACATTGCACCCAACGGCTGGCCCGTCGTTGCCTCCAACGTGGGCATTGAAGGGGACGTCGTAGACTCCACCGCTTGCTCTCTGGCACGCTCCAGCGTTGACTCGGGTGCCGGTTCGGGGCAGACCCGAGTCTGAATCTCCATCAGATGTAATTTCAACGACTGCCTTCTCCATGGCTCGCTCGACATCCACGTTTGTAAGGCCAGTGGGTAAACGATGCAACACATGCCTCCTGTTTGCCTCAACTCGTCGTCGTCCTCATCATCACTAAGCCGTGACTCTCGCGGCTCTCGTACTCGTCCGAGTAACTCCCATCGGATCGCTCCCCGCTGGCCTCCGAGACCGAGTCTTGGCCATCGGAACTAATGGGACTCACGGTGCAAGCGGCCTCGGCGCACGAGTTAGGCATCCAAGCGCTGACCCTCGGCAAACGCCTCACCCTCGGAGCATGATTCAAACTACGAGGCTCATTCTCCGGCGACGAAAGCGACACCGAGGCGACCCTTGGCAGCATAAAGCAACGTATCATCATCATCGCGTGCACCAAATTGGCGCAACCTCCTCGAGTTTACATTTTCCCTCGACGATGCCGCAGAAGCATCATCGCGAATATCAGCCGGCTCAATCAAAGCATCATCCGTGTTCGTTGCACCGTTTCGTCGTTATCCGGTTGACGTGCACGCTGACGATCATAAGCGGCGACAACTTGATGACGCTCTGCAGTACGGAATGGAGGTCCGTAGCGGCCAAGGCAGCAGCGGCTTGAGAGGCGGCGGATGTGCCTCGACGACGGCGAAGACTCTCGGAAAAGCGGGCCCAGCGACGGTGAACAAGGCTGAGAACGGAGCGTTTGCGAGGTTCACGGTCGTCGGCGGCTAGGACGGCAGTGGCTACTAGGTCGTCTCGAAGGATCACGGCGTTGGAATTGGCGCCCGGACGGGCTACGAGGACGTTTTGGAGGGCGGGGGGAGGGGGTGCACGCATTTCCGGGGGAGGGGATGAGGGGCGCGGGATGGTTGATGCGGGGGGGGGGGGTGGAGTGGAAGGGGGGAGTGGGGATGGTTTGCCGGAGGGATGTTGGGGTGTCGCAAACTTGGTGGGTGATGGGGGGTGGTGATGTGAGAATAAGATTGGGGAGAGTGAAGCTCGGCGCGAGAGGATGGAGTGTTTAGCGACGCAGTGTTACGGATGGGGAGGGAAGTGAAGTGTAGCATTAGATTGGTTTTTACCCCGATTTGTGGCGGCGGGTTGAGGAAAACTGCGTGATGTGTCGGAGAAGACCATACGGGCATGTGAGGTGACTGCAGAGATGAGATGGTGTATGCTACCACTAGACCTATGTAGATAGGCTCTAGGTTTGGCGTATTTTTTTTGGCTTTTTACTTTGTTTTGGTATTTTCTCCCTTACTGTGTGCATTCTCTTCATCAGTAACATTGGTACAGTGCTGCAGTTTTGTCTTTTTTTTGCAAATGATGGCAATGCTGTCTTGGTGTAACCTGCAGCGTCAGCCGAGCTTCCGTTGTATGTCACGTGAGTTTCACCTGGATGGTCGATGCGACATTCCTCGTCTATGAGCCACTACTTTGCTGCGCCTCTTCGCCACAATATCCACTTTTCAGCTTTCCTGCAATTTTTTTGCCTTACATTTGCTGACCTTACCATTCTATAAAAAATATCGTTTACGAGCCTTGGACATGGCTCTGCCGCAACCTTTTGTCCAACTCTAAACATGTCAGTGACATGCTTCGTTTCCTCACGTTAAATATGCTCAAACTCCCTGAAGTTTGCACCAATATAATACTAGAAAACTAAATTTCCCTTCTCCAGCCAAACGGTGCCATTTTACCAACCATTCCAGCTCCCAACCTGAGGACATTAGGCGGGATACACGAGTGTATTCAACCACTATGGACAGTAAAGTACAAGCTGTACACTTTACTACTCTTCAAGCATATCTCCCCTGAAAGAGTGCCTGTTGCATGACGACCAGCTTGGAATGGATGTAGATGTAACACTTGCTGCAGCAGGCGCACGGTCCCACTTTCCGCGTCACAACCCAGTCGTAAGGTTTTGTATCAACTCCAATTCCATGCTTTGAGTTTTCTACTGTATGCCAATGTCAAATAATAAATTCGAAACAAGATCAAATTTTCAAATATGATGCTTACCCTTTTGATACAGTACTCTTTTTTTCAAACCACATGTTTTTGTGACTAGGCTGTTTGCACAACAGGTTGTGCAACAGCCTAGAATCAGTTTTTGTTACCACCCTGTTTATTTACGTACAGTTTATGCCTTATCTTATCTTGCCATTTGCAACTATGGTTTGCAGTCGTTATTTTTGAGGAAACCCAATTTGGCTGTTGAGGAATAGAATCGCGGGCAATCTCCGTAGCTTGGAGATGAACAACCGTTGGAAATTGAGCCATTACAGTACAGGACACTAGGCAAGCACACTCAAACATGCAACATGCATTCTGCCGAGCGGATACCTCTGTACTACTGCAACATCGGCTTGTGTTGCATTGCAAACTGCGTGCAACTTGAAAAACATGCCACCAGCAGACTGTCTCCTGGGCAGCCACTGTATATTTTGCAATTGCCGCTGTCATTGCCACTGCGGGCAAATTAAAATTGCAGCGCAGGTCCTCAGCGGCAACCGGCATGGTTTGGACCAATGATAACAATTCCTGGCATGAATACCAAGCAGTTTTCAGCCAAATGATGTCAGGGCTCATCCCGAAATGATAGGGTCTTTTTTTGGGCCAATTCGCTTTCCATCGCCGTCCAACGCCCCATCGGTCAGCAATGTTGCTAACCTACACTGTCATCGCACACATCTCACATCTACTGTATTCTGCAATCGCGCTCGATTGGCCAAGTGGCCACTAGACATTGGCTACATGTCCAGGCATTGGAGCCATCCTGTCCTAGTCCTAGTCTGTGTTGAGCTCCCCCGTTCCACTTTGGCACTGCATACTGTACTGTACAGTCCTGTACAATATCTTTGTGCACTCCCTTGCGGTAAGAGCAAATTGGCTCGGAAACATCCCCAATCTTCGCTACTCTGTTCGTATGGCGCTAGACGCCGTTCATCCGGCAACATTAGAAACGGCATGGTCGTGTCCCCACCCTGACTCTCCCAGCAAAGAATTTGACCACCATGAATCTGCCGCTCATGCAACATATTCTCGTTGTATAATGTAGCGGATCGTCCCATGACTACATGTACACAATTATGCTTATGCCAATGAGGTGGGAAACGTGTCTGTAAAACCCCGGTCCGGCCTGTTCACACCGTCTCAATGCCTCACTTGAGCAGTCCTCAAACGTTCCAAATTTAGCAACGTTGCACCTGTAATTCCTCTTCAATACCAACCAACAACTCAACCGCAGCCAGCTTGCCAAATACAAATATCGAGCACGCCACAAACCACAACCCCATCCCCTCCCGCCCCACCGAAATCCACCAAAATCATCATTTGCATCTTTCAAGGCCCTTAAAACCCCCATTGTAAGCAACAAAATAAGCTACCTACACAACCGCCAAACACAAATTTACCGCACTAATCAATAAATATCCCCCACCCAAGCCAAAATGCACCTCTCCCTGAAACACCAACCAGCGACAATATCCCACAAACCATCGGCCATCCATGTCGACATCAACAGCGACCACTCGCTTACCAAAACCGGCCGCTCAAAATTTGGCCGCAATTTGCACCACGTGCCGCATGTCAAACGTGCAAGCAATGCACACTCCAAACCGCCCGCAAACGTGGACAATTCTCCACGGCCACGGCTGCACCCGCGGTCGTAGACGAGCCTCCAACTAGCGCGATTGATATCAACATGGCAAGTTGTTGTAGGCGCCGTTGCTGGTTGGATTGATTGTGGGGTTTTCTAGAGTAGTGGAGAAGAGGTGAAAGGCCAGTTTATCTCGCAAGGTGCAATTGTAGCCATGGAGAGGGATGGAGTACAGTATGAATTCCCATTACAGTCTCGTACAGTAGTGTACGAAATGATTGCATGGCAATGGTGCAGTCGTGTCATTGCCATTTGCAACAAGCTCAACGCTAGTGTGCATACGTTGCGATGGGGACGCACTTGTGCAGGGATGAAAAGGTGGGGTGAGCGGCGGGAAGGGCAGCATGTAACGGCGTGGTAGGAGGGGTTGGGGTTTCGATGATGGGACCGGGCTGAAGTGAACAGTGTTGCGTTTGCAAGGTATGGTGTAGTGGTGGTGTTGGATGGTATTGGGGCACCTATACTCGGTGTAGGGTACTGTTCAATACCTGGAACAAAGTGCAGGTGTCAACTAAGCGGGGCAAGGTGGATGGCGGGGTTTGATTGGGTGGATGGGTGAAGCCTATGAATTCGAGTCTGGAAAGTGACAGGGTGTGGGAGGTTGGGGGAAACGAGAAACTTGGATGTGTTGATTTGGCAACGCTGAGTTGATTGCTGCATGGATATACATTACACCTGGTAAGTCGTAGTTTCCTTGGTCCGCAGTACATTGTTGAACTGTGTCAATTGCTCCCTCTCGCTCCTAGGCTTGTTAGTCATAGATGAAAGGTGCATGTGCTGTAGACACCTGAAAAGATGACTGAGGGATAAAAACCGTCGTCTTGTACTGTGCTTGCATTATCAAATGGAAACACAACATATTGAAATTGCACTTGCTCACATTTGTATGCCGTAGGCTAATTGCATTGCTCCCCGAATCAATTCAATGAGCGAATTTTCGTCGTTCATTCCATTATTGGCCTAGCGACTTGCGTGCTGAATTTCATCCAGATATATGCCGAGTATAATCCAATTGCAAGCGACCCTTACATTCACCTTACATTTCCACTGGACATGTCAGTGTATAATTGGAATATGAAAAATGACAGGATTCGTGTACATGATATACATAAAGTGCAGTATTGTCCGCCACAGCTGATAAAATTTGTGGACAGAGATGAGATAGGTATGGTACGCGAAAAAAAAAAAGAGTCGTTTGTGGAACTTGCCTTTATTCTGTCAACATTGGTGACTGAGATTCTTTTATTTCGCCAGTCAAGATTAAAAATGACAAAATCTTAAATTTTCGTACAACACAGACAAGGGACAATCTACAGAATACAGCCCCACATTGTAGTACTCTTAGATGGCAGAAAGTGCTGTACTGTACTGTATTCCAACTTTGCACTTTGTACAGCGCCTACAAAATTGTTGCCAAAATTTACCACAGCACACACACACACACACGAGAACAGCACCATTACAGCTGCACCTGTTAAAATTACAAAACAGTACAGCATGGTACAGTGCGGCATTGCTATCCCTCTCCATCCTGCATAGCAACACGCCAGTATGTACCGTACTGTACTATACGGTGACATTGTCTACTGTACGATGCTTTACAGTAGAATCGGCCGAACTGCTTACTGTACTGTAGACTCCTTAATTTTCTACCCAGACTTGCGACAATTAGTTTCTACTGTACAGGCCATCGCAGACGGGGCCCGAGATGAGTAGCCACTGACATACCCTGAGAACGGGGGTTTTGTGAAATACACACACTTTCAAGCTGTGGCCTGTGGTGTCGCTCCAAACCCCTCCCAACAAACAACTGGCGTTATTCTGGACGAGTCTCTCGCCGCGTAACGAGCAAACCATGTTTGCCGAACACTGCGGTAGGGGGAGTAACTACGGATTTTCATAAAGATTAAATTGAGTCTAAACCGACAAACAATTCGGCAACAGCTTTACAGACGTCTACACCGGCAACCAAGGGACAGACGAAACGTCCACCACCGAAATACCAAAATCTCCAATGTCCAACACAGTCAAGTCTCTCAAACCGTGGGTGGTAGAGCATAACACACATTTACCGTACGTGCGGCACTGCATTTATTCTCATCGGTCGATCGTCTGCTGCACACAAGCCGTGCCTACAGTACAACACCCCCTACACTACAAGACTTCAACGAAACAAGATATTTTTCCAACCACCAACATCCGCCTCCCGCCTCCCGCCTTCCCCAGCCCAAACCCAAACCCAACTCCACCCCTCCCACGCCAATCCAACCCAAAGTCCCCCACACACACAACCAACCCCCTCGCGTCATCCGCACCATGTCACGTAAACCACCCACAACCAAACATCCCACCCAATCCTCCCTCTCCCACACTCAACAAACCACCACCCACCCAACCCAACCCAACCCAACCCACTCCCATCCCATCCCATCCCATCCCATCCCCACTCACCGTCCAAACCCCCGCCACCGCCCACACCCCACCCCAAGTCCCAACCGTCACTCCCCTCACCCACATCCCCGCCCCCGCATTCACCATACAAACACAGCCTAATCCACACCTCGCCACAACCCCCAAATCCTCCACCAAACTCCACGCAACACAACCCCCACGCCCGCAAATTCTGCTACAATCACCCAACGACTCACAAACCACTACAACACCAGATTACAATCCATCCCTACTATTTACTCCCTATACCACATCCACCCCAAACAACTCTACAATACAATCATCCCAACACATCTCCTCAACCCCCAAATCATCCTCCGCATCACCCCACCAACCCCCTCCCAACACTCAGTCCAATTCAGCACTAGGTGCAGCCACTGCAACCGCACACTTCACATACGCCAACGACTCAGCCCCAGCAATCAGCATTTCGTCAGGTGCTGAACTAATCACGCAAAATGAATTCGACTCATCATTCGATCCAACCACAGATCTCACACCCCCCACCTTGTTCAATGCCCCACATATTTCCGTCATCGTGTGCCCGCCACTTTCCGTCAATTCCGTTTTGATCATTCTTTCACGCATCGCACCCGCAGTTGCGCTTTCCCCACCTCAATTCCTTCTCGGCTTTGCATCAACTTCAAAAATGCTTCCGATTGCTCTTCATTCACCACTACAGCCTGGATTCTCGCCTTTAGCAGCCTTGTCACCGCCTGCCTCACTTCCTTTTCTTGCGCATCTTCCAGTAAATCTAACAACATCCAGTGCAACTTTGGCAGATGCTTTTGAAACTGTCCAACAGACATCTGCATCATTCCGTTCACAATAAAGCACACCACCGGTGAAAGTGCCACCACTTCCCGCCGCTCTTCCGACTTTGACTGCGCTTCCTGGCATGACTTGATGTATCCACGCAACACTGTTTGGCAAAGATCCATAACCTTTTCTTCTGTGGACCCACCCTCTTGGTCTCGGTTTGGATCCAGGTAAAGCCAGAAAACTATCCGCAAATACGCCATTAGCCCGTTCGTCTCCTGTTTCAACAAGTTTGGAACTTGATTCATAAATCCAGCCCGCCACAATGAATAGCGCAAGTCAATATCAGCGTTGAAGTCATGCGCAAACGTGTAGCTCGCCGAGAGCGACCGACTCATACACAGAATGTCCCTCGTCGATAAGACCCGGTAAAAGCTTACAACGATTTCCTGCACAAGCTGGATCAGAAGAAGCTGCACAACACATTTTGCTCGAACTACTCTAAAGTCAATCTTTCGGCGAGTCGCTGCCTCGTTCACCTCCTGCACATCCTCTCCGACCATCTCCACAGCTTCTCCATTCGCCGGAGACTCTGCATCGCCGTTCGCAGTTTCCTCTTCATCTTCTTCCAGCACTGATTCCACATGATTCCCATTGGTCACAGAGTGGTCACCTCCGGAGCTGTGCGAACCGTTCACACCGTTTGTCATCGAGTCCTTCCCACTTGTGAGCTTGTCAGGGCCAAGTATCTCATGTGGCATTGTTTCTATAAAAAGCCCGTTGATTCCGCCAACTACAACTTCCCAGTCATTCGGATCCAGCACTTCGCCTGCAGTCATGATCAGTCTCACTAAAATGCTCATGCCCTCCCGTGCAACAATTCTGTCTCTTGCAGGACCCAGCTACGACGAGATCCAAAATGTCACCAAACAACACTCGAGTCACTGAGATGTGCTTCACAAATACATCAACCAAAGACTTTAAGGATGTCGATCCTGTTGTTGTCGCCCATTCTCCAATCGCTGCAGCTTCGCCCCTGTCGGAGCTGGTTGAAAGGTGTCTCACATCATCAAAGATAGGGGCCAAGACACCTCTGAATACCAGTGCCCACAATGACGATGAAAACTTGCCACCATGATCCGACAGGACCCTGTACAAGCCTGAATTCGCCGCAACACGCACATCTTGGCGGTTATCTTGTATGGCTGAAGCAAGACCCGTTAAGACTGGAAACCAAGCTCCAATATGGGCATCAATGTCTGAAAACAAAATCTCCGAACCAGCATCCGTCTTGTCAGTATCACTCTCCATTGCTCCCTGAGAACAGACAGGGCTCGCCCCTCCGCCAAGCAAGACGCACATCTTCCGCAAAGAAGCTCGATGGCCGCAACAGAGACAGGAGTTGACGTGCTCATCCTAGCGTATGCAGCGATTCCAGTCACAGCGTCAACAAAGACATCATCCAAAACTCCAACATATTTCCTGACAATGGAGTCCACGATCTGCCATCCAAAGTTCATGATTGCCTCAATTTTATCATCCGCAGCTAAGGCGAGAACTGCAAACACTGACTTCCATCCAGATTTGATGTTCGCAGCTCTTGCCAGTACAATCTGGGAGACGCAAGTGAGAACCAGTTCTCGTATCTGAACAGACTTCGACCGGCTGAAGCACATTTCAAAAGGTTTCAAGAACGCCCTCTGAAAGGAGAAATTCGAAAGCTCGTCTTTGTCGAGAAACTTCGATGCTAGCTGTCGTAATGCATCTATGGAATACATGGCCACGTCTCGGTTTGGATGACATCGCAGCCGCGAAAAAAGGTCCCATCTTCAGCCAGATTTTCCCCCACTGAATTCTTGTTCTTGATTCCATGTTGTAATAAGCCATTTCAATAATCTTCTGCAAACAGAACAGTCGTGGGGTAGGTTCACTAAGCTCCTCAAGGGCGACTGTACAAAGTGCGCCGCACAAGTCTGCGACCCCAGAGGCCGTTAGTTGAGACGAGCCCGTGAATATACGTTCAATTTCGCTTTCTGCAATGGTTGTGGCCATGGATGCTGCTTTTGGATCAATTTTCTGCATAGAGCCGCCGTGAACCCTTGAGCCACTGTCCGTGCTTTTTCCAGAAGAGCTCCGTCGGTATTGTGGGCCTGATCCGCTGTTCGGTACCACCTTTTCCTCATTGACCGGACAGACTGTGTAGAGGACAGGCTGGACGATGTCAGAAGGCCCCGCAGTTCCGCACTGTTTCCACTTGATCCAACTACTGAACCAATCCCCGCAAGAGGTGCCTTCTGAAGAGCATACTTTTCCGGATTCCCGCTTGCTACCGCTCGTACCTGCTCCAACTGAGAAACAGCTCTCACAATGACCACCCATTGCTCCCCTAGATTGTCTCCCTCTAGAGCTGCAATCGCAAGAATCATCCGGACACATTCCACGTTTTTAGGCCGCATCTCTGAAATACTGTTCAAGTGCGTAAATTTAGCCAGAGAGGATACCAAAGCATCTTTCGTGGTCGACATCCCGAAGGTCGAGGCAATGGCAATTCCATGCCGGAATCCGTCCAGACAAAGCGACACAATGTTGGTTTGAGACGGCAATGCTTCCTCCAAATTTAGGGATATTGCTGCTAGCACAGGGCACCATGCAATATCAAACATGAGCCGGGCATGGTAGACGTTTGTGGCTGGATAGTAAGTGTAGTCCTGCGCTTTGCGTCGCCTATTCGCGAAGAGAACTTTGTTTGAGCCATCAGCCTCTCGCTTTCTTCCTTGAATTGCCGAGCCCTTTGCGCTGAATCCATCGCGGAGGCAGCCGCAGCACTATCCAGTGCTTTTACGTCTGCACCTGGTTTTGAATCTTTCTTGGACCCGACAAGTCGAATCTCTGTTTTCGTGATTCGTTCGTATAACGCTCCCAAAAATGCAGGATCTAGATCTCCGCCGTCGTTGATACCTCGATTGTTCTTGATGAAGTCCTCCTTGCTCATTTTATGTTTGATGGTATCATTATGAGCATCTGTGTGGAGCATTATCGTGGAGTAGGCAAGGATGTACGCAGCATCCGCGTTGGCAAAAACGTCAGGGTTACACTCGCAATATCGTGAGGCAAACTTCTCCATAATCCTGTCATTTTCTGGGCCTCCCCAGGTAATCGAAATCCACTGAGATGCTTCCTCAGAGCTCCGTCGAACGTTAAATCTGTGAAGTCATTCATATCTGTGTACGCATGCATAACTGATATGTTGAAACTCCCCCTTCACCAGGTACTCCCCAACCATGGATGCATCGAGATTCTCTTGTTTGTGCAAAAATCAGCAATGGATTCGGCACTCCTCTCCAGTCTCCCAGAGTTAACCAAGTATTCGATGCCTCGCTTGGGCTTTGCGTTAAATGCTTCCACGCCTTCCGCCATATCGCGCCTAGCCTTCAAGGCCTGTTCAAATTTCCTCGTATCTCTATCGCTACCTTCCGAAATAGTTCCTAGAACCAGTCCACTGAAACTTGAGCTGCGAATGCGGGAGGGTGACTTGAACGCCGTCCTGATCACGCTGTCAGTACTTTTAGCCTTCTCTTCAGCGGCACTGATAGGACTTGCGACATATTCACTTCCTTGCTCCCCTCTTTCTTGGAATCCGGGCTACCACCTAGTCCATCACTTTGGGAGGTAACGCTCGATGCTTTGGAATTCTCCTTCGATTCTTCTAGCGGCTTTGACCATTCTCGGAGTGAGCGAACTATTTGAACAACAGCCGTTAAAGCCATGACCCTTGCGTCAACCTGCCCAGAGCCAGGGGTTGATGCGGCCACGTTTTCCTCTGATGCGGCAAACTTCTATCTCAGCTGCATTGGATAGAACGTTCACAATGCGCTCAAAAATCTTTGGAGAGTCAAGATCGCAGTCGTAATTGACAAACAAGTCTGCCATAGTTTGACGATCACGGAAAGTCGATTTAGCATAGTAACTGCCCTGCGCTTTCTCATCGCTCCAGCCGTTGGGGATTCCAAGAAACGAAAGATGACAGTGCCAAATAGGGCTCCAATTTCTGTCTTCAGAAGAGGCCGTAAAGTATCTTTCGAAGAAGCATCTCAAAGATATCGAAAGACACATCCATAACATCCGGAGAGTTTGACATGCAGTTTGTTAAAAGGGATGGTGAAAGGTACTGCCGTAGCGCGTAAATAAAACGATCTCCGCTCCGGAAAGCTGGACCGCTATTGTGAATAACATTGCGTAATAACTCAGAGACAAAAGCTTTGAGCGAATACCGACTCTCTGACGTAGCATCCTCCGGGACGTCTTTCGCTGATAGTTTGCACAAGGCCCTAAACAGCAAGTAGGCATCCTTTTGCAAAACAGTTGCAAATTCACTGCTCGCATCACCGCCTTCCTCCGCTGGGCGTGCAGGCTCTGGGACGTCGACAGAAGAGCTGGGGGCTGGTCATCAGTCGTTTGAATGTCCGAACCTAACGAAGCCTGCATAGCTGCTGCATTCTCAGCAGTCTCCGCCTCCATTCGCGCGAAAACCAGGTTTAAGATCTGCGTGAGAGACACGCGGGCTGTGGTTCTAGTGCCCGGGTTACCGCATTGAGAAAGATGTTGTAGATAGATCGACTGCGGCCAAAAGTGTTCCTTGATGCAAGCCAGAACGGGTTCGGGTAGACGCTGTCAGCAGCGTTTGAACCATGCGCATATAGACATCATCATCTATCACCTCAGACACGAGCAAACCATGGAAACCAGGTCATCTAATGTACCGTCGCGAGCGTCCAATGTGATGTCTGTGGAATCGCCGGGGCTGCCAATGTGACCATACTCGAAGAGACGATGTATGCAGTCGAGACATGCATCAACGACGATGACCTTTCCACTTTCGATGCCCAAACGCAAGGCATCAATTACCTTTTCAGACGAAGTGTACAAATCTATCCGATCTTTGTGGCGGAGAATTTCGTCCGAGGCGGCCTCCCAGGCTTCTTTTAAAGGTCTGTACTTTCTTCCTGTCACAGCACGTTCAATGCGACTTTGAAATCTCGCGAAGAGTTCGGCAAAGGCGGCGAGGTCTCCCTCGGACAGGCTCTGATTTGTCATGATCTTCGTGGTGTTGGGGTAACTGTTAGTGGTAAATCGGTAGATTGCGAGGGGGTTGCATCGATGCCATCAACAACTGGAGGTGTTTCTGTCCCATCTTGTAGAGGAGGCTGTGGTGGGGCAGCTGCTTGTGGTACTGGTACTGTCATTTGAAGCGTGAATAACGGGGCGGGGAGTTGTTCGAGTTAGGTGTGATCGTCAATGCTCTCTGTTATGTGCGAAGAAGCGAAAAATATTTTGAGTGGTGGAGTTCGCTCTGAGACTAATGCAGTGTAGTGTAGTGACGATATGGTCTTTGACAACTTATGACCCGGTGCTGACAGTATGAGGGAGCAGCCAATGAATGCGGGGATATTGTCAGTACTTGGCGTTTTTTCATTGGTGTCTCTACCAGCAATGAAAAGCTCAAATAGAGCCAATTTTGAACCATTTGTAAATAGATCATAAACCTAGTTTGAAATGTTATGATTTATCTTCATTTTTTGATCCGGATCAGAGAAAATAAATTTAATAAAAAGAAATTGAAGTTTTTTGAATGCACCTGCCGCCGAAGCACATTTCAAGCCTGTGTTGAAACCCGTGACGTCCTCTAAACGGCAGCCAGTTTTTCTTGTGGTTTGCTACCGACCGTTTTCCAACCAAGGACCGTCTTCAACGCTCTCCGAGTCTCTCTGCACCGCATTTTGGTTTGACATTCCATTCCGACAAAACGCCTTGTGATCTCACTTCTTGACATCATGAAGCGCGCCCCGGAACGTCAGATAACAAAGGACGATACCGAGGCAGGAACTCTCGATGAGGACGCGGCGCCGCAAGGGTCCTTTCAAAAGGCCCCACCGGAAGTGCTCGCAAGCGTCGCATTTCTCAAAGTTCGTCGCTCCCTCCCCGCAAATGCTGCCGGCACCACCAAATCAAATCCATTTGCATCCTTAACCGCTGGTGCACCACCCGAAGAACAGCCTGCTCCTCACTCTAACGTGCCAGATAAAGACGAGGGGCCTGAAAAGACTCAAGCTGATACCGGTGCACCGCCTTCATCGGACGCCCCGGTCCCGAAACCGCAACCCGTGCCGAGTCTGCAGAGTTGAAAGACGCTGTGAAGAACGCCGCGTCGGATCCGGAGATTTCTGCATCCGCGACTGACGTTCCCAAAGAGGATGACCGGTCAAACTCTGAATTGTGAAGCCATCCGCGGAGAATGTTTCCAAAGAACAATCTGCAGGTACCGCGGCACCGCAGGAGTCCAGCAACGGACCCGCGAGCTCAAAAGCAGCAGAGGGCAAAGCGAACTGCAGGACGCCACGCAGGACAAAGAACAGGAAAGCAGGCAGGACAAAGAACAGGTAGGCGGGCAGGACAAAGAACAGGAAGGCGGGCAGGACAAAGAACAGGAAGGCGGGCAGGACAAAGAACAGGAAGGCGGGCAGGACAAAGAACAGGAAGGCGGGCAGGACAAAGAACAGGAAGGCGGCAGGACAAAGAACAGGAAAGCGGGAAGGACAAAGAACAGGAAGGCGAGCAGGACAAAGAACAGGAAGGCGGGAAGGACAAAGAACAGGAAGGAAGACGCGACGATGGGAAACGCAGGAGGGAATGAAATGAGAAGCAGGATGAAAGGAAGAGGACACACTTGATGGAAAGCAAGAAGCAAAGACAGATGGAAACGTGGAGGAGAAGCCTGACGGAAATGCGAACGAAATCACACCTGCGACTGTCGACAAACCAGCAGAAATGACTGCTGAGCCAACTTCCAACGGAAAAGCTGAGGAAAAGACAAGCGCAACTAAGGAAGGGCCAGCGCAACCGACAGCCGAGGGAACATCGTCTGGAGCAGCTACTGCCTCCTCTAAATCACTCCCTGCATCTGCAACTGGGGTCGACACTCAAGATGGTCAATCGAAGCCAAATGGAGCCACTTTGAATCCACCGATATCCTTTGGAAATTTAAGCGGTTCAACACCTTTGACGTTTGCAAATGCTGCGGCTTCCGATGTTGGTGCTTTCAAGTTCAATCCCGCCCCAACTTCAGAGCCCAAGTCCGCTCCGCAGAAAGATTTCAAGGAGGCAAAGGTTGAGACCGGCGAGGAGGACGAGGGCGAATTGTTCCGCACTCGCGCCAAGCTCTATTCCCTTGAGAATTTAGAGTCGGGCTCGCGTTGGAAAGAGCGTGGCGTTGGTGTCCTTAAACTTAAGGTTCACAAGGAGAAAAAACAGCGCGCTTACTGATGCGAACGGAAGCCACTTTGAGAGTTATCCTGAACACACCTGTTTATGCAGGCATGAAGTTTGATCCAGCCACCGAGAAATCGTTGCGGTTTCAGGGATTTGAAAAGGTTGATAAGGATGAAAAGAAGACTCTTACATTCTTGGCGCGGTTTACAAGCAGAGACATCGCGTCTGGACTCATTGCAGCTGTCGATAGACTGGAGAGCAATAAGGAGGACAACTAGGTTGCCAGGCTTATGGACGATGCACAAGATGACGAGGGACTCCGAACATGCTGGCTGGGCGAGCATGTGTAACATAGACGCCTGGAATCCAAAGCGCTTTGAGGATATGTAAAGTTTGCACCTCGCCCAAGAGAGCTTTATTGGCTTCATGGGCAGGGGCAAAAGATAGCTTTGACAATAAAATGCATCCGCGAGGTAGTTGCCTGAACTTGATACGATGCCCGTACCTCGACTTATCGTTCCGTGAATGCCAACCTTGAACCATTGCGTCTGATTATACCGTTGTGGGCAGTTCGCTTCAGAGACGGATCATTTGCTGGGCACCACATTCCCCTTGGCGAGGATTTCAGACGAAATGCACACATGCACGCACTAACTGAGCACGATGAGACGTCCGGGAGACCTAGCGTACATGCCAGTGACACTTGTTCATAAATGCGGCGAATCCTCATGTCTACATGGCCCCCTGTTTACGAGCGTAGTTATCAGGTTTGGGG
The DNA here is from genome assembly GCA_002205965.3 of Kappaphycus alvarezii. Taxonomy (NCBI): domain Eukaryota; phylum Rhodophyta; class Florideophyceae; order Gigartinales; family Solieriaceae; genus Kappaphycus; species Kappaphycus alvarezii. The sequence continues at coordinate 1,574,094 of NADL03000758.1, forward strand.
AGTCTCTCATACTATGTTTACAAAATAAATTGTTATAACTCGTAATGACTGTCTGCTCGATTCCGGTACTTATGAGATGCGGGTTTCCACTTCTAGAACTATCTCTGAGTAGACAGACGATAACCGCTTTTAAAAATGAGTCGAGGAGCTTGATTCTACTGGGTCAAGGTGGATAGAGGAAAAAGCTCATAAATCGCGTTCCGACTCCGTTTCTTTATCGAATCTTTAATATGTCAAATTGTATATTCTCCGTGGCTCACTCGTGAGAGATGCTCGTAGGAAAGAGGCAGATATTGAATTGGGTATCGACAAATTCGAGTGGGACAAGAAAGCCAGCGTGCAATTTCATCTCTCCCTCGTTGATCAAAAAGAGTGTAGTTACTGTCGGTTACTTTTGCAAAGGAGACAGTACCAAATCCATAGATGTTATTGCTCTAAAGTGTTCCAAAACGAGCAATTGGATTCATTCGAAGCTGGCCCATCTGTGAAAACATGTACCAACATATTTATTTATTTTACCCTCAATCTATAAAAAGCCTTCCTCCCAACCTTTCGGCGGATATGTACGATGGACCACGCTTGTAGCAGCGTATGTCATGGTGGATGGTTGTATGGGTGAGCGTGTGCCTCACGGGCACTTGGAATCTCATTTAGAGCAAGTCATCCGTCACCAATTCTGTCTCTTGTCGAGATACTCCTTTTTTCATTTGGCAAAGGAGGCGGGCGTGGAGATTTACGGATGTAGATGTGCAATCTAGTGTCTGCAGACGTCCATCTTTCTCACATAAAAATGGGTGCAACCATAACAACTTCCAAATCTCCCGTGGTAGAGGCGGAACATTGGTCATTCATTAGCATGCCATTCTTTAAAATAAAGTAGCTTTGACTAGATTGAGCCACAAAACCAGCAACTTCAAGCCAAACCGGTAAACTTTGAAGTAGATTCATCTTTGGTCTGTGATTTAATGCTCGGGAATATCCAAGTCAAAAGACATGTAGACGGCACACAGAAGATTTACTAAATATCTATCTACCGTCGGCACCGGGACAGCAGACATTTACTGCTCTACTGGTTATTAAACTGACTCTGTTCCATGCTGAAGCCCCTGGACGAGTTACTCTTCATCTCCGTACGTAGGTCAATCCACGGATGATTACGACGCTGATTGTATTTTATTCCAGTGAAGCTATTTCTGCTTCTCCATGGAACAAACTCCTGCTAATGATGTGGGGGACATACTAGCCGAAATGAGGGAAAACTTGGGGATGGCTCAAGTCGTGGACTGTGAGCAAGAAGGTTTCAATGAAGACATCGGGGGGAACGTTGAGAAAAGCGTAAAGATAGAAACGGACGATGAGTTGACAAGGATTTTCGACTCTGGGCAGAATCGAATGGTATGAAAGGAGCCCTATTCGAAGCGCTTCTGCCACCTTTGAGCCACATACCAGACATCAGTAACAACACTCTGTATGAGTCGAATGCAATTCAGCAGAGGAGGGATGTTGCGGCATCAGTTGTGCAGCTTGGTGAAGGTGCGAGCCAAGGTAAACTTGTTCCGGGCTTGTTAGAGTTAAAGCCACAGCAAGTGAGGACAGTGATTGGCAGCGATGATAAAGGCAAGAGTGAGAGAATGGAGAAGGATGAGGCCAAGGTAACGAAACCGAAGCATGTATGCCATGTTTGCAGCAAGGTGTTCAAGCGAGCACACAATTTAAAGATACATGGGAGGTTGCATTCTGGAGCCAAGCCATACTCGTGTCCGTTTGGTGGGTGCAACAAGGAGTTTCGGTGGAAGAGTAGCATTGTATCGCACATGAATTGGCATCGAACTAAGAGAGGGGATATCCTGCCTGGAGAGCCGGAGGACACTTCTTTACAGACTGCAGCTTTACGTCAAGGCACAACGAGGCGGGGAAGCGGAGACAAGAGGAAGAACAAGGGGAAGAATCGAGGAGGTGGAGGGGTGGACATTGGAGGAAGAAACTTGCCGTTGATGATCTCTGAGGTGGGTGGAGCCAGTTCGAAATTGACAGACGGGGAAAACGCGAAGAGGACAAACGGACGGAAAAGGAGTTTGGGAAGGTGAATGTAAAGGTTGTTGAACAAGAGGACGCGGTGAGTGGGATTGTAAACGGGATGAAGGAGGAGGACGTGATGGGAAGAATGGTGCAAGAATTGGAAGGGTACGAGATGAGAGTTGAGTTGGATGACTTGGTTGTGGAAATGACTGGACTGAAGGACACGTACGGGAATGGTGAAGAGTATGGGAGAGATGAAGATAAAATGTTTGACGGAGTGATGGAAAACGACGAGTCGTTTACGCCAAGTACGACAGCGACATCGTACGATAAATCGCCGCCCCGGATGGAATTTGATGATGTTGTACCGATAAATCTAGTAGGTGTGATGGATGATGGTGAAAGCAGGGATGAAGATGGTCTGTTGATGAGTTCAGAGTTGGTTTGCTGCGACTTTGAGAAGAGCGTTGACCCGCTTCATGGACTGCTGAGTGAAAATTAAGAATGGTTTTTTACTCTTTTTCGTTAGGAAGATGAAGTTGAAGATGGGAATGATGAACAAGCAGTTTGGTGGGGTTTGAACTGTTTTGGAATGAAATTGGCAAACACTTTGGAGAGGAGTTATGATGTTGAAAGGGACGAGACAAGGCAAGGGAGTGACAGGTCGGAGTGGCACGTAGATGTCATTCTTTAATGTATGTTTGTGGCGTACACGACAGTTTGAAATGGAGAAGATGGAAAGTGGAGATATGAGTATGGTAAAAGCAAGAAAAGAAGGGCGGGAAAATGGATTTTGCGTGACGACTATTCTGCAGGCCCTTTTGTCGGAGATGGTCGTTGAAATGAAATTACAGAATGAACATGTTGAAGCTGAGTGATCGTTTTTCGAAAAAATGTGATGATGATGATGATGATGATGACGATGACTATAATAATCGTGAGATCAGACACTGCAGACACCCATATCGGACACGGTACAGTATGGTACAGTACAATACTGTACAGTACAATACTGTAGTGTACAGTACAGTAGTGTATGGTACGGTAAGGGTACAGTATGCAGATCAAGATGACGATTACTACTGTAGCTACTAGTGGTTGAAATTGAAATTGCAAAATTAAAAAAAACATATGAACATAGGTATATGTTCACGGCAGTCTCGAATCCACACGAAATATGATGAGCCGCACAAAGGCAACAATACCAAAATTTTTTTATTTTTAACATATAAATATATTGTATTGCTCCAAAATTTCCTAAATGTCATCGCCAAACCCTTCATCGCGTGATCCACCCCCTCCCTATACTGTACTCAGCCCCCCCCCCCCCAGCCTGCCTACCTCTACCTCTACCCCATCTACACAACTCCACTCCCTCTCTGCCTTCCCTTTTCCTCCAACCACTCTCTAACTTTTTCTCGTCATCCAGTCTGTCAACTGACAATCTCTCCCCCCCTCCATCAAACAAACTACACAGACATGCTACACTACCTCCTCATCTTTCTATTCCTCACACCATGTCCATGCCAAGCACTCAAGCCTCAATCTCCTATTCCTCTCCTTCCCTCATGTTCCCCCAACCCTCCCACATTTCCTCGCCCCGCAAACTTTTCACTCTACGTCCTCTCCCTGCAATGGCCCTTCACAGTTGCACTACTGCTCAAACAACAAGTGAAGCCTGTCAAACCCCCCAGCCGCCTTTACCATACGTGGTCTATGGCCCACAGCATATCAACCGGGACATTCCCCAACTTGCTGTGACACCTCCTTTTCCCTGGCCCCCATTCTCGATATCGCACCAGCACTCATTAGATTTTGGCCTGATCTCTCCCCAGCAAATGATGCCGTCGCCATGTGGCATCGCAATGGCTTTTGCATGGCAGTTGTTCCGGCCTCGCTTTGCGCACCTACTTTCGAAAAGTCCTCGAACTCAGTCGGCGCTACGATTTTCTACGAGCGCTCAATGCCGCTGGTGTCGTCGCTACATCCACAAAGGCACACAAGTCCGCAATTTTGCAAAAGGCAGTCGATGGAGCTACTGGCGGCTATCGCGTGGAAATGAGGTGTCGCCATTCTGGAGACAAGGTATTTTTAGAGGCTGTGCAAGTTTGTTTGCACAAAACAAGGTTCCAAACTATCCACTGTCCTGATTTTTGTTTAGATGGTGATGTCGATTGCTGTCGTAAGCACGATCAAATCCGTATTCCATACTGGAGTCATCGACTCCCACAGACGACGATGATCACGATCAACCTACACCAAGGGCAGGACCCGTATCCGATTCGAATGGCCTGTGGATCGGCCAGGTAGCCGGCGCAATCGTTGTAGCCGCAGGCCTAGGATTTTGGTTGTTCAAGCAGTTTTGGGAGCGCGATGAAAGAACCCGTCCAAACAGGCTTCAGTACGCAAGACTCTGGTAGTTTAACTCTATCCAACCTTCATCCACAGCTCCTTCCTCCTTGCCCAGTACCATTACACAGCCTTTCTTGCCGACTGACGCCGCTGACGACGCTTTGGCTTCACTTGATCAACCTGACCATTCTCCTTAACCAAAGCTAATTTCTCCGTCTTGCGGGCTGCTGCCTTTTTGCTCTTTGAACGAGTGACAAGTTGGATTTCACTCTGATCCACATCACGACCAGCTGACGTGGCTGCAATATCATCCCCAACCTGGCTGTGGATTTGTGAAGCCGATGCTCCACTCCGCAGTGTGCGCACACATTCCGTTGCTTTCACGGCTGAGCCACTCGCCTCCGCCTCCACCTGTAGCCCACTTGAACCGTTTTTGGTCTCTAAGCTGCTTCTGCCGGGCGTACTTTTCCTCCCCAATTTCGCGCGCTTTCTCGGTCTTGCCATAGGTACATGGCGATAGGTAGATTCGGCCGCATCCTTCTGCATTGTGTCGTTGCGGTTCATGGTGCGGCCCATTCAGTGGGATTGACAACAGCAGTATTGTATGCGCTGCTTTCTCCGGCGACTGGATGCTCGACGAGAGGTCTAGATGAGCCTGACGAAATCCCCCTTGTTGGCATCAAAGGGCTCACATCATGGGTTGCTCCCCCTGTCCTTTCGTCTGCAGGGCCGGTTGTTGCTGGCAGTTTGGAACCGTTATGACTGTCTTCATTGTCCGGGAATGGCAATGGCAGAAATGCAGTTCCTGACTCTGAGGAGTTACGCAAGCTTAGCTTCGGTATTCCAGGTGGGGTACGCGGCGGTGAACGTGCCAATGGAGCTGGGGAAAGAAGAACGTCGTTATTACCATCCATGAGATCCGAGGGAGCCGGCACGATGTAGGAATGACGAAGCCCCTCTTGTTGTTTGAAGCCATCCTTCTCGATACGGAGTTTCTCCGCAGATTCCTCTGCCTGTTGTCTCCAGAAGTCTCGCTCCTCCTCAACGGTCTTGACGCTTTGCAATGCGAGATCAAGACGTCGTTGGACATCTTCCTGTTCCTTCTGAGCAGAGACACGCTCTTCTTGCAATCGTTCTTCCAAGGTGTTACAGGCTGCTCGAGCCGTGGTGGTCATTCGAGTCAGCTTCTCTGCTTCCTCTTTGAATTTGTTCTCGTCTGCAACTCTCTGTTCCAGCTTTGCCTGAAGTTGCTTGATTTTGGCATGTTGATCTGCCTGCGCTGCCTGCAAGATGGCTATCTTCTGATTGGAACCTTTGGCCTCACCCTGTAGCTCGGTAATTTTCTGTTTTGCGGTTTGTTCTGTTAAAATCAAGGCTTTGATACGTCGTTTCAAGAGGTCAAGTTGTTTTGCTTTATCATTAATTATGACCTGCATTGCTGCTTTGGTTCTTGCGTCACTTTCCAATCGTGCCTTGAGAACCAAAACTTCAACTTTGGCGCTCTCCTCCCTGGCCATGGCTGTCTTCAAGTCAGCGTTTGCAATGGTAAGGCGAGCTTCTGCCATCTCACATCTTGCGGCAAGAGCGTCATGACCCGGTGTGAAGGCGGTATCCAAAGCGTTGTGCAACTCGACAAGTTCGAGTTTGAGATTCTTATACTTTGCTAGTAGTGCATGGGGGTTGATGTGCCGCATAGGGTCGAGTGCAGCCATTGGCAGATTGTTGTCTTTTGCAACAATTGGCATCCACGGCTGAGGGGTTGCTGTAGAAGGCATGTGTTGGGAAGGTGGGACGCGGCGGACGAACAGATCAGTTCGGTGCACGGCTTAAATATGGCGAAACTCGTGGCAAAATCCTAACCGAAGCCCTCCGGTTTGTCCTACTGGCGCCAAATCGAGCTTATCATTATGGTACGAGTACTGTATCAGTCGGTAGCGGGACAGAGCGGGTACAGTGCCTCGATGGTCCTGGCAATGTGAATAAATTAAATAAAGTGTTGTTTAAAATAATCAAAAAATCACAACACAAAACACGTCGACTACACGTGTATTACAGTACAATTATCAAAGTGTGCCACACGGCTAGTGAATGGCAACATCCTCTGAACGATCAACGGACATTCGCACAATACTGTCCAATATCTCCGTATTGAGAAATTGGCTCAATACCGTTTGAAATAAAAGAAAAGCAATAACCTTCGTTACATTACAGTACGCTTGGGTACAGTACTGTACTGTTTCATTTTTGCTTTAGTTCTGTAACCTTTAATAAATAACAATAACACTTGGGATACGTGGTATCGTAATTGAAATAATTCAAATATTATCAAGAGTGGTAGGACTCAAGGGCGCATTCATGCGTGGTACAAATTAAAAGTACCGTACAGTACAGTACAGTGTACAGTCGAATTCCAAACTTTCAAATCCACGACAGGCTTTTCATAAAACAGTACACTACTGGAGAGTATAGAGTGCAAGGCAGTGCAAAACAGAACTGTCCACCTTCAAACTGTAGAATACGTGGCGCCTCCCAGCACAACAACAGTACAATTGCCTTGGATGATTGACCGTTTTTTTTTCGAGTCGGATCTGTCCATCACAGTGGACAGGGTCCGAATCATCGCATGTCAAGTACAGTACTGTATCGCAGGTCGCTTTCAGCATCTGCCCAGTCATTGGAACCGTAAAACTGCGCTTCTTTTCCAGATCCTGCGGATCACGGGCGCCCGTAATATGCTGTACTGATGAAACGCCCAAACTCAGCTTTAAGAAATCATCCGCAGCGACCGAAAGACTGCATCTCTAGCTAAACAAGCAAACAAAAAAAGCAAGGGCAGGACCACGTGATGCACGACTCGAGAGATGCAACGGGAATTACTAAAGCCCGGTGAGGTAAGTATTCATTGACAAAAGGGGTAATGGATCTCATGATGAAAGGACTCGCTAATCGAGAGTACTGTAGGGGCTGTGCTGTAAATATGAATCAACAGCAGCACCCTTCAGTACCCTTTACTTTTGGTAGTAGGCGACGTGGACTGTCCCATTGTGCCAAGCAAAGCAATAGATCTCGCAATCAAATGTTGATCACTGACCCAACAAAAGGCTGTTTGTTGAAACATTGCTCAACCCATGACACAGTTGCAAAATCAAAATCAAATCCTGCCGATTTTCCGCGCATAGCCTTTGGACGTCCTACTGATCACCCTGTAGGATATTCCGGGCCACAACCGACCATGTGTTTCAAATATTAAGCCACCCCACATTCCTTCCTTCGGACGCAAACCGGTAACAAAGTGATACGCTGGCGCATTTCTTGTAGTACTAGCGCCGTGGCTGCAACAACGCATGTGACTACCGTACTGGACGTGGGCTACGCTGAAACCGCTGCGGCCCCGGCCCGTATGCTATACGGAGAGTAACAACACCGCGATATCTTAAGATTTTTTGGATACTTTTACCAAGATCTACAGTGTTCCCAGCTCTGATGTGCCGAGGAGTTCCGGTATATATATAATGAATTTACAGTTTTCGTTATTAACGATTAGTCGCATGTGCAGTATTTACCGTATGTAGCAGTATTTACGTTGGATATATCGAATACTGGCGCAATTAATCGCTCTCTGGTAAGTTGCGAAACCTCTTATGAATCTTTCATCTTAAAATAGACGTCCCCGTTCCTCACTCAGAACCAGTATACTACGGTAACGGTACGTGCGGGGGGGTGAAATCTTTTAATTTGTTCAAAAACTTGCGCCATACAGGGAGTGGGTTAGACTTTACCTACAAAGACATCTCCAGGCGACGGCTGAATCACGCACCCGCTCCAAGAACAAGTTATTGGAGACTTGTGTATGTATGTATACCGTACGTACCGTACCGTACGGTTTCTTTTGTCAAGATATTGAGCTCGTTTAGAATGCCGAGCGGGAGATACGGGTGCGAAAGTACCATCCGCACTACTGTACAGTACTGTACTTGCGTGCTTTAACTTGGACGAAAGGGTTACTGAAAAAGAGACGCACGAAACACTGTTTATAACATCCTTGTCCTCTCCAATCCCTGAGACCCTGCCATTTTCTTATACTTTCCCTTCAGTCCGTACTAACGCCTAACGCCGCTCCGTTTTCATCTCCCTTCCCCTCTGCTCTGCTGTGCCGCTTCCATGTCCTCTCCCTGCTACTCAGTCTGCTATCATTTTTTCCTTCCATAACCTCAGCGCAACCCTTGTTGTCGTTCCTTTCTCCCCCAAGCTTTCCACCCTTCACCGTCCTACCCTAGCCCTTTCGCCTCTACCTCTACGATAAGATCTGTCCTTTTCCTCTTAAATTGTTTTTACCATCTACACCACTCCGCGCCCAACTTCTGGCCTGTGTCATCGCTATATCCCGATCTACTCTTTTCGCCCTCAGTTTTTGTGCCGCCTCAGTAATGTACTCCGAATTTTTTTCGACGCCACAGTATTTTGCTCCGCTGATGACTTTTACTTCTCTCCAATAGCTTCTAATGCCATTAATGCTGGAGAAAGCAGTTCATTCCAGAGTTCCGGACTACTTGAGCAGTATCGGGGAAGATAAGTTTCGATCATCGGATTCATACTTGCAGAAGCGCCATCTCTTTGTGGTTGCCTAGTGGTAGATTTTTCAGCTTTACTCTACAGCGGGGGAAATGTGGGGTGATTTAATACTTGAAAGATATGGCCGGTTGTGGCCCGGTATATCCTACAGGGTGCCCAGTAATACCTCTGAAATTACCCTAAAACGCCGGCTCAAGGCCCCCAGCAGACAGGATGCCTTGGACTTTACGGCCGCGGCAGCGTCCCTCTGAGGAATCACCCTACAGTAAAACGCCGTAGGGAGTGCAGACATTTGCCAAAGTATTCCTGTTTCCTGCAGTGATGTGTTCGGGCATGTCCCTCCCCAGCTCCTGTTCTCTCGAACGCCGCCCGCAATCGATCGCAGAAGCAATGAAAGAGCGGGTAGAACTATGGAACCCCGGCCAATACATGAATTTGTGGGAACAGACTGTCAGTACGTCTCCCCCACGCGCTGCGGCTACGCCGCCTATCTCCGACCAGCAACAGGTGAACATCCGCCGAGCTACTAAACTGGCTAAGGAGGGGGCGTATGGAAAGGCAGCACAGGCGCTCGGCTCGTTGGGCGTCTTACCACCCACCCCAGAGGTCGTCCCGGCACTCCTCGCGAAGCACCCGCAACAAGCCCCCCACGACAAGGCAGCGCACCACACCCCACTAGACAATGTCTCGCCTTTCCGCGACTTCACGGAGAAGAAGGTGCTCGACGCTGTTCGTCGGTATAAACCAGGTTCCTCTGCGGGGGGTTCTGGTCTCAAACCTTGCCACCTCGTCGAACTTCTGCGAGCTCTGTCTTCATCTGGCCCGTCCGGATTTTTGGCAGCCTTGTCTAAAATAGTGAACACCTTAGCAGCAGGCAAGGCCCCAGCCGGTCTTGCCCCTTGGATAGCTGGCGCGCCCCTAAACCCTTTGGCCAAGAAAGACCTGACACCCAGGCCAATAGCCGTAGGAGAAACGCTGCGCAGATTGACGGGTAGCTGCCTGATGGCAAGAGCCTCCGCGAGAGCAGCAAAATACCTGCAACCGCTGCAGGTTGGCATTGCTACCCGATCCGGCACTGATACCGTCGTCCATGGAGTCCGAAGGGTCGTACAGAAGTTCGGGCACACCTCCGAATACGCATTGCGGACTGTTAACCTCAATAATGCATTCAATTTGTGCAGTCGGACAGCTTTCCTGGCAGCAGTCAAACACCAGTTCCCCGACCTGTTCCCGTGGGTTCCGTACTGTTATGCACATGAGCCCGCTTTCTTGTGGTTTGGCCGTCATATAATCCAGAGCGTGCAAGGAACGCAACACGGGGACAACCTTAGTGGGCTCCTTTTCGATCTTGCGCTGCACCCCGTTATCCTCAAAATCCAACGGTTATTAAAGTCAGGGGATGACGACGAGCAGCAACTCGGCAACCTGCAGTTTCAACTATGGTACCATGATGATGGTACATCATTGCAAAACACGACCAGCTCCGCAAGGCACTGGACATTTTGTCATCGCCAGAGGCCACAGCTCGGGGACTGCATCTAGCAGTGCCGAAATGCAGAATCTGCTGGCCAACTCCATCACTGGAGCCAGTGCAACGCCTCTATCCGAGAGAACTCGCACAGGAGTACAGCGAGGGCACAGTGGTTATGAACGCTCCCGTCTGCACCAATGGCTTCACTCAGCAGCACTTCACAGGCCATGTGCAGTCCCTGAAGCCGATCCTCGACACCATCCGCAATGCAAGCTGGTGGCACCACTCGTAACAGGCATCCGAGCTTACAGACCCCGAAACAGTTGCGCAAGAGCTGGAACGCGATATGTGTGTTCTCCAAGGCGATGATGGTGTCGAGGAACGGCTTCAGGGACTGCACATGGCCTGTGAAGTGCTGCTGAGTGAAGCCATTGGTGCCGACGGGAGCGTTCAGCACCACTACGCCCTCCTGAGGCCGTTCCTCGACACCATCATCGCCTTGAAGAACACACATATCGCGTTCCAGCTCCTGCGCAACTGTTTCGGGGTCTGTAAGCTCGGATGCCTGTTACGAGTGGTGCCACCAGCTTGCACTGCGGATGGCGCTGCAATATTTGATGCAATGATGGAGAACTGAATGCGCACACTGGCTAGGGGCGTCCTCGACCCCGAAATATTTCGAGAACTGCAGTTGCCTGTGAAACCGATCACCGCCAAGAAGCCATCACTGGGAATTGGACTCACTTCGGCGACGTCAATTGCAGCTGCAGCCTTCCTCGCCTCCAGCGCAGCCTCCAACAGGCTGTGTGCAGCCCTCCTTCCAGCGGCAATTACGGATCTCGCAACGTACCGAGACATCGTAGAGGCGCATCAGATTTGGCCCCTCTCTTGCTCCCAGTTAAGGATTCTCCCCTTTAGTGCGCTCTGCTCAAACATAACACCATCACAGAAGACACTATTGGACACCATCCACGAGCGGGTGGAGGAAGAGATCGATGTGGGCGACAACAGACGGCAGGCCTTCCGTGCCTCCATGGGGCCCCCCGCCGCGAAAGATTGGGTGTACTGCACCTCATCTCCGGGCCTTAAGACTAGCATTGAACTAAGAGAATTCTCAATATGGTTCCATTACTATTGCCAAGTCCCGCTTTTCCCTCCGGAAACACCATGCCCCAACCGGAACGTCCTGAAACTTTCGACTGTTTCGGCGACCATCCGTTGCACTGCTTCCACGCGGGCGAAAGGCCGCGAAGACACGACCATCAGGTTCGTTTATTGGCGAGCGATCTCGGGAAAGCTGCGCGACATCCAGTCATCGAGCCGCGAGAAGGGGGCCACCGCACAAGACCTGATATTCGCGCAATGGGACGAACTGGCGGAACAGACTTCTTCGATGACACCTTCGTCAACCCCCTAGCGCCCTCGAACAGAAGAGTAAGGACTTTCAACCCACTCACCTCGCTCAACGCAGCAAGAACGGCGAAACATAGAAGACACGAGTCCTTTACCGCGTCTTCCGCCAGAAGTAGCCTGGTGCCCGTCCCTATCTCTACCCTCGGAGGATGGCACACCGGACGCCCACGTGCTGTTAACAGACGTCGCACGCAACGTCCCAACGTGGGCAAGGGAGACCTACCGAAAGGGTCAACGAAATCTTAACACAGCTGTAGTATCACAGCCCAAAAGGTATGACACGTGTAGCACGCACCAAGGTTGCTGGTGGAAGTCCACTGTAAGCCCTACAAGCCGAGCTTACAAAGTCTGACACAACTACTGACCGTTGTGCTCGACGGGTTGGCTTCCCCTTATTGCGGCAAGAACAAGTGTCTACTTCTTCTGTCTGATGGCTGATGATTCTTGTCTTGGACTTGCTCCGCTACTCGGTACGCAAGCCCTTATATAGACTTTCTTGTAGCCTTTTTTCACTGTACTTGGAAGTACAGTACCTGGAAGTACAGTACAGTACAGTATAGAACTAGTCCACCATAAAAATTAAATCTAATGGCCACAGAAGCATTTGGTACTAGATTAATATCACAAATATCTAAGCATTCCTGCTGAGCTGTCACAGATGCTGCATTGGCACAGAAAACCTTTTGCTTGCTGAGCTGGCACTTTTGTGAGCCCTTTCTGTATAACATTCTCAACTTTTCTTTACTTCTTACGGATAATCCATTGTTTGATGAATTTTTTGTCAACTCCAGTCTCTCGAATGCCTAACAGAGGCTTGCAAAGAATCGGCTTCGTTAGACAATCAGCAGAATTTGCAATACCGGCGATAAGTACGACATTTGATATTTCGAACTTGTTGTAGGCTTCGTGAGCAGCAGCGATGTCCAGCATTAAACGTTTCTCAGTTGTATGAGAAGTACGGGTAATGCCATCGAAAATGTGTTTCGAGTCTGTGAACATTTTCAGAGGTATCTTACGGAAGAAGATGCGCTCTAAATCCTCTTTCAATATGTAAGCGACATCAAATGTGGCGAAGAATGCGTACAATTCTCCGGCCATGATAGAATGTACTACGCAACGAGATTTACGGCTGCTATAGTTCAAAAAATGGGAACGATCCGCGTCATCACAAAGCAAAATAATGAATCCTAACTGCGAATTGAGATATGTGTTTGTCGCCAGCGATGCATCTGCATAAGTACGAATATGAAGGGTGTTGAAATTGAGCGGGGGATATTTGAGACAGATGCATTTGGTATCTCTCACATAGCTTATGGAAGTAATAAGCTCGTCGATGGCCTTCTTTCCAAAACTTACAACGGTTACTTGTGCTGCGCGATTGACTGCAAAGAATATATCAGGACGAGTGTGATATATCTAACATCATAGCTCTCGGACGGATCGAAAGACTTCAAAGGTAGAATAAATTGGTATTGTTCTGAGCTTGACAAGATCGTCTGGCTGATGGGCGTAGAACGATCGCTGAACATCAATCGATTTTCTAGTTTCAATATGGATGCAAACGAAATCAAGATTGTCATACTCGACCGGTTTTTGACTCAAACGAACGAGCTGTGAGTTCAATGAGCTTATCAAAATTTTCATTTCCAGCAAACAAATTATCACCGACATAGGCTCCAAGAAGTTCATAGGTACCCTCTGTACCTTGTTTCATGTAAAGAGACGGATCTCCGTCGAGTGGTAGCATTCCTAGTTATTTCTTGATAAAGAATTTGAGAGTGGCACCCCAGTAGTCACCAGAATCACAGATACCATAAAGAGGCTTTTTTAGCTTCAGTAATTGATCTCCCAAGATGTTGAAAAACTTTCGATCGGCCTCACGGATCTTAAGATACATATCACGACTCAGATTTTCTTTCGCTTGGAGGTAAGCTTGAACGAAATCAATCATTACGAGGCAGCGATTAAGAGTGGCAGGTATTGAAAGGATTGTTTTCGTAGAGCTTTGGCGTAGCGTTGGGCAGCTATGCACTATAAAATCTTTCATGTACTCTTTGTGGCCTTGTACAACGAAACGTGCTTTCATATTCTGACGGTTGGTACCTGGATTTTTTTAGCGTCAGTTCAAATCTTCCATCGATAATGTTTGCCTTCGGGGAAGAGGTGAAATATTGACGACTTCCCAGACCTTTCTATCAGATAGACCCTGAATCTCGTTGCTTTTGGATACTTCAAATGCTTCGCAGTTGGATCTTTGGTCAGTTACAGGAACTTTCTCCATGATATATGTTAGGCTTGGTGTCTCTAATACATCAGTTGTTCCCTCGGGTTTGACCCTAACTTCAGTCATTCTTTCTTGAACGGTTGCAAGAAATGTTTCGCCCAATAACACTCGGTCAAAGACGGTATCTATTTCGTCACGCTCATTATAAGAGAAGTTTTCCTGTCCTTCCTGGTGAACCGGATCCGTTATATACTCACGGACTTTGTCAATCGAAACCCTTTTAAGTTCGTTATTGATACTGATCCAAAGATTTTTTCATTTCCTGCAACAAACTTGTATGTTACTTGCCATGCTCAGAGTGAGCATTTTGTAATGATTTCATTCTCTCACGCTGCTCGGGAGGATATGAGAACCCTAGCAGAAATTGTGGAACGATTCCAAACATGAGAAGAGTGGGAAACAACCAATCTGGTCTGGTAGTTTTGTTCATGGCATGAATAGAAAGAGAAAGACAGTCATCTTTCGAAATCTTATGGTGCTCCATTCGTACCTTACGGTAATTTCGTCGGAGGAAGTCATGGTACTTTTCAGCGACGCCAATTTAATTATGGCTTTCGATGTCTGAGTCCAAGCGTTTTATCCCACTCGCTTGCAGCAAGTGACGCCCCAGGCCACTATCGAATTGCGGTCCACGATCAGTGTGAATTTCTGTCGAGTAACTGACGTACTTTGTAATCCATTGACGGACGTAAGCTGTCCATAAGTTGTTTGCAGACTCTCCATCGAGGAATACTGCAGCACTGAACAAGGTATCCTTGCAAACCATGTGTAGTACGGGCATGCTTTCCAAGTACATACGATCCATAAGCACAGGTCGGTTAAAGACTACGTCTTCGCTTGGCAGTGCGACGCGGAAACGACCAGGTTGTTTCGAAATCCTTTGACAAACATCACAAGATTCAGTAACTTTTTCGAGCGCCTTAAGTGTCTCTGGTGTCGTTTGAGGATCCCTAGCTTGCTTCATCATTTTTTATACTCAGCGGATGCGGGTGATAAAATTGTCGGTGAAGCCTTTTCAATTCTGGCTCTGTATACATAACTTCGTAGTTCTATTCATAGTAGGCATGGACTAGTTTTAGAGTGAGAAGTGCGCTTCAGACAGGATCTTTACATCGGATACGATTGTCCATGGTGTCTACTAGAAGCTTGTACTTATCAAGTACGTCGGATCCTAAAAGAAACGATATTACAATATCTACAACATCCAGATCGATCTCTATGTGACGGTTTTCGCCATATGGGATTCGAGACTTTGCATTTCCATTGCTTGTCTTTGTAGTTAGACCTTTGCTGTTGAAGGAATGAATGCTAGAGAGATTCCCATGAGGCGATAGTATGCCTCAGCTTGAATATTCCCTACTACAGATCTCTGAGCTCCAGTATCCAAACAGGCTCCATTGAACTTTTCAATTCATTTTGGGGCCGAAGGAGAAGTACGATTGATTGTAGCGTCAGCTACAGATCTTTCATCATTTGTGTCTCTGACATAATTAAAAAGTACATTGAAGAGAGCAGAGTATGTTTTTACTTCCTCAACCTCATGGTTAACATGTACATCTGTTTCATCTGGTACTTTTTTACTCATTTTCTTTTTTGCTTCAGTTCCAGAGTCGAGCAGTTGACATAAATCAAATAATACTGTTGAACAAGTTGAAGTCAGAAGCTGTCTGACTTCTGACGTTTAATTGATTCGACTCGAAGTCCTACCATTTAAAATACTTCGGACTCACACTGCCGTCCACTACTTTACATCAACCCAGCATAAACGCAATGCATCATATTCTGTCCTGCCAGAAACTTCGCTCCCTTTGCATGATCTCGGAACTCGAAAAAGATCCAATCACTTCGCTACGTTTGGAGACCTAACAGACATCGCCCCAACCCTCGCACCATATTGGTGCGTTCACAGTCTTGCACACTCTCCCGCCAAATTCAACCTCCTCGCATCATTTTTGCTGACGTCACAAACCATCTTGCTGATGCCAGCAGTCCATTTTCACGATGCACAAATGTTTCAAAGTTGATTCGTCGTATACGTCGACCTCATGCGTGGCGGGTGTCACCTGTCTACTGTGTCCTACTTGCGAGTGCGTGGAACGGGTGCGTGGTCCGCAGTCCATATTTTTTTAAGTCACTGTAGGCACTCTAAATACCACACATGCACTCGTTAGCCGTACAACGGGCTATCTCGCCACTCATGCACACTGGTCCCACTTTTAATACCGCGGCCAGAGAATTCATACTCATTACTGAGCTGAAACTCCCAGTGGTACTCATATCTTTCGGTGAGACAGGCACACGTGTAGAAAGCGATACTTGACATAGTGGGATGACGTTGGTGGGATGACCCGTCTGTGGCCGCCTTCAACTCACAAATACAACCTGAGTATTTCGGATGTTTCCAGTTTTTTTCTACATGTACTCCATTTTTGACGAACAGCTTAGGAAGGTCAATCTTATGCGGATATGAACTTAACATATGATCAGAGGAATCACAATTGAAGCATGCCATGACCGAAAGTGGTCCAGATGGATCCTTCCTACGGCCGTAACTACGTATATCACTGGCACCACGATTTCAGTTTGCGTAGCGACCAGGTTCCTGATAGAGTATCCCAGGGAACTTTTAGTCCTCATCTGAAGTAGTGCGTGACCTAATTGCAACTTTATATCTCTTTTTTTCCAATTTGGCTTCCCTAGAGCTGCTCCAAGTTCTCCACAGAGTTGCTGAAATGAGAGACCATGGGTAGCGACGCGACTTAACGGCTACTTCGCCCATGCAAAGCCGACGGTAGCATTGCGACGAAATTTAACCTTGTGTGCCTCACTGTTGTGCGAAACAGGCAATTGCGGTGAAAGTTTTGTTATCAGCCTGTACAGTTTTTCAAGTACTGCAAGCTCATCAAGGCATTCAGAAGTATACTTAGATAGCCGAAGACCATCGAGATAGTTCTTCACTCGGTTCTGACGAACCACGGAGTTGTATTCATTACCAATGAGGTTTATCGCCTCAGTAAACGAATTAACTTCTTTATCTATCTGATCCAGGTAAAATCTCTTAGCATCACCACGTAGAAGGTTATGGAGGTATAGCTTCTTCTGCGCAGTGCTGATACCATAGTCACGAGCAACTTGTTGGTACTCGGCAACATATTCCAGCCATGACTCACCAAGGGCTCCGGAGAACTTTTGGTCCTTGTCACGGAATCTAGAGCCGATGTAGTATGCCAATTTGTCCTGATGCGTAGGGAAGGATGTAACACAAGATTCTTCATCTTCGGGGGCTGATTGTCTCTGGCCTCTTCGCGTTGTACGAAGGCCTGATTTAAGCATGTCCTTTGTTATCTCTTCTGCAGTTAACTTGTATTCGTATTCGGTATAGAGATTAGCGTCAAGCTGTCGGATAACACGACGGGAACTATGCGGCGGCATATTTTCTCCACGGTCATTCGACCAGTCACGAAGTGCTTTATAAGCAATAGGCAGAGATTGTATAGCAGGGGAGAACAGTACAGATGGTGGAAAAAGTTCGGTAACCTCATCGACTACTTGAGGTCCAGTCATTGATCGGGCAGAGATACGATTCTCGAGTATTCGAATTGAATCGATGAATCCTGAAACCTCTTGAGAGATATTTTCTGGTGTTACCTCCGACAGAAACAGGTCTAGTGTATTGTTAGTGCTACTTTGATCCATGTTGATGACTGACCTGGAAATTCGGATTTGTTCTGACTTGTTTTCAGAAGTTTGGTATGTAAGTAACAATGCTCTGGTCTACGATTAGCGGAAGGATATTCAGACTTTTGTTCAGTGGAGTAGTATGCAATTTTGAGTGCAAAGTATCGAACTAATAAAACTGAGGACACTGTGAGGATAAATCGCGAATGTAGTATCACAGCCCAAAAGGTGTGATACGTGTAGCACACAGCAAGATTGCTAATAGAAGTCTACTGTAAGCCATACAAGCTGAGTTTACAATGTCTGACACAACTACTGACCATTGTGCTCGACGGGCTGGCTTCCCCTTATTGCGACAACAGTAAGTGTTTTACTTCTTCTGTCTGGTTGCTGATGATTCTTGTCTTGGACTTTCCCAGCTACTCGGTAGGGAAGCCCTTATATAGACTTTTTTTGCAGTCCGCCTGCACTGTATTTGAAAATACAGTACAGTGCAGTGTAGAATTAGTCCACTATAAAAATTAAATCTAGTGGCTACAGTAGCATTTTGTACTTGATTAATATCACAAAATATCTAAGCATTCCTGCTGAGCTGTCACAGATGCTGCATTGGCACAGCAAACCGTTTGCTTGCTGCGCTGGCACTATCGCGAACATTTTCTGTATAACATGCAGTACAGTACTGTAGTGCCAAAACTTTTGTGGAAACCGGTTCTTAGGCAGCGTTACGAACTGCTGTACAAACAGCAGTTTCAATCGCGGCGCGAACGTTACCTAAACAAAAATGTCGGTCGGATTCATTGGAAAGTGCAAACGCAGTGCGCGCTGACGGAAGCATTTGACGGTATTGTCTAAGGTGCTTAACTTTTCAATGTAACAATTGTTGTGTCTGAAAAAAAGAGGGCGACCAAGGAGTGGCTCTATCGTTAAATGGCCGCTGCCACGTCCAACGCGGGCTGCCTTCTAGCTGGCCTCTAGCCAGCCTTTTAGCGACCGTGAACCGAATTAATTCTGTTTCGTGGTTCCTCCATTACGTCTTCTTGTACCAAGTACTTGATGCGCTTTGGAACATAGCAGATAGGAACATGATGGGCTAACATAGGTAGAGAGACTTTCTTTTCTTGCTACTGAATTTCTGAATTTTGCATGTATGCACGGCTCCAGTTGGCGCCTTCTAGAGGGATCATTAATTTGCATGTTTCAACTAAAGCACGAGGTCTTTTATAGGGCTTCCCATGCATAAGTTGAGTAGCGTATGCCGTGACTCTCTAGCCCCATGACTCAAGATCTCTCGCTGCACCGTTGTTGCTGATGTTCACGTCGAGTCGGTTATCGTCCTGTGCCCCAGTGTACCTGGGAAAGGCGTGTAAAGACGGCTCTTACACTCGAGAAGGGTTTTCAAAGTTCGCTGTTTCCTATCGTTTGTCAACCTACTGTCTTTGTTAAAGTCCTTGTTGGAGTGGGTGATGGTTCAAACGTCGCCTGGAGATTTGTTTAGTCTTCTGGTGTAACCACTACCTGTATGGTTCAGGGTTTGAACACCCAAAAGACTCTCCCCCCTCTAGCAGCATGCATCAAGCCATTTAATGCTGCCGAAGGATGCTCAGGATTACAGTACTGTAGTTTACGTAATTTACAGAGGTATTAGTATGAGCGGTGTGAGGGAGGGGGCAGGAAAGAAAGGCACAGTGAACGGGTGCAAAGGTCCCCCGGGATGCAGTTGCAGTCTCGTATTTGGTTGTTTTAGTAGAGCGAGTCACTAGAACTGTCGATTTTCTTCTGAATCTCCAAAAAAATACCTCTCTCCTCTCGCCCGATCGGGCATTGAGGGCTTCCTTATACAGACGTTCGAGAACTATAGAATGTTAGACACAGTAGACGATAGCCACTGTATTACCGGGAGCACAATAAAGTAGTACTACCACTTGGCTATTTAGGGCACAAATCATTGGATCTGCCGAGTCAGATCAGTCATGGCATGCGATTGGCCGCGGCCATTCGCAGGGTATGCACTGTATAACATACCCCCGATTGGGCAAAAACGGTCCTCATACCGAAAAGGGCCCAATTAAATAAAATTATTGAACGGAATTGCACGAAACGTAAATAAAAGGTGTGAAAACTGAATAAATTGAAATTAACAGTTTGTCGAGCAAACCACAGTACAATTCACCATAAAGCCGCCTTTTTATTGGTCTAGAACGAATATTTTGCGGCACCATGAAAAAGCAATAAAAAACTGCAGCTTTGATGTCAGCAATGTTTGCCAAATGAAGCAGTTGACAATAGCAATCGACATGTGATCTATTGAGAGGTTGTCTGTACATATAAACTCTACGATTTTTCAGCATTCGCAGTTCCTCATCAGCCACAGCGCCACTCTGCCATCTCCTTTTCCCCAAGGTTTCCATTCCACAATCCAGACCTTGCAAATGCCCAAGATCGCATTCAGACACCACCCCTTCACCCCTCGAGATGACCATGATTTAATTTTGTACTGGTTTGACAGCAATTCCCTTGTAGATGACACTTCAGATGTCATTTATGTCAGCGCAACAGTCCCAAAATTTGATCTGGACGAAAGCGGTTCTTCAAGCGCGAGCGACCTGTCACTAAAACCGTCACCATCCACTGACAGCGTGTCGTCTACGGAACAAGCGAGGACACCTGGAATTGACTAATCCCGCCACTGATTGGTAAATGATGAGGCGGTAGAGGCAGATTTCGGTGAATAAGATTGTACACCCCAAACAGTGTACACTTGGTCAACATGTGGATCTCTCTGGGACAGAAGGGTGAGAAGGAACTAAAAATTCAATTAATTCCCAATTAGAGTAAGGGATGGCCAATTGGTTGAAGTAGTTCCAAATATCCCGCGTGTTCAATTATCCGAATCTAGGAAGAGGGTGCATATTGCACAGGTGCTCGTATATAGTGCATTATTCGAAGTTGGCAGCAGTTAATGGTTTTTTCAAGAAACGTGGCATATACAATCAAGCTTGAAAACCTGTAACGAAGAAATAAAAGATTGTAGAACTGAAACGAAAGACCATAATCAAGTGGTGTATCAAGATCATGGTATTAAGCGGCCAACATGATAGCACACAATCGGAAAATGGTTTGTGGCTTCAATGAATCACTGGATATCTGTTTCGATTTCCCCTTCTGGTTTGGCTCTTTCGGCTTCACGAAGAATATCAGAGTCCAAGAGTACAATAGCACAGGTTTGATCGAGTTTGCGGAAGTTGCCCAGGTTCGTCCTTGTCAAAGCGTCAGCGATGTTGATGGCGCCCTTTATCCATTGCATAAAAGCTATTTCTCCTGACTCAAAGGAGTCTCTCAACATTTCGACTGTTGGAAGTAGCCTGTAAATGCGACCTTCGTGAAGAGTGGTGATGGTCGAGTAGAGTACATGTGAGTCAACCGTCAAAACAAGTGGCGAGAAACGATCAGCGGCGTACATCTTCGACAAGCAGTGTGCCATGAGTCTAGCTCGATCGGCTGACTCTGCAGCTGCTAGTATGTCCGCCCCCATGGACGAAAATGGGACTCGAGCCTGCTTAGAGCTGTGCCAGTGGATGGCATGGAATATCTTTGAGTTTGGAAAGAAGATTCCAGAGAAGAAACCTGTTTGGCCGTAGGACGATTTGCCTCGGCTCGCGTCAGAGAAGGCCAAGTAAGCGGTGCTGTCTCTGTTGAAATATTTACCGGAGAGAGTTGTCCAATTTCATGGAGAGCGCGATTGGCTTCACTCAAGTGGTGCACTCTCAGAGCGGAGGCCCATTGCTGCGAAGTACTCAATAAAAAGGCAGCAGGGCTGAGAACTACATGGAATGGCCAATTAAGCTGTCCAGCAAGTGCTTGGAATGACTCAATACCATCTGGTGAGCATTTAACTTCTTGGTCTTTCCCCCTAATACGGTCTAGTGAGATTTTGTCAATGGTGTCCATGTATTCCTTCATCGAGACGGTAATGTTAGGATCGGTTTTTTTGAAGAATATGGAGTCTATTGAAGACCAAACTCGACTGAAAACCAATATGCAGACCTTGATTCGGTCGGAAATCAAATCATGAAAATCTTGAATCTGTTGAGGGTGACCAGCAAGTAGGAAATCATCCAAAACTTTGGCGACAATGATAAGCAAATTTCCAGATGGATCCAGTTTCAATAATAGTTGGGGAATTCCAGGAATGCATTCAAGTCCACTGCTGAACATAAATTATTATACTGCGAGATACCATAGCCGGCCTGATCCCACAAGACCGTAGGCGGCGACGAGCAGCTTCCACACGAAGAAGCTGTCCTTTGTCCATCCTTTCGGCAAGCTGACATATAAATTTCGATTCAACGGTCCGGATTAGAGGAAAGCGCCAGAGATGTCTATCGTCGCCAAGGAAATCCGAAGTATCGCTGAAGCAGAAAGAAGAGCCTATATTACATAAAACTGATACATTGCTGAGTATTTACGGATGAAATTCTTCTCTTTATCCCTGTTACCGAGTGGAACCAATCTGGACTTCAATTTCAATTTGCCTGATTCTCTATCAATTTTGACTTGGGAGAAGCAATGCAATGATATTATATTTGCATCTCTTGGTGCGCTTCTAATATTGACTTCCTCTTACGCGTTTTTATCTTTGTAATTAGAATTTTTGTTCTGGATGGATTCGGCAGTAAGCCACCTTGGCGCCATTGAAACGATCTTACTTTCTGTCACAGGCTTATAGCCAATTGAATTTAGAATTTGCCGAATTATGGTCTGATTCTGTGATTTTAACTCTTGTGGGAACTTCGTACCATCCACGAGAGGGCTAGTCCGTTTTCCGTTCTACTGGTTGGATTATTCTGAGTTATGTCAAATGCGACATCCTTAAACGTAGCCAGATTGACATTGTTCTTAGTCACAAATAACGAAGAAGACTGCGGAACGATTATCCTATTTTTCTGGATGTCATCGATACGACTCAAGAACAATGAAGAACGATTTTCGTCATTGACAGCTTGGCTTCGAGATTATTCAATCTCTGGTATTGGTCTTGGCATAGAAGCAGAAAAGATAGGTGCAGCGGCAAAAAATGCACCTTCTTCATCCATCGGGATCTGATTGCCCTGTCCTTGTTCTGATTCCTCGATACTGTCCAACTCTTGCAAAAGGGATGAAGAGTGGTATAGACTTATGTCCTCGCATGCGACTTTCAGCCGTTTCCAGGTTCCTTATTGCTCCGTGTGAGCTCGAAGAAATGTTCTTTTGCGTTTTTAACGTAGCACAAGAAAAACACTGGAGTTCCTTTTGACGGAACAGTGTTAGGCGATCGAGATTCCAACATCTTCGAGACCGTGCGGCGTGCAACTTGCTCATAATGTGCGTCAATTAACTCGGAATCCACTGGCATCTGTGGCAGACAAAGAATAGATGGTTTTTATCCTGTTGCAAGCTCAAAGGAAATGACCCGATTAATTTCACGAGGAAGGCTCGTTGCAAGTACGGCTCTTTAGACGATTTCCTGAACCGTGAACGAAGTACCAAGTGTGTTTCGTTCGTGTATTGCATCCTGGAGAATAAGCAGTGACATCTGACGTAGGGTGAAGTTTGCACTTTCTACTGAACCGATTTTGCTATGTCTCCCCGCAGGAAGAGGCTCCGATTTGATGCCATGTTTTTGCAACGTCTTGCAAAAATCATCATTGTCGATTTCCTGAGCAAACGATATTGATTCAGGGGCTTCATTCACTGCGATCCAGTGAGTTTCAAAGATTCCTCCAGCTTCTTCCATATCTCTATTCGACACAACAACCGCATTGCAGAAGAGTGAAGCCAGGTCTTTCATATGGAGTATTGGGTACTTCGTCAATTCAACCACGTACATGAAATCGATTTGCACGTCTCGTTAAATGTTCGAAATGGCCTTTTAAAAGATATCTTGCGCACATTGAGCGGACGTCCAGTCGTCTTGCAGTAGGAGCAATTTTCCATAACAGCTTCGAGGGCTTGTTCTAAGAGTGGAGAAAGAACTCCGCCCCGTTTGTAGAGATCCTTTATGTCCTTCAGAGGCAATTGCGAGTACAGGTGAAGTGTCAAAGCGAACTCTCTCGCAGAATTTTCCATGAACCGCGATTTTTTGCTAACTCCGTATTTCGAGTCTCTATTGGTTACAAGCAAAGCCCGGTGGATCGCAAGGTAGCTTTGGAACTTGGATATTTGGCTCATAACAACATGAAGATGAGTTCGAGTTTCTCTACCTCCATTAACATAGATCGGAAGCACGATTTTGCTATCCTATCCTTATATTAAACCTGGAGGTATAATAAGACCACGAGGTGTACGCGAATTGAGCATACCCTATTTGCTCAATTTACAATTTACAAGTAGAAGAGGACCATCTCCTTTCGTGATATAGAAAGGAATAACGATTTTATTCCCTTCCAAATCTTCAAGAGGTAGTCTCCATATGCTGAATGTGAGCACAGCATCACTGCAGTTCTGCCAATAACCATGGTAGAATAGCTCACAGTCTAAGGACTCCAACTTGAATTCGATGCCCATCGCTAAAGAAATCGCTACTGCTGACTTAATTCCTCCTACAGATCGGGGGCAAACCTCATCCAAAATAGGATTTGGGTCATTATGCATGGGTTTCAGATCAAAATTGGTAGGGATTCGGCTTACCAGGCTCCATTGCCCTTGGAATGCTTGGAGCCGGGACGAAAATATCCGTTGAAATTATTGGATATTTGGTTCCGTTCGGATTGTTACTCACGGCAACCGTTGGCTTCACGGATCTTCAAAGTGGCATAGCTCGGACGCTGACATTTCAAATCACCTCTAGCGTGGTCCTTCCTTCCACAGTCCATGCTGGCTTCTCCGAAGAGTTCCGCGAGCATTATTGACTACTTCCTCCTCTTGCCATCCCGATTAGTTTTGTAATTCTTGCCGTTGTTGCCGTAAGTCTTCCACTTCTTTCCGTTGAAAGCGCGATTGAAAAGTTTCTGTTCCTTTCATTTCTTTGGTCTGATTCACGACTATCAAAAAAACTCCTGACCTTATGATCAAATGAGTTTTCAAAATGAGCTCTTGTAATCTGAGGTTCATTTCTGTTGGTAGTCTGAGCGAGAGAGCGAAGTATATTCACAGCGTCGTCAAGACTCAAAATGAGACGTCGACCAGAGGAAGCAATGGATTTCGATATATCTTTAGTACCCCTTAGCTTCTTGATATTGTTGAAGAGAGGCTTCTTATCTCTACATATGCTGTTGAAGCGACCTCGGACCTTCTCTAAAGAGATCTTTTCATTACGACTTGAACTCCCAGAGGCTCTTGCGATCGAGACAGCAAGCCTTCTGGTACTCAATGATATCTTCTGTGCCTCTTCTAATGTCAATTTGAATGTTTTCTCAGGGCTTATTGCTCTCTTATCTCTTTATAATGCCATTTCAATAAAAATAGCTCTGCATTGGTTAGGAACGCTTCAGAAAGTGATACGTTATTAAGCAAGTTAATTGCCAGTACTTCTCCGATTTAAGAGTGACTGGTAGACCCTGCCGTCGTGAGGTGTTCAGCGTTGAGTCCGCGGACCCTAGACACATACCGGTTCAAGTCTTCATTGTTCTTGCGCTTGCAAGAAGTCACCTTATAGAAGGATTTTATTAGGCGCGTGACCACGGAGATGGGAGGATCTTGGGCAATCAAGTCCACGATCTCTTGCACAGCATTGACTTGGTCTTTCTGCTTGAAATTGATATTTCCTTGCTCTTACACTTCTTCTCCAAGACTCTGCTGACCTTGGCGAAGACCTTGATCGTACAGCTGACGTCCAAGTGTGTGGAATACCGTCTTGTTGAGCTTTCTTTTCACTTCTCGGCTCCAGTTGCTATTAAGTCAGCCCAACTTGCAACCTTCTTTCTCCAAGACAGGAGGTCTTGGTAAGGCTCGAATACCAGAGGGGTCAAAATGCCTAGACCTTTCTCAAAGTCCTGCTGTGTGTCCATAACTGTAGTATGCAAGGTGTATGCGAGGGCGGGCGTGAAAAAAAGGCACAGTAAACGGGTACAAAGGTCCCCTGGGATGCAGTTGCAGTCTCGCATTTGTTTTTTTTAGTAAAGCGAATCACTAGAATGGTCGATTTTCCTCTGAATCTCCAAAAGCTACCTCTCACCTCACGCATCGATCGGGCATTGAGGGCTTCCTTATATAGCCGTTCGATAGCTATAGAATGGTAGATACAGTAGACGATAGCCACTGTATTACCGGAAGCAAAATACGTAGTATTGACACTTGGCCAATTCAAGGCAAAAATCATTGGATCTTTCAAGTCAAATCAGTCATGGCCCGTGATTGGCGGCGACCGTCCGTACATTACGCACTCTAAAACAAAGGTTTAAACTCTTACTGTAAACTTCTATCATTACGGCGAGAGATACAGTCCGCAAGATACTCCGAGGGTCCTCCGCCCCCTGCAAACATGGTTGGAAAAATCATGAGGTAACCTTTTACCTGATCCGGATTGTCGCGAAAATCAAGGGATAAAAAGCAGACTAGCTGCGAGCCTGAAAAAAATGGTAGTCGCTTTTTCTAGTGTAGAACAGTTGAGTAGGTTGAAATAAATTGTTGGTACTGTTCTAACTTTAGTGCCAAAGGCGATGAGGCCTTTTATAGCCTGCATATGCCGTTGATTATCTATAGCGCATATAATAACTACTAGCTAAATTCCCTAGCGGATAGTCCTTCGGATGGTCCAAATGACCCTTACAATACAACCTTCATAACAGACATCGCTGAAAGTACAACAGGATAAAGAAAATATAGACTATGCAGGATAGAAATAGTAGTAAGGGCAAAAAGCTACACTACAGGACTGAAAACAGAACATAAAAAAATTATATATCCTGTATTTCGACACTCCCTCTCTTTGCCCTGATCTATTGTTTTCTTCCTACGTAATCACAAAATAGCCATTTTGAACCGGTAGATCACACTTACTTTTTGTGAGGATGTAATTCAGTGCATCAAACTTTGCGATCTTCGTGAAAACGTCCGCGGGGGTTTCTGCAGCCCGTAAAAAGACAACATGGGATATTTTCTCTTTTGCATATGCATCTCTCACAGTACTAATATCAACCATGATGGGCTTTTGCAAAGTGTTGGAAAACTTGATGATAGCATCAAATAGATTTCTGGAGTGCGTAAAGATTGGGAGTGGAATTTTGATCCTAATCCAGGATTCAAGGTCGTGCTTAATCATTTAGACAATATCAAAGGCATCAGCGAAAGAATAAGTATCGGCGCCTAGCACAGATATTATTATTCAGAGACATTTCTAACTAGAATAAATAAGCACATTTCAAGTTACGGTCTATTCAGTGAGAAAACAATGTACAGAAGTTGGGAATTATTTTCCTTGTTGTTTACAAATGAGGAGTCAGAACATGCTTCCAACATTATGGATATTTTTTCCAACCCGTATTACTTAAGCGAAGAACTAGGGTTGCTCTGCACATGCTTTACAACTTTGTTCAACTACTTTTTTTGCTTCCTATAAGAATTTAGTTTCATCACTTGCGCGGCCATACTTACGGCACAGCATACTTCAGACTTTTTATGTGTTAACCAAGCCAATCTGTGCCTTAAAGATCTGATTTAAGAAAAAGGGGCATCCATTGGCAGAATTCAAAACTTCCTAACATGCTGTTCCTGACTTAACCCTAATCCATAATCAGTTCTCTTTACTCTGCCACCTGCAAATACGGTTCCATCGAACTCCTTCTTCTTCCATTCAAACTTATCAGAAGTATTTTGGACAACTTAACGATTTCATTGTTGGCACAGAGTAGAGAATCGTGAACATATATTTCAACTATTACCTGTACTTCTTCGTCTGAGTGCTTTGGGAAGAGTGCGAGATCTCCATCGATTGGCATCGTACCGAGGTCTTTCTTCAGATGTTAATTCATATTGCGATTCCAATAGTCTCCTGAGTCAAATAATCCGTAAAGAGGTTTCAGTAACTCGAGTAACTAGTTCTCGTGTGATCCAAAGTCTTTGGTTGGTCTAAGGTAAACTTTACTCATCAGATCTTAAGCTGGTTGTAAGTACGCCTGCATATCATCTTTAGGCCAAACCCTGAAATTGCGTATTGCAGAAATTGTTACTAAAAAGCGTGCGGAACACCGGAATATAATCGTGATGTCATGTACGAGAAATTTCTTTTATTTTTCCCTATGATCTTGTATTAAAAATTGTAATTTGTATATTTCTTAATCAGTGTTCTTATTTTTGATTGACAAAACGAATCTTCCAGAGAGGATATTACAATTCTTTGGAATGTCGTTTCGAGCGATTATTTGCCGGGTGTTTCTTTCAATAAGTCCTTCTTTTTCTTTCTGTTTCACTTTCAGAAACTCAGCATAATTGTATCTGAGATCTCCTGAAGGTAAACACTCATGAAAATTTACGTCAATAAGTTGAAGACTTTTAGAGTATACCATTTTAATTGATGAATGCAAAGCTTCGACTAGTGCCTATTTGAAAAATCGAAATGCTGCTTTTCTTGAGAGCATGAGTGTTGCACTTCCTCGTCATTTATGTCAATGAATACTTTTCTGGCATTAATTTTCGTGATTTTCACTGTGGTTTCCACTTAGGTTTGGACTTTTTACGATAGACAAGACCTTTACTTCTAATGATAAGTTCATGGTGAGCCGTATTTGGAAGCTGAAAATTCGGAGCAGTTCCGAGTCTGAGTTCTGAATTGATAGTTTCCATCTCAGCTCTTGCTATTTGGAGCGCTTTCATTCGTTCCATTAGATTCGAAAGTACGTTATTCATGGAAGTAAACCTCGGTAAAATTCCAAAGACGAGTAACGATGGAACAAGTCCTTCTGGTTTCATAGTATCCTTCGCAGACTCAACTGAGAGACATATAGCGAGTTCTATCTCAACATCAGACTCTGAACGGCAAACATTAAGGTAAAAAAGCGTAACGGGTCATTGGAACGTTCACCAGACCCAATAACATTAAGACTTTCAACTCCAGGTAGGCTGATGTTTTCCATCCGATTTTATCAAATATTTCCACGCTTTGGAAAAGATGTAAATGGAGGCGCCTTAATTGAGACTTGTTGAATAGTATTTCAGAAAAATCCCACACAACGTAAAGATGAACGAGTTTGTGTGTGATTTTCATAGCTTATCCATGTCTTTTGTAGATAAGTAGGTTTTCAACGTTGTCTACAACAAGTCCAAATTTGTCTAAAGCTTACAGGCCAATCAAGAATGGAATATTAGCATTAGCTACATCTAAGTGTAGCGGGATAAAAGCGCTATCAGGCTTTTGAATAGGAATTGGAATATGTTGAGTACTTGGAAAGATTCCATCACCAAACTTGTAAGTAGTTGTCACGTGCTTACGTTTTATCTTAATCCCAGCTAACTCAAAAGATGTCTTTTCTTTTCATTTTCAAACCACAGTTTTCTGAGCGCCAGTGTCGAGACATACTCTGTGGAATTCCCCGGAATTGGAGTATTTTTACAATTTGCTGCTCTTG
The DNA here is from genome assembly GCA_002205965.3 of Kappaphycus alvarezii. Classification (NCBI taxonomy): domain Eukaryota; phylum Rhodophyta; class Florideophyceae; order Gigartinales; family Solieriaceae; genus Kappaphycus; species Kappaphycus alvarezii. Next base: position 1,603,426 of record NADL03000758.1, read on the forward strand.
ATAATCAAAATCTCATGGAAGTTTCCTGATATTCTCTGTTTTCTCTACTTCCGTGGAAGATACGAGTTTCACGTTATAAGGGTGAGTCTTTTCGCTTTCCTTTACAGTTTGTCTTTGGGTAGGAGCACCTCGGCTTGTTCTAGTACCCCTTGTGAAAAATACTTGTCATCCAATAACGGTTGGTCCTGAATTTTAATTTATGAGAATAACTGTTCAGGGAAATACGTTGAGTCATCGACATCCATTCTTCCATTTTGAGAGTCCTCAATTCCATCATCACTGTTGAAGTCTCCCAATAAATCCTGAGCAGGTATTATTGTTTCATAAACTGATTGATGATCATGATCTAGGTCCTGACAGAGCTCAAACAGTACTAGTTTCGTGGCCTTGGTCGGACCTTTAAATGAGCTTCTCTGATAATATGAAAACTTCCTAACAAAATTCCGAACAATTAGCTCAAAACATTGAAAAGGAATGTATCCTTTTTTACCACATACCCAACAAGCTCTATCATTATGAGATTTGTTTCTCATCATTCTATAATAGTAATTGTCACATGAGTTTCCGCCGTGCCGATAGACTCTGGTATAACGCGTGCTACGCCCATATTGAAGTTCTCCAGTGTATAACTTATCAGCAAGGCGGTTACGAAGTGTAGGGTCTGCGTCTGAAATCGATGCCATACGTCTGTTCCTTTGATTCCTCATTCGTTTAACCTTCTCATCTTTCGCTAATTAGGCGGCAGAAATGAGCAGGTTGTAAAATAATTGGCACATTAAGTCACCAGAACTTGGTCTGCTGCATGGATCACGAGGCCGGGAGAATCCAATGACGACGGGCTGAAGATACTCAACTTTGTGGCTTTCTGAATGGCAATGAGGTGGTTTCTGGGGAGTGAGCTTAGATATTTCCTCGTGGGGTTTCTCGATAACATCATTCACAGCGCAAGTAAGAGAAATATACTGGCTGAAACGAATGTTTCGAAGATACGCTGCAATTCTGTTTTTCCTTGGGGTGGAGTTATATTCACGTTCCAGCTCTTTTAGAGCTTGAGATTAGTGTTCGTACACACCTCCCACATTCTTTAGATAGACTCTTTTGGTATTTCCTGTAAGGAGATGGTTGAGGTACTTGAGCTTTTGTTCGTCACTGAGCAACTTATTCCTGCAGGGATACATGTACTTGGCTATGAACTGATTCCAATATTCGGCAAGGCTACCAGAAAACTTTTTATTTTCTTCATTTAAGCGCATGGACATTTAGTGTGAGACGTTTTCTTCCGATGTTGCTGATATTTGTGTGGACACTGGAGCTGAACGTATGGGCTTTGCGGCGAATGTAATCGGTGATCCGGTTGGTGACGCGAAAGAGTTGAAATATGAATCCATTTGTTCTAATGATTTGCTGAGGTCACAATTGCGGAGAATAGTTTACGCAAAGGTCTTGAAATCACAGCAGATTCCTGACGGACGGTTGGAACATTTCGTTCTGCGATAAACATGATCAATTTGCGAATAATCTATGGATTGATCAGATTCTGTCACGAGGAAAGCATGCGGATTGAGAGGTCCTCAAGCAAACGAACCCTTAGTTCATCACCAGGGAGGGAAATATCCTCAACGTAACATTTGACGCAGTCCACTAGAGACTGCTGCAATTCTGTGGTCTGTCTAATATCTTGACCAAAAACACTATTAATTCAACTTTTTCCAAGTGCAAATTAATGGTGACATAATGCTTCGAAAATTTTGCCCTTTTCAATGTTTTCCTTTTTGTACTCCTTTTCGTCATTTTTGTGGGTTACCTATTACTTTTTTGCTCTTTTATCCCATTTAAACCCTTTTTTCAAATTGCATTTATTTTCAACTTGAATATGTTTTAAGTTTCAAATTGTTTTAAAATGGAATATGTTTTTTCAATTTTTTTGCTTTCAATTGTCAATTTACTCAGAACAAGAGGGGAGATCCAGCTCTAAAACTAAACTGGCTCTAGCTTATTACCGACAACCTTAAGATGATTTTTGCCAGATGGATTGCTCTGTAAATGCGAGTTACTGTTAAACTTGCGTTTACAGTCAGTACAGTAAGGGGAATCTTATCTATCCTGTACGCGGTTGAGGTGTTTTTTGCTCCTGACGTGGTCAAAAAACATCCTTGACATGTTGCACGTGATGTTGTACAATCTCCACGTGCGTTTTTTGCGGCGAAGCGTGTCTTTTCAGGTTCAAAGACACCTGCCTTGTCAGCCAGTCGGCAGTTGACCTGGCGGAGAAGCTGTAGAGGTCCATTTTTTCAGTATCAGCAGCTATAGGGACCACAAACATTGTAAGGTCAGCAACTGACAGTAGACAGTGGAGTACCGCCGGGAGATTCGAAACCTGAACTTGAGTAAAGCCTAAGATGGGGTCGGCAGAACTTGAAACTGAAATTATAGGGACAGCTGTCACTTTCTGATTGGTCGTCGTAGATGGACTCCGATTGGTATGAATCGCCGAATTTGAGATGCCACGTGTAGAGCAATGACTGGCTATCTCACCACTTGGCAAGATCTCATTGGCCCCAGCAGAGGGTTTACTTGGCCAAAACGACGTGGCTGACGTGTTTTCAGGTCTTTCAGTAGGGGTAGGAGAGTACTGTTCAGTAGACCTCAGCTTATAGAGCGTTGATCTCGACTCCAGTCTTGTTCTGTATCCGTTCGAGCCAACCTGGCTACGTGACACGGCAAGGATATCGCTGTTCTTATTGGCCAGTGGATAGTGTAGGATAGTGTTTATGATAGTGTCAAAAACAATTTAAAAAGCACGTATTGTTAATATTTACCGGCTTACAAGTGGCTTGAAACAACACGGAAATAGGACAAGTAGGTATATTTTCCGTATCGAATAGCGAATAGACTTACCTGTTAAATTCCCCGAAAACGGTAAATTCGGATTTTTGAGAAAATTTAAGAGTTAGAGTAGAAAAAGGTAGACGGGCGGCGCTTGCGGCAAGTCTGAAAAAAATGCAGTGGTTTTTGTTTAGGGTAGACAATTTGAAAAGGTTGAAAATAAAATTGTTCGTGCTCTTTTTAGTTCATTGTTCAAGGCGGAGGGTCCTTTTATAGGCAGAAGATGCCGTCTTTATAGGCAGAAGATGCCGTCGACTATCTCTACAGGAGCACATATATGAGCTACTTGCTAAATTAACAAGCAGGTAGTCCTGCGGACGGTCCTGGTGACCCTAACACTACAACGATCATAACAGACATCGCTAAAAGTACACTAGGATAGAGAAAAATTAGACTACGTAAGATAGAAATAGTACTAAGGGCAAAATTTCAACACTAAAGGACTGAAAATAATACATAAATAAAGTTTATGTACCCTTTACTTTCGACAGCAAGCAACGCTTCCAAGGGGAGTGGGGAGTATATTGAAGCTTACAGTTAACGACAACAGTCGTAGCTGCATCGCTGCGTCATCTGCCCAGCCCCTTAATAAATTTGATTCCTACGCTCTATCAAAACACATCACCGCTTTGCAATACACACGGCCAACACGAATATTTTGCCGTCGTATTTGTGTACGACCCATAGCAATGTAACTTAAACGACATTTATACACCTGTAAAATTCATTAGTATGAATCAATAAAGTTTCATTCCAACGTTTTGAACTGAATATTTTTTGAAAAAAACTGTGAGGCTCCGTATTCCTTTCGCGTACCGCTCATTATACCGTAGTACCCTTGGCTTTCTTATGTTTTTAGTAGACAGCGAACTATTAGGAAACTTCTGAAGTAAGGTTGGGGTCGTAATAATCTCGAGATATCCACAAAAACTAGTGAAATATTTTTCTCATGCATTACTACAGGTATTCACGCTGACTACATTGAAGATACTAAAAAGGATGATTTCGCAACAGTATCGGGATAATTGTTGCAGTTTAACATATTTGTAGATTTTGAAACTACATATGCTAAAAACGTACCATGAGATAGGAGAGTTGATTTAACTGTATCTAAGCAAATTCGATACTTAATTTTTGTGCTCGAAGCCTACCTAATTTTAAGGAATTCGCTGGTTTTGATAAAATCTAAAGTAAACTTCAATATTTACAGGAATTTTTTATTACTGGCAGGTAATAGAAATTTACTTGACAAAATTTAATGGTTTGCGGTTTTTTAGTTTTTTCCGAAGACTCTTTCAAATTAGAATGATGAGATTGACGGATTTGAATTCTCTCAGCTAGAAAAGCGTTGGTACCGTAAAATTTTGCAGTGGATCAATCAAATCAAATGTATAACGGAATCTATGGTGCAACTAATATTTTATACAGTTTTAATCGAGCAGCTTGTTCCGAGTGGTTTAGTCTGCTTTTTCAGAAGTTTAACTTTATGGCTGATTCTTTTTCTTATGATATCTAAATACAGTACCTATAATCATACTCTTAGTTTCCTTCTTAATTTTTTTCCAACAGTTTTTTTAAAATATTCAGCTTTAATTTCATGAATTATAGATGTCATTGGGCCACGGTACCCATTGCTACCTTTAATATTTTGACTCTTTTTTTGGAAGATTATGGAGATAGTTAAATTCAAATGTCTAGTTTTTTAAAAATCTCTCCCCTGCCGAAAATATACTCACATATCACCAGATATTTAAAGGAAGATAAATTCAAAGTCCTTCATTGTTATTAAATTTTTCAGTTCAAAAATTACGTTCTTTCATCTGCGTGCCCTTGCATTACTTAAACACTTGTTCACGATTTGCTGCCAAATCGTTAAATATACGTGACTAACCTCTCCTGCTTCGAAAATTAGCAATATTTCCTGTAGAAAAGCAACGAAATATCTTCGCTGAGTATTTCAATATAACTGAACTGTGTTGAAGTGCTTCTCGGCGCCTCCATACGGAACGTCTGTGGATATAACTTCAATAAACCCACCACTTTATTTACCTTATAGAACCGGAAATATACAGATTGCGTAAAGAGTATAATTGATTATACTCGAGTTGAAGCAAAACTAAAACAATGTGCATTATAACTTTTATTTTTTGATTCTGGACAAAACTTTTGCCCAGGCACAGCATTTCTGAAGACGTTCGTACAATAAAATGAAACTCATGGTCCAGTTATTATTTTCTCTGGGAAAACAGCAGAATGGATTGAAAACGGTCTACGGTATCTAATATGACAGAAAAATGAATGAAACACAGCGAAAGTTTTTTCTCATAAAAGAAAGCTTCAAAAGTTTAGAATGAGATTCTCACAAAAATTTGGCCTTGAAATAATATCCTTAAAATAGTTTGTTTCATACCTTTCTGTTTCTTGCTTCATAAAAATTAAGTAAATTTGTTTACATCATCTTTTCAGCAAATAAATGGCTGTATTATTTGAGCACTTAAACACACCATCTCAAAAAATAATTATTGAGAGATCTCTGGATGCATTCGATGATAGTACAGAATAAATTTTAAAATCGATCAGCTGTTGGGAATTAGGTTAACCTAGAGAATTTTCTTCTGATTTGATGCCCATCTTGAGAAATAAATCTGCCAGAAACTGGGATTTCTTGACCTAGTTCTCCATTCGATGTAAATTAGTTAGTCTTAATTACGAATAAATATTTCTTAATAGTTTGATTCTAGAACCTTGGAAAGACGCCAAACATATCCATAGAATAGTCATAAAAATATTTGTAGGCTTCACATATTTCCTGCCTTATCTATTCCTGTTTTACGTTCAATGCAACTGCTTCAAGTGCTTCAAGTCTCCGAAAGTTGGATCCTTTTCAACAAGTATTTTCGCGGTGCAGTAAATTTAAGGCTGGATGAAAAGAGTATAATCCTTTTATTGACAAACGAAGGACGTATGGGGACCTGATCTCTTATTTCTTGCGCGCACATATTTTACTTAAAGTGATGACTGGTTATCTTGTCCTTGGTCACTTGAACCACTTGTAGTTGCCAAGCTAATTACTTTTAATCCGCAATTTGTCCTTTTATGTATAAATTTCTGTAAGACTATGATGGCTGCCAGTAACAAATTAGCAGCGCCGTCGCACACTACTTAAGGCCTCACGACCATAGGCCATCTAGATTAATGTAATCGATGAACGAACCGATCACAAAGCACCTGCTTAACCTTTCACCGACCCCCGTAACCCTAAGTATTCCCGCATGTTGGACAAGGATCGCTAGATAGTAATCAGCAGGCCCAGCACTACACGGTCTCATTATAGATAGTTCTACATACCGTACGACCGGAGTAGTCGGAGCTCTCCATTTCCTGGCGTGGCCGGAGTAGTCGCTGCTTCCCTCTTTTTGGCTGATCCCGGAGTAAGACTACCTACCCCTTATATTTACCATTCTTATCCTTACCACATTTTTTACATTTTCTTTTCCTTCTTACTTCCCATCTTACCCCTTCACTTACATCTTTCTTCCTAGGTATTTACTTGGAGGACCTTAGGATATCCTTCTAATACTACGGACGCGACATAGGGGGCCGCTCTGAGCAGCTGCACCGATAGCTGTCTAGCATATCTCCCGATGAAGCCTAGCTCCCAAACCTCCACCACCCTTTTGTGGGCTTTCTGAGGACATATTACTACACGAGATTCGACCCACAGTAGATACTTGGATATTCTCTTGGCACGCTAAGTTCTACTGAGCTCACACCATTGAAAGATTCTCAGTATTTTGAAACCTCAGCGCTTTGCTTGTATTACACCTCGCTCAAAATTAAATTACCGTTCTGGAATGCAGTGAGAATATCCCTAAAATAAATCATTTCACATTATAAATATCTGTAAGCAAAGCGTTCGATAATTTTACCTCTTGATATGGCTTGTAGCTTGTCAAGAAAACATTAATATCATTTGTACATGGATATAAAACGATACTTGCTTTCGAGTTTTACCCTAAAATTGTTACCGAGCATATGAGAGGCTTCAGTACTAGTTGACATTTTTAACGTTCTACGATTTTTTCTAAATCACTTGCTTCAACAAGCTCACCAAATACACACAGTACTCAATCTTGAATAATCACAATGTTATGCGAGTGTGAAAGTCCATGCTCCTAGATATTCCAAAGTCACCAAACATTTCATAACACCTCATACTGATATCTTCCGTAGAGTTTCCGAACAAATCATCTATATCAATATTTGTGAATTAATTTATACGTTTATTATTGAATATTGACCAAGGGGACTGCGAAAGAATGAGTAAAAGTCGTTAAAGCGGCTCTTGAAGCTTCAAATACAGACCATTACTCGATGTATAAACTCCTCGATCTAATACTTTTCATTCATTCCTCAATTTAAATCCCTTTTATAGTACTAATTAAGGTATTCAATCTTTTTAGATATGCATATACATTCAAAGTAGTTAAATCGGAAGACTCACCAATTTTTCCAATATTGTGTTTAGTATTTTAGTTAAAATTTATATCCAATTTGAAGTTAATTATGGATTTTGAAAAACACCCAGAGACAATTCAACATTTTTTTCTGGCTCAACAAGAAGTTAAGGGTTCGACACGTGCCGGATTTGCTCGTGCCTCAAGCAATTGCGGCACCTAATTCTTCAATATGTTTATTTCTTTCTAGTGTGAAACAGACCCCGCTGCTCTTTCGTCAAAACAATTATAATATTATAGAAATATGGATGTGATGAAGGCGTCAGTGAGGAAAATGCAGCTGTCGAGGTTTGAATGCTGACGACCATCCATTCGGCTTAAAATACTCAACAGCCAATCTTCTTTATGTACTCCTGATGTCGAGTAATCTTGAATAAGCTTAGTAAATTTTCTTATTGCACAGGATGGGATTCTTTGATTGACTTCACTACGGATATATTCCCACCGAAGTCTAGCTTACGTTCGTTATGACAAGATTTGATGTAAATTGACATTTTTGAGGTAAGTAGAAACAAAAACGAATCTTTTATATGCCTCTATAGTTGCAAGTGTGTCAGTAAACATTCAATAAGATGCAAGCAACAGCATTTCCCTTACGATGTAAGTCACATGAACCTTGGAAAAATAACATAACTCTTTTCCTTCCTAATTGTGATTTTTTACTTACATTATTCTACGCTAACTTCCCTCCTTAAATCAAAAACGTGCCGTCTTAATTCTTTGTCAGCAATGCTTTATTTTTTTCATCATTTTCCCTTCTCGAATTTGTAGTATGCAATTGCTTTTGGCTTTGATTTTTGGCATTACTTGATGAATAAAATGGCAGCACGACAGACCGAATTTAGTGAGAATGAGTCACTTTTCGGGATATTGAGGGCATTTCTACAATTGAAATTGAAAATTACGTAGTCTAGAAATTATTTTATATTGATTTCAAAGGAAAGTTTTCTTAGAAAAACATGTCTTCAGGGGACAGTTGTGTGTATTTCACCATTTTGGCATGCTTTAATCCACCTTTAAAACTAAAAGCATTCGAACGGCTGTGCCCAGCTTTTGTTAACCCTTTTTCTTAAATTTTTCACCCAACTTTCGCCCAAACACTGAAAATAAGAGTCACTTATCCTATTGCACGGCAACATGAGTATCTGGATAAAACTGAGTTCCCTATTCCGCAAGATCATGCCTTTCATTTCAATTGTGTACACAGGAAACGGTAGACACTTACCTGGTACGAATACCTTTCCTATTTAGTGGAAACTATTTGAAATAGATGAATTGTTTAAATGTTTCCCTCGTGGATCTTTAAACGCGCTTTAGGTGAAAGTTATGCGTAATCTGTTCATTCTAGTGTGTGAAATCATGGTGTGAAGAGAGCAGTTCATTAATTGAGCGATATATAGATTTACTGCGCAAAGACGAAGATGAAATGTTGTCCTAAAGTAAGAGTCAACCTTAAGGCTATTTTTCGGCTCCAATATATCTTAAAAATCAACTTCATCTTTCATTCGCAGCGAAATTCGACGGGACAATATATTATTGTCAGCTGCTTTCCGTCTATTGACTTTAGAATTAGAACTTGACGGGACTGCCTTTACAGGATATTTATGTAACCCCTTCTCATTTACTATTTACAATACTTAAGAATATCTTTTTCTGTTCTAATTAATTTTTACGTATACTTATTTCTATTGCCTAAATCCTTTTTACTTTCAAGTAGACATGTTTAGTTAATTTATCTACTAGCAGCAGTTCTGTACTAAATTCATTACCTTCTCGTGTCATTTTTTTCCTTCTCAAAACTCTGGCCTTGTTTTGACACAACCATTAGATAATTCTGTTGATGTACTACGATAAAAACCCTCTTACCGAGTAAAAGATGTTAAATTATCTAATAATTCCATTGCTGACGGTTATACTTCTTCTTCCATGGAATTTTGCAGCATGAAACGCACCCAGGATGCGTCTACGCCCATTTAGAGAAGAAAGCAAAATCATATGTTAAGTGCAGTATCACATTTAAGGAATTCTGAGGCAATTATTACTCTTCGCATGTACTTTCTATTAGATTTCTAGGACGACGAGGATAAAATGGAGCTTCTGATGTTCTTAAAGGTTAAATATTTCAGTCATAGTTCTTGCTAGACGAGATGGATTGTCAGCGCGGTCCAAACCGATTCTGATTTACTCGAAGCAGCTCTCAAGCATCCGTTTTATTAGCCTCCCTCCATCACCAAATACATAGTTGCATCGAAACACATCCTGGTATGAAAGCTAAGACAGAACATAGAGAATTTTATCTTATCATACTTTGGCGTCGCTCTTTGACAGCTCGAATATCTCAATATTTTTCTGATCCGCACGTTTCTCCTCAAGTGGAATTTTTCTATCTTCAAAAGATGCATGTTTCACTAAACTATCTTTCTCGATTCGTTAACGCGATTGTATCGTCGCTATTTGCCTGCTTTCTCTTATGCTCTGTTCCTTTGCAGAAAGTATTCTTTTCGCTTTTGCTGCCTCTAAAGAATTTAATATCCTTTGTTTGTCGTTTATATTAAGTGGAGTACTGTCTATTCGTCGCCCGGGTGAGTTTCGTGATTTTACAACGAGCAACGGGTTCAAATTAATGAGTTCCACGGCCTGCCATTATGTAACCACTCTACATATTTGGCATGGTACCGTACTGGATCTTAAACAATACTAGTTTTTTAGTTCGTATGTGATTGAACGGCTTGGCAACCACTATCAGTTCTATGGAACGAGACTGCATTTACGTAGTTGAATAGAAGTGGAATCCACGGAACATCACGAAAGCGAGTGCGTATAAATAAGCGAGCTCATCTAATGGTATTGATGAACGAAAAAATTTCGATAGGAATCGAAGACCTTGTCCTAGAGAATATGGCGACTCTCAAGTGCAAATCTGCCAGTCATGCCTAATAAAAAGACGGGGGTGCGATGTACGCGACGCGCTTCACAACACTCCGTACCGCAATGACCAGAGTTTGATAGTCATAATCGCAAGGATGGTAGGACAGATGCACAACGCAAACGTGCGTGCGCAACAAAGCACTGAGTGGTTAGTCCCTTTTTTGCGACGAAAGTGGTGCAGTGTCGACAAGGACCGATGACGGGTTTTTGCGTCGGAAAAATTTTATTGTTTGTCTTGTGAAGATCAATGTTGCTTACTCAAGAAACGCAAGAATATCTGCTAGGGTTCACTTACCAAACGCAAATGTATAAAGAACAAATAACACAGAAAGAAACGCATAGAGAAACCTAAACGCAAAGACATCCAATTTTCCGTACCCGATCACTGTGACCACATGTCGGGCACAAGATTTGAACCCAGACCTGATTCCCAGAATCGTCTAACATAAATACCCCCAGTACAGGACCCCCACCTCATTAGCTAAGACTAATGTCTTGGGGAGTGTACCTTCGCGTACATGGGCGACTTCGGGAGCCCGTGTGCATCGGAGTGCGCGCTGAAGATATTTCCATTAAGAGCGTCCAGGTGGAACCTTGTGGAAGGGAGGTCCCCCCTTTTTGGGGGGAGCCCCGTTTTGTGCCAAGTGTCGCGATAAAATTGATAGAAAAGAGACTATCTAAACGCACAGAGAATAGACAGGTTGAGGTACAGTAGCGAGAAGGGGGGGAGGGTGGGGGAGAAAAAGACATGCCTGCAGAGCCCTCCTCGGTAGATCGAGTGATCAGACCTTATAAGTTCTTTGCAAAGCCAGCCCGCCAGGCCAGTGATCTCCAAGGTCAAGGGAACGCTTGGCCATTGGCTCGCTACTTCGAGAAATATCTTCACCAATATACACACGTGTACATCACGCGAAGGTCCAAAGGTCCCAGACCCCCCGGAGATGCGCACTGCACCAACCCACTCGTGCAAGGTGAGCGAAAAACCACGAAGAGGCTGGGGTGACCTCGATATTACCATTGAAGTAAACCTGAAACATGCACTTTGACTTCCAATCCATGCGCTGCATAATCCAGGCTCGTGAAAACTGCAAATTAGCCAACTCATTCAAGGCACCAATACGTCAGCTGTGTGAGCCGTAGTAAAACCCAGCTGGAGGTGGGATTTGCAGAATTCCGAGAACCGTCCGTAGCGCATCCCCCAAATCCGCTGACCCAAGAGTTTCGTTCTCTCGTAAACTAAAAAGGCCCGCACTCGTAGGCCGTGAAGCATCCCACCTGGTCAGCACAGAATGCGGATGGGCTGCGAACGGCCAGGTTGGGTTAGCTGGATACGTAAGCCTGAGAGGGCGAGTAGTAAGCTTCCATTTGCGATGTGTCAAAACGACCCGGATCTCCCCACTTTCGTTCACCGTAACATGGCCAGGAGCCACGTGTGCAACGGTAACAGCTCGGCACTGGAACAAAAACCGAAAGTAACCATCGCGCAACATCCTAAAACGCGCAGTTCATTTTTTTGTACACCGAGCTGTACCATCCTCAACATTTGGGGAGCAGTCACTCCCACACGGACATCCCTGGAACCGGAAACACGTTCCATCTTCTTATCACACACTGCCAGGAGGCTAGAGACGAGTCGCGTTCTGGTGGAAGAAGGGTAGCCTGCGTCTTCATGATACCGCGATATAGTAGTCACATACTGTCGTGCCGATTGCGGCCCGACCTTGCCTTCCAAAGACAGGTACCCAATATACGCCAGGACGTCCCCCATCCCCGCCGGTAGAGCATCACGGCCTTCCTCGTCGCAGAAGGCGAGCCAGCGTTGGAGCTGGCTTGGGCGACTCCGCTATGTGCTCTCTTCCCACCCTTACTGTGCCAATAGCGACGCTGCCTCCTCTCCCGAACCTCCCTCATTGCCTCGTCTTGTCCAAGCACCAGTTCGCGCGAGAGCTACTGCCCGTATCCCTTGTTCTAATTCCGTCCGCAATTTATCTCCGCCACGACCCTCCGCCACCTGTCGTTGATGTGTCGCTCTCCCTCGAGCATACCGGGCTCGCTCCCCAAATCGGTCATGGGTGAGCTAAGTGCGCGCAAGCGCGCGAACCAAGCTTGAGCAGGCCAACGAGGAGCGATCACCACTCCTTGTCCACCCTCCACTTCTAGCTTCCGAACCACTCGCGGCAGCATATCGAACGGCGGATTCCACAGTCGCGCGCTCCCGTCCCCCAGTCGTCCTCTATCTGCGTTTGCAAAAATTTCTCTCGAGCTGCCCTCCTCTCTCCCAGCGGTCGATTCCGAAAAACGACTTCGTCCAGTCCATACTCCTCTTGTATCGTCTCCACCAAGCTGTTCGTCAGTCGTTCGTCCCCGGGTCCCACGTCCTCGAAAATGCGTCGGAAAAGCGATTCACCGACGAGGGGATCCACCTCGCTTCTATACGAACCCCTAGCGCCCTCATTAACACCTCCAGCTTCCTCAACTCGGCCATCATCGCCCGAGACGCCGAAACCATCGCGTTGAGCATGTAACCCACTGATTGGTTGTCCTCTTTTACCAGGAGACGGCGAACGCGGGGGTTGGACAGGTATGCGGAGACGTTTCGATGGAGCAGGAGCCGAACGGCTGGCAGTTCCCGCAAAGTACTCGGTTCCGCGCCGTCGCTCGTCCCCACAAAACCTTGACCCTCCTACAAACCCGGCAACCCCCCTTCCTCGTCGTAAGCCAGGGTACCTCCATATCCTACGTCCGCAGCGTCGCTGTGCATTGTCATGTCCGGCGGCAGACGCACCAAAACCCTTCCTTCGCCCCGGGTCAACGAACGCCAGTAAGCCAAGTCCCAGAGGGACTGGCGACACAGCTGCACCCTTGTACCCTCCACTTCCTTCCTCCCTCTGCGTGCAGACCCTTGTACCCCGGGTACGGACCCCAATTTTACTCTGTCCTGCTGCCCTCTCTCTTCTCGCTCCGCAAGCCGCCGCTCCGCTATGGACATGTCGAAGTTCAACGAGCGAGTATGAAAGCGAGCCATAGGGTGGGCGAGGGTGAGGGGAACACAGAATCTACAGAAACGACGGAGCAACTTGCATAGAACCAAACGGCGGTTCCGTTGCGACAACTCTATCAGCTTCCGTGCCATTCTCCGAACCTTGCCCATATTCCGGTCCGCCACATACACCCTCATTGCCTCGGTATCCACCCACACCCCTAGATGCTCCAACTGCCTTAACCCCTCCCAGTTTCTCTTCTCCGGGTGTCGAGCGATACCAAGCCTTCGGAACAAGCCATCCAAGACTATCCTCGCTCTTGCACAATCCTCCTCCGTAGCCGCCCGGCAGGGCAGAGACGGTGCGAGGAGAAAATAGTCGATGTATGGGAGGACTTGGTAGTGCAGACGTTCCCGCAGGTGCTGCACGAATGGTCGCAGCAACTTGACGAACCATTGCGCCGACCTCCCCGACCCGAACGGAAGTGCAATACAACCATAAAAATGTCCATGATAATGAAATAAGAAATATTCTCGCACGTCCGAGTGGAGGTGGAAGTGTCTGTACCCACCTTTCATATCCCACGACATCAATGCGTCTCTCCTTTCCATCTCCATCGCAAATCCCTGTAGTGTCTCCATTCTCACACTTCCTCTTCTGCAATGCTTGCTCTGCCTGCTGCAGTTCACCACGAACCTCCCCTTTCTCGGCACTCCTTCTCCTTGCCATACCGTGAAAGACGACGACACAATCTTTCCCTCTCTGACCGCACTCTTCACATAGTTCCTGCCGACCTCCTCGTAAAGTCCCTGCACAACTCCCTTTTCCAGATCTTTCCATGCGTACTCCTTGTCTTCTTCCGTCTGGGGGTCATCTCTCAACACAACTCCATCGGTGAACGGCACATCCAGCATATCTCTTATGCCAAACTTGATTGCCCTCACCATGTACTGTGACGCTCCCAATTCCGACCCCCATGCGTCGGCCATTCGCGCCGTCTCCCGCCACAGAGCATGTTCCCCGACATGGCTCCTGGCTTCTCCTTCCCCAAGCTTCATTCTTGGCGTCACTCATCATCGGCGGCCGATGCAGGGCTGCCTCCACTGCTATGGCCTCTCGGCCTCTCGAGTCGCTCCTTGGCCAACTGCTTGGCCGCTTCAACCTCCAACTTCGTAGTCAACGCCTCTCTTGCGCTTCGGTACGACTTTGAGAACACTGCATCGTCCTTGTTCAACAAAGAACGCCATCTGTCTAGCAGCCTCCACTCCTTGCTCAGTGATGTCCCTACAGTATTAAGCCCTCAAAGATAGCACCTCCACAACCGCCTCACTTGACATTTCCGCAAGCTTCAGTCTTCTACCCATGTCTTCCACGTTACTTTCTTAAGCCCGTGCTACCTCCAGTGCTATCAACTCCAGTTCTGCCCATACACCTGCTGTATTGATATACTCCCACTCTTTTGCAAGTCATCGGTCATTGCTCTTGAGCTCGGATAGAAAGGCGTCAGCTGGCGGCTGGAAATATCGCATGTGCGTAACCGGGACATGTGGCCCTCGATCAAATATCCCCCCTTCTTCTACCAACTTCGAGGCGTTCAGTTCCGTAACGACTTGACCAAAATCTCGGCGCCCCGGTTTGAGACTGTCCCATGCAGCCCTCAACAAAGCCGTTGGTTCTCCCGTGCCGGCGGCCCCAGTTCCATGGTTTCCATCGTTGACGTTGTCGTCCGCCACCGCCTCGTAGACACTCTATTTGTGCCCTCATAAAGATGTCACCGCCCTGATCTCTTTGGGGGAATTTCTCTGCCTGCAGAGGAATTTCTCTGCCTGCAGAGAAATAGACATGCCAGAGCAGAGCCGTCCTCGGTAGATCGAGTGATCAGGCCTTATAAGGCCTTTACAAAGCCAGCCCGCCAGGCCAGTGATCTCCCAGGTCAAGGGAGCGCTCGGCCATTGGCTCGCTACTTCCAGAAATATCTTCACCAATATACATACGTGTACACCACGCCAAAAATAGCTATCTTGTGTCTGAAGGACAACAAGATAGCTATTTTTCGACTATGAGCAAAGTATGAGAAACCCTTTTTAGAGCAGGCATTGTGCTCTCAACCTTGCGGACCATACTATTGCGAAATCAATGCATGAATTGTTTAGATAATCAATCCACTGCAAGGATTATCCTGCTCCTTAGCAGGTGGCGAGACTCTAAAGGACGATCAGCACAACTCAGCTTAGAATCAGTTAAACACCTGATTCGAGTAGGGTTCGGATGATACCCACACATACAGTATACTGTTGTTATCCATTATATTCATATCGTCTAGTCAGTCTGTCCCGTGGTTTAAACTCTACAACCCTGCTCCTGAAGTTCCTTGATCTGAGTCGAAGTCCGCGGGCTGGATAGCAGCCATTTTTTTGAATGGTGAAGAGGGTGCCTTTAGAGGTGGAACGGTGTGTGTCTATCTGAAGAGCGGTTGCATACGACGTCGACCATGCGATGAAAGGTAGCTCTTAATTGTAAAAATATACGTTAAAAATCAATGCCTGGTGTCAAAACTACCTCAAACAGGTCCCGTTTTGTCATATTTGGCAGTGGAAATTTTTGTTGTGTGTAGACCGCGGTTTATGCGCATGAAACGCATGTCAATGGATAGCTAGGGCGAGTCGAAGGACTTGTGCCACGATGCGTACGTATCACACTTGTACAATGTGTGCCCTGCTTTCCGCCCTGCGTGGCGCGGCCCCCCCCCTTTTTCTATAAGGGTGCGAGTCAAACCCGCCGGCGGCGATGCGCGGGTATGCCTCTCTCTTTCGAGAGTCCCCAGACCTAGTCCGGTGGTAGGCCCATTCATACCGACCGAAAGTTACCAGGTCGCTTTGTTCCAACGAACAAAACAGAACTTACCAACGCCATGGCCTCCTCGTCGTCTTCCACCAACCCCGTCATGAACTCGAGGTCTCTCGCCGAAGACCTCCTCGAGAAGTGCAAGAAAGCTGCAGCCGGCAAGTCGCTCCCTGAAGCCGGCATCTCCTTCGACTGGGTGCAGGCGTACGCCAGGATCGCCGAGCGGGCCGACCGCGAGCAGAGATTCGGTCTCACCCGCTACCCGTTCCAGGCTGGCGACGCCGCGTTGGCCTTCATCGGCGACTTCTTTGACAACGAAGGCTGGCCACTAAGCCGGAAGCTCGCGAAGCACCAGAGTATGTACCCAGTCGCCGAACACGAGGCAAAGTACATCAACGCCGCCGGGTACTGGTCGGTGCTCTACCATGTGGCGTACGACCTGCGCCAGGAGGCTTTCGAGGCTGGAAATAACGACGAGGCTGAGAAATTCGACGCGTGGGCGTTCGTCGCCGTCCGGTACTCGTTGCGTGTGCTCGGTCTCCGTGCCGAGTTCTATCGCATGGCGAGCAGGGATCCGATGTACGCCAAACTCGTTCTTCCCTCCCTTGAACGCCGTGGCGAGACGGCGATGGCGGACGACCTCGACGACCCGCTGGCGACTCTGGAGTCGCATTTATCTTCTCAAATGTTCAAGGCGGTAGCCACTCTCAAGGCAAACAACGCGACGAAGCGTGCAGGACATGCCGGAAAAAGGATGGCGCCGCCGATGGGAATTAGTCGGCTGGGCCATGGGGCGCCCGTTATGGCGTGTTCTGCAAAGGCACGTCGAAGCGTGGCGCCAGATAGGTGCTTCGGAATACATCTGCCGAAGTATCCAATTTGGGATATACGAGCAACCACACCAAGCCTTCAAGCAAGGGCAAGGAGTGGAGCTGGGGGATATCCCGCAGACGAAGGAGGATTTGGAGTTTGGAAAGGAAGATATCAAGAAGGGACTGTATACCGGAATCTACCAGGAAATCACCTCGGAGAATGCGCGGCGCGCGCGCGAGGCCGGTGCCGTCATATCGTCGGTGTTCGTCGTATGGAGGAGAAGAACGGCGAGCGGTCGGGATGGTTTCTGGTCAACTTGTCGATGCAGTCGAATCATTGGGCCAAGGGCTCTGTGCGTATGGAGACGCTCACAGAGTTCGCGATGAGCGTGCAGCCCGAGGATCACATGATCTCGTTCGACATCGAGAAGGGGTTCCGTCCCTCCGCCTGCATCCGGCCATGCGGGACTGGTTCATCTTCCGGTACGACGGCCGGTACTATCAGTGCGTCGCCTTACCTTTTGGTTGGGAACAGTCTCCGCTGTGGTTCACTCGGCTGATGGCCCCCTTTGTCGCCGAAATAAGGTCGTACGGCTACCGAGTGTTACCATACATGGACGACTTCTTGGTCATTCCGACCCCGTACGGCGTGAGTTCGGAGGCAGCAGACCGTCGTCGAGCAGCAGACCGTCTCGACCGATTGTTCGCTCGGCTCGGCCTCCATCGACACCCGGAGAAAGGCGAGTGGAGGGGAGCCCAGGTAGTCGACCACCTGGGAGTCCGTGTAGATACCGTATCGATGCGGTTCACCGTCCTGCCGCACAAGGTCGAGCATGTCCGCAAGTTGGCGAAGGCTCTTCTGAAGCAAGTCCGAGTCGGGCGACGGTGGGTGAGCGTAAGTGCCGTAAGCACTCTGTGCGGCACCTGCATCTCGCTGTCCTTGGCGCTACCATGGGCAAGATTCTACACCCGTTCGCTTTACTGGGACATAGGGGCAGGGAGGGCCCGCGACAGCTGCGGGCGATGCCGACTCTCCCATCAGGCGATCGGGATCTGGGATTCTGGAAGAGACTCGCGGTCCAGAGATAAAAGGCCGACCCTTGGTCCCACCGCAGCCCAAGCCGCGATGCACACAGATGCGGCGGACGTTGGGTATGGAGGCACTTTGAACGACAGAGACCTCAGCCTGGCGTCGCCGGGATGTGGTGCGATCAGGGCGTGTGAACTGGCGAGACCGGGCCGAGTCGATCACCTACCGCGAGCTGAAGGCGATCGCAAGATACTGCAAGGGACCATCGGGCAGGAAGTTCGGAGCCGTGGCGTTCAGGAGCTGCTCGTGCATGTGGACAACCAGGCGGTGGTGCACATCACGAACAGCTTTGTTACGGCAAGCCGGCCGCTCATGCGCGAGCTGCGCCGGCTGAAGCTAGTTCTGTCCAAGTTGGGCGTGAACGTCCGCGCGGAGTGGCTACCGTCGGCTGTGAACAAGTTCGCCGACGCCTTGTCGCGACGGTTCCCCCGCGGCGACTTATCGATCCGTCGGCAGCTGCGGCGTTCCGTCGCGGATGGGATGAAGGCGCCCGTCGAGGCTTTCAAGTACCGCCTGTTAGGCGAACATCCGGTGTTCATGCGGAAGCTGGCTCTGGAGGAGCTGGAACGCCCGTGGGACGACGGGATGGTCCGGCTTCTGTGCCCGCCGGTGGACCTTATCATGGCGACCGTCAACAAGCTGGCCCGGAGCAAGGCCCCCGCAATCCTGCTCATCCCGGATTGGCCGCGCCAGCGTGGAATCAGGCAGCCAAATACCTCTGCCAGCGAAAGCGGCGCCTGCCTCACCCCACGGAGGAGGTGTGGGAGGCGCAGCGACGCCTCAACCCGTCGTGGAGGCTGCTGGAGCTGGAGTTCAACCTGTGATGACCCGGTCCTCAGCCCGGCTGGCAACGCTGGGATCCGGTGCTGCCGTCCACATTGAGGCCGTCGCAGGTAGCTCAGAGAGCGCGCGGCACGCGGCCGTGCTGGTGGCCCAGTACGCATGGAGCGCGCGCACAGAGTCAGCCCGGCAGTCACAGTGGAAGGCGTGGATCGAGTTTTGCACGGAGGACAACCGTCAACCGATACCTGTGACGGAAGGGAGTTTTGTTGCGTTCATCGGATGGCTGAAGCTTTCGCGCGAACGGGGCACGAGGCAAGTGGGCGTCGCCTCTATCCCACAGTATGTGTCGGCCGTTCGACGCATGCACGAACTGTACACTGGACGCCCAGTCCCGCCTTACTCGTTTCTGGACTCGGTCATCCGTGCGTACGGCAAGTGGGAGGCAAAGAACTTTCCGGAGGAGCTGGTCCGCTGCGGTGTTGACGCGCAGAAGATGCTGATAATCTGGGACCTCGGTATGCGAACCCCGCAGTTGCGGGTGTTACGCGACTGTGCTGTGTGCGTCTTTGCGTACTGCCTGAACGGGCTGCGCGAGTCGTCAACGATGGCCCTTGAGGCGAACAAGGTGCAAGTCCAAGGTGACGCGCTGAAGGCCCGTCCCTCCTACTGGAAGGGACGTCGCGTCAGCACAGAGCCACTAGTGTCGTACCGACGTGTGTCGTCAGAGGTCTCGTCGCCGTTGGACCTTTTCAAGAGATGGATCCGCAGCCGAGGTCTCCATCCGCGCTTCTTTGCGATACATGGCAAGTCGGAGACGTACGCGAAGGGGTCCCTCACGCGTGCTCTCACTCGCTGCCTCGAGGCACTTCAACTGACTGCCCCTCCAGATGGAAAGTATACTTCACACTCGCTGCGGATCGGAGCGCACACGGAGCAAGTTCTACTGGCTATACCTCTGGCGGTAAGGATGTCCAGGTTCGGATGGGGCTCGAGCAGTGAGGAGATGGCTACTCTCTACTTCGACCGGACTAAACGCACGAGTGGTGCGTCGGTCTGGTTTTTCGGCGCGCAGTATCTGTCTCCTTCCACCGTCGACGCGATACCGGTGCCGTTTCCATCGGGACGTCCGCCACAGCGGATGCCCCGGCCTCGTGACCTCGGGTTTGAATTTGATTTGGCTGTTTCGTTGTGTGTAGACCGCGGTTTATGCGCATGAAACGCATGTCAATGGATAGCGAGGGCAAGTCGAAGGACTTGTGCCACGATGCGTACGTAGCACACGTGTACAATGTGTGCCCTGCTTTCCGCCCTGCGTGCCGCGGCCCCCCCTTTTTCTATAGGGGTGCGAGTCAAACCCGCCGGCGGCGATGCGCGGGTATGCCTCTCTCTTTCCCACCGCCCTCCCTTGGCGTTGCCACGATGCCTCTCTCTTTGTTCGGTTCAACGCATCATTCATGAATCCGGGCCCGAGGAGATCTTGGTCAGCCGCGGCAGCTCTGACGCTGGGGCTACCAGCGTGGCGTGAACCATCGCGGCAGTACCGTCGTGGTGAGCCGATGAGGTTCGCCTACGGCCGACCGGAGGAAAGGGAGAGGAGAGTGTCAGCCTGAAGCGGAGGGGCGTCCTAAGGAGTCTGTTACTGTAGGCTGATTTCGAATCCGGCTAGCGTCTGCACACCCGCCAAATTGGAGTGGTAGGTGGCATGGCTTGCAGGCAGCGCTGGCCGCAATTTCAGTAAATGAATGCGTTTCGTTTTCAGAAATCAGGCGAGGTAAGACAGCAGATCAGCTGTATCCCCTAGAAAACGTATGAGGATAATGAATTTCATGCACTTTCTCTGGTGGCGGGGCGGCTGCGAAACTGAACTACAGAAAAAAAAACTGAGCCGCTGCATCAATTGGGCCGTCGCTATGGAGTATTGACTGGCAGATCGCACAGAAATCCGTTTAGCATGAGCGCTGAGGGGATGTCGAAAGCGCACAGGGATTGCGGAATGGGTGTCAGTTACAAGCAAAGTTCATCTGGACGTGAAGGGACGGATTAGTGACTGTGCGAGGGATTTCGTCGCCATGTTCGCCAGATATACATTGAATTTAGGTCATTATACCTCAGGTGTCCACTGCCGGAATCAAGTTCATACAGATCGGAGTAATTCTTTTATTTCGTGACGTAGGGTGTCGCATCATATCCGAATCACAGCATGAAATACAATTTGCTCATGCTAAAGAATACCTTAGCAACACAGCTCCGAACCGGATTTTCCGTGTCCGGATCTTACTTTTACTTCATTGCGAAAACAGTGGTCGCATTACAGAATCATACAAGGAATTGCAAGTTGCTTATGTTTAAGAAAGACCGTCGCAATGAGACGGTATGCGAGTTAAAAGGGCAGAGACGACTCGAAACCAAATGCCAACACTTATCCGCTGCGACAGATAAAGGAGTAGCGACGGACAGATCGGAATCAGATCCGGTTTACACGGTCGTCGAGAACTCGCCAAGGGCGCTCTCTATGTTCAAGACCTTCTCTGTACGGTTCAGACCTGGATTTTCCACCGTTGATGAATTACTTTATGGTATGATTATGAAGTAGATAGCTCTGATCACTGATTTATGCTTGTGCAACACCGCAAAATAACTAGAAATCAAGTTTGAATCGGGTGACTAAATTCGGCGTGTTGCGGGGCGCGATATATCACAGATGCCGCACATTAGGACCAAATCGCATAGCTAAGCCTCTGATGTATCCGAGTCTTCACTCCTCCCGTAGAGCATCCGCTGCGAGATGCGGCTGCTGCTGCGTATCTATCTAGGACCTTGCATGTTGTCTCAGAAGGTGATCCCAACGAGTTGAAAACTAGCGGCACAAAATCCCATCCTAGCTTGCATCGTCCTTGCGGTGCCTCCCCAGGAATGTTTGCCACTTTCGAGGCTAGCTAGGTTTCTCTCCTTCCGTTTTTCTGCTGCATTGGCGGTGGATCGCGCTTCCCGTGCTATCAATAGTCCAGTGCGGAGCAATCTATTCTTCTAGCTAACTGCTAGGAGAATAGATGGCTTTGCAGGATCCATACTGTACAGTACAGTATATTGCTAGCTAAGAGCCAATCAGATGATCCACGTTGCACGTGTAATTTGAAAACGAAAAATTTATCCTATAAATAAAACTAGGTCATCCGTCCGGGTAACGAATCGGACGGGCCTGTAGCTCAATTGGTAGAGTGCTCGTTTCGCATGCGCCAGTTGGCGCCAGTCGGATATACGAGAGGTACCGGGATCGAAGCCCGGCAGGTCCAACAGAAAACTTTTTGCAACCCGAACTTGCGTGATGGTCGCTAACTCTTCGCCATAGATCTGCTTTTTTTCATACGAAGCGCTATGCTGTCGCCGTTGCCGCAGTTCATATTCCGCCCGAGCAAGTGACCCTGTGGCACTTTGCCAGCCCACCCTGCTTTTCAGTTCATGACAGCGGCAACTTATCACACCAGGTGACGGTGAAACTAGCAAATGTTCACACCATGGAATATCTTCAGCTATAAAGAGTTTTACGGGTTTTACAATAAAACTCTTACCCCTCTCGACTCCAAAGAAATGATGGTCGAAAACTGAAAAACTTACAACCACGCTACTGTGTTAGCATGTGAAGGCCAGAAACCTGAATCCCCGGTTCCCTCCGACATTACTGCGCAAAGCAATTGGCAATCGCACGTGCCTGCCGGATGCGACGCCTCCAACGAGATCCCAGCACGATCACAGTCCCCAAACAAAGGATCGAGATCGGTAAACAAGTTAACTCTCTCAAACGCAAGGGCACACAACCTGCAGCAAAGCGGGCCACTGCATCACGTTCGGGAAACAATTCGACCGGATAGTTTGTACATGATTTTATTGCAGACTGAGCCTAAAGTTGTGTCTGTACTGTACATGAAGTGGTCGGACAGCTTGGCTAGCAGCTGACCGGATGTTGCACGTTGTCTACCCGGTTGGATACAGTGCACATGTGGTATGAGGCGCGGTTTTGTGTATGTGGGTTGACGGTTTCCTGGAGGAAGAATGTAGCACAGATGGTACTGGACGGGTATCACTCTCGTTGCAGACGTATGGGAAGGTTGCAACGGGATGTTCAAGTGCGGACAGTACGTACGGAATCCGCAGTCCGACCGTTTCAAGAAAAGCCACATCTGCAATGCCTATGTGCGAGGATTGGCTGGGATTCCAAGTTGCGTTCAAGTATGGAGCAGTTTGTGGACAGGGTGGAATGGACAGTGGGAGGATAGGGCGTCTCGAGTTGAACCGGGAGTGCCACAAGGTGGTGTCGTAGGAGTTGGGCATCTTGTTGCGGTGCTGGGCGGCATTGTGCGGCATTCTGATACGTAATGGAATAAAATCAAAATTTGCTAACTTCTGTGGTTCACACTGTGCAGTACAGTAATACCGTACGGTATAATGAACGTCTTGTACGGTACTAAACTAATCACTAAGGGTCAGTTTGTATTACAGTGGTGTAGTTCTGTAATGCGATTCGCAATGTGGGATTACGCACAATGGAATATTGTACAGTCGTGGTTTACGTAATCCAGCACAGCTGCACCGATGAGTCGGCGATAACCAAAACGAGTGAGGACTAAACAGCACTGTTGTACAGTACAGTACAGTCATCCGAGGGTCCTAGGACCTAGGACCAATGCTCATCTTTTGGCATATCTGGCAGAGTACAATAAGACATATCCAAAAAATCAAATATGGAGCCGTCGCGATCTTCCAATGCTTACAGTAAAATACAAATGCCGAACCAAATATCGTCACAGCGTCCATGGCCACAGGTCCAATTACAGTAAAAGTGGTTCATAGGAAATTGCCGCCAATATAATACCGTTTGAAAAGTTAAACAAGAGATCAAGCCAAGTTTCGCTCCGTATTCCCATCCGTTACAGAATTACCGCACCATGGCAAGACCCGTTACAGATCTACCCCAACCGAAACATACCAAACACCCGCATCGCACTCATCACCCTTCACTCGCTTCAAACCATCTCGCTCCTTTATACAAGCCGCTACTTCAACCCAACCCTTCCCTCCCCCACCCCCCTTCCACTCCACTCCCACCAAACAATCCCTCCCTCCCCCCTCAGAAACCAAAATATCCACCCATAACCAAACCCCCTTCCACAAAACATGCCCGCCCCTCCGCCGCCCCCGCCACCGCCCCCGCTCCCACCCCCGCCCTTCTCAGCCACTCTAGACAGCAGAGCGTTACCGCCCCCACCACCCCCACCCCGCAAACAAGACAACTCTCGACGTCTTCCTCCCCCACCCCCTCCCGTCCCTTCCCAAAGACCTCCTCTACCACCCCCGCCTCCGGCACCCCTTGCACCACCAGTCTCCACCGCCCCGCTTCATCGAGTCCGAATTTCCAATTTGCCACCCGCACCACCTGTCGCTCCGGCCTTGCCGGATACCCCTAGGATGTCCGAAGAGTTGATGACACATGATGTTCCAGACCCCAAGTTTCCGTCCTTCACTATGGATATGTCCCATGATTTGGCAGACATTACCAATATTTCCGCTAGTGCTACAAGTACTGCATTTGCTACTGATGATGACGATCACTTTGGAAACACTCGTTCCATAGGTGTTGATAGTGCGAAACCGTGGATAAACCCATAGACTTTTCCCAGATGACAAAGGCAAGTGTTACCTTTGATGAGGATGGCGGCGGCATAGATGTGCCCGATCGAATGACTATCGGTCCAGGTGCTGCCGCCGCCCGTCTCGATTTGCAACGCTGTACAATGCGCGTTCATAAGCAACTCGTCGACCAAATCAAGACAAATAGTATGAAACCGGCTACTATCGACTCCCAACCTTCCAAGAGGAGTGCCGACGAATTGAGTCGCTGCCAAGGAGAATTGTGGTTGAAGAGTCGCATGCCTATGGTCGGCTGGAAGAAACGATATGGCAGTATTGTCGACCATGCTTACTTTGGACCAGTCTTGTTCTTGTTCAAGTATGATGCAAAGGGAAACGTCGCATTGCATCACAGCATGATGATTGTTCTAGTCGATAGCCATGTTCGCCTTGGGAAAAACTCCACTACCAAGGACCGAGATTATCGATGTGAGTTTGTCCTCAAGACCACCAAGAGGAGGTATTTGATTGCCGCAAATCACACAATGAGAAGGGATTACTGGCTCCGCAACTTGGAGAACATACAGCAACATGCATCAACCAACACATGAATTTGTAACCGCCCAAAGTCCCGCTTGGTCGTCAGCCATGTTAAATTTTAGGTGTAGATTGTGCTCGTGTTCCTTCAAGCTTTTCGATTCCTTTGCCCTCCTGTTGATTGCTTCATACGGCAATCTATCATACCGTGGTCACACTCGTGACGCTTCGTCCCCGTAAAACTGAGCCTCACACCTCCCTGCGGTGACGCCCTGTGTGTTGCAACTCCGAATCATTTCTTGTCCCTTGCACCGCACCGTTTTATTTGACATTAATCTCTTGTCCAAAGCCGGACTCCTTTTGTCTGTCCGTCCGGCTATCATTACCTTTCAAATTCCTAACCTCACGGTCTGCATCTCCCGCGTGTTGGTAAGATGGCGGCGACGACCGCTTACGCCTCTTAACACTTTTCTCCCCCCTTTTGACCCCCAAAGTACCAGTCGCCTCCCTCTTCCTTTCTAGCCTCGCAGACCTTCTAGTCTGTGTGCCATTTCCCATTCCCTCACCATCCGCATCCGCTCCAACACCATCCCCCTTCTCTTGCTCGAATCCACCACGCGACGCTCCTCAACCACATCACCACCTTTCACTCTTGACCCACGTCGACGAGGTTTTCCATTTCTCACTTTTGCCCTCTTCACCATACTCTCCGGCACATACTCTTCATCTCCACTCTCCCGTTCCACCTGCTTCCCCTCAACCGGCTGTACCTCGCGAATAGAGTAGGGTTCCGATGCCTCAATGCGGCGACAAACTTATTGCTATGTATATCATTCGCGCGGCGACTCTCATCCGTAGCTGCAAAACTACAAACCGGACATTGATCCATATCATGTTTCCGTGCCGGACAATACTCCCTTCCAAACAGTATCATCCGAACATGCAACTTCCCCCATGACTCCGGGTCCGGAAACCAAGTCTTCAACGCACCTTCCGTCTTCTCCACACTCTTCGGATCGCCGCAACCCCATCGACACGCCAAGCGATGAATGTGCGTATCGACAGGAAACGCGGGCTTTCCAAAAGCCTGCATCATGACCACACTCGCCGTCTTATGACCCACTCCGGCCAGACTTTCAAGGCCTTCAAAAGTACTGGGTACATTCCCTTGAAACTCGTCACAGATTCTCTGCGACAATTTGCAAATATTCTTAGCCTTTTGAGGGGCAAGGCCAATCTGCTTGATAAGCATGCGGATCTTGTCCTCACCCAGAGCACGCATCTTTTCAGGAGTGTCTGCAAGACGAAAGAGCTCCGGGGTAACCTGATTCACCTTGGAATCAAGCGATTGGGCGGAAAGAAGGACTGCGATGAGTAAGGTGAAGGGGTTTGTGTGATGGAGGAAGCCGTCGGGGGGGTTGGGGTAGATTCTGGTAAGCGCTTGGTCGATGAGGTTGGCCTTGTGCAGCATGGCGGTAGTTGAGGATGAATCAGCGGAGGAAAGCATCCTGAGAGTGGGGCAGGGTGCTTTGAAGGGGTGGGGAGGGAGGTGGGCGCGTGGGGCCTGGAAGGGGCGCGGGGTGGTGACACGATTGGGAAATGAGTCGTGCAGGATTGCGGTGAGACGTCGGTGCGGAGCGGGTGTGTTTGAGAGTCGAAACAGAGAAAGCGGAGCGTGGCGAATGAAAGAGACGGTTGCGAGGAACATGCAGGCGGTAAGACGGATGGAGGAACGAATTGCTGGGCAAGTTGCGTATTGAGCGGCGGTTAAAGACTGGGTTTATGGGTGATACTGGACTGATGACACGTATTGTGGGGCTGGCTATACTGTACTGTACAATAAGAGAAGGGCGGGTGGTGCAGATCATTGCCGGCTGCCCGTGATCCAACACGTCATCATGATCACCGCGTAACTTCTCATCATCCATTACATTACAGTCCATACCCAAAGATCTGTTCCATTTTCCAACTTTCCGGGGCAAAGTTGTTTCTTTACAGTACAGTCTAGCGAAACGTGTCATCTTTGATCCGCAGCCCATCACGATAAACATCAAAACAAGTGCTCCAAAAGTCCCAAAGTCAGTCCAATGATCACCCCGCCTACTCCATCAGCAACCCTCACCTCCCCAAACCCCATCCCACAACAACCTCCTCTATTCGTCGCAAGCAATTTTCCCATCCCCCAATCCCCGCCCTCTGCAAAACAACGCCTCCAGCACAACGTTTCCGAAAACAGTCCCCCGCTCTTCTTCTCAAAGTTTCCCTTTCCCTCCCTCCCTCCTGAAACCCCAACACCGCTTCCAAGAAACGTTCCATCAACCCTTAATCTGCAAATTACTCCACCTCAAATCTACTCTCTGCACCTCACGTTCAATTCCCACATCAAACGCCAACAATTGCCACTCCACCAATCCCTTCTCAAACCGCTTCTCCCACCCACTCCCTGCCCGATTTGTAAACTCCAACTTCATCCCAGACTCCCACAGACCTTTCAGAGACATTTCACTCTCCACAAACCCCCTAATCATTCGCACTCCCAACACCCTCGCCTCGATATCCCGTCCGCTCAATCCAACACACCCCAGCCCGCTCATCATCCGCCGTTGCACCGCCTCACTTACCATATCCAACTCTTCCTGGCATCCCTTCCATCTTCGCTGTTGCAATTTCACAATTGCGTCTGTCACCGGTGCTACCCATTTTTGCAACTTACCACATTTCCCGCTTCCTTGGCCTCCATGCAGAGACATCCACATTTGATGACTAAGCAGGAATAAATCCGCATGAACCACAACGGCTTTTGACACTACCTCACTCTTACACTCTTGTTTCATCATCTCCACCATGACACAGTCCACAGTTTCCACAATCTCCATCGCTATTCTTGCTCCATAAATATCAACCATGTTCCGCATTGTCTTACAAACCCATCCAACCACAACACCACCGTTCTCACCTTCGCTCCATCTCCCCGAAACCACTTGCCCTAATCGCTCAATTTCTCGCGCCCTCCCAACGACCTCCCACATCATATCTTCCCCCTCCCGCCATCCCCATCCTCTTGAATTACAAATCCCATACCGAGAATAATGCTTTTCAACGCAAAAAGCTCCACGCGACTTCCCATTTCCATTATTTTCCTCACCCATCCTGCTGCAAACGATTCTCTCCAAAATTCACATGATATTCTACTACGCATGCGACGCCCTTCTCTCCACGATCCCATACTGCCTGAGTTGCGCCGCTGTAGCTGCTTCATCAGATCACTCTCCGAAAATGCTAGATCAATGAGCCCTTCAATACGCCTCTTCACATCTTCCCCAAGTTCAGGACCCTTCCTTATCCAATCTATCTCAATCAGCCATGCCAGTCCTTGTGCCGCGCATTTCTTGATACAAAAGCCCAATTCCTGATCTTCCGCCAGCACATCACTTGCAACAACGCTCGCAAGCAGCCCCTCTACACCCTCGTCCAGCAACATTCGCCGTGCCTCCATCTTACCTCCAACAGGTATACCCATATCTGCACGATTTCTGTACCCTAAATTAAGTATCCTGATTTCGTTAGCCACCACTCCCAGAATCGCACCAAGTAGTTCTCCCTTGCCAGTAGTTATTCCCCTCTCACCATTGCATTGGAACATCGACATCATCTCATTTCCATACTTCGCAAAACCAGGTAAGCAGCTTTGTGAATCGTTCAAAAACACTTTCAACAATTCTGCCCATCCTTCCCCCCTTTCAAAAACCTTGGAGCACACTAAACCTGTAATCTCCCCTAAAACTTTCAATGCCAAAAGTGCAAGGTTTCCGAAAAATGATTCTTGAACCCGTGCCATTTCGCGCTCCGCAACTGATCCACTTCTTTGTTCAGACTTCTTACGCATTCCGAGAAATGCTCCATTCAGACTCTGACATAACCAATTAGTGTAAATGTGAACGCTTTGTCCTCGTGCGAGCAAAATTCGACATCTCACAGTAATTGCCTCAACAGTTGTTTTCCAGGAGATCTCGGTGCCATTGATATGCGGTGATAATGTCTCGGTAAGCGACTCTAGCCTGATGCACTTCGATGTCAGCGTTCGACACAGTAAATATTCACCGTTGCTATTCGCTGATGATAAACAATCTGCAACCGTAAGAGTCAGTCCAATATGGTGATTGATCGCGCGCTCATACAAAGCGCTTGATGGCTTGGCATTCGTAAGACTAGATCCGTTTCGCATAACCCCCATAGCTCTTTTCATCGAATTCCCAGCTCCGTAGGTGCAAAACAACCATCCCAGGAAAAAGTAACAGTCGCATGGTGTTTGCAGATGATCGCAGAGGCCAGCACGATTAGATGCCAAATCTCCTAATCTTTGAAACTGAAGGACAAATAAAGCTGGTCTTTTGCAAAAGCAATTCTCGCCATTCGATTTGCTCATCACTGCAATAGCCTTTGAGGCCGCAGCTAGCACTTCATCAGTCACATCCCACAAGCGACCTGCAATGCGCAAGGCGACTCTGCGCAAGAAATTGTAAAGCAGATCATGACACCCCTTGGTCTTCACGAACGACAGTACATCCTGGACATGAAAGCATTCTAGATAGTTACACACGATACTCCAGTTTTGTGGGAGAAGTTGGAACCGTGCCAACTGCTCGTTTTCGCGATGATGAGCGCAAGCTCCCATGAAGTCAACCCGCAACGCATGCGCACAGCCTAGAATAACAAGTGTCTCGAGTACCCAATGCATCCCTTCTCTGAGATCTTGAGCGGTAGCAGGATTTGTTTCTGGTCGATTCGAAAGTATATTGGGCATACGATCAGAACATATCTTGTTATATATGGTCCATAGATCGAGGCGATAACTTGTTTGAGACGAGTCCTGATGGTTCTGACCTACTATAGTAGACCATATGGTTGCAACAGCCCTATGACGGAGCGGTGAAGCAGCTGTATCGCTAGCACATAGAACTAGCTCGAGAGAATCAAATCCCGATAGTACTTGCTTATCACGCAGCGACAAAAGCTGCTCAACAATAGATGGCCCGGATCGTAAATGGTAGGAGCAGTCACTAGCCTTGTACATATTCCTGTAAGGACATTAACTTCTGATTTGGTTAGAGTTCCGGCTGTGGCAAACTGCTTTACAGCACCGGATTCAACCAAAGCCAGAGTGATGCGCATTGCAGAGGGATCCATGCTGCCCCTCTCGCCCTGCAAGGCCCACTTCATTGATGAACCAACGAAACGCTCAGCACCGACGATCCATTCATCAAATTGCACCTCTTCTTGGCACAAATTATCATCGGCAGAGTGTCCGTAAACTACTTTGAGTTCGTCTGCGTGTTCATAGGTAGCAAACTTTGAAAGCAAAACGCTAGGCAAGGGAATTACCTTCTTGGGGACTGGAATCCTGAGAGTGTCTACGGAATGCTGGGGTTGCGACATTCCACCGCTGCGGTGCTTTTAAGAAGTCCTTGACTAGCGCCTTGTGTATGCTTGAACTCTGCCGTGTCTCCATAGTCGCCGTCTTCCGCTCTCGGCAATCCGAAACTGATTTCTTCACCTTCCGCTTCTGGAGGTCCCTCCGGTTCGTCATCAGACAGAAGTGGGCTGTCTTCAATGTTAAGTCCAGGAACTTGCCGGGAGCCGAGCTGTTCATGCTCAGGTGATCTACTTTCACTATCGCTTTGATTAGATTGGCTATTTTCTTCAATAGCACCTGGAGGAACAACTAACTTTGCCACATCCTTCCTCGACGGCGCTCCACCCAACTCACGAAGCATAAAGTGGAGACCGTCTTCGATAGATGATATTGACTTTGACATTAAGAGAGGGGAAGATTTGAAGGAGGCTGCAAAGTGTGGAGACGTGGACATATTGTCCGCATCAGAAGTTGCTTCCGCATCATTCACCGGATCTCCGCTGGATGCAGTTTCTCTCTGCGACACCGATTCAGTGGGACGCGAATGAGTCTGGCGGAGCCGCTTTGAACGTCGTCTTGTGGAGTGGCCCTCTTGCAAAATACTCGGACTCTCCGCGTTAAGTTTGGTGCACCCGTTCACTCGGTCATTTCGAGTGTGAGAGCTATTGTCAATGTTCCTCCCACTTTTCCCAGATACTGTAGGAGTATCCCTGCGGCACGACGAACAACGTCCTCTACTGGTTCTTCAGCAGGAGTTGGCAATTCATCATCGATATCCATTCCTTCAAAATTGATTTCTACAGGCTTCTTAGTCTCTTTAGACCCGCCAGCAGCACCGTGAATTCTGCACTTCCTCTTCTCCCCGGCACTAGTGGCACTGCCATTCGCATCAGTACCATGGCTGTGGACCTCACTAGTGGTATCGAAATCGAGCTTGGATCTTACGCCTCCGGCGTTATCAGGTCTTCCAACCCTTCTCCTCTTTGTGCAATTTTGACGGCAGTCCCGGGCTGCGCTTCCGGTGGATCTAGAGGAATTCGATCGCCTGGCTTTCGGCTTGAAGGTTCTTTCCCGAGTTGTCGGAGTCGAAAGAGATACAATATTATCACAAAGATCGATAACCTCAACAATGTTACCATTCTCCTGGGAAGCCCCCTCTCCCTGATCTTTCTCGATGATATGCACGGACTGCTCCTGTTCGTCATCCAACACTTCAACTGACTTGGGGCTGTCACAGACTCGTTGACCAATCGCTTCAGGCGTCTTTTGAAGCGATCCCGTAGACGATGAGTTTTGAGTTTCAGAGCCAAGTCTCAACCGCAGCCGCAGCATGCAGCTAGGCTTTGAACTGCGGCCAAACTCTCTTGCATCGTTCTCATCAGGGACATTCGCAGTGAGTTGACCTGCATCAACGTCCAAGTCAGCATCTCGGGGATCGCATTTACCGCTGCTTCTCGTGCCATCTGTCCTCCCGTTTGAATCGACCTTTGATTCCCCTGCCATTCCCGTCACTTTGCGTCCCCGCAAGCGTCCCACCGGCACGCCCCAATCTTGGTTCCCCAACTGAATTCGTCCGCCACATACAGCTCTCTGCTCCTCAAAGACGACATACTCACTCGGATCTGCTCCTCCCCTGACAACGACCTCGACCACAAAACCTGCTGCCAAACACAATACACCGGTCTCTATCAAGGGGTTGACCTCCTCCCTTGTAACGCCAGTGCCAACGACAGCAAATGTGACGTCATCACCCAGCGGGATGACGTCGGCCCCCCAGCTGTCAATATCTGCTCCAACGTATCTCTTCCGCATGCAACGACACCACCACCACCCCTCGGTTTGACCCTGCCAACAATACAAACGCGATGTCCCTCCCACACACGCCCCAAGCCTCTCTCCATCTTCGTTTCCAATACGCAAAGGCACCTTCCCAGACCTTGCCGACCCATAACATGTCAACACATACTGGCATGACAGAATGGCCCAACTTGAATTGATAATCGTTTGCATCGAGATAAATGTCGCCCGTCTCAACAATACGGTCCAGATACTTTGGTGTCACCATTGTGATAAACGGGGCCATAGCAACAGCACAGACCCACTTGGCACATGGCACAACAACAGAAACGACGACATGTGTAGTTTTCAAGTTCCATGTGGCGGAGCGTGTAGAATCAACAGAAACTCCCAAATGGAGTAAGGAACGACGCAGTTGACGCTCTTGACGCGCAGGGAGCGATCGAGGAAGCAGGGCTATGACGGGTGGAGATGGCATGCGAGATTCGGGGGGGGGGGTGAGCGGTCACGCAAAGGCGGAATGAGCATGTGTGATGCGTCGGGAATGGGATGAGTTTATGAGGTGTGGTTGGTTGGACTGGCGGATTTTGGTATGTGGCACTATGGCGCTGTGGTTGCAGATTGTGTTTCGTGAGTTTGAAAGTTTTGGCGCGCTTTTTCGGTTTGGACCAATTGAAAATTAACTGGTGAGAGCATTGCAATTTACAGTAAGGTACTGTAATTATACAAGTTATTGTATAATGTACTGTACTCAGGTAAGTTTACGGGACAGTACTGTACATTAGTGTGCTGTATGAGCAGTACGGCGGTGCCATGAAATAGTGCTTGATTTTATAGTGCCGTCCATTGTTTTGTGCAAACGTAATTTCTTTCCGTAAATTTGCGTAAAATAAAGGGGACCAAGCAAGATACGGTGTTGCGTTGTGAGCAATGGATGGCCTTAAAGTGTTCAGGGGCACTCCGATAGAGTGCCATAAACGGCATATTATGGGGTGACACTCCTGTAGTGCCTGCGGTACTGTAAAGTACAGTATAGTACCGTATGTACAGTAGTGCCTTCTGTATGTACCGTACTGTAGTACCTGCTACGGAATGTTAGATGAACCACGTGTCTGTACCTTTGCACAGCAACGCAATATACTGTACAGTACAAGTGTACTGCATTGTGCTCAACTGTTCGCCTGCTGTGAATAGCAGAAATTTAAATTACAGTAGTAGCATTTTTTTGGAATTGTAGTTTTGTCAATGATTCCCTGCTGTAAATGTGTTGCTGTGGCGGTAAATTACAGTCAAATGTACCACAATGTTTAATTCAGAAACAGTAAGTGGCATGGAAAGTCGACAATTTAAATCTCGCGACTTTAAAAAAAAGGGCAGTTCAAAAGCCTGGATCTTTTGCAGACATGGCTCAAGCTTTTAGGCAAGAATGAAGCGCTATGAAAAGTAGTGTAGTTTCCGCTTCTCTGTCCGAATTTGCTCTATTGGCTATACCATAAATATCCCTTTACGACAAATTTGGTTGTTCTAGTGTCGTGAATTCATATTTTCGTGATCATCATCGGACTGTGCTGACGGTAACGCCATCGCCTGTTCCCACCGAAACGCGCCAATGCCGGCGCGGACGTGTGTCGTGCAGTACCATAGCTGTCAACATTGCCGTGTCTAGGCTGGCGGTGGATGCAAAATACAAGACATGGCGCAAACGCACCGCTCTTTCCTCAAAACGCTGATACAGTAGTGCGCACGCAATGTGCAGTAGAAATGCATGTGCTCCCTGTTATGGCGTGGCGCAAGCGGCCCATCCATCCCCGCCGTTGTCCCCAAGCGTGTACTGTCAGCATACACTCATTATCCAATAGGAATGTTACAATGTGTACACATTACAGTAATGATTCACCCAATTTCCAATTCTACCACGCCCATTTCACACATCTTGCACCACTGCAGTACCGTATCAAATCCCAATCCGGCCTTTGTCACACCGCCCCATGCCCAGCCCTCCCCCCCCCCCCATCAAATTCCCTTACGCTTTACTCTCCCCTGAGAGCACACCCCAAACCATAAGGCAACGTCCCAAATGTCTTTGTCACCAACTCAACAACACCCATCCACCCTCAACCCCAATGTCACCCACCCGCCAATCAACCCAACTCCACTACTTAACCCCTACCCACCCCTCATCCAACCGACCACCCTCATCCACCACACCCTCCCACCCAACACACCATTCAACTCAACATGCCTTTCGTCCCTCCACACCCCTTGTTCCCACGCTCCCGTCCCTCCCTTCGTCCAACCCGTTCCGCACCATGGCGTCTATGCGCTGCTGCCACGCCGCAACCACCCCGTCCATCCACCTCTCTTGATTCCCTTTTGGCCCACTTGCGCTCCAGGTATCAACCCGCTGTGATCCCTTCCTCACCTACGGTACATCTCGTTGGCACCGGTCCCGGAGATCCGGGACTTTTAACTCTCAACGCCTTGTCACTTATGCAAAGTGCCGATGTCGTCTTGTATGACCGCTTGGTGTCCCCGGAGATTCTTACATATGTCAATCGGGATGCCACCATGATTTATGTCGGCAAGGAGGCCGGATTTCATACGCGTACACAAGCGGATATTCATTTGTTGTTGCGGCACTTTTCGGAGGCGGGTAAAGTGGTTGTGAGATTAAAGGGTGGCGATCCGTTTATTTTCGGGCGTGGAGGAGAGGAGAAGGAGTATTTGGAGGAGTGCGGTGTGGGGGTGGAGACGGTGCCGGGTATTACTGCCGCAGCGGGAATTGCTGCGGGTTTGGGAATTCCGTTGACTATGAGGGGGTGGCCGATTCGGTAAGGTTTTTGACGGGGCATTTGAAGGAAAGTGGCCTTATGGATGTGGGCGAGGTGCAGAGAGGTACTACGTTGGTCGTTTATATGGGTTTGGGTATGTTGGAGGAGTTGGTCAAGGTGTTTGAGAAGGGTGGTATGGCTTGCGATGTACCGTGCGCGGCGATTGAAAAGGGTACCACAAAGGAGCAGCGCGTGGTGGTGGCAAGGTTGGACGAATTGGTACAACGTGTTAGGAACGAGGGCTTGAAGAGTCCTACATTGTTTATTGTCGGCGATGTCGTCCGTTTGGCAAGTGTTTGGAAGGAACAAATGGGGGAGAGGAAAGGTGCCAAGGTTGGCGCAGAGTCACGGTGAGCCATGCCCAGTGTCGAGCGCGGCATCCGCGAGTGCAGGCCGTGTGTGACTGAATTCATATGTTGCATATCACGTAAACATAAAATAGTTTTTCGAGTTGATTACCGTCTGAGAAATGGATGTGAATCCCTCTGATTTCAGTGGATCAGGGGCTTTGCTGATTCAGACAACGACGAAAGGGTTACAGCTACGATGATTTCGAGCTATTGCCATTAGATTGCATGAGAACAAGCACGCCCAGGGCGACGCTACACCAGAATGGAATTTAGCGTTTCCTCGACAACTGTTTGCAAACGTGTGGAGAGGGCGCCGAGGTTGTCACAGCCATACAGCCACGAAATGCTACGGCACTTGGACAGATGATCTGCATTCGCGAGCAAGCGTAGCACATCGAGCGCTGCACGCCGAATGGACCAAAGCTTGTTGACATCGGCATTACTAATATTAGCAGGACCGGAAATGTTGCTAGCGGCACGTGGAAACGAGCCGGGGTGGGACGGGGATCGAGATGTGATATCATATGCAAGGGACGCTTGGCGCGGGTCTTTGGGGGGAGAGCGTGAGCGTTGTTCAAAAATATCCGCTGGGAGATAAGTGGAACGAGCAAGTAAGAATGGGATCTCACGCGAGCAAGCGAGGCTAATGCTTCGGAATGCAATTTTGATAAACAGAGTCTGGAAAGTGCTGTAAAGGTTGGCAACGCTGAACCAGACTTTCAGGTCGACGCATGGACGCGAGCAGGGTCCATTGAGGCTGTGCAATGGCAGTGGCGAACAGATGTGGTCTAGTTCTAATGGACGGAAAGGTCAACATGCCGGTTCAGCATGATTAACCATATATTAATAAGGACAGGGGGATGCAGATAGGTGAGCAGTTAGGGAGATGGCCTTTAACTGAGGATGGCGTGTGCGTCGCGGGGGTCGTCCTCCCAACAAGTGTAGACAGAGAAACTTGTGCGGGGCCACGCAAGGTCTTCGGGATCATAGTGACAATGGTTGAAAGTGTAAGACGGAAGGCCATGAGGCCAGAAGCAGCCGCGAATGTTTCGACGCGGACCTTTCCAGGCACGCCATACTGGCGCTCTGGCAAAGGCCCCCGTCACTTGCTTTGCTCTTCAATCCGTCGGGCTTGCATTGGTGACTGGAGTGCTCCGTGGCGAAAGGCTTCGCTGTACTCGAAGCCCGGGCACGACGAATTCCTGTGAACCGTCGTTCTTGTCGCCCCTGCGACTAGTGCTCCCGCCACGTCGGTCGCGTCGTGCCGATAATGAATTTACTTCATGGCTCAAGGATAGGCGGGCTTCCGTTCACCGTCCTCTGCGCACTCTCAATAGCGCCCTACTGTTAAACAACTTTCTCGATCCGCCGCTTGCCCTCCTTCGCGCCCTATACTCCCGCCGGCTACTTTTACCACACAAATCCAGTTCTCTGCATAACCCCCGCCCCCAGAAATTCCAAAAGCACAAGTCCTCCGTCCTGCCCGCTTCCGCAAATTCCGTTCATGCCCTGAACAAACCCTGTCTCTGCCTGTCTTCTCCGCCCTCCTGCATCTTCGGCCGTTTCTCTGCAAGCAGGGATTGTTGACATTTCCATCAACACATAATAAACGAGCGCATATTTCTGGCATCATCACTTTAAATCCCCACGGCCCCAACTTTAACAGACAGGAGCCCACGCCTTGGAGAGATCGCGCAACATGTTGCTATTCTCGCCCAGCAGTCCATCCCCTTCTCAAAAAACTCTTCGACTGTGCCCCCCGTCTCAACA
Source organism: Kappaphycus alvarezii (assembly GCA_002205965.3). NCBI lineage: Eukaryota > Rhodophyta > Florideophyceae > Gigartinales > Solieriaceae > Kappaphycus > Kappaphycus alvarezii. The sequence continues at coordinate 1,640,590 of NADL03000758.1, forward strand.
TCAGTTCAGAAGGAGGGCGCAATTACAAAGTACGCCCATGACGAGACATTGGTCCGCACTACCCATGTCGTCTGCAACGCGCTGAAGATCCTTGTGGAGGAGGCGCCCAATACCAGGGCTGTGTCAATCCTTCAATAACCCGTGCGCTCCGGCCCACCATATCCCGGACCAAATTGGCACCCTCCCTGAAGTTGCGGGCCTCCCTTTTGCCGCTGACTGCCATCTCGAATTTCACGGCATCCGGGTTTCAAAGGTGCAAGGTATTCTTTTACAGCGACACTCCGCATTGGCAGTAACTTCCAAGGCGGCCTGTTTACTTGCTGGCCTCCATTCTACTTGCTGGTAGGGTGAAGCGCCATCAGCCCCTGCCGCAACCTTTCACGTACATGCTCACTACCACCGTACAAGTTTACTGGCTATCAGCCAGCTTATCTGTTACAGTAAACGGACCCCCCGTGCCCACCCTCCTCCGTGGCTCACCCGCGTAATATAAGTACCGAATCTTGGCGGAACTCCCCCAATACCATAAACTATAGTCTACTGTTCTCCACTACTGCCTCCATCCATGGCGCTGCTCCAAATTCCATCTATGTGCATCGCGTCACTGCTTCTGGGTGCCGTGCTCAACATTTGTTCTGTTTTGTACTCCTACCTCTCTCTACGTCATCCCGCCCAGTTCGATCAAAAGCAAATGGAATTATGTTTTTGCCACATCGTTATCCCAAACTCGTTGACTGACCTCGTCAAAGAACATGTTGTTTTCCTCGGTATTGCCAGTACTTATGCCCTCTAAGCAGTGAAAATCGTCAATGCTGCCCTCACTACCCCCATGGGACTTCTACCCGACCAATCGCATGTACCGCCGCTTCTCTAGGAGCTCAATCGTCGTCGTTATCTCTTTTCTGTCCTCACATATGAAACCCCCGATGAGTTTCTGACTATACGCTAAAATTCTTGGGAATAAGAGCCACAAGCACTGTTGATTAAAACGCGCCGCTTACGACTGATAGTGATAACGGGCAACTTGGACCGCCCTCCTGACCCCGCCGACCATAATCCTGCCACCACTCACCGCTGCCACCGCCGTAACTCCCAAGTTTGTCCTGTCGGCTTATGGTTGCTTACTGTCCTTCCCTCTCCAGCGGTTTAACTCTCCGTTTCCTTCGGTCCATGACGCCTCGCCGCCATCTCAACATTCCCGTATATCGCTAACCTTGCCGACGTTCATATGCCCGCATTTTTCTGCTGCAATGAGACAACACAGCGACCACGCCACTGTTTCTAGATCCGGCTTCAGCATTGTGAATCGCCACAACATCGTTTGTAACACGCTGGCCCATTCCCTGGTGCCTCCCACTCGTCACTTCCCTTCTTCCGCCATCACCACACACACTGTCGTCCCGCCTGACTCTGCCTCATTTTCAGACTCTAATACACAGGCCTGCCCCCCTAATCTTCGGAAAATAGCCGTCTTATATCCCTAATCCGTAAAGCACCCCAATTTCAGCCCCCATACGAGGTCACTACCTGCAGCTACTCATTCGTAGCCATCTGTCCAACTGCATTTGGCCTATAGGCTACCCCTGAACCCACGGTACCGATAAAACACGCAACCATGATTGCCAATTCCATCAAGCCGTACAGCTCCCCAAATCTGCCGACCTTACCACATGAGCTTGGAACTTTGTCCCTCTAGCTTTGAGGGCTCCTTGCACCTCTCCTGCATGCACCAGGATTGTGTTGACTGAATATGTAACGCGCCTCCCAGACTGCTCGACGTCCAAAATGGCCGCCATTCTCGCTCATGTCTGTCACAGGCTTACTGCTATCGTTTTGTTGAGTACTGTTGCTGTTAAATTTGCGCGCACCCTCTCGATTCAAAAGATTCCGTACGCATGTACTGCTTCTGTGACGTAGTTTGCAGCACACTCCTTGATTATGAACTTAGTGGGGCACGATGTCACTGTGTCATCGCCATTCCAGGAGACCTACATGTCGACAGCAGCACCGGAAGCGCGAGCCATAGCCAATGCAGCAGAAAAGCGGAATAAAATGGACCTGGTAACGAAAGTGACAGCCATTCCTGTCAAGGCACTGGAGGGACAATCGAGGCTACGATGGAATTTTGTGCCGCCAGCTTTCGACTCGTTAGGATCACCTTCCGTGGCGACATCCGAAGGTATAGGGAGATACTCAGCAGCTTTCGCAATTCGCATTGAATGCTCGACAGGAGCGAAGTCTCGCCTGTATCAGAAGCTCAGCTACACAACTGAAGCAACTTCTGCGGCATCCGTAATTTTTCGTGTGCAGCAGAGTTTTGTCACCCGATTCAAAATTATTTGTTTAAGGGCTCTGGGGCGTCGCAAATTAGTGCATCAGTGACAAAAGGAATAACGTAAGCTGCTCGTACAAATCTCCCTGCTCCTGAGAACGAATCCACCAATGCTATTACGCCGCCGAAACCGTCCGCAAAACCATATCTAACGCCGCCCGCTATTCTGCTCCACCACCCGCATGACTCCCAGTTCTCGGTCGCCTCCCTCCCCTCCGCGGCCCGTCGCTGCCTCGGTTCACCCAACTCTCGAACGGAGTATTAATCAGATTGGCTTCCGATTCTTCAACTATGGCCCCACGCAATTCGTTCAAGTGAAGACCCCCTGTAATAAGCGCCCCCTCCGTAACTCGTTCTCCCTCTTAGAAGCCCTGATTACCAAGAGGGGGTCCGCGGTTCCGTAACCATCGTTCGTACGTCCCTAAGAGCAGAATGGCGCCAGCAGGGGACTGAAAAAAACACGAAGGGTTTTGCAATGGCAGCAGCAGTGATGTCCAATGCATCATGCCTGCTGACAGGCTTTGAGCCAGCCATTTAGGCACACGAGTGACATTGCCCAATATCCTGAACACGTCTAGCAGACACCGGTGGACAGCTGAACCGCACTTTTGAAATATGAAAAGATTCATTTATTTGCCGCCTTTGAGCGGACACTCGCAATGTGTCGCAATTAAACGCGCTGAAAGTTTGACCAGAGCCCGATAAGTTGTATGAGGTAGTGAATGGGAATGTACATAATGGGCCCGTTTGGGAGGGGTCAGAGTCCACAGGAAATGTTCTGGACGGACACGGCAGTGTAAGGTGTACTTAGAGCCCAGAAAATAATTGCATTTGGCCATTGGTCAAAGCTGCGGCGAATGCTCGAGGGGAAGACGCCACAAACGAGCGTTCCTTCACCTCCACATGCTGCCCACGGCTGTCCTCCGTCGCTGTCTTCGCGGAGAGCGCGGATGGCGGGACCCCAAGAGCCAACGGATCGCCCTCCGAGAACGCCTCCGTCGTGCGCACACGGGCTCGCAGTGGGGAGCACTCTGGGCCGAAGCTCTCGCAGCTCATCAAGCTCGGCTTGAATGGTGGGAAGGAAACACCCTGTATGCCCCAACAGTCCCCGACGACATCGGGCGCGCCCGTCGTGCAGAGGCCCTTTGCGCTGATGCGCGATATGGTAAGGCCATGCGCGCCCTCCACAATGGCCTGCTCGCCGACGTCAACGACCCGGCGACGATTCAGCGGCTCCGGGATCTGCACCCGTCCCCGCCGCGCCCTGTGTCGCCGCTCCCGGAAGGACGACTCCCGCCGCTCCCGTGCATCACCAAGGCTGCTGTGGAACACGCGGTCCGCGGCGTCCCGAGGGACACCACCGCCGGACCCGAACGAACGCCGTCCCGCTGGTTCCACCTCCTGGTTAAGACTCGCGTCAGTCCTGAAGCCGGCGTGACCGGTCTGCGTGTCCTGACACAGCTCGTTTCCCGGCTCGCACGGGGGGAACTCCCGGACGCTGTGCTGCCCCTCGTGGCAGCGGCGACGCTCCTCCCGCTTCAGCCGATTCCCGACAAGGTCCGCCCAATCGCCACCGGGTCTGTGCTTCGCAGGATAGTGACGAAGGCACTGCTCCATGGCCCTCAACTGCCACCACTGTGACCACCCTTGGACACCCTCGGGGATCACGCCGCCGACGCTGCTGCCCTAGTTTCGGCCGTCGTCACCGCCATAACTCGCTCTGTAAGGCGATTGCGACACACGTTACCCGCGCCGCGGATCTGGATACTCGGCACGAGGTTCCGTTCCTCGTCCCGAGCACTGAGCTCCGGCCCGCCGATATCCTTATACAACCGCCCCAAACCCGAAAGGCACAACGTTGCGCCCCATTGCTGTGACATCACTGTCGTCTCACCGTTTAAGGCCGCAGTTCGCACCAAGGCGACCCAGGTCGCCGGAGGCGCTGCCGAACTGGCGGCCCGCGACAAGGTCACAACCCTGGAACGCAACATCGCCCGACGCCTCCCGCGCCCTCAACTGGCCCACCTTCTGCGCCTTACACGCGAACTTCACGTTCCGACCTCTGGCGTTTGATTCCCTAGGTGCCCCTTCCCCTGGAACTATTGCATTTATCGAGGAGTTAGTTCCGCGGATCGCGTCCAAGTGTCACTCGACAGTCGGCGTTATCCGCCGCCGTATCTACCAGCAACTGAGTTGCACCCTCTGGTCATCCATCGCTGAAGCTATCGTGTTGCGAGCCCCGATCCGCATGGTCGACGAAGTACATCAGGTTAGATCTTAACCGTATAGTTAGGACGTGCGCAGTCCTCAGGAGATACTGGACGCATTAAACTTCCTTCCTTTCTTTCCATTCATCTTTTCATATCATTGGATCCCTGATCCAATTAGTCTTAGAGAACCAAATCAATTTTCTCTTTTTGCAATGGTATGTTGATAAAATTGAGTTGCCATGTCGGCCGCGGTCGCTCTTCTACTCTCCATAGTGGGAAATTCTTGACACCTATCATAAAAATAAATATAAAATAGGGCTTTCGTATATTGAGAAGTCATTTTTTGCATGGTTCGATTCCTCGCCAAAAGGAGGTCTAGTTTGTATCTTTTTATACTGAATACGACCAAAAAGTACCCAAATTACTACGTTTTATAGAATGAACAGACAAAAAGGGCATATACAGGATAATGGGTCAACTTGGGACAGCTTTCCCATCACCGTCTTGTTCACTTCCGACCTCATTTGCAACCTCCCCATCCATTTCAAAGTCGTCTGGGCACTCCTCGTTCTCCAAGGCCTCCACCAGAGCGGTAGTTGGGGTCTCATTGGCGCCCTTTACGGCGAAAAAGACTAAGTACGCAACAAAATGGTAGGAACAAATCGGATTTACCTTCTTTTTTGCACTTTTCCGCGACCTCCACAGCTTTTCCTAACAGTTCCAACACGCACTCTCTTTTCTCCTCTCTTCGCTCGAGGGCGAGTAATGTTCCATTTTTATACGCCTTAGCCTTTACCAAGCGCTTATTTTCTACCACAGCGATGCGACGTTCGCGTTCCAAGTGCCGATGCAGTTTATGGTGGCAAGTAGCAACTCGCTTTCTTCTATATTATTGTTCCTTTTGCAAGCTTTGCTTCTTCTTTTTCCTTATGGCTGCTTCTTGTGCCAATCTAGCCGGATGAGTTTCTTTAATCTGCTTATATACAATTTTACGTACAGTGACACATTCAACGGGGGTCCCGGCGGAGTATAAAATGCGAACGGGGATTTTCTAGGTGATGCTAACCCCGTGCATGCGCTATGGTCTGAGATAGAATGTAAGCTGCTACCAAAGCCTCGATTAACAATGCTGTTCACAGTCTCATGTTCTTTCAAGGCACTAAAGGCACGTCGAGGTTTTGTTGAAATTGGAGCGGCAGTTTGCGGGATATTGGAAATTGTAGTGCAATTGGCACTCACACTATGGTGCCATCGGGAGAGCTTATTTTGGTGATATTTTCTTGATCTGATTCACTGCTAACCAGCAGGCACTGTACTGTACAGTAAGGGCAATTTTCTTTTGTCGCCCACTATTATTCCTGGTACTGTATACTTACCCGATGGGGCTTGAGGGCTTGCAATCTGGACCACTTGGCCTCCAAATTGGACCTGATATTTTCGCAGGTGAAAGGCCCCTCTTGGGCCAAGTGTCGAATTTACTTACATCTAACTTGGATCTCCCTAACGTCACTCACCCCGCCATTGTAGATAACCATAACCTATTAAACAAGTATTTATACCTACCTGGCCACTAGGGCCCCAGAGTAAACAGCTACCGCGGCGTTGGCTCTGAACTTGACTCCCAACTTCCCCCTTTGCAGAAAACTTACCAACGGCAACTTTGGCTATAGCCACGGTTATCCACCCGGGTCCCGCTTTCTATTCCTCCCCATGTATCCAATATTATAATAACACTTTTGTTGTTTGTTTGTGATATTTACTCACGCTTGGCGCCCCGGACTTCGGCGTCTATATAAAAATAGGAACGTCAAGGTTGTCGTTGGTGACAACATTCTTCTCTCGAAAGGAGATATTCAGCACTGCAGACCCAGTACTACCTCTTCTTTGTCCAGTGTTACTGTTACACTCCTGGTGTCTACGGTTCTTTGGAATCGATCTATACCAAGTTTATAGCCTTCTACGGACCACGGTCCGACCTTACAACCCGGAGAACAAGTATACCGTCCAGCCGTCTACGGAATTACCCCCGCTCTTCCAACACAATTTTTCCTCGCCGTCGGCGAGCTGTGCTTCTGCATCGCGGGGTGCGTAAAGAGAAAAAGGTACAGCGAATACCCTGTGGGTCTTGGTGTGTGTGTTGGATTTCTCATTGTCTGACAGTGTTCCGTTTCTAGACAAGAAGAACTGCGCACCGTACATTGCACTACATTAATCTCTTGGAACGTCTTCTTTTCAGACTGTCTTCCTACACCTACACCTAGCATGGATGCGATAGAGGCGTTTTTAAACCGTTTGACTTGACTTTCGGCTTTCGCTGCGGCGACCTCGAATGGTTTCCGAAACTTCAGTGCAAATGCCCGGTCAAATGGACAAATCCCTGTGACCACGAACGATAACTTGATACGTGCCGGAGTAATGGTATCGTAAGCATAAACTGCGCACGCCAAGTTGAACTTAACCTTCGACGTATCAAAGTTTCATTGTCGAGCAAATTCATCCCGAATCTCTCTCATCGCTACTTTGAACCATTTGTTAATCTGTTGATCAGAAGTCTGGAGGAAATGAGGTGTATTGGCCGAGTTTAGAACTGCCAAGCAATTACGATTTGCGCACTCAATCTTCCATTCTATGTCCTTGCGTGATGCATGAACGTTTAGCACCAAAACATAGGACTTCTTCTTCGAAAGATACATGAGAAGATGCATTCATCATCGATTCCTTGACCATTTCTTTTTCTGGCTTTGAGAGAACAGAAGGGTGACCAACTTGAGGTACATCGAACAGCAGCTTTTGCAGCTCTTCAGTGTTCTCTGCTGCAAAAAGAGTTTTAATTTTTCCTATTCACGTCTTGGATAGCCCAGTCATCCTTGAAATCTCTCGTACAGAGGGTTTTTTCTTAATGAGTTCAACGGCATTATGGCGACGTTTGGATTGGTCCCGAGCCTTTTGAATTCTCTCCCGGTGTCTCTTAGCCTACTAAATCATACTGGGTGGCATGGTGAATTGTCCTGTCTGGGAAGCGACTACGGCTTGGATTTCAGTGTTACTCTCGAGAGTACATGCTTCCCAGCACTACAATTGTACTGCGAATTGCAACTTTAATGGCCAGAGAACCTGTATTTTGGTAGCTGTTTCGGCTGTACTAGATTTGGCGCGAAATGTCCCAAATTAACCCGTGTCCCAAATTTGCCCACTGTGGAGAGTACTTGTATACAACTTAACTCCGCACTTTGAGCTGCTGCCGAGCGCCATTGATGACTCTCGAGACTTCCTCGCGCCATTCCAAACGGCCAATGGTATCAAAGCCGGGATGAACGCGGTCATCCACGACACCCGCACCCTGCTCCGCCGTTTCATTGGTGCTTCGAATGTTACCACGGTCCTCGTTGACGCGAACAAATCTTTCAACAGAGTTGATCGCCAGTAAATGCTGTCTTAACTCCCAGCACTCGCTCCTTCCCGGGCCCGCTTCGTGAATATGATATACGGTCGCACTCAGCCACCGCTGCTTATGACGAATCGCTAGAACACGGTCATCACGAGTGCTCAGGGCACCCAACAGGGCGACCCGGCCAGTATGCTGCTGTTTTCCCTCAAGATCCAACCGTTAATTCGGAAAATCGTCGAGGAAAGCAACATTGTGCTGAATCAATAGTACGCGGACGACAGGACCATCATAGGGACCCTCTAGGGTCTGCGCCGTGCTCTCCGCCTCCTGTAGGCTGAGGGTCCGGTTGTTGGCCTCTATGTAAAAGCGAGGAAGACCCATATTCACTGGCCGTACACGCTCCTGCCGGACCGCACGGACTTCCTCCGCGACTTCCCTCTGTCCGAGTGCTAGCGCGATGGCTTCGAGCTCCTGGGAGCGCCAGTTGGCAACCGGGCCTTCACCGATGCATACCTACGGGCAAGGTCGATGTGTGCCGCCGCACCCTCCAACTGCCGACACATGTTCGTGACCCCCGCGCTCGTTTCCGCATGCACCGGCTGTGCGCGTCGGCATGCCTCGTCACTCACGTGTTTCGGCTCGCCGACCCACAACACACAACACGCAGCCCCCGCTGCAAAAGCCTTTGACGCCCTGCAGATGACGTCTTACTCGGAGCTACATGGGATCGCCCTGACAGACACTGCATGGGACCAAGTCACGCTACCGATTCGCCAGGGAGGTCAGGGATTCACCCTCATCTCCCCATTCCTACGCGGCGCGGCCGCAGCTAGTATCATCGACGCGTTTCCGGCCCGCGAGAGATCGGCATCGTACAACACGGAACGTTCCGCCGCCCTCTCCGGTCACCGATACCGGGGCGATAGGGCGTTCTTGGTCCGTCAAGATTTGCCGCGAATTCGAGACTTCCTGCAATGTATCCCCCGGCGTCCGTACTCTGTCAACCTGGGCCCCTTTGACCCATGCCTGCTTGCTGCCACACCATTCAAACTCCAGGCCTTCCTAAATGGTGTGCAGCAGGAGGCACAGGCAAGGGTCCACTGGCACGACGACTCGTGGGTGACACACCCCAACCCGGTTCAACACAGCACCCAACAAGTTCGACATCGAATCCGTGGCCTGGCGTTCCGGAACATCCCCGCCGCCGCATTTCTCACCGCTCATCCCACAACCGCGACAGTGGTGTCCTCGGCCCACTGGCAGACCATGCTCCGCCGGCACCTCGGCCTCCCCGTATAAGACGACTCCCGCCCGCTCACCTGCGCCCACTGCAACCAAACTATAGACGCACTCGGAGACCACGCGGCGGACCTCTGCCCAGCCGGTTTCGGTCGCCCGCATCGCCACAACTCGCTACGCAACGTTTTTGCCTACCACGTTGCCTCACACATTGCTCGCGCTGCGGGCCTAAACTGCCAATACGAGGTCCCGCTCCTTGTCCCGGGAACGAATATCTCCCCTGCGGACATTCTCATACAACCCCCTCCCTGTCCACCGGCCAACTGGTCCGCTCAATAGCCTGCAACCTTACCGTTGTCTCTCTGTTCAAGCAAGGCTTCCGCACAGGGCCCACACAAATGGCCGGCGGCGCCGTCTACATTGCCCAACGAGACAAAGTCAAAGACTTGGAGCGCAAACTGGTACGCCGGATACCGTCCCCTTGGGAAAACACCTTCCCGAACTTCAAGTTTCAGCCCCTGGCTTTCGACTCCTTGGGAGCCCCATCCCCCGCCTCTATTCCGTTACTCGAAGACTTCATTCTGCGCATCGCAGAGAAGTTCAGCACAACCGCAAGAGTGATCCGCAGACGTATTTATCAGCAAATAAGTTGCACACTGTGGTCTTCTATTGCAATGGCGATTCTATCGCGAGCCCCATTGCACATGCCTGACGTGGAACATCCGGTTAGTTCTTAGCGGTATAGTCAGTCCTGCAGTGTACACAAGAGATACTCAATGAGATAAGGTTTCTTCTAGTCTAGAAGTGGTGAAAATTTTTGTCAAGTATTCACCCATATACACCATCCATATTAAAAATTGTGCCATGCATGTAACAATGTCTCTGTTACACCACTGTGTAATAGAGACTCGTTCGCTGTCGCTATTCCAGTTCTCTACACAGTTCTCTCCACTGTGTAATAGAGACTTGTTCGCTGTCGCTATTCCAGTTCTCTATTACACAGTGGTGTAACAGAGAAACTGTATCGTCTTGAATGATTTTAGAAATTTGATTTTCCTTCAATGTTTTTATTTGACTTGGAGCCCCACGTCATCGTTTTATTTACGTAGATATATTATAGATAGTACAATTCTATAGTTAAACCTCTACTTTCTAGTAAGTTCTACTGAGCTAACAGAGTATAGAATTTATAGAGTAGAGTTACCGTACTGTCTATAACAAGGGGGCTCATCTGGATTCTTGTGGGAATCCAGGTACACTCGATACACCCTTTGCTCCCAACTTTCCGAAACCCATTACCATTGCCTCTACTGTTCCTTTAGCAGCGCCCCGGCTGCCTCCCTCTCTGTTTCAATGCACCCCTGAACACCATGCCGATGTTCTACTTGTCAGACGATTGCGGAAAGCAATGCGAAGACGAAGGAGACTGGCATTTGTACACCCCGGAGGATCCCGCAGCACCTTTTGCGAGGACGGAGGCCGCTTGGTCGGACGTCCCGCGGAAGCTTAAGCCGCCCAGAGAATCTTTCCTCTATTTGCGACTGGTCTACTTCGCTCTAAAAAGTGACTTCCGTTCCCTGCTTCGTGAACCGAAACAAGACCTGAACGGGCTACATGCACAGGTCAAGCACCTCGTATCTGAACTCCAACGGTTCAACCGCCTGCACAGTGTAACTATGTGGCGTAACTACGGGATCTGTCACGTGGTGGTGGCAATCATATGCGATCTGCTACCTCATGTGCAAGCGTCCAAGACAGCAAAGCGTGATTTAAACCGCTCTGTGAGAGACCTTTTGTTCGCAATATTTGATGGCTTAAGGCCGGATTCTCACTCAGCTCCGTCTGTTTCCCAAAGAAACAGGCCCATAGTAAACTACCCTGTGGTACAGAACACCCCGCGCCCGCTACCTAGTGGCGGGAAGCTCTACGCTTCCACCTTGGTGGAAGCCGCTGATTACCAAACAACACCCAAAGGCGTCTATGGGCAGACGTCATGGCGCAAGAGTGGGATTATTACGGCCACGGAGAAGGAAACTAACCTGCCTGTGACGGGACCCTACGGCACGGAGCATTTATGGGTACCTGCTCGCTGGATGGACTGGTCTGATTTCACCTCTTCGGACGGCGACGACGTTGGTGATGTCGCTGCCGATCTGGAGGTGCTAGAAGCTGGTGGGGAGAAGGATGAGTAAGGTGCGGGCATATCTCGTGGTATGCCCCAGGTAGCTGTGCTAGCAAATAAGACTTTCGATCATCAGTATCCCTCCAAGATACTCCGGGCCTCAACCCACCACATCTTTCAAAAAATTAAAGCACCCAAACATTCACCCATTAGACCCTATGGCAGAAGCAATTCGCAATTAATGCCGGACTTAGCCCCACCCATGCCGTCGTCAAACACCGCATAGATGTAAATATATATATTGTAGATATCTTTTATGCCCTTTTCCGATAAGTCCAAAGCCCGGTCATACTGTAGCCACCTCTAACCCTTTTTAAAGAGGAGATGATCCCAGCGTCCATCGGCTGCAGGTTTGAGGTGGTGTTCGGCTGCAAATATATAATTGTAACGATCTCGAGGTTAGGCAGCAGCTTAGACGGAGAAATATGAGCAGAATAGTTATCCAAAAGTAACGCAACCTTCCTGCCTGGCTCCATACCAATGATTGAGCTAAAAAGATGTAGCCGTTCGCAGAACACTTCTGTCGTCATCCACGCGATTACATTGGCGTTATAATCGTAGCCAAGGTCCTCACTATTGTTCCTTTTAAATGATTGTGGCCTTTGCGCATGACCAATGAATTTAAGTTCGATTTTCTGCGAGCCATCTGCATTCGCGCACGGCATGAATGTTAACCGCGTCTTTTTATTCCTCAATCCGGAAAGCTGGTGGTGCGCAATGGTGTGATCTGGACCAAGTTTACAGAATAAACCAGATCTCTATACATTAAAACTATCCCGAAGCCCAAAACCCCTAAACTAAATCCCCCTCCTACAGTTGCAGGATCTACAGACGCTGATTCTCCGTACATTTTGTAGCATTTGAGATCTCAGGGCTTCTTAAACCTGTCCAGACAGCCCTGAGAGAATTTGAGAGTCAGAAGATCGGCTAGGAGAGGCGAAAGGTGGCAAGCTGCTGGATTCGACGAGCTTTTCGCTTAATTCACCACTGAGCATATTTTTATGCTCCCCTGGGCCTACGATTTAAGCGAAAAGATTTCGTTCCAGCTGATGTGAACGTCTTTGGCTCTTTCGTTTTTGAACCTTTTGAACAGAGATCAGTGCGGAGAAATCTGTACGAAGGACTCGCGAGACGGTAGCGGTGAGCGGTTTCTTCAGAAGCTGGAAATATTCCTGTGCCCACAGAGATACATTATTCAATGTAAAGCTTTTCCCCTGAGCATTCCATCTCTCGACCTTCGTGCAAATCAACTTTTTCTGCTCAAAAGTTAAAGAAACATGTTTCATCTTGAGGAAAGCTGATAACTCGAAAGGGTGTAGTTTTGTCGGAGGTTCCTACCTGCTTATGCCTTTCAGCAAACACTGTAGTACTCGGCTCGACTATACATATTCTTGCTGACAGTTGCAGGTAAATGGAAAGGTTAAAATGTTGATTTCAAATTAATTTTAAAGGCCTCCCGACATGAAAACACCTCGATGATTTCACATTTTAATTGTCAGGGTTTCACTTACCGCGAACCCACTGTACTTGTCGTTTCCTTTCCATACTACAGGGTATACCTGGAAACCTTACCGAATCACTCCAATCATACAATGCATCTAGCTTTCAAACTTACAGTAAGGAACAATATTTATTATTGAAATTGAAATAGTACGGCAATTTATTCAACATGACATAGAGGTTGGCCGTTTTCAAAAGACATTTGCACACTTTTGGCAACAGCATGGAACCAAATGACGTGCAATTCCCGTCGATCACGAAAACACGAACTCAGCACATTAAATTGCTTTAAACGTTGTTCAAGATTCTCATCTCGGGCTCTTATTTTTTTATGTAGGCTTCCAAATTGATAACTGTCGGTTTTGCATTGATCAAGAATGTACTTCTTATCTGTGACAACCCTTTCGCGTCTTCCCATAACATGCTTAAGCCGCGAATTAATTTTTTTTTGGTCGGGCCACAAACCTGCAGGAAAAGGTCCATGGGCCCACACAATATTATTCGAATAAATAGAAATCGCATCTTCGGAGCGCAATCCCGGCGCCTTAAATGTATGACTATACCATTTTGAATTGAACGGGTTTGGTCCATAAATACGGCAATCAGTGCCACCCCCAGATTTTCGTACATGTTAGTTAGCAATGATATTGCAGACAAAAATTTAAGATGCAATAATTACAAATTGAATATCCCTAATGCCGGAATTTTATGATCTATATATATCTCAGTGACATTGAGCTGCTTGTAGCTGGGTGCAATAAATCATATCCTTAATCCAATGCAACAGAGTCGAAGATATTTGCTCACAATATAGCAAGTTCGAGATCCCCAGCTTTAAAATTTTTGGCGCAATAAAGCGACCAATTTGGGATTCCAAAGATGGGTGACGGAGGTCAAAAAAAGCCCTTAAGCGATATATCGATCAAATAAAGCCGCACATCCAGCGTCAAACTGTTTCGATCCATGTTCACTTCTGTGGTGTTAACGACTCGGGTTTTTGGTGCTATAGCTGTTGCACCAATCTCAAACGCCTTTGGAATCCCAGATTTAGCCCAGTTAATCCATTTTTCATCTTTCCCCACAAGCAGTAAATCGTCTCCATACTTTGCTATGAGAAGATTCATCAGCTTGTTTGAATATTGAAATAGCTGCGGGAGTCCCAATACGAGTGATTAAGCAAGTCCCGAACCATCAACTCATCCAATGCGCGCTGACATATATACCAGCGGACACGACCCCATAAATTGCGATGGTTAATAACCAAAAATTTCCCGATGCACAATTCGGAGGAGGTCGGACGTAAATTTTCCGCTTTGCAGGCACCGACTGCGTGTAGTCCCCTCGAATGTCAATCTTTGCCAGAATTAGTCCAAAAACCATAGCTAGGGAGTAAAAAAGTCTAAGAAACAAGTGACTTGCGACTGCAGCGCCTGTACGAATAATGTTTTTCTCATCATCATGATTCCCATGAGCACAGATTCGGGCCTTTAGGTACAACTCTCTGCATTCAACTGGTGTCTAACCTTTTTTTTCCTTTTTGACGTTGAAGAAAAGATGGGAACAGATAAAGTTCGCTTTTTTGGCACTTTATCTACTGGAACGTCAACTTGGGTGTTTTTTATTTTTTACCAACTTCCTTCTTCCAGGGCTCTGCAGAGAACCAGTCTGGCATCTCTGGTGCTTCATGTTTCATAAAATGAGCAGTACCAAGTCTACCATAGACCTTCGAAGGATACTGCTGTCTCATACGATCCCTGACTAATAGATTTACCAAAATAGTCAAGGAAGAGGGCTTGTATTGGTCCCACTGTCCTCTCTTTCGAGATATGTGAGGTGGTTCTACATCTAATCACGATGCAATCTCATTACTATTTGATGTTCTATCTGTAATTTGAGGTGAAATGGGAGGCATATACTCCAATGGTTCAACTTTGTTCTTATCGAAATATTCATGCCGTGTATGAACACCCCGACATTAACTACCTTTCCCTGTGTTAGGGTATCAATTGAATGATTTTCACCCTCAGGTGCTGCGGTTTCTTTGACACGTATTTGTGCAAAGTTAGCGATGCCAGATTCCGTGGATTCGTCATCAAGGGACTCCATATATTCGGATTGCACTTCACCAGAATCCGGCATTTCTACCTCTGCGCGCAAAACTTGTTTTCCAATTGACCTCCCTGGAATCGTACGAACATCTTCCGGAGATTTCAATCGTTTGCTGTTTCCGCTACTGCACTCTACTGCACCATCATTTCGCACACGCAAAACTCGCGATTCTACCCATTCTCCTGTTTTTCGTGGAACGCCGGGAATGTGAATGTAGGTGTTGTCACCGGCTACAATTTAATCGATTTTCCGAGGTAGAGGTCACGAATTCATGATTCGGGCAAGAATTCTACGTGCATTCAATTCCCGCTGAGCAGAAAGAATAGGATCTGATAAATACTTATTTCGTGTACAAGGTAATTTGGGTGTGTGCCCCTTTGCCATTTCAAATGACAAGGCAACTTGATTTCCATAAAGTATGTTGCTGATAAACTCTGTGAGGGAGACCTTGTCCGCAATGTCTAGATTACCTTAATTTGAATTCACATGAATGAGATGAAGTATGTCTTTCACCGCTCTGTCCTCCCGCTCTACGATCCCTGCTTTGCTATGCCTCCGCGTAGAAAGCAGGGGAAAACCTTTTCCCATGTCGTTCATCTAATTTTCCACTATCGGTTTGAAAAGCTCAGCGTTTGCGACGATGTTGTGGCATACACCGTTAACATTAATCCATATTCTTATAAATGGCTGTAAAATTTTTGGATCTTCTCTGTTGGGGATAACTGATAATCTCGAATATGAAGTTGTTTTGTCAACGCAGTTAAGTTTTTCATGCGTTCCTTGATCATCACACCAATACATTATATCAATTTACACCGTATCATTAAACTGCAGATGCATCCTCGCAAAACATATTTTGAGGGATGACTATGGATTAACAGTTCTTAAGCACACCTTGCATTCCCTGACTATCTTATCTGGTTGGGCTTTCATTCCGGGAACCCAATTCTTTCTCCTCTCCGTAAGAACTCTTAGTGAAGTCGGGTGGATGTGCACTCTCTGGTCTATGTGCCCTAATAGTTTCTCAGACTCATAATTGGTGAGTTTCTCACGACATTTCATCTCAATTAGACAAGATTTGACTATGTTCTCAATCATGCGATCCAGATTCAATGGAATGTGGGAATTTCCGTCTAGGTCACTTACATACGTGTTGATTCTTTCACGTTTACCATTAAGGGTGAGGACTTCGATGTAGTTCTGGGCATGGGCCTCGATTGCGTCCCAATCTATAAGTGTTGGTTTCGCTATGACGAACCGAACCATTCAATCATCAAAAAATGCTTTAGCTATTACAAACTCACCGTTATCTACTTGTATCGCAATAGTGACACGACCCACAATTATCTCTGAAACTGAGGAATTCTCTGCTAGCCCAAAGCGTGCCATCTCGGATCAGTACCCTTCAGTTTTGAAATCTTAGAGTCTATGTAGAGTTCATCATATATATTACGATAATCGTTCAAGCCAATCACAGTGTCAGTGGCACAGCCATCTATGATATGGTCCAACACCCTCTCACTGCTATGAAAAGACACAGGAGATCGCAATGTCTCGGCAACCATGCTCCTAGAAGTGTCACAACCTGACTCCGGCGGTGGAGCTCAAAACCGCATCCCAGATTGATCACCTCGCTTCTTTTGCTTCTTCTATTGCTTGTTGTCGCCAGCGTGCCGTTCATTCGATTAGGCAACCCCACTGTTGCTTTCATTCTTTGATATGATATCACTAATATCACTTCGGTGGCGCTCCCGTAATTTATGATCAATTTTGCACACATAACATTTGATTCCATTTGGACTACTCTTTTCTTGTCCTGTGTTTGACATACTTACACCACGAATTCGATAACGGACTCTCCCAGACCTTCCTCCTCTCTGAGAATTTGTAACCGTTTGCACCAATCCGCTATTGCGTGCTTTTGTGACAAGTGAACCGGCATCAACCTTACTCAGACCCAGTGTCACTGCATCAAGCGTCAATAGGGGTTTGGAAATGGTGATTGCTTAGCCTTGGAATATATTTGCTCAACGTCCCTACTGTAGCTTGTTTTAGTGTCCTCTAAACATTTATCAATCCGGCTGGAATGACCATCAATTCGGTTGAGGCTGTGTTTTACATCATCCAGCTTTGATGTCAATCTCTATATGGCCTCTGCGACAGCATCAATCCCTCTGGAAGTCCAGAAATCGTGTCATTCATGAAGTTAAATGATTCAAGGACAGCACTTGCTGCATTTCCACTTGCTGTTTTCATAACGCTGATGTGCATTGCAGCAGTGTCTAGAAAATTTATTTTGTGCTCTGGATCCAATGGAGTAATAGCTGCGGGCCTCTCTCCATCAGCCACTCCGATTGCTTCCTCATCAAGCCGTCCAGATTGACTACCAGAGGGCATATATGATCGTTCCCAAAAGGCGTTGCTTGCTGCGGGTGGCCCTTGTCTCCTGTCCTCACGAAAATACTCCATATGCTTCTCTGCGTTTTCATCCTGCGAGTTTGCCAGCTCTTGCCAACTCATGGCACTCTGCAACAAATTGGTGAATTAAGAACGGGAAAGACGAGTGTTACGGACGCATGTTAATGGTAGCAACTCTTCCACTGTATTGTTACCTATTGCTGCTGGATATAGCTCTAAATAATCACTACAAAGCCATAAAAGCTAGCCACTAACTCTCAAATCTGAAATTTCCTCTATTCTCTCACGACTGTAGCTTTCTCCATGCTTCGGACGTTCCCAGAAACTGTACAGTTCGATCGATGGGATCGAGTATGCTAAGGATTATGTCAACAGTTTCCTAAAAATGCTAGAGCCCTCCTTACTATTAATCTAACCTTAGTCTTGCGTCTACCTCAATGTTCATGAAGAGAGTATATGTTTGCTGGCGGTATCTCATTGCTTGTTCGTCTGGGGCATCTGACATATACAAAATCTAGTCGACCACACGGCGACGGTAAAACCGAACATCATAGCCATCGCGGTACGTCAGAATCAAGCCCGGCTTCACACTATACGCCTAACATTGGCGCTGGGACCTTCCTGGGCTATAAATTTAAAAGATTTCGACAGGGAACCTTCGTTCGAATATCCGTAAAAAATTTGTCAATCATTTTTCTTTTTCGTTAATTCGACTCAAACCCGCTCGCTCTCGTGAAGTACTCTTCCTTCTCTTCGTCTGACTATCTTACTCTGCAGTATTCCAGTAATATTTAACATAGTGCACTAACAGGATACTATTCTAGTACCTCTCCCTAATCTCAAATCTCGCAAAGATTTTCATCGCAATGTGTTCATCCAATAGCAAGGCCATTTCCTCTTCCGTATTTCCTTCTAAGGTTTGGAGCATGACATATATGCATTGCTGAAGCACCTAAGTCGATACCAGTTCCACAACGTTTTCCCGCTATCTGGTCGACAAGAACTAATGCTACCAAGAAGAGAGTAATACCGTCTGCGATAAAATGTTTGGCCTGTTTGCGCCGATTGGGAACCGCAAGATCATATGAAGACATTGATGACAGCGCGAAGATGGCATCTGAGACTCTTTGACAGTACTTAAACCACTTTTGCAACTCTATTGTACAATTATATGGTTCCCAGTTTTTAAATAGTCGCCCAATACAACAGAATTAGACGATGTTGAGAAAAATTGCAGGGCTTAAGGTTCCAGGGGGTGCGTAGGTGGCGTGAATAGTAGCAAAACTGTCTGAAAGAACTGCCTGATAGCCTTGAATGGTCAAATACCATAACTTCGAGGACGGCAAATTGGCTACGATCCAGGTCGAAGCATGGTGTGACCGAGACGTTTATATTTCGCGTTGGTTCCCGGGGAGATGTGGAACGAACAATGATAAGACAATGCTGGCTGTATCACCGCTATTTCTTGATACTCTGAAAGGGCGCTGTAAGTTCTGTTTCTCAAATTACAATCGCATTACAGGCTCATACTTGATAAGGCTACTGGCCCTTGTTAGTGAAACAGGCTACTGGCCCTTGTTAGTGAAACGAATCCACTACCTCGACAATGATTCAGAAACCAGATATACCAAGCAACAAGAAGAAATATGGAAAGATATCGAACGAGCATTTGGTGTCATCCAATCTCGCTTTTGTATTCTACGTCGAGAAAGCTACATGTGGTTTAAAGAGGATATCGTATGAATATGCAAGGCATACGAAATTTCAAAAATATGCTGGTTCGAATGAATCAAAGAGGCGCTTTCGCAGAGGATGAAGAGGAAGAAGGCAACTTATTTGATATTGTGTCCGAAATATATGAGCTTGAGCGACAGAACGCTCATACGTCTACAGTTGAACCGCAACAGCATGAACAAGGGCGCTTGCAAGAGCTACAATTTCGTCGAATATTATATGTAATCTCTGGAAATAAGGGAGCAGTATATGTCCTCCCGCGCTGCTCTTATTTCACTGCAAAAGGACCTAATTCGGTCTACCAACTCAATACGAATTCATTGCAACTAGTGTTTGATCTGTACTGTATAGGTACTATGCTTTGGTTTGCGTTGTAGAGACTTCGGTCTTCAAACATATCTGTCCGGCAAGAATTAGGGATACTATCAGGATAATTCTACTCCGAGGGTTCCCTTTTAGTTTATCAACTAGTATGATCATAATCTAAAACTACAGCTCCCGTTGGAGCGACCATCTCCTTTCCACTTGCAGGTTCTCCTTACTTCTGCTCTTCCGTACCGCTAAGCTTCTACCTCATTCTTTTTAACGAGCTTTTCTGTCTGCGCGCAAGTCAGACATTATTTCCTTCTACTCCTGTGAGTCTTTGTCCAACATTTGCAAAAGTCGGTATTCATTGTACGCATCAGCAGCGTCCTCGTTTATTTTCTTAATTTCCAGCAACACATCGTTCCCAACATCGATTTTTTTGGAGAGCTCTGCGAGCGCCACCTGGAATTTCTGGTTCCGGTTCTGAAGTACTTCCTCTTGTTCTATCCTTCTTGCGCCGTGCAGTCTCTTTTTCATTGCAGTGCTGTACAATCCATCCCCACATCCAGACATATTAACAGATTCTCCCTCATTATTTCTTGTTACAGAACGTGATCCTTTCGTTGATAAGCTCGGGATTTTAGCATTTTCTGAGACTGTGTGTCAGCTATTTTCGAATTTAGGCTGTTTTCCCAAGTACTCAGCTGCTTCTATGAACTTAAAAAACACCGGTTCCGTCTTTCTTTCCACCTTTCTTTCTATACAACTCCATCACCAGAGCATCAATGTTATCAGCAGTAGTCTCAGATATTTTTGGCATCGTACCCTCTTCCTCGCAGGTAGAAAGTGCTGACTCTCGCGCTATCTTTCCCAATTTGGAACGCAAAGATTCGCTCTTGCGATTCATATTACACATTCGTAAAAATTGCTGTTATTCCATCCCACATGGTTGCCTCTGTTTGACGCGGCCCCTTCATAGACTTTTGTACACACGATTTTGCCAGTGACAAAGCCTATTTCGCGTTAAATGCCTTGCGTCTTCCCCTGCGGCTCTCTGCTTATGCAGCGGACCTTGACTTGTTTCTTCTTTTGGATGGAGGAGGGTGTGAGCTCATGATTTGGTTCTCTGCCGAAAATGCTTCCGCTTGTCTGTTGAGAACAGGAACATCTTCTTGGGAGATGATATAAAGCATGTCTTTGCTAGCACTGTTGTTAGCTACGGGCGGAACCGTCGTACGGAGTGCAGGCTGGAAGCCCTGTACAACATCGTATTCCTCTAATTCTTGTGCTGCGATATTGCCAGACTCCTCAATATTGGCGTGGATTTTGGTCAAGTGCCATCCAGGTTTGGAGTTTCGAATCTCGATGTTGTGGGGCACGGTATTGGACTTGGCTGAGTGCAAGGTTGACGAAGCAAGTCTCCGAGAACTTAGACTATGCTTGGCTTGAGATTGGTGAAAAATATACATGCGAACGTTTCATTGGCTGTACTGAAGATAATTTTCAGTTAAAAAAGGAGAGTTGATGGTGTATTCGCTCGTGTAGATCATGCGCTGACTACACCATGAATTACGAAAGACTGTCGATTACGCAACGCAAAAATTTGTCTTACAACTATGGTAGTTTAAGAGCAGTGGAACTCCATCCAGTAGACAAGATAGAGTCGCTTCAGCTTTCTCAATGTCCAGCACACTATACAGGCTGGCTAGCATAGAGACTTAATCCGTAATTTGCTTGATTTCTCCTGCTACATTTTCGTACCTCGTAACGTCTCCGATACCTGTTCTCAAATTCTGGACAATTATACTGTTTCCATATTGGTAGGTAATTTTGTGTTGCTTGTTGGCGTGTCAGGCCAAGTAGACGGACGAGGGTTTTGGGGAAGTGCTGCGAATTTTGTTTTTATTAATTTGTACTTGGAAATTTTGGTTTTAGGCGTCAATAAAATTCCACTGGCTTGAGTCTTGGAGCTGCACTTCCGCCTGCCCATTAGAATTTTCGGTAAGCTTATCACAGTCCCATTCCAAATATCTTGTTTTCAAGGAAAAGTTTTGGCAGCCATAATGGATTTATCATATTAAAAGCTAGATAACATGGATATCTGGACCACCGAAAAAGAGCTCTTGACAATTACGCAGAATTTGGATGTCTTTCTTCTCAAGTTTTGGGACTACGGTTCCACCCCCTTTTCACTAGAACACAAAAAATAAATACAAAAAAGAACTCTGACTTTTTGATTCGTATAAACACCACGAAAAATTATAGGTCAGTAAGTAATATATGCAAGATGATCATTTTTTAATGGAGCAAATTTGAGGGAAAAACGCTTTGCTTACAAAAATCTCGGATGAATACCGAAAAAACTCAAGAAGAGTGTAAGTAATGGGCATTTCTACATATGTTTGTCGTTGGAATTCTCAGATAGACTCACGAAGGCTACAAGGGAGTGAAACTTTCGTAGCGTAGGGGATAGAAGGATAGATGAGTGCTTGAATTGAAAAGCAGGGAAATTTGGAAAGAAGGGCTGGGAGGAACTTCTTAGTGGGAGGAGACAACCCAAACTTTGGTTTATTCCTCACTTCAATCTTTCACTTTTATCACCCTCAAATTCTTCCACTTCCAGCAGGCTAATATGTTTGACTGGATGAGTGCGGACATCAAGTGCTCGATGCTTCTCACAATCCGATCCTAATTTTCGAATAAAATATGCATACAGAATGGGCCAAATAGCTCAAAACTTAGTAAAACAAAAAGATGAAAAGCAGCCGGAGATGATGATGGAATTTAAAGATGCCAAAATACAAATAACTAACACGCTTAAAATATCCGGTAATGCCTGAATCTGATCTTTATTTTTTGGAATCATTATTTGACCAAAGAAGTGGACAGTACAGTTATCTTTGCGGATTGATTGTTTCCAATCTCAGCTTTCGATTCTCTTGTCTGAAGGATCAAAAAATGTGTTCACTGTTCCATGATTAAGCCACTGTTGCTTCCCTGGAACTTGATTCAGCATTTCTGCGTTTATAATCCTTTTTTTATGTTCCATGTATTTCCGGGAAGGAAGTTCCATCTCGTTCTCATATTAATTGCTTTTTTATTCCATTAGCGGCAAATATATGGATTACTTCCTATGAGTACGGGTTATCGCTTCAGTTGAACCTTTATCTTCTTCTAGTATTAGTTTTAGCACCCATATTGGAGATGAGTCTTGATTTTTAGATCAGACTGACGTGCACTAGTGCACATCATTCCGATCCTCTTTAGAATTATTCTCGGTAGTTAATTGATGTCGTCGGTAGTATACATTCCCGCCTTTAGTCATTAAAATTTAGATTACATAAGTCTCACAAACAGCTGGATCTTGGCAGGCTTCTTTGTCTGAAAAAGAAAAGCAAAAAATATACAAAAGCAGTACAGGTAAAGTTAATTGATAAGAAGAGGGGTTCAAAGACCGTTATTGGAAAACAGAAAAGAGATAGTGATCCATAAATGAATGACTAAAGACCGCAAATTTTAATTTTAAATTATTATTTTAGTGTAAATTCATGCGGAAGAGACGACTGAACTTTCAAAATTCGTGGAAGCCGTTCCTAGATCATCATTTGGAGAGTTCGGCGTCAAACTCTTCGACCGAATCTGAATGGGTTCATCGTCATCGTCCATTTCGTCGAAGGCTTTGTCAGGAGATTCCCCAGTTGGGCGCACGGTGTTTCGAAGCGTGAGAATTTTCGTAGGCCGCCAGATGGACCAGCACTTCTTGATGAAACCGGGGCTGGCGCGCACGCAGAAGTTTACAGAACACAGTGGACACGAAAAAGTAGTTAGGTGCCAGCGCCATTGCTTTTCGTTCGGCCATTTCAAACCTCTATGTTAACTGCAGAGGGCGCAGTAGGAGTACGCACGTTTTCGAGGTGCATGACCTGAAACATTCAGACTAAGTATCACACCGTGATCATAGTTAAAGAGCTATATGCGATTTCGCTGCGACCGGCTGTTAGGACCACTAGAGCACAGCTGTCCTCTGTGTTGACTAGTTCACCGCACTATCTTCCCTACACCGATGCGGAAGAAGCCTTTGTATGGACTAGAAGCTCTATTTCTGTGTTCAGCATGAAGGCCGCAGTGGACTGTACCTTGATGGTAGCTTGATAAAATGCCTGCCTTAGTGATATTATGAGATTAAAATGTGGCAGAAATCTTCTTTGATGTGGCAGAAAACTGGATCAGCCGGGTCCAAATGCATAGTTCTAACAAGAGTGATGACCGCTACCTTTTTCTTTATTTTTACAGGCGCCATCCATACAGTGATATCGAACTCTACGTATCCAAGTTTCTCCAGGCATGCGCTTACAGAGACATCTCGCTTTATGTGTGCGAAAGCGTGTGAAGAGCAGAAAAATTGAGAATTTCGCACCAGAACGAGCATACCGACATCGTAAAGAAGGAACTACAGGACTGGAGCTTTGTTCAATATTCACCGCATCATTGCCTCTGTAGACAACCTTGATCCGAACCATCAATCAGAGAATAAAATGAACCACCCGCAGAGTGTTCTCTGATCAGCATCTACTGTGATATTCAGTACTGTGAGTAATGCCTCGTCATATCTCAGAATGACACCTGCGTCGGTTTCTATCATCCTAAATTATTACCTGGTTAACCAATCTGCGCTACTCTTACAAATGGTGAGCGTAAAGGAGAATATATACAATGCAGACTCGCGTACCTGAGCGATCTGCTTCTCTATTACATCATAGGGAGTAGCTGGTGGAAGAATACCGGGCTTCGGGACAGCAAACCAGGTGTTCAGCCCCTTGCTGATTTTCTGCGGGACAGCGTGCATGAATTGAAGCACCTATACCAGCTTAAAAGTCCCATGCTTCCTCAACGCGACAAAACTAACATAGAGCTGCCAAATATTTGCTGAGTGCAGAGACTTCGAAGCAATGAGGATGGCTTGCCCAACCTGGGCAGAGTCGTTCACGATGAACGCACTGCGGAAATACCTAATAAGGCTGATATCCTTCAGCAGACCCATGCCGTCTTCGCCAACCCTACCCTGTCCTACAGAGCCTAAATCATCTCTCGTAGTCTCCCCGTCCCAACTGGACGCATATACGACGCAAAGACAAAAGGGTGCGCTCTCAAAACGTGATCTGGCATCAAGAATGTCGATGCGAAGCCAAGGGATTACATAACGTCCAAAAAAGTCTCCCAGACGTAGCCACGATCCGCTGTCACCACGCAGCTTTCGCGAGCCGCCTCGCAATTTCCATCAAGTATGGACTTCGTGACTCACTCCTCTTCAGGGTAATCTTAGGGCGAAGATGATACGTGACATCGCGTCAGCACAACATTGGCGGAGTGTAGCTCTTTGTCCTTTTTCCAATTACCCATGAGTTGAACCTGATTATTCGAAGCGTGGGTGTTGAAGAGATTATTTCCTAAAATCATGAAGAGATTTAGGTTAGAAAGTAAATGAAAATTTTTGGTGTGTGCTTAAACTGGCAGTGCTCCAAACCCGTCAGGTTCGGAGATTGATTGCGCTAGAACATCCAGTGTCAATCTACGTCGCGATCTCTATCCAGAATGGTAAACGAAAACAAATGTTCCGATATCCACCTCATCTGCTGCACAGATGGTATGACGGAATTGAAGTGCCTCAGGAGATCAATCGAATTTTCTACCGTGATTCCTGCCGTGAGCGAGCAGAACAGGACGTCCAGGATCTGTAGCATGTACTTTGTTTTAAGCAGAGGACTTCCATCCTCGGCCAACCCTATCTCCCCGTTCATCTACTCCATGGCGGTATCTAAAATTTGACCGGCCAACATCACGATAAACGCACCGCTTCAACGGCAAAATATGCGTCTGGCACTCTACTTCCTTCATTTCAACAGCTGCTGAGTAATATATCTCCGAAAGATGCATAATGTCTGCAAGTGAAGTCCTCATACAATATTTACAACGAAGGGGCTCGGGTTATTATGCAACCAGTGCACCAGTCACGGATAATGCTCACAGCCGTTGTCCTATCCCTTCAATCTGCTCTAGCACGTCTCTTCCCAGCCTATGACGATAATGAGTCGAAACTGTTCCACTTGGAACCAAATTGCTTCCGTTCGTGTTTCCAAACTGAGAAACACGGAGTTAAGTGACTATAAAAGCCTCTTTTGTCAAATTTAGTGTCGTTCTTGGTTTCATGATCGGTCCGTTGGAACCCGTGGGCCGCAAAGGAGAATTTTGAGGCGCAGATGTCTCTTTGGGTGCCGTTAGCGGTGTGGGAGCTGCCGTGGACGGCGGTAGAGATTTATGTGAAACTGGTGCCATTTCAGGTGCCATATTCGGTCTGTCTTCTGCTCCAAACTGCGAAGGAGAAGAGTGGGTCATGATTGGGTCCGCAAAAAGGACCATGAGATGTAAATTTATCAGTAGTGCTATGAAATGTTGTTGTTATTTATGCATCTTCTATAATTCTTGTGGGCCGACTAAACTCAAGCCAGTTATCACAGAAGTAATTTAAAAAGGGCTCTGAAAGATAGTCCAAAGATAGAGTGCTTAAAACAACACCTTGCGCCGGCACGAAAACGTCAAAAATGACCACATACCGTATGGCTTCTTGTAATCAATACTGTATATGGATCATTGATGCCGTAACGTAAATTTGGTAAAAATAGCAAATGAAACATATATGTATGAATCCAAGCAGTGTTGATATCGCAATTGTTTGCCGTTGAATATGTTTGTACGGAATTTGTACGAAAAATTGTACGGCATAAGTCCTATATTTTCCAGAATTTGAAAGGTAGTTCATATCAAATTACAGATAAAGCGGAAATTTACCTACAGTAGTTCTGAAATATTACAATCAAATGTTACTGACACTGGTTTAGTGATAATACTCTAAATTGGTATTGTGTGGGTGGATTAATTTTACTGTACTGTATTTTTTCAGCTAGTCTACGTTCCACAGCTGAACTTCGCCCTTGGGTATCGGATTATACAGGTTAAAAGTCCGATATGGTGCTGCAACTCGCACAGAATCACCAATAATAATAACTAAGACATTAACAATAGCAACGTAGCTGTTCCTACCTACTTAAAGTGCTCGTTATAGCACTGAAAATCTGCCAACAGAAAAATCTCATCAACTGGGGAAGAATACGATAAATTTTTCCCTTTTGTCTGTAAAAGGAGTTTACATATGCGCTTTCTGACTATTTGCGATTGTGATGCACTTTGCCGTACTGTACGATACTAAACTGCATGCTCAACTTTCGTTAAGGGTGAGCTGCAGGAAAAGCCTTTAAATACATACATTTCAATCATTTCCGAGTGTTTTCAGCTTCTGCATTGCTTAGTCTTTTATGAACACAGTGAATGGGTCATAGTAATTACAAATAGGGTATTTACAAATGTCAAGGTGTAAAGTATTTTGTATATCTTTTTCAAGGTCTCTCGGTGATTTTCAAAGTATTGAACTTGTCTTTCTCGATTTTATATACTTTCAATTGTAAATACCTAAGTAAATCGAGAAATAAAATCTTTGAAACGTACAGTAACTGTAAGAACTTTCGAACTGTTGTTGCATAAAAACACATATCTTCAGAGTTTTGGCGGAATATTTCAATATTTACATATTTATACAAAGTGTATTTACGTCCGCGCCTTCTCAAGAAAAGGACGAGAAAAAGTATTCAAAAAATGGGCAAATAAACTGTACAAATAGTCTATAAACCCCCTAAATAAACTGTACAAATAGTCTATAAACCCCCCTAAAGCAAAAAAATAACAAAAATGACACGCGAGACAGCACTAAGGAGCTCATAGGGAACTGGTGGCTTGGCCCTTTTAGCAGAGAAATTGGAGAGAGAAACTCAGAGGCGCAAGAGTACGACTGTTTCCGAGAAAAATCTTAATCCAATGAGTACAACGATATTGATGTACCATATTTGACTTGATCTACAGCACGGGAAACATAAAATATTTCCGACATGACTAATTTCATTGCGCAAGAATTCCAACCCACTTGGGGAACGTTTTCTAGCTTTATCAATGCTAGCTACAACTTAAAAAGAGTACATTACTCTCAAATAAGGTAAAAGGACGATTTATTCACGGTGTTGACTTTGTTAAAAATTGAGAGAGCTTGGGACTTTGTGGGAAAAGCGTTTAGTATAGGTAGGTCGACTTTTGAAGGACACCTATCATCGTTAATATATACACTCTCTGATGAATTTTACCGTTTTCGGTCAATGTTCCCTCCCAGTACTGGACGTTTGAAAAACTGTGTCGCAGGAAGAAGCAGTTAAAAATTTCCCTTACGCTCGTTATACTGCTAACGTCACATTTCAGAACAGCAACAGGCCAAGCGGAAATTTGCTAACAGATAATTTTCTGTTCAGCAATATTTTTACGGACTGAAGGATGAGGTTTCAGTTTTACAAACTTGCATGCCTAGTGGATGCTCAAACCCTTGTCCCGACTCTGTGTCTGATATTGGCATTTTCATCAAAATTTGGAGTGGCTTGAAAAGCAACTTGAGAAGATGGAAAGCCAGATAGCAGAACCAGAAGAAGATAAGGGGCCTCTTCGTTTGGAAAATATTTGACAGTTCTTACTGATAAGTGATACCAAGGTGCTTTGGAGTTTACGAGAGCTGTGTATCCTCTGAAGATTTATCGTGAGAGGCATATATTCAATAAGACTACAAATATAGATGGAATAAGAATTTTTATGCTGCAGTTTTCCGTATTTGCATGGGTTCGGCGAGCATGCACGTCATATGGTACTCTTTGCGAGCGACTTACCAGATTCTTTACGTGCATGAGAGGAATAGTTTGGACAAAATTGAATAAGAAAACACTCGTAAAAGGGCGAGAGAATAGGCCTAGTACCGGAGTAAATGGCATAGGCGAACGGGGGTTCAGTTGAGGGCTCGCACCTCATCAAACTATCCATCTGATCTGGAGACTCAGATTGAGATGATTCGCAGTACAGTGTGCCACGTAGTGCTTGGAATTACTGCTTATTTTTGTGTTTACAACTTGGACTGTTCGAAAATGCGCAGTCAGTGCCCTTTTCGAAGCCATTCCGTTACAGTACCCTAATCCGCCTTGAGATTCAATGCTGTATTTACTCAATAACTTTGTGTAAGATCCAGTGATCCGAAAAACACTGAGATGTTGTGGAGACAAAAATCCATACTCATACTCTCAGTCAGACTATATAGCACTACAGCACGTTCAAAGTCTATAGTATCCTTCAACAGGTCGTGTATCTTTTAATGTTACCTGACACTCGCTTAAATTCTCAATAATCTAAGCGGTTGTTGTTTGAATCAGGTTACTCCCTGACCATTGCTGGGAAGGAGTACTTAAGACAAGTTTGATGTCGAGAATCAAGTCTACTAAAGAGCACATCTTTGTCAGTTTTTGTATTTCGATTTGCTTCATTCGTGTTCATACGCAAGTGCGTTTTGTCCACATTCCGGAGGAAGGTCAAGCGCGGAAGCGTTTAAAAGTTCTGGCGCCATTTGTTTAAAGCACTTCGCGTCAGGACAGATTTTATTTCGAACCTTAGTCTTCATCTGTTGAGAGCATTTCGCGACTGAGTCAAGTCATCTAACCTTCGCCGGACTCGATATCGTCACTTAGAATTAATTCAGGCGGACAACATAATTCAAACTACAACTTATCTCCTACTTTTTGAAGCTTCATTACCGCTGCAAACGTTTGCGAGAGTTTCATTTGGTTATAAAAGAAAGTAAATATTCAAGATAGTTAATCTCTACCAAGAGGAAACGCTGCAACGCGAAAAATCATCCACATCTTGTTCCCCAACTATCTTGTCTTCAATACAATTACCTCTAACAATACCTTCGCCTAGTCCAGTCTCTTCAGAAGATTTGAGTCAACACGGCTGATCGCCGTAATAATCGCCCAATTCGTCAGCTCCATGGCAATCAGGACAATCTTAACCACGACGTAAATCCCAATGCCCGCAAAAATGTTATTCAACCTCTTCAAATCAGTTGGGATCGTGTTGCTGCCCGGAATGAAGAACAACACACCTTACCAGACTTCTTCATGTTGTTCGGCGAGTTTCATTATGGAATTCAAGGTGATGAACTTCGCTCAGCCATTAAGAAACGACTTTCGATATGGAAATTTTCACGAGTCGAAGTACTGAGTAACGCAAACATACTCAAGTATATAAAAATGTTTTTGGAAGACCGCGATGTTACAATTCCTCCATTCTATCGCGGAACTAACTTGAAAATGATCCGCATAATAGCAGCCATATGTAACGAGGACGATTTCAGAGAGGAAGTTCATATAGCACTCACCCGATACAACGCCTATCGCAACGGAGACATCCCGACTAACAACAGTATTACCACGCCAAGGGAACTGCAAACACCTGGCCGGATAATACACGTTGATCGGAATCAGGACCGCGTCGACAGCTCCATTTTGGTGAGCCTGAGCAGAATATTTCCAGTGCGTACAGCAAGGTACATTCTTGTCACAAGAAAGATAGCTCCAAATTTGGTGGCTTAACAGAAGAGAACCTTCAGCTCTCACTTACCCAATATGATCATAGTTGCAGAATTAAGAATGTTAACGCCCAACAGAAAGTACAATTCTTTCATGTCATTTTCAATGAGGAAGCCCTGCAGTTCTACTATTCCAAGCTCAGTGATGTACAGGACTGGAGAATACTCGATCATGCATTTCAACAGAGATACAGTAGCATGGCCCGCATGCGAAGCATCGAAGACGAAGTAGGTATCCTCAATATTGATCCACTCATGGACACAAGTGAACATGCCTGGATCGCTCTGCAAAAACTCGCTCGAAGAATCAAAGCTCTCGTTCCGTAGTGTCCACACGGACGCACTCGTGACTGTGACAAAAGAGCCGCTTTGTACCAAGCCGTCAGATTGATGGACTGGGCTGACGCGCCCATTACCGCGATGACCCAAGGAGACAATACTTACAAAAAGCTACTCGATGACCTTACTTTGGCCGAGCAAAACCACCGCATCAAACAAATCCTCAAAGTAAAAAACGGCCACAAGCAAATCACCACGTCATTATTCATCTGTCACCCCATCATACAAAGCCGTTCTCTCTAAGTTGGGTAATACCCAAGGTGCTGTGAACTGGTTCCAAGGTCAAGCACGTCATGGCAGAGATCCATGAGCTCCATGACGTAGGAAGCCAACGTCAAAAAAAGACGCCAAATGTTTCAACTGCGGAAGTGGTGATCATGTCACAATGCCGTGCACCCAACCGAAGGATGATGATCGATTTATGCGCCACCCAATTAAGTTAATGCTTCGTAACAAATCAGCAGCCGAACAAGTTAAAATATTGAAAAAAGTATTATCTGAGCAGTCAGATCACATCAATTTTTTGTCCGAGATTCTCTGTACAGTTATGGACGATAATCAAAAGCCTTTGTCGCGCACAGTGGACAATGCGCTTGAGTAGAAACGCTCGCCTACAGAGGATGCCAGGTAATTACAGCCAGTACTGTAAGCTTTGGTAATAATCTCGAGATCATTCCGTACTTAGACATCTCCTTTCTAGCCGGGGACTCTCCCCATCCTAGGGCATCGATCATCTACCACTGTGAACACCTGAGTAAACCCAAGTTCTGGATTGTAAGGAGGAATCCGTTTGCTAACCGGGAGGTTCAGCAACCTGTAGCTATTTGGGAGAAGGTTTCAGGGCACCCGGGATAGTTCAAGGAGACGTAGTGCGATAGATCGCTCGAGGAGAACCAGGAAAAACAGAATTTACATCTACCATCAATCATCTATTTTCTGTTACCGTACGTGGCCATCTGACAGCCTTCCACTGTAGACCAAGACACAGATTACAGTAACGATGACAGTGACTCGTCACACAGCTCACGCTCGGATGAAGAGTCCATCTCTGGGCTCCTCCGGATCCTCAAGACATCATGTTCACCCAAACAGAGCGTCCACAAACCGGACGCTATTCGGATGTACGGCAAAGACGCAGTCCGCTTAATTCCGATTCCGGTTCAGCTGAGCGATCAGCAACACTCTTGAATGATGATATGGTTTCCACTGCACCTCTTATCACTACACGCGAGGCCATCACAGGCATATTCTCATCTCTCAACCTTGTTGCACAACTCTCATCCCTATCCGATACCCTTCCGAACAAATCAGAAAACACCTCGGAGCAGTTTTTTCGATGGGGGGCACACGATTGTCATACCAGTATGCCCCGAAAATCAAACACCCCCATGATCGGAATAAATTCCGCAAAACCGCCGGAAGAAGACGTCAGTCACCCATAAAAAATGTGCGTTTTGGAGACAGGACCGTGAAGGAAGTACTCTATTGAGCAAACCAATTCTACTCCTCAAGTCCAAACAAATTTGAGGGAGCCTGTTTAGATACTGAAGCCCAACTCTCTTGCATTGGCAAACCCCAAGCCAAAGCTTTATGCCGGATGCTCAAGCGCAAATTTCGACTAAACCCCTCGGAATATAGTTTCAAATTTGGAGACGATTTCTTCATGAGTATCGGCAGAATGCCCGTTCACATACCTACCCTGGACAGCATGTTCCTCGAGATTACCGTAGATGTGATTGACGCCGATGTTCCTATGCTCATCAGGCTGGAAGTCCTTGACAAAAATCAGCTCGTTGCCGACAATGTTGAAAACGTACTATACAGTCGTCGGTTGGGCTGGAAGTTACCCCTCATTCTTCAACATAAGCACATGTATATTAAATGGGACACTACTGTGTCACTATACACAAGAGCCGAGCTAAAAAGTCTACACTGCCCCTTCTGACACCCGTCCGCAACAAAGCTGTTTAATCTGCTACGTCGATTGAAACCTACCGAAACATCCAAAGAAACACTAGAGAACCTAGAAGAGATCTTGAAGGCGTGTCACACATGTCAAAAGTTTAGCAAGGGTCGACACCGTTTTCGCGTTTCATTCCCACAAAGTGACTGGTTTGGCTAAACGGTAAAACAGCACTGCATGTCTTCGACACACATACTCACTTCTCCACCGCGATGTTCTTGCCTGACAAGTCGACTAAGACTATCTGGCACACTTTTATCATTTGTTGGGTAGCAGCGTACGTCGGTTATCCGGATAAGGTTCGCATTCACCAAGATAGCGTTCTCAAAAGCAGAGAATTCGACACTCTAGCAAAGTCTGCAGGAATACAAGTACAATTATCTGAGGTACACTCCCAAAATGCACTGGGTGCTGGTGAGAGATATCACGCACCTTTATGGCTAATGTTTTTGCGCATCCTCGAAGATGTTCCAGACCTAGATCAACATATGGCACTACAATTGGCTGTAAAGGTCATGTACGATACCACAGGCCCCGATGGTCTGGTACCATCTCTGCTAGTTTTTGGAACAGTACCACGGTTTCCTCCGCAGTCTTCCCCGCTATTGTCCCCTCCAAACGAATGCACGCTATGAATGTTGCGCGAACTGAGATGGCAAACATCACAGCCGAACTTAAGATTCAACTTGCACTTCGCGAGAAGGTCCCTCCCGCAACAGACTACCTAGTACATGCCGGGAATTCAGTTTATGTCTGGCTAAGAAGACAAAAAGGTGGCGCGGACCGTTTCTGGTGACGAAAACATTCGAACGCAACGTTTGGGTTCGAAGACCAGACACATAAGCGCAGTATTCGCTTGATCACGTCATCCCAGTGGCAAAAGCAGACTTAAACCCACTGTCGCACATAAATTATTCTTTATCCTCACCAAGGCAACTAAAAAGCCCAGTACGAGTGTATCTTACTGAATTCCTAAGGCTCTGTGATCCGCAAGATCAAAACTCTCGCTTTGATGAAGCTCTTCTTAAAGAAATCAAAGTTTTACTGGATCGCAGCATATTCGAAGTGGTATTACGCGAAGAGCTATCATCCAACGCAAACATTTTAGGTGGTCGTTTCGTCCTTTCGATTAAAAGTAAGGATACAGACATAGAACTATATAAGGCTCGTTACGGTGTACAAGGGCATAGCGGCAAAGAGGTCCATCAGTTGGTAGATCCCGCCACAACACTAAGACAAATTTCCGTGCGCCTATAAATCGCCCTAGTGGCAATTTTCAGTTTTCGTTTATGGTCACAAGACGTGACGCAAACATATCTACAATCTGCAGGAAAGTTTCTCCGTGATGTTTATGTCAAGCCCCCAAAGGAACTCCAATTAGCTCCCAATCAGCTGCTAAAACTAATTCAACCCTTGTATGGCTTAACCGACGATGGTGATTATTGGGACGCAACTATAACTCAGCATCTCAAAGATGACTTTTAAATCCAATATGAAGCATTTGATATACGTCTTTTTTTCACAAAAATTCATGGCAAACTCGTTGGTCTCTCCGGTATCTACGTGTACGACAGTTTTCATGCCCGGAATGAGGAGTTCCTGAACTTAACAAAGAAAACTGAACAGAAGTTCGACTCCAAACCGAGGGATATGGATAAGTTCAAATTCACTGGCATTCATGTCGACAAAACAGAGAATGTGATTCTACTGCACCAGACGGAGTACCTGAAGCGCATTAATCCATTGCCATCTGACGCGACTTATCGCGACTTCTGCTGGCTTCGACAAAAACTCCAATGGCTGACAAATCTACGCCCTGACATTGCGTACGCCGTTAATATATCTTCCCAGATCACATAAAAACAATTCAGCCCTACCTCTATCTCATTCATCAACAAAAGTGTCAAAGATGCACACAAATATCCGAAGCGCAGTATCTTGCAACAAAAGCTGGACTTCAATTCTCTCCATCTTCGTCTCTATGCTGATGGATCTTTTGCAGACAACGAAGACCTATCCACACAGCTCGGTTACCTTTTTCTGGTATGCGACAAGCATGGAAAGTGTAACATTCTCACTATAGCACGCACTAATACCGCTGTATTGTACGTTCTGTACTGGGTGGGGAGACCTATGCTTTCAGTGACGGAATAGACTTCGGCCTCACCATCAAACATGATCTCGAACGCATGTTGGGACGTAAACTACGCGTCAGAATGTTTACAAACTCAAAATCACTGTTTGATGTGATGGTGAAGAATACCACAACTTCCGAAAAGAGACTCATGCTCAATGTGCAAGAGATGCGTGAAGCTTACGAACGCATGGAAGTCAATTATGTAGCATGGCTACGCAGTGAATACAACCCTGCTGACGCATTATCCAAAGTGAAGGAGAACGCCGTCCTTAATCGCATTATCGATGAAGGCATCGTGGACCATCCCGTGGAACAGTGGGTCATTCGGAGAGAAACTGTATAATGCCTCTGTGTTAAATTTCCGACCCGTATCGCAGACCTGTTTTCTTTCGAGGGGGAGACTCTGGAGACAACAATCCATACTCATACTTTCAGTCAGATACTATAGCATTACAGCACGTTCATGGTCTACAGTATCCTTCAACAGGTCGTGCATCTTTTAATGTTACCTGACACCCGCTTACATTCTCAATCATCTAAGCGGTCGTTGTTTGACTCAAGTTACTCCAAGACCTTCCCGCTAGGAAGGAGTACTTAAAGACAGGTTTGATGTCGAGAGTCAAGTCTAATAAAGAGCACACATCTTTGATGACAGCAGCATTACAGCTGCCATGTCTCACAATTCTACTGTAATGTGGAACTAGCATGCGCCGCCGTATTTGTTCCGGACGGATTAGCCGTCCTCCTCCCGGACCGGGGGCAAGGAGAAACACAAGTAGTAAAGAGACCTCAAAGTCCTGCTACTTATCTCCTCAAACCTATTAATCCTCCACTCCTTTCATCCCCCCTTTTACGTCGTTCCTTTATTCATCCGCACTTTGGGCTTGGACCCATCGTATCAGAGTCGCGCGAAAATCCGGATTTCGCGGCTCTTCTGAGTTTGCCATGGCAACCACTAGCAGCAATGCGGATGCCCGCATTAATGCACATGCGCGTTTGATGAAATCAATCGACCAGTACAAGACTGAAAACAAGAATACCCAATTGATTTTGCCGGCCGCCCGTATTACACTAGAGATGAACCCAGTCGGAGCTTAATCGGATACCAACGACATCGTCATGATGATACGTATGGGGTTACCCCGGCACTAGTTTTGTTCGATGATGATTTTTTGCGTCAACCGCCTTATTCAGTTATCATGCTGAAGAAGGTTGCCCAATTCTACAGTTGTCTGCCTATGCCAGGAGAATTACTATCTGTGATTGATGACGCAGCACTCCAGGTAATTCCAAGTGTTAGCGCACTCGTTTGGTTGGCATCAGTAGTTACTGGAACGCTTGATAGGGCCCGTGACTTAGCGAAGTCGGTCGTCAATCGTTACAAGGCACTTTTGTCCCTGGATGATGCACCCCGTCACGATACCCCGGTTGAACAAAATGACAACAGCGAAGTCACGCCGGTCTGACCGCCGCCCAGCAATCGGCACTTGTTGTTACAAAGACAAACGACACCTCATGGCGACGACAATGTCCGTGACCGAAGATTGGTCGAAAGCCAAGATTACCGCCGTGGAACCACTACGACACCGATGTTGCCCGACCTAGTTAATAATGATCCTGATCAGGTGGTGAACTTCGGACAAAGCTCAGTCAGGGGAGATCGCAATGGCGGAAGTCACGCAGTTCCGACTTCTGACTCTAAGATAGTCACGGCTGTTACATCCCTTCTAAGGGACGTGACTTTCAGTGGAGATAGAGACCCCGTTACGCACCAGATCCGCCCTATTGTCAATGCCATTCGTGATAATGAAGCGTATTCCGTCCAACTCCGTTTATCTGAACGGCAGAAAGCATTGTTCTTCAGCAATTTATTCAGTGGTTCTGCGCGTGATATCTTTTTCGCAAAGATCGACGTGACGAGAATGACGTTCGACGAGCAGGTCATGGTCATGCTATCAGAGTTTGATTCTGACGCACGACAACTGGAGGCGCAATCTGAATTGGAAAGCGTGACATTGGCGCGTGTAATGAAAGAGACCGACGCGTCAAACATCAGTGTCGGACTAGACCGCCTTGTGCAGCGGATCAACTCACTGTCGCTGCAGTGCCCGGAGGAGTTTCGTTCGGATCAGCACAAAATACGCTACCTGCGTTCCGCTATATTCGATTATCTGTGGCAAAAAGGGCTTTAGCCATAAGATCCTCAAATTACGCCTACCATCGCTTCATTCTCGCTCTTCGAGAGCAGCTCCAGTTGGATCTCCAGAATAGTCAGACCAACCCTGGAAACAATTCTAGCCACTCTTTATTTTAACAAAAGTATGGGAGAACTCCTAGGAAATACCGATATACTCGTGACGATCGCCGATACAAAGGTACAAGGAGTGACAAACGACGTACCGTCTCAACTAAGAACCCTGTCGGGCGTGACGGGAAGCACCTCCTTTGCCATGTTTGCGGTTCGGATGAGCATTTCTCTAGTTTCCACCACACCAAGGATATGAGACGTTACGTCCGCGAGGAACTCGGCAAAGGCACCTCTGCGGTTCGGCTTTTGCATGAACTGTCACACACAGTTGGTCAGCTTTCGTCTGCGACAGACCGTGACGTCCCGGATGGCCATAGAACATCAGGATCAGAATCTGAATCGTACTCCGGTGATGACGCAGTGCCGACGCATTACAACATCGATGCATCTGACGCAGATCGATTGGTGACATCGGATTTTGCGACATCCACTGATGCCTTAAATGCATTCGAGGAGATTGACAGGTCAATCGCTATCAATCATTTTCGTACATCGATGGGCCCGTCGGACGCTGAGGGGAGAATCACCAAGGTTCATTGGGACTAAAATGTAAGCCAGGATTTTCATTAAGGCGTCGCTTCGAAACGTCTAAAAGACGGCGCCCAAGGGGCTTGACTTCCGCACATCGCAAGTCAACCCCCAGACGTAAACATGGTCTGTGGAAATACAAGGCGAAATACGATACGATTGAGGTTAACTTTTCCCTCCGATCAATGTCACGCAAAACTCGAAGATCACGCCCCGCTTTCTGCGTTGACACTGGTGCCCCCACTTCAATTATCTGCATTCGAGAATTGCGACGGATATTCATTGCTTTAAGACATAAGTTGCCGCGTCTCCAGAGACGTTACAGGAGATTCAGGTTTGGCGACGACGTATTTAATTCGCTTGGACAAGCAGAACTGCCACTCTACACCCTGGCAGGGATCCCAACGATATTCATCAAGATTGACGTAGTAGCAGCTGACGTTCCGGCCCTCCTCGGATTAAGCGACATGTTTGCCCATTCGCTGACACCTGACGTCGTAACTGGCCGCCTCGTTAAGCGGATAGTCGTGGAAACGGACAGCGAATGCAGATCTGAATACGCAGTTGATGATTGGCATGTCCCATTACATCATGTAAGCGGACATATCTAGTAGATATGTGCTTCCCCGTACTCACATATTTTACTCGCATCCAACTTCGTAAGCTTCATCGGCAATTCGCACATCCGTCCCCCACCAAGAGGTTTGCCCTACTCAAGCGTGCAAGGCCAGAAGATCTGACGCGCGACACTTTGAAGGCATTACAAGAAATCTCTGTGACATGTGACATTTGTCAACGGATACAGGATGGCCCGGGCCGCTTCCGAGTCACGATTGGCGGCAAGGATTCAAGGTTCAATGATACGCTGATGTTGTACACCATGTACATTGATAGGAAACCAATATTGCATATCGTTGACAGCTTCACGCGTTTTAGTGCCGCCCGTTTCTTACGCGACGTGTCCACGAAAACGGTTTGGGAGACCATTGTGGAATGTTGGTCAAGCGTATACACTAGACTACCTAATAAGATTCGTGTGGACCAAGGGTCGCAATTCTAGGACTCATTTGTCACAGTGGGTCGCGCGTCAGGCGTTTATGTCGCCAAGTCAGGCATAGAGTCACACAATGCCCTCGGTATTGGCGAGCGTTACCACCATCCTCTCCGTAACACCTATCGGACGGAAGCTCCAAAAGGCTTACCCTAACGTCAGTGATAACGTCCTACTCTTTATGTCTTTTAAGAAACTCAATGACACTATGCGACCAGAGGGACTCGTGCTATCCGCACTGGTTTTCGGTGAGCACCCTTCGACGCGAGTGTTCGGCGATCCCCCGGTGCCTCGAGCTACGTTACAGGCACGCGCCGTGATTTCTACTGAAGCACGCCGGGCAATGGAGCAAGAGATTGCAAGATTACGTGTTCGGCGGGAGTTATATCACCAAGTGCCACGTGCTGCCGATGTAACGTTTAAGGTTGGAGATCAAGTCTTGGTATGGCGTGAGCGACTGATCGCGGACCGCATAGGAGAATGCACTGGATCCTTCACCGTGACTTCATACGATCGCGACAAACGCCTCGTGTATGTCAGCACTCAGGACTCTGCCGACCCCCCAAGCCTTTCGGTATGGCACAAGTGAAACCCTATAGAGAACCTGCCGACATTTCGGAGTCATTCTTTTTGGACCTGCAACGCTCTTTATATGCTTACCAAAGCCCTATCGCAAATCAAGATGACCACTCAGTTTTCCTTACAGAGGTCTTGGATCTGAATGATCCTCGATGTTCGTTCACTGAGATGACTGAAGCAATTCGCAAAGAGGTAAAAGGTCTTTTACAGCGCGGGACTTTCAAAGTTATTCTGCGCGAGGATGTGCCACCCGATGGCAACGTTATGCCAGGCCGGTTTATTTTGGCGATCAAGTCGACAGAAGACGGGGAGGTGAAGTTCAAGGCGCGGTACGTCATTGGAGGGCACCGTGACAACCAGAAAAACGTGATGTTACACAAGTCCCAGACGTTGCAACCGTCCTCTATCAAGCTACTTCTGGCGCTGGCAGCAATCCATGGTTTCGACGTGTGGACTTTTGATGTCACACAGGCATATCTACAGTCAGCGGCACCACACATGCATGAGATCTATATCAAAGATCCGGCACCGGAATTTAAATTGTCCCCGGACCACTGCTTCAGGCTTCTCAAACCTTTGTATGGACTGTGTGATGCCGGCGATTTGTGGTGGGAGACCCTCGATGGCCACCACCGTAAAGACCTAAAAATGCGCCCGTTGCGCTCAGATCCTGCGTTGTA
The DNA here is from genome assembly GCA_002205965.3 of Kappaphycus alvarezii. Taxonomy (NCBI): domain Eukaryota; phylum Rhodophyta; class Florideophyceae; order Gigartinales; family Solieriaceae; genus Kappaphycus; species Kappaphycus alvarezii. The sequence continues at coordinate 1,680,154 of NADL03000758.1, forward strand.
TACGCTCCCTATCGATGGTCTCTTGCAAGGGCTATCGGGGACATACGTTGACGACATGCTCCGCGCTGGAAACGCGAAATTCAAGAAGGTTGCTAGGGACACCCAGCAAAAGTTCAAGATGGATGACAATGAGTATTCACCATTCACATTTACAGGGTTCCATGTCCGCCGCTCCGATAATCACCCAGATAAACTTGAGATGGAGCAACATGGATACATCGAACGCTTGCACTTCTTGACTGAAGGGTCTACGTTCTCTGATTTTGCTTCGCTGAGGATGAGATTAATGTGGCTATCTCATACCCGGCCCGATAATATGTATGAAGTGTCATCTCTAACCCAAGTGACACCTGAGAGATTCAGAACGGAGCACCGTGACATCGTCAAGAGTAGCAACCGCACAGTGGATTACGTTCAAAAGCACAGCGTTTCTATCACCTTTTCTCATCTGGATTTATCGACACTGCGTGTCGTAGGATATTCTGATGCCTCATTCAGTTCCAATTATGACCTGACATCGCAACTAGGATTCATCACCCTCCTCAGTGATGAAACTGGAACATGTATCCCGTTGCAATTCAGGTCTTACAAAGCGCGCCTTGTCGTCCGATCTGCATTAGCGGCAGAGCTTATCGCGTTCGCAGACCTGTTCGATGCCCCGTTTACTCTGTGGCCGAAGAATTACGTTGGATGCGCCCTAACAAGGATATCCCGCTTAAGCTGTATACGGACAATAAGAGTCTATTTGATGTTATTTCGAAAGGGAGCAGAACATCTGAGGAACGTCTGATGTTAGATATCTGTGTGGCGAGAGACGGGTTTCGGAAGAGAGAACGCTTTAGCTGGTCACGCTGGGCGTATCAGAAGAAGCAAAATTTTATTTGTTCTATTTATACCAAACACTTTTGGTATTTTGGTCTGGGTTCAAATCTTGCAGGCGAGTCTGGATTTTTTTGTTCGCGTTTTTTAGTTGGTTTTGGGCGTTGCGTTTAGGGTTGATGGTCTTGTCCGGAAATTGTTAGACGGGGGGAGTGATGAGAGCAGCATTACAGCTGCCATGTCTCACAATTCTACTGTGATGTGGAACTAGCATGCGCCGCCGTATTTGATCCGGACGGAGTAGCCGTCCTCCTCCCAGACCGAGGGCAAGGAGAAACACAAGTAGTAAAGAGACCTCAAAGTCCTGCTACTTATCCCCTCAAACCTATTAATCCTCCACTCCTTTCATCCCCCTTTTACGCCGTTCCTTTATTCATCCGCACTTCGGGCTTGGACCGATCGTATCAGAGTCGCGCGACAATCTTTGTCAGTGTATGTATTTCGATTTGTTTCATTCGTGTTCATACGCAAGTGCGTTTTGTCCACAGATGTTGAGTTCCACTCGCCTTACGGTGCGTACACGGGATTTGACCTCTCCACTTTCCAGCCTTTTTCTGATACACAGCCTCCTTTCTGGTACAAACCCTCCTCTATCTTACCTTATCCAAACGCCTCTCCGACGCGCCGCTAATGCTCACGGCCTTCCGTCTAATCTCTGAGCACCGTCCATTCTCCCTTTTCCTTGTACTTTTAATGCCTCCTCACTATGACGTTCAACATTTGGCTATCGACGAACCGACCGGCAGACTTCTTCGCTCTCTACATCCTCTACCGATTTTTAATACCGTTCCATTATTGCCCTATTGTCCTTGGCGTGAGCAGCTGTCTAATTTTCAATAGAAAATAAAACTTATTCCCGGGTTGTCTCTGTAAATGTATATTTCGGAATACGACAATGGGCGTTCATTTCAATATCTGAAAAGACAAAAGAAATACGCAAACTCGGTGTTGACGCACGGAGGGTGATCTTTTACTGTGTTCCAACCCCTTCGCCATGCAGGAAGTGAGTTATACTAGACCAAAAGACATCTCCAAGCGACGGCTGAACCATGCACCCACTCCAACAAAAAGAAAGGCGAGACCAGAAGAATAGTCCACCATCTAATCCTTGATGAACTCAGCTTGAAAAACTCCTAGTTTAAGCATAAGCGCTTAAAGACGACGTTTCGAGCAGAGGGGCTGTCCATACAAGGATTTCTCGGCCCAGGTGCGCTGAGGGCGCAGGAAGGCAATCCACGCGAAATAGCCATCGGCAACAACGGTGGAACGATAGATGTGGAGTCATGGTTGTGCCATTGCAAGGACACGGGAACGGACATTGGTCCACGCTGCACTTGGCACGGCGCTAAGAAGAGCGAAAACAGAATTGGGATTGAGGGAGAATGAAACCAACTAACGGGCATACAGCGTTTACTGGGTTAACTGTACGTGAGAGATCTATTGTAAAATGAACTGATGAGATTCTACTCGCCAATGGAGTGAGTCGATTGCAAGTAGTAATGTGCGAGAGCGTGAATTACTGTATTTGATTGGATCGCGATCAATAAATCATATGTGGATTTTTTGCACCTAGAAGCATTAAAGACAGCAATGTCAATTTGGTGCTAATGAAAACTGAATTGCGCCAAGTGCTGGAATTACATTAGATCCGAATAAATGAAACGTGTCGCTTATGGAATAATTAAGCTGTCCTGTATGATCACAATAAACTAACTTGATGTGAGGGAAAATGTTGTAAAAATTGCAAACGGTTCCTGATAACAGGTACTGTAACTGCATACTATAGATTAGCAACTGATTCGAGGTCTCCACCGATTTCGACGGACAAACGCCTGGGATTCGATTGTTTGTCTACGGAGATATTATGTAATATACTGTACGGTGCGGGTTAACTGTAATATTTCAAGCCTACCCCATCTTGTGTCGATTTGCAGCCTTCCTGACTGTCCACTCCACCAACACCACAACCATCCCTGCCACCCACTGGATCGCTCTTCCGCAGCAGCATCTCCGGCCTTCCCGTCGACCGAGCACTACCGAATCTGGTAACGCTTGCATCGTAGACACTATGAAGAGTGTGCACCCTTTCGAACAAAAATAGTTGTGCACCGAATACTGTACAGTGAAAGCCTGGTTTCACTATGCGCTGCTCTTCACGTTAGAGTGCAATAGTCGAGAAGCAACGATTCGTGTCCATTTTCCTTCGGCAAGTCAACAGACTTGTGTGCTGCTCTTATTCTGAACACACACGAGGCACTTACCAGCTACTTTCTAGTTGGTACACACGCTCAAGCACTTGCAATATAGGTCCTGCCAATGGTTTCATTACAAGTACAGAGGACTCCCAACCTTTCCATTACTCACAGTCATCCAACCCATGCTCCGGAGCGTGGTAGGCGTGCAGCAAGGGGATCGCCTGGGTCCACTTTTATTCTCCCTTGTGCTGCAAAAAGTGACGCGGGAACTGAAAACCCGCCTGGAAAATGTGGGCGACGCCACAGGCAGGCCTTCTGCACTCCTGCAGCTGTGGTACTTGGACGATGGGTACATAGTGGGCACCCACGAAGCCATTCGAACGGCACTAGAGTTCCTCTCTTCCGTGGAGGTGCGCGCTTTGGGTTTGCATCTCCGCATGGATAAGTGTGCCGTCTGGTGGCCAACCGCTCCCCCCCGTCTGTTCAGCAGTCCTTCCCAGCCGACCTTCGGCAGGACTATAGTGAAGGGACACAAGTGCTCCGCGCCCCAATCGGATCGGACCTATTCGTTGAGCGGGAGTTCTCAAAGCATGTCGCTTCGCTGAAGCCTCTCCTCAGCGCTTTGGTAACCCTGGAGGATACTCAAGTAGCTCTCCATCTACTACGGACCTGCTTCGGCGTATGTCCCATTAACTACCTCCTACGTGTAGTTCCCCCTCATTCCACTGCTAAAGGGGCTGGGGAATTCGATTCCGCTGGTGAGGCTACACTACGGGAGTTGATGGGCGGGTTCTGGACAGCAATACTTTTCGGGAATTGCAACTCCCTGTGGCGCCCTTCGGCCCCCTCAAGCCAACTTTTGGCATTGGGCTTCGCTCTGCGAAGCTCAGTGCGGCGGCTGCGTTCCTTTCCTCCGTGTCCCTCACGCGTGCCCTTTGCTCTACCCTTCTGACTGTGCTACCGAACACTGCTATTCATTCATACAAATCCGCAGTTCGGGCGCACGACGACTGGAAGACTCAAGTGGCACCCGAGAAGGTGGTCCATTTCACGGCTATCGACTCAGTGCAGAGGTTTGGGCAGGGGCAACTCGTCCGCCCAGTTGAGGAAAAGGCCTTTGATGACATGCCGAAGGGAGATGAGAGGACTGTTGCATTCCGAGCCTCGTTGTCAGTGGAGGGTTGCAAGGACTGGCTGTCATGCCAACCGGCTCCGGGTTGGGTACCTACATCCCGGACCGCAATTACAAGACGTGGTTGCAGTTCTATTGCAGGGTGCCACTGTTTCCTCCAGCTTCGAAATGCCACAAAGGGGTATGCACGACCCTCATGGATCAGTATGGTGACCACGCGCTGTGCTGTGCCTATGGATCCACACGCGGGTGGCGGCATGACTCGCAGACACGTTTGTTTGCTGCAGATCTCTCCAAAGCTGCCCGACACCCTGTCCTCAAGCCGCCACAACCCGGCCATGCAGTTCGCCCGGACATCAAGGCGCTTGGAGAGAACGGGGGCACGACTATTATGACGTAACCGTTATCCATCCCCTGACCCCCGCCCGCCTTCCCTCCCTGGCGCGATGCCCACTCAAGCCCCTTAACCATGCTCGCCTGGGCAAGGACACTCGCTTTGCCGAGTTAATACGTTGCAAGGGTCCTGGGCATCGCTTCATTGCGCTTCCACTCTCCACGTTGGGGGGCTGGCACCCTTCCGCTCGGGACTTCGCCAACCGGGTTGCGACTGGTATTGCCGCACGGGCAGCCATTCCGATTGCTGATGCGCAGCGAACATTGTTCACTCGTCACGCGGCGAGACTCGTCCAGAATAACGCCAGTTGTTTGTTGGAAGGAGTTTTGAGCGACACTTAGGCCGCAACTTGAAATTGTGTATACAGTGTATTCCAGAGAACCTCCGTTCTGAGGGTATGTACAGTAAGTGATTACCCTTTTTGCAGTAGTCCCAGTCTGCGATTGCTCTTAGCAGGAAAATTACGTATACCAACCCATTCAAGTAAACCCAATTTCCCCCCTTTCCTAACTTTGGTTTCTCCCGAAATGCAAGCTGATCTACGTACAGTACAGTATATAGGGGTTTCAACGTTTCAACACTAAGAAAACAGCAAGTTGAGAGCTGTACAGTACAATACTGTACAGTACAGTACAGTATGTACAGTGCTGTACTGTGCCTTTGAAACTCGTGCCTTCTGATGTGGTTGCACTTTCACGTTTCAACGGCCTGAACGGTTAAACCGAGATTCTCTCGGGAGCGCCAACCTAACTACTAAAGTTACTATACAGTACTTTACATACGGTAACAGCCAATATTATGACAAACAAGCGTAATTTCTCCGCGACGTTTATACCGAATGCATAAAACTTCCTTTTCACACTTAAAGAGTCCTAAACAGCAAGATAAGTAAAGAGTAGAACATTCATAAAAAATAAAAATTATGCCCGCATCGAATGACCCCGAAAAAAGGGTCCATTTATTGCAATGATAGAACCATTCCTAACTTGTTTGCGCTTGACAGGAGATTCATGTCCTTTGCAAGCAGCGTCACGCACTGCTAAAACGTTGATCGACTTTCCTTGGAACCGTGACTGAAGAAATTTGCCATGGTCTTACAGTCCCTGCAACAAATCATGCCTCCACTTTGCACGTACAGTACTTGATGTGCTTTGGAACATAGGCTAACCTATTTTTCGATCATTAACCCAATCTTTCCCCTTGGCACTGTAACGTAGTGTTACTGCGTGCGGTTCTGGCAGCGTTTGGTTGCCAATCCTACAGATAATGCTTGACTGCCCTATTTTCATTGTTGAGCCAGCTGGCTGAACGGTTGCGCCAAATTGGTAAGTGGGTATTGACGCTCATGGGTCAAATCGGCGCATGGGCCGACTTTTAAACCCTAGTCCTTGCAACTTTGGAAGATTTTCACAGGGTCAACCGTTGGTATCTATGACCTTCCGGATAAATCTTTGCGAGATACTGCAGTGTTGTGCCGAAATCGTCACTGGGCATGGAACGGGGAATCGATTTGGTTCTTTAATGTTTGAACAGTGCGGTTCGGCTATCCCCCGGTGTATGCTGGACGTGTTCAGGATTATGGGAAATGGCGTGCCCCTGGCCATGGAAAACTATGAGGAAATGCTTTTTGTGTGTGTGATTCCTGTACTTTTGCCCGGTCTCGTCTTGTGTAAAGTTTGGACAAGTAAGCCTGGTTGATTTTGAGAGCCCCAAGAATACTGTAGCAGTACGTCATAAGTACAGTATTTCACAGGTCAGTACTGTACTTTGACAGGACGCTAGTATATGTACATACAGTACTTGGCAAGGGCTGCAATTACTGGACTGGACTGTACTGTACAGACAGGATACGTTTTGATCCCCCTTTTCAAATCAATAAAACAAAAAGGTCTTTTCTCATCCCGTTTTCATCTACAGCAAAAGCTTCCCAACCACACCGACAACAACTTGAGGCGAATGAGGGGTACCTGACTCGGAAACTCGGATACATTACGTTTTACAACGAAGGCGAAAGAGATGGCAATCACCCATCCCGCGCACCCCAACAATGCTCACAACACCCCTATTTCGTGTAGAAACAAACCTTCTCTCGGCGGCACTCCGAAAAAACCCACCTTTAAATCCCACATGTCTGTACCCATTCACAAAATGCCACTCTGCAACTCCCCTCTACACCTTTTCCGCATCCTTCACATCCTCAGCCTCTTTCTCAATCTGCCACAGGAAGAACGGACCCAAAGCGGTCACAGCGACGGTCAAGCTCGTGAGCACTGCGGCAGGTCCCGTCTGTGGCCCACGCGCAACTCCAAATTGCACCAAAGCATAATTCACATACTCGAAGAAAAATACAACGCCAACCCCTATAAGATACAACAAGACGACTTGTTCACCCATCCGCTTGACAGCCAAGACAGCGCCACCACTAGCATACAAGAAGACTAACAGTCCAACGAAAATCATGTAGCCGATATTTCCCGGAAAGTGCGGTGCAAAGGCACCAGCAAGCGGAAAATCATCCGCAGTTGCAGTCCCCTCATTGGCTCTCCATGAACATCCAAACACAAAGGTCCAAAATCCAGCCAAGGCCCAATTGACATTCCAAAACACGGCTCGCATTTTCGTTCCCGACAAAGCCTTTAAAAAGTCCTCCCCCGACGCCACCGCAACCATGCGAGCCATAAACATAAACTGCCCCCCAACAACGCAAAGCACATATGAATCGAAGTTAAAATACCACACGTAGTCAACCAACGGAACAAACCAAGACTAGGAACACCATCCAAGAATTCAAATGCACTCAAGTCACCCCCGGGATTCGCAGCAGCATACGCAGGATTGACAACTGCAAACGCGGTAAAGACGTATATACCCAAGACTCCTTGAATCAACATCGCGATCTTAATAACCGGGCCGTTATACCAACGGAACACAAGGCCCAAAACACCGAGGGCAAGTCCAATGAGAGCAAAGAGGATTTCACCCAAGGCGCCGATGAACAAGGCGACAGGGTGAGCGCGACCATCTAGCTGCTCTCCTAGATTGGAGAGTGGGAGGGCGTTGAGACGGACGGTAGCCTCTATGAGGATCATGAAGCTCCAAAGTAGGAGCAGGGCGGAAGCTTCGAGGTACTTTGGACCTAGGGTGGTAGGTTTCTGAAGGTCTGTTTTGGTGGTTGGTGGGATGGGAGCGGGGACTGGAACTTCGGGACTTGCGGGATTGGGATGGCGGTGGTTGGTGGGGGGGCGGTGGTGGCCATGGTTGGGGGAGTTTTTTTTGGGGGGGGGGTGGGGTGGATTCGGGTGCGAGAGAGAGGGGCCGGTTGTGGAGTCGGGGTGGGAGATGGGGGGCGGGGGTGTGGAGTTGTTGAGGGTTTGTATTTATGTGTTTTTTTTGGGGTGGGGCGGGGGGCTGGTGGGAAATGAGGATTTGTGAGTGGGGTGTTTTGTGTGTGTATGTGTGCGTGTGGGTGTGTTTTTGTTGGTTGTGATGAGGGTATGTGAAGGCTGAGAAATGTGGGTGTTTTGAGGTGTATGGTAGGAAATTTGGGATGAGGGCGATGGTACGGTTCCGACGGGGTGGAGATATTTGGATACTGACGGGAGGAGGGTTGTGGGAGATAGTGAAGATATGTGTAGGCAAGGAAAAAAAGGGGTGAGACAGTCCAAGTACAGTATACGGTTATATGGTGTATCTATGGTAGCAAATTGAGCAGCAAGGCAGTGTGGTTGAGAATAAGGGATTTGTACTGGACAATAGGGTATCAGGGGACCAAGCGGCAGAGTGGAAAATGAAGCGGGGTGCGCAGAAACGGAAAAAAAGTTCGGTACACTCCCTCCATACATATGTTTGCTTGTTCATTGGACAGCGCCGCGAAAAAAAGTCGCCGACTTGATTGGTAACTGGGCGTAAATCTATTTTGATCAACCTTCCTCTCTTGCAATCATTTCCCATGAGTGACCTGTGCTGTGCATCCGTCATCCTTCCACCAGCGGTGAAATAGATGTTAATCAACACTAGCATATCGTTTCTTTTGTATTTTTTACAAAATCATCCTGTGCAAGCTGAGATTTGCACGGATTCCAAACCGATTGCCGAGGCGACGCAGCGTCCGCGACATAGTACGTTGTCCTTGGTTGCTGTAAACTGCAACCTCCGCCGTTATACAGTACAGTACTGCATATCATCCCTTTGCCAATGGCAAAAACGTCTCACGGGCTTGAGACTCTCAAGCATGAAAAGTCCAAATCCACCACTTTTCAAAGGGATCAACAAAGACAAAACGGTCCCGAGTCAAATCAAAGTCTCAAGAGAATGTACATTGTACTGTACTTTTGACTTTACGGAATGTGCTGTTCTGTACTTTAGTACAGTACGGTACAGGCATTGTACAGTATGGTGGTAGACATCTCGTTCAAACAGATGGCAATACGGTATCACAGACATTACAGTTCTTCATGACTATTGCATCAATACAGCACAATTACAGTGGAGTATTGTACGTAACTGCATCTTTCAAATTGCAGTACAGTAATGTTACTGTAGAGTTAGTCGTACGGGTAGCAACAAGTGCCCCTCATGCCATCTCAGTCAACCGACCCCCATTCCCCAAAACCCACGTCTTCACATCACCCTCATTTACCCCATGCCCCGCAAAACTTTCTGCTCAACAATTCGCAAAAGCACCTCCCCAACTCGCACCAAACCAACCCCTGCCCATCAAACGAGCCCCCGCCCCACAACCCCACACACAACCCAAACACTCACGGCACCGCACCAATACTAAACAACTCCAAATTCCCCCCCTTTCCCGTATTATAAATCGTATGCTTCGTCGGCGGCATCACAACCGCCACCCATCCCTCACCCACCGAATAATTCCGCCCATCCAACTCCAACACACCCTCCCCACCCACAAATATAAACACCTCCGCCATATCCCTATGCCTATCCCCAACATACAAAAACACACACGTCAGAATCAAAACATCATCCAAACCCTTTCCCCACATTCCAACCCTCTTCCAACCACGCCCCACAATCATGCATACCAATTTTCAGATGCCACTTGCCCTTGTCGCAGCTCCGCCTTTGCAATCTAAGCCACAGAAATGCATCGCATGGCCCCAAAATCCGCGGTTAGCACACTCTCAATCCATCACCCGATCGCAAAATCGGCGCCCTCCGCTGCACAACCCGGCCATCCAACGCGCATGAAAACATGAACCCCACCAGGGAGGGGGTCACGCATTCTCAACACCCACCTGTGTAATATGCGGCACGTCAAAATATCCCACGAGCACACGTTTCATAATATCGGGATTATGAGACACCCCGGTTTGCGCCACCGACGAGATTTGAAACAGGCGGCTGCAAGTCTGCGTTTTGTGGTACGGCGCGTGTCGGAGATAGGCGGTTTGCAAATGGCAGCACAGGGCGCCCAGGAGGAAGGGGATGAAGAAGCTGCGCATTGCTAAGTGTTGGATGGGACGGTGTGGTTGGAAGGTGTGTTTGTGAGGCTGTGGTTGGTGCGAATGGGACACCGGGTGGCGTGCGGTTCATTGCTGGGTACGCAACGTTGGACGCGGTTTTGGTGCACTATGCGTGTTTGCGTCATGGTGTAAGCTGCTTGGTTCTAGTCGAGGTTGCTGATTTTGTTTACTGTAAATTTACTATGCGCCTGTTTTTGATGCTGATGTTGATAATCAAAGGGTGTGCCATGTCACTTACAAGTGGTTGCATCATGGAGTTGGTTATCGCCTTCCGCGCCAGTGCCACGTCCTGAAGAGAATTGTACATTGGCGTCATCCGAGCGGCTGGTTGCAACGGAGAACCCATGTTGGTTGGGACATCATGACAGCCAGTGAAACAACAATCTATCCGCCGCTTGAGACGCCGGACGGCGTGTATACCCTCCCCCCGCCGTTGTATCCCCCCGAAACCTCCCAACCTTCTGCCATTACCGTGGACCGTGCCGCACTAAAGGCTCTCTCCCATGACCAGTTAATCGAACGTGTCGTTGCTGCGGAATCCGCTTTGAATTCATATCAGACGCTTGCTAGTACCCTTCTCTCGCACCTTGCCTTATCTCCTGAACTTACGTCGTATTATTCTCGAACGCTGCGCTCGCTTCTTACTACTTCGCTTTTGACCTTGGACTCGATTCAATCATTGCTTCATGTTGAATGTTCTATGCCATGTGTACCGCATGAACACCCGGCGGTTAGTATGCTGTCATGGTCTGGTTTGCAGTATTCTGAATGGAATGTCCAGTGGAATCCAACTAGTTGGTGGGTGTCGGTGTCGGTGTTGGGTTCTCGGTGGGGTCTTTCGTTCAACTGTCTGACTCGTGTCGAGCGACTCAAGTTGAACGGTGTCGTCAGGTGTGCATTTTCCCCCGACTTGAGTGCCGTCAGGGTTGCGTTTCGGCAACGCCCCATCATGCATATGGACGTTGAGAGTCGCGTCGGCTGGGGTGTCGTTCCTATTCCGGTGAGGGAAGGTATTGAGCATATGGTGAGGCTTGAGATTGAGAGTTTTGTCGAAAGGCGCTTGATGGGAGAGGAGAGTTTGGTTGTCGTTTTGAGAAGAAGGGGTGTGGGCGTTGCGGAGAGTGATGTGGAGGAGGCCCGCGTGCAAGCGGAACGTGCCACATCGGTACAGTTGACGTCGGGTTTGTTGTTATGAGCGTTGGGGTGGACTAGGTTTGCTATTTTGGTGCCCTGGAATGTGGTAGATGCGTTGTAAAACAAGCGGACGAGTTGTTGTGCTTTATCGTTTACAAGACAGATAGCGACTGTACTACACTAATGGAGCCCAAAGCGTCGCCACTGGCAACTGGTAACGCTTTTGTAAAACGCTCATTGCAAAAACTACAAGGCCAACATCTGGGCTCGCTGCTCTTTCCGGAGCATGATGCAACACTTTGTTCGTGAAAGCACCGCGTGAGCTTATGACATCAATGTGCGTGCTTACCATAGCCCTCAACATACACCGACATGCGCATGCCACCAGACCAACCTCATAGCAGAGTTAGATAACATCTTACGTATATGCTAAATGGTTGCATGGAGAAAACGCCAACATGAGATGGACTCTTCTCCGTTCAACCTAGTCTCGAGCAGTATTTGCCAAGGTAGCGCATTACGACGCTAGCCTTACTGAGCCGTGGATTTCTGCTCCGAGGACACAAAGAAGGGAGAATTCACAATCACCCTCTCCAGCAAGGTCACAAACTTATCAACCTCCTGCTCATACAATCCCAAACTCTCCTCTACCTGCACCTTGACCCTTTCCATCATCGCGGTATCATCACTAGGTATAAGGCTGGCAGCTGTACACAATGCGTTCAGTTCCACACTGAACTTTGCCAACTCGAGCAACGATCCGCCAAACTTCACCCTCAACGCGTCCGTCGGACCCCTCTCCGCGTTGATCTGCTTTGCAAAATCCAGCAACGGTTGCGGCACGCCAGCCAAATACCTCACCATCCACTTCCAGATACCGGACGCGTTACCAATCATGGCCAAATTCTCCCTCCGCTTCCACTGCTGCTCCCACAACAAAGCATACTTATCCCTCAATCCACCGCCTGCCGCCATCAATTCCTCCACAGCAGCGGCATTGTTCCTCTCACTTCTTTGCCTCAAGGCAGCAAACATGCCCCCCCTAAAATCCTGCGGCAGAAATTTTGTAATGGCACCTGTCACATGCTCACTTTGCCTCTTTTGAAACTTTTCAAACTTTGTGGCCACCCCTAAAAACCGGCCTTGAAACTGCTTCAGGGACGCCACCCTCTTACATCGATTGGCCGCCTCCTCGCATGCTAACCTGGTCTTATACATAGACCTATCCAAACCTATCGGCATTTCCTCTGCCAAAATTCGCTTCATTACGACATGCCCCAGCTTCCCCTTTCCCTCCCCACTCGTAACGATAGCATCCTCGGTAACACGACTCATAACCTCTACATGCAAACGTTCAATATCATCCCTCCGCTCCTTAATTCTATCCAACACCGGGTCTTCAAACTGTTTGTAATGCTCAGTCAACAACTCAAACGTAATAGGCACCATTCCACCGCCCGATGCAGCTGCGTTATCGTCAACACCAGGCGCAGCGCGTGGTTCAGTTGCACTGCCATTTTGCTCTGGCGTGCGTCTCAGAATTCGCCCCCGCAACGTATCCTTCGACGGCACCCGATTCAACATGGCGGAATTGTGACTTTGGGAATGGACGGTGGAGTCACAGGAAGGGGTGAGGTTGTCGGGGGAAGTGGGGTTCCCCAAGTTATCGGTGGGATACTTGTTTGCGGAGGAATCGGGGGTGCAGGGAGTTTGGGTTGGTGCAGAAGTATGCGACTGGCAGTGGGTAAAGTTGGAAATGGACTCGGATGAGACACTTGGGAGTAGTAGGGAGGCGAGTAGGGCCGGTCGCAGTCGCATTGCAGCGAGCAGGGGAAACAGAAGGGGAAGCGTGTAGGTAGTGTGGTTGGGGCTGTGAGTGGATTGTAGTCGGGGCGATTGGAGTGGGGCTCGAGGAAACAGACAAAAGGATTAACAATTGTGAAGGTGGGCCGACAAGAGCGAAGGGCGTTTGGCGTGATAGAAGGCCAGAGCCGGAGGGGAGGCGAGAATGAATTTGGTGGTATTTTTTGGGGTTTGGAAATTTGCGGGGATGTGTGAGGGACAGCAGGGCGTGAATTCATTGGGAGACGGGGTTCAAAAAGTGCGGTTTATTTAAGTTGGAATAAAACTTTTTTCCTCCTATCCATATTGGCGGGAATCAGATCACAAGGCCAATTCGTCAAATATGTCAACGCGGTTTTTCCAACGTGCCATATCCTGAACTTTGCAGTACAGTGCAGTATCACCCGACCCTACCGATGCTATTCAAGGCCAAAATGAATCACTTAGTTTCTACCCCGATGCTAATTCGTTTTTATTTTCTACCCGCCCACATCCACCCGCCCCAAGTCGAGAGATTCAGAATCCACAACATGACACGCATCCAACTCCTCTTACCACCCATCAACAGGCCATCCACCATGTCACCCACACCATAACCGCCACCTCGACCGCCCCGTGCACGTCTCAAAATCAACGACGCCCTTACGACACCGCCAGTACCTTGCGAAATAGAGAGTAGACGCAATCGTATGGGCGGGCAGTTTGAACATGATCGTTTCAGTTGCAAGTTCTAATGCGCACCGTATTGCAGCTTGTGTTGCGTTGAATCCCTGCGTGGCTTGTGTATGCCTGCCTGAAATTTGTTAGTTGACTTCAGTGCCTGCTCTTTTGGAGGATACACAGTGTGCTCCAATTATAAAGTAGAGCTGTTTTCGGCACGCGTAGAGAGGACACTCTGGACTGTTTGTGGCAGCGATAGAAATCAAGCCCCGATACTGCGACGTGATCAATGCATCTGGCTTGCTGCGAGGGGATGAGGCGAACGAGAGGAAATGGTGATACACACTGTACGCACAGTACAGTACAGTTCATGCATTTTCCAGTACAGTACAGTACAGTAGTACTGTTCTAAAGAAGAAAATATAGTACAGTTGTCCCATACCGTACAAACTGCAAATGTGCTGTACCAGCATGCTGCCTACTGTACTGTACAGTACTGGAGTGCAACCCCCCTATACGTGTGTACATTTATCAGCAACACTTTCAGATACCCTACTGGCTTCACTTCAAACTGTTGCAATCTTTTAAAATAAATGAGAGCTACATTCTTGCGGGAGAACTCAGTCAGTAGAGAACTGTTGTGGAGCGACTTTCGTAAAAAATTTCGCCAACAGCGTCGACAAATTGGACGCGTTTCAGAATCCCACAGAATTGTCACACGACACTAAAAAAACCGTGCGGTCATGAGACTTTACGAAACAATCTCGTGTGCTTCGGCGGGAGGATGTTCCGATCGACACCAAGTAACCCTACCACCACTTCGACTCTCAAGATGAACACCAACAAGCTCATTCTGAGCGCACTGCACTCTGCCGAAGCGATACAACTCAACCCCTCCAGTTTCTGCCCCCATCCAAACACAAACACCGATCGACGACTCCCTGGCCCGTCTGCGTGCCCAACCTTCCATCCCTCCCGTCCACCCCACTCTCCACACTTGACACACCGACATCCTTTATACTTACGCAGGAACTAAATATTGGGCAAAACACAGAAGGTGGTGCTACTGTCGCCCCGGATGTTGACAGCAACGTTAACAACTCAGTTCTTGAACAAGAGGGAAGAGAGGGACAGTTGTGTCATTATATGGAAACTGGGATCATGCCATACCCCAAATGCATTAATTCGATTGATGCACATCGGCACAATCTTGGTTCCAAAAATAAGGCATTTGCGGTCGCTCGAGAACTTTCCCTCTTTAAAGTTCCTGCTACGGCTTTCAGTATTAAGTGCAGCCCAAAGCAAAAGTCACCGATTACTTTAATCTACTCTGCAATGCAATGCACAGAAACAGCCCCGAGAGGGTACAGACCCAGAATGCCTACGGCAATAAAAAGAGAGGCAGTTAGTAACTGTGCAACTACCCGGAGTTCGACTGACCAACTTTCTTCTCAAGTCCTGTGAGGGGAAGTATATCGGTGGTCTGACAGACCGGTTTAGTAGAGATTTGTTAGAAACTCGTCGAGTCAAAGGACACAGAGTGTTCAGAAGACCCAAAATTATGTATCCAACGGCTAAGGAAGAGAGTTAGATGAACAGCAACAGATGGCCAAACGCAAGGAGGGGATGTGGTCTTTCGGACTAAAAGGAGAGGAAAGGAAAAGGAATGTGGGAGAAAACGACTGAAGCCAGCAAGCAGCCAAAGAAGTGGCTGAAGCCGAGCGACGTGTAGCGTGTAGTGCGGAACGAGGGCAAGCGAGACTCTAAGGGGAATTTCTTTCCTCTCGAAGGGGATGGCGTGAAAGCCGCGGATTTTGAATAAAGTCCTCCGAGGGGGAACGTCGGCCTACGAAGAGCCTAGACATACAGTCCTCTCTGGGTAACAGGCGCAAATGGGACAGGGATGGAAAACAGAAAAAAGGGGCGAAGTCTCGCGAAAGATCAGTCCGAAGGGCTACGAGCGGGGACCAAAGGGAATAGCTTTGATATGGCCACGCAGGCGGGAGCCGCTAAAAGGAATAACGGAGTGCAAAGGGTGAGAGCAAATATAGAGCTAAAACTTTGGTGACTATTTACTTCGCGTAGCCCGTCAGCTGCCGAACAATCAATTTCTACTAAATTACATGTTTGTGTGTCCGTTGGCTCATAGTAAAATGATCTCTGATTGGTGCGCTTGAAAAAATAACAAATGCACCAATCACGATGCGTTTTTAAGCTGTACGCCTGTATGTTGTGCACTGACACCAGGAATATAAGCATACAGAGAGGCAAGCGCCAGTGCAAACGGCCGGCGCCACATAATCGGCGCCGGCCCTGCACTCTGCGCTACATTGCATTTCGTCCAGTCTGTTGTTGACTCCGTCTCTCCCACTCCTCCTCACACTTCCTCTGGTCTGTTCTGTTGTGTCCTTCTGTGGCCTGTTTTGTTCCAGCCAGGCCTTCCGCTCCCGTCCGGCTCGCGTTTCCGCCCGGCTCCGCCTTGTGCTCCCGCCTGGCCCTGCCTTGCGCTCTCGTCCCGCCCGCGCTTGGCCTCTTGCGGCCTGCTTTGTTGCTATCTGTGCGTGTGTTTTGTGCTGCTTTTACCCTTTTTGTGTGCTGCGAACTGTTTATCTTGGCCTGTGCTTTGTGCTTTCCGCTGTGTGTCCGGGCTTGTGCTTTGTGCTGCCCGCTGTGTCCGTGTATCGGTTCTGCTGCTGTTACTTTTGTTGTGGTTGTTGTTGATTGCTGCTGCTGTTGTTGTTTAATCTGGAAGCGGGTTGGAAATGGAAATGAAAAAGGTAGGTACGTGAGTAGGACATGAATTCCGTCTTACCCGCTTTCGCCGCCTACATCATGACCGTAGTTGAACGCTTACTGATCCAGCTTTTTTTGCTGCCTTAGTGGCTTAAGGTGAAGATGATAAACAAGAATATATTATCGTTGTCAAGCTTTTTTCCCACCCTTGGCGCATCTTTTTTACGCCTCTCTGTGGCAGCCCCCTCCTGACCCTTTCGACTTTCCAACCTAGGCTCTCAGTGCTCCGTCTCTGCCACTTTCGCGCCCAAACTACCCGAAACTCTGTTCAACTAATCGCGAGGCCATCAAAAACATCATTCTACGCCATCCAAACAGCCAAGCTTAGTGTGACGCCACGACGATAGTAGTATTTGGAACGAAATCAGGCGCGAAAAGGACGCGATCCTGCTCTGCGTCAACGGCCTTTTGTACTCGGCGTCCAGACAGTGTGCGCGGTGAAATTACCCGGATCTGTGAAAACCGGTCTCAGTGCTCTACATCTAGACGATCTGTGCGGTAGACTTCCCTCCAGCCTGTATCAATCCTTGCTTCATCGGTCAAGTGAATAGCCACTTAGTGCTTTGTTCTGCGGTCCGCCACGCACCAACGAACAACGGCGGCAGGCGCGAGAACGGACAGCTTTTCGGCGTGCACAAATGACGCCCAAACAGGGAGGAAAAATTGCGTCGGAACTGGGAGACAGCAACGGCAAGGAGAGCATAGATGACTGCCCAGCGACGTGCAGCTTTAGTCGCGCAAGAGACCCGGCGGTGAAGATATGGAGAGGCGGAGCGAGTGTAGGGTAAAGCTGATCAACAACGCGCAATAGGTCGTGCAATAGCTCGGAAACGTTGATCCATGGAAGACATCTAACAAGCTGCAGCAAGGCGAGAAGAAAATAGTCAGGGCAATGCGCGGCGTATAGCAACCGAATATGTGCCCCAAACTGCACAGAGAAGATAGAAAGATCTTCTAGCCAGTGTGCAGCGTAAGGCGGCAGAAAATGAGCAACAAGATGCTCAAAGTCCCTCACCGCTCTCCAAAGACATCCCAACGCCGACAGGGCTGCACTTTAATCTCCCGACTACTTACTACAAGTACACGTCGCAATCATAATCGGCAACAGAGTTCCCCTACCCCCATCAATTGCCATCATGCATCACATTCGAGCCGGCTGCCACGCTGTTTTCGACGACATGGAAGCAAATATACCGACGAAGCATGGCTAATGGGACGCGCAGTACTCACAACCAAGAACATACATCTCCAATAGACCAACATCATTGTAGGTGCAAGGTTACAGGGCAACGCTACACAATATTGTAGTGCAGAAAATGTCGAAAAAGACAACGACAACCAGCTCTGATACCTCGTCGAACACCTCAACACCCTCACTGCCGGCTACGCACTATCTGACCACCGCTTGGTCATCAAGAAAGGATACCCCGTCATTCTTATCCGCAATATCACCCCCCTCCAGTGAACACTGCAACATCGCCCGTTGTAACATCGAGAACATGACCAACTCCGTACTTTTTCTCCGCTTCGCTACTGGCTCCAATGTCGGCGCATGCCTCACTCTTCCGAGCATGCCCTGCAGTCCTGGCGACGACAACTTTCCCACCCCTGGCTTTACGAGAACCCAGTTCCCGGTACGCGTGCGCGCTTTGGTCGTACCACCAACAAGTCACAGGGTCAGTCGTTTTTCAGCAGGCTTGGCTTGGACTTGCGCGACGAGTGCTTCTGCTACGGCTAGTTGTACGTCGCGTTGTCTCGCACAACCCTTCCAGACAACGTTATAGTTTGCACCGAGATGGACGATGGTATGAAAATTCTAGTGCTGAATCCCGAGAAGAAAATTCCTTGTCTCAAGCTTGCGAGCGCGAGGAGCAATTTTTGCAATTTAGAGGTGGATTCTGCAATTTGCCAGGAATTAAAGGCCCGCAAAGGAGGAGTTTTATGAAGATTCTAACTACTTGTAAAAAGTGGTTGAATCCACCTTGATGAGCGTAACATTCTGCATTTCTTTGAGTAAAAAAGTTTCTATGTTGTGAAGCAGCACTGAGATACATATTCTTGTACATAAGGGCGATAGTCGCATGGAGAACTTTCAAGCATCTTGAGAGATAATTTTGAAGCCCATTCTGTCTAAGTTCCTTCTATTTCCACTCCATAGCCAAACTCAGACTACTCATGAAAAATTCAAACCCTTTTGGGGTCTTATAGAGCCGGTATGCTGCAATGCCTTTTGCCCGTACGGCCGTAATATGTAAGCAAGGCCACTATAGATGATAAAATGCATCCATTTTACATTCAAGGATGATTACAGCACCTCTTCGAGCCTTGACAGCCGAAGCAGCTTCAAATTTTTGTTTTCCCTTGATTGGTCCGTACGCAGAGAACATCAAGCCGCCTGATGTTGATACTGTCTGGTACAATAAACAGTGCATCCTCTTGTGAGCCAAATAGCAGCTTTGTTGCAGGCTCCCAAGAACTCTAAGTTTTGTTATCCTGATCTTCGTACAATCAATAAATTCGACGCAGATATCAAATGGGCTGTCAGAATTCTTGAATGCGTTTGCATACAGTGATGCGCGATGCTCCATAAGGCCTGGACGGAAATGGAGATTTTAGCCGTACCTTGATATAAAACTTTTAATATTTCCCCAGAATACCAAACTCAAACGAGAACTGAACATACCAAACTCCTCCTCCATGCCGACGAGAAGCATAGTCGTTGAAAGTCGTCTAAGGACAACGCAGCACGATATCAAATAGTCGCAGTAGTAACTATTACTTTCCAATTAAACGTTTTTCCTAGTCAGATGTCCCCCAAAACAGCCGTTTTTGGAATCTATATCGGCTATAACACTCCATATTACTTGGCGCGTTAAGATTGAAAATATAGTTGATGTTCCTTGTTAGTAACTTAAATCGGCACATCTGACATTTGATTATGGAAAGCTGAAGTATTCAATACTTCAGCTAACTCTTCTTCAGTATCTGCTGCAATAATTGGCTGGGCAGTCTGTATTTAAAGCTGTTCTTTCATTCTTTGCTTTCCAAATCGGTAGTCGCGATACTGCATTGTGAGTGACCGGTTGGAAGTAAAACGTGAATGAGGTTCCATGTACCCAATTAATGTTCCATAATATTGGGATGCTTGGGTTGAAAAAAACTACATACCCTCTAGAGCTCATACTAAGCAGGTTTCCACGAATTTGCTAACAGGTAAGTTCAAGCTATTTGTGAAACTTCGTATTGAATTCTGTTGGGAACATATGAACTTTATTTACGAAGTTGGTCTAGCGTATGTTCTCAAGTGAATTATTCCAAAAATTTCGAAAAATGATAACCTTCGCTTTATGCGAGTCTGTTGTCCGGCTCACCCATACTCCATCTCCGTCGGCAATAATGGCCCATTTTCCCCGAGTCAAACAGAGCCGCAACTCTCATAATGCTCATTTTGGAACCCTTCAAGACGAAAGCGTCCTGGGAACAAACACACTGTTTCTGTTATAATAGTGTGCTTTGCTCGGCGTTCTAGTCATTAATTTCACTTCCCGGGGCTGTTTCAGCCGATCTGTTCTTATCGGGGTCTTCTTACGGAAGCATGTATTTTCTTGGTGGTATCTAAAATGACTGTCGAACCAGATTTCCGCACTCTCTGTGCTCATCAGGTTTCTATAAGAGCCTCTGTTGACACTACAGATGTTGAAAATTCGTTCTCGAGGTTTTAACAGGGATATTCTTACACTGACCTGCTTTTTTCGGACTGCAGAGACCGAACATACGGTTGGAATGTAATGTGCCGGTCTGTTAATCTTGATAAAAATAGAACATGGGGCCTTAAAATTTTGGCGAACTACATGTCCCGGTCTTAAGCAAAAATGTTTCTTGCTCACCTTGCTCCAAAGACTAAGACTTTTCCCGAAATGATGATGATTTTTGTGTGAGACGTCAAAGGAAGCGTAGTTTGACGAGAGTTTGTAAGCTATATGAGTAATTTTACTGATAATTAGAAGTCATACGGATTGTTCATTTCAGAAATTTTCGTGTTGAACTGATACAGCATCGCAAATGGATGGAGCGTCACGACAGGAAAAATCCTACTAGGTTATACACTCACGCCAGTACTGTATCTGATTCTTCATATGACTGCTACTGTAATTCTGATAGCGAATAAGCTAATTCTAGTATATAAATATATTTGAACACGCTGGCGGAGGCTCGAAGAATTTTTGAGTTGCGAAACTCAAACATCAAACGGCGTGCTGCAAGCTGCTCCAAGAATTTATTCTCGTCTATCTTTCGTGAAGGAGCCGCGAAACAGTTTGGAACTACTCATATCTGATGGAGAGGCCCTGAAAATCACGCCAATGTAAACAGATACTTTTTTCGTGCTGTTTAAAATTCTTGAACACAAACCATGCACAGTTATTTGATATCAGCTGGAAATTTATTCTTAATGAAATATCACCTGTTATCCAATAATTATATTTTCTCGACTCTCGAATATGTTCGATTTACAAATAAGATGATCTTTGGATAGTATAGTTTTCTCTTTTTTGAATTTAAAGCACCCAAGAGGTGCTAAACGAAAAAACTCTCCTTCGAGAATTCTTTTTGTTTTTTTAACACTGTGGGGTAGCTGAATGATAGAATTCTAATTGTGTGGCAAAACTTGAATTTGGGAACAATCCGTTTGTCCGAATCAAATCTTTTTGCGTCGTAGATCTCATTGGGAAGAAATTGGATTTCAAAAGGTACTAAAAAATCTATAAAGAAATTCTTCATTGCTTTTTCATGTCGTTTTCGCGTACTTGTGTGTATTTGTTCCCCCCATTTTAAGGTACTGTCTTAATTGCTTGATATGAATTAAAAAGGTGCCCACAAATTAATCCAGAGCTCACTTTTTTTTGTTTCGTCCCCCATTGGTTGAGGTCAGGAGGAGCGGGCTGTAAACCCAGCACAGAAGCTATCCAGAGCTCTTTGGCTGAGAAACCACACTATCTGTGTGTCTAGGGAGACTTTATGCAGCTTACAGCTGACATTCAGGAGTTTTTTCACATAGTTTTATATGCGTATTTTTGATGATAGTGTTGTTCTCGAGCTGGTTAAAAGTGCGAACTCCCCCTTTATAGTGTAGAATCCCTAACCAGCGGTACTCAGGTCAGATGAAGGCGATGGACTAGATGCCAGCATACATTACAACAGAAATAATTAAAAAACCTAATAAATCGAACGGTAGACACATAGTTCGTGTCAGTGGCAGTCACATCTAATTAAATGCGTCTCCTATAGGTGGGCAGTAGCTTTCATTGTCCGTCTGCGGAAGCTATTGTTCCTCTACTTTACGTCTTGAATTCTAATATTGCCACCTTGTTTAGCTCTTCTCGGATCGAAATGAATTCATTTTTCTCCTCGGTGCAGTTGAACGGATGATGAACGTCTTAATTATTACTGAACATAGCATCTTCGACTTGTTGATATAATCTGAAGAGGATTTATATTGCACTGTCAGGGTTTCTGTTTAACACGTTAATGAAGTTATTCATGACCTTTCGAGGCATAGGATAGTCCCAAAGTTTTCTTTATCCCTACAATTGTTACGACGACGAAAACTTTCCAAGTGGTCAACGCCATTCTTACCACGACAGACATTCGAAAGATTTTATTGTTAATGAAGGTTTAGATACGAAGCGGGAGAGGATGATAACGATCATGGCTTACGGTTTTTACCGCATGTTTCCATGGTTGAAGTAAAGACCAGGAATATTCTGAATAGTCTGAAAGCGTTTAGTCTTAAAGAAGGCTGTGAAAGGCCTGAAAGGCCTGGAATTTTTGCACCATTTTTTGGTTTCCTTCTATTTTCCCTTATTTACCAGCCAACTAGAATCCAGAGAACTTTATATCTGTTGAATAATCCTCTGTGGTTTTACAGGTAACGTATTCGCAGTCAACGCATTAGCCCAAGGTGCACCAATGACGGATTTATAGAGGTATTAGACTTTATCTTCCTCATATCTGTCAAGTATAGGACCTTACGGAGTATATTGTATTAATGTCTCCGTGTCTCCCTTAGTGCTTATATAGCCTCGGGCGCCGTGCAAAAATTCCCTTCGATTGTAGAGGATATTATAAGCTTTGTAAGAGCTTACGAATGAGGGTCTAACGAGTAGAGCTATTTTACTCTTCCTTCATTATACGCACCGCTGCTGCAGACGTTTCACAGGACCCAGAGATATGCTCACGATAAAAATTTTCGCTTCAACTTCAAAGAAATCACGTAAATATTGCAACTTCTTGCAATTAGGAAGTTCGTAATCCGTGGCGGCATCGGAGTAGTTTTGGATATGTATTCATTGATATTCAACAAGTTTACCAGTAAACTTTCCTGTTTATTTGAAACGAGTTGCAAGTTTTTGAGCAACTTTAGAATGATCAAAGAAGTGGGATTTGTAATTAATGTGAGGGTGTGAAGGGACTTCATAAGGCCTTTTGAACTATTTAGTACGGCATATGATTCATCCTTATCCAGTTTCAGTCGATAAATCATGGATTGGATTCCCCAGTAAATGTGCGAACTTCCTTGATGCAGAATTAATCACGACCCCTTTAGTTACAAGTAATCCTGGAGAAGGCTGAAAAATACCGCAGGTATTTTACAACACAAACATTCTCTGTTTTAAAGTATTACATTAGGGAGATATTCGTGGAGGTAAATTATCGCATCTTCGTATGAAGTTCAGGGGCTGTCATTGATGTAAATAGGAAGAGGACCTTTAAAATTACAATCTGACCGAGAAATTAGTTTGGAAGCGTAAATTTATTTCTGAATGCACCCCGGAGTAATCATCTCGAGTAGCTCCCTTCAAAAAACAGGGAAGGTAGGGAAAAAGTATTGAGTTATTTGATGGAAGGGTAAAAGAGTGTGTCTTTATAATGTAGAACGGGGATTGGAACTACTTTAGAGAAATCTATAGAATATTCGCTCGTTCTTGACGTGCATCTTGATCATTTTATGAAGAAAATTTTATCTATATCAGCATCATGCTTGTTGTGTATGGTGATAATACACACCGGCCAGTGGAAAAACCTCGGGTTATCAAATTTTCAGACCATTTAAATGTGGTTTTCCCCCTTCTTTTGGAAGTTTAGCTGCAGTTAAGATGACAACGTGCGGTCGCACTGCGTGCCAGAGACTTTAAGTGACTTGATATTACCCTTCCATCTTACTCAGTCTTGAGATACTCGGCAAATGTAGTGCCAAATACCTTATTCTATGGGTTTCAGCTGACAAGAGCTAGAAGAAAGGGCCGCTCGCAGCTACGGGCGTTGCTGCAGGGCTAGGAAGCTTACATATTCGGAAGGGTCGATGCGGGGGAGGAGAAGAGGTAGTAACAGAAGACGGTGCGGAAGGAGGCGGAGTAGAAAAAGAACGGGCCGCGGTGACTGGTTGACCGGAAAGGAGTTCGTCGGTATCGAATTTTACAACTGTTGTTGCTGGGGCGGAGGAGTGGTTGCCACCGAGTGTCGCTGCGAGAGATAAATGACTATCTCATGGTGCTTTCTCCACTACCCTCACTGCCTCATGATCGATGAGAGCATGGGCCGATTTCCTCCCCTTGTCAGAGTCAAGCTCTGAACTGGAGACATCGTACAAGTGCTCACGTAGCTCAGACAATGTAGACACTAGAAACATACTGATTAGTATGATAGATAAATCTTTCTTACCTGCAGTAAAGCAATTGGTTAACTTCATAGTCAAAGGATACCCTGTGATGATATTCAGAACAGCTGGGTGACCTGAGCAAGCTATTGCTTAAAAATGAAGTAAAGAACGAGAAAATAAATGTAGCAACAGTCCCACAGCACAAAGTAGCCAATCCAAGACAGAAATTTGAGTAGATTACAACGCAATACTAACAAAAAAGTCGAAGCAGAGCCAATAATTGAGATTAGAGCCAGTAATAAACCTATTGAATCCACAGCAGCAGACCAACAAGAAAGAAAGACATCCTAGCCGCGGAACTAAATGAAAAGCAAGCTCGAAGCAAGAATAGACGGAACACAGATCCAGAGTACGATCAAAGAAAAAGACTGGGACAGAAGGCCAAGAACAAAACGGCCAAGTCAAAGAGATCACGACCAAGTGGCAAAGAAGAAGTAATCGCAAATCAAAACTACAACGAAACCAAGATCAGACGAGCACAGAGAAGCGAGAACGATTGAAAGTCAAGATAACAGAGCGGGGGGGCGAATTTTGAATTTTGCAAAGTTGTTTCGACTTCCGGTCGAAGCAAGGGAGGAGGCGGACTATAAGCCAAACATAAGAGATATTATGAGCTCTTTGGCTGACAAGGCATACTAACTATGTCTCTACGGTGACTTTGGACAGCTCACGGCTGACCTCGGGGAGTTTTTTGCTGGTTGTCACATGAATTTTGATGATGATGCTTCTGTTGTTTTGCCTGGGAAACGTACAGAACCACCACCATTTTTTAGTGTAAGTTCACTGAAAAGAGGTACGAAGGTCACTTGTATACTGTGAAACAGCTGACAAAATACAGTACAACAAAAGTAACTAGAAAACTAACAAATCGAACTTTGGCCGTATAGTTATTGTCAGTAGCAGTCATGTGTACTGTAAATGACTGCATTTACTGTACGGCAGGCAAGCAGTAGCTTTCACTGCCTGTCTCTGGAAGCTACTGTACTTGTGCTTAATGTTTCGTATTCTAAAACAAATGCATCAGAATTACTGCGGGAAGCGAGCCACTGTGAAGCGATCAGGTTGACGGCATTATGTTTGTACCTTGTTATTTCAGATGTCTATTTCAGATTTATTTCTAGGGCGATTAGTCATTTGAGTCCGACGGGGCTCGGGAACAAATACTGTCACGACCCGGTCGGGTGGAATCTAAACACCTCTCGGCTGCCGTTGTTTTGTTCGTAGAACCTACTCGACTCTTTTTTGCTTTGCCGGCGGAGACACACGCCCCACGAATACGAGGTCAGTCGAAGGCCTGGATCTTGCAGAAAAGACTTGGCAAGAACAGTAATTAGTAAAGTTACTTACTCCCTCTTCTTGCCTTCACAGTTATCCCGCCCTTTTCAAAAACGTCATTCCCACGTCAACGGACTCCCACCACCCTGCCAACTCGCAATTATTTGTTCCCCTTTACCCGAATAGATTTCTTCGCCTCTTTTCCCCCGACCACTTTGCTTTCCCTCCCTCAACCACCCGATTCTCACCCGCTCACCCCCTTCCCTCTCTTAAACCCCTTTCCTTTCCCTTCCTTCTTTCTTCGACACCCACCCCACCTCCAGAGACACTTCATCCACACCTTACCTAAAGTCCTCCGCCTAACCCGCTCACTTCCTACCCCCTCACCTCCTACTTTCACTTACACTCCCCCTCCTTTCTAATCAAGTGTAGTCAAGGGGCAAGGTCTCGCTGCATCGTGTCTGTGCTGTGGCGCTCCGGCCAACATGCACCGCCAACCAAGTAGATAATCTTTTTTTCGTTTGCTGGTTTCCCGCTGTTGTCGTACGAGCCCGATGTTGTTCTTGTGACCTTTTGTGAGCTGGTTAGGTCAAAGTTGGTGCACTCCTCCTCGACCACCACAAGTAAAGATTTTTTTTTCGCTTGTTTTATTTTGGGGTGCGCGTGTGGGGTGCGCGTGTGGACCTGAGCTCTCGTGTGCCTGGCGTCTGGTCTTTATTTTCCATTGTGCCAGTTTTTCGTTGGTTTTGTGGTAACTGGTTGATTTTTTTCTACCTCCATCCGAAGCTCGCTGAAATCCTGGTCTTGCGAGGAGAATTCTCGGCTCTAACGGGACAGTGGACGAAGTCCGCCCGCGATCTAGTGTCCACGGTGGGCTGAAGCTGTTAACGCCCTGCACACCACAGGGTACAGTTATTCAGGGACCAACTATGCGCCACATCCTGTGAGCTGCCGTATTTGGATACGTCAATCGTCCGGCAGGAGGAAAGTCCCAGGGGAAGTGGCCGATCAGCTAAATCCCTGCCTAACCGTGAACTATTCTGGAGAGGATCGCCCCTCCCTCTAGCAAGGAACTCCCAACTAATCGCTATACTTGTTTTTAATATTGCGCGTGGTCCAAGGCGTCTTATTGCTTAATCGATACACTTTGAGACACTTTGTGCAACTCTAGTACAAAATCCTATTTTCCTGGAAAATGGTCGGTTGGAACTAGTGTTGGATTGGTCGGTGTGTGTTTTTTCGGGAGAAAGTCGAGTTGACGCTCCTATACGGTAAGTAACGGGTAAGGCTACTTTAAAAGAGTTACATGGGATATCACGAACAGAGTAACAGCGAAATTGCACTGAACCTGTGCGAGGTCAGACTGATGTAAGGGCTCCTTACCCGGAAAGTGGGCGACTCCGTGCTAAGGGTCAAAACAAGATACCTCAGCCAGTAGAGGACTGGTTTCCCAGAATCTGAGTACCCTTCTACCTCTTCTAAAGTGTTCAAAGTCGAATAATCTGCTAAAAAATTGTTTTTTTTGTTGCATCTAACAATTCCACTCAACGGTCAGTAGATCTAAGAAAAACGTTCATCTTCCGTACCATCGGTCAAATTTGAAGCGTAAAGATGCCAAAAATGGTCCAAGTGGCTTTATGAGTACTGAAGACACCCCAAGGTCCATGAGACATATCTCCCGGCAACACCTTGGGCCCCTCACAAGCATACAGAAGGGATTCCACGGTTCTTTGCGATCTTTCGACTCTTACTTTTAGGGGCAACAACACAGAGAGATTACGTCTGAAATATTCCCTCCAGTTAGTCTCTTTGGAAAGGAGATCTGCGCCTCACTGTCTACATGGGTTGAACTCCGAAACTTCCTGAATGCGGGTGGTGCAAATCTTCAACAGAACTCATCTCTTAGGGTCATTCTGACTCTTTCACATGGTATATTTGATGAAGTAGAGGGCCATCATGCAGCCGTGCAGATGGCACAACTCATTTTCGCTGCAGGTCGAATGGTGCGGTCATACGAAATAGATCTGACCCCGATCATAGTCGAGACAACGGACTCCACTAACAATGAAAGCAATCACGGGAGCAGACTAGCACACTACATCGCGATGATGCTTAAAGACGCCGAAATGAAGTTCTCTGGTGACTTTGGTGAATATTATATGGATTATGTTGATGATTATTCACAGGTTGCAAGCGATTATAGTCTTAACCTCCAGCGAAAACTGCAATATTTCCACAAACTGCTATCAAATGATGCAAAAAGATTCTACGTGGCCAACCTGGAGGCTTATTCATAAGCCGTTCAACATGCTGTGGACACGATAAGCCGATAGTACAATTCACCGGTTTGACAGACAGGTGTTAAGAATTATCTAAATACTCTGCGAGTCTCTGACTTTGTCAACAGTGGTATTGAAATATCAGCAGCTATGGCTAAAGTCTACAAGCTCATCACGAAGCTCTCTCGCCAAGTGCCAGTATCCCATCGCGGAGACTTACATAAAATCGAATTCCTGAAAAACGCTACCGTCGGCTATGCTTGTTCACGTGAGCCCCTCGACCATGTCGTCACACATAACCTCTCTTTCCAGATGTTTTATAGTGAACTAAGGGCCAAACTGTAGTTGGATAAAGAATCCAAGCTGGCCAATACGAGAGAAAACTAGCATAGAAATCGCTGGGAGCGGGGAAATGAAGTCGCGGATATCAATTTTTCTGCGTAAGAGCGATACGTCAACCATCTGAATGACGTACAATCGAGGCACAATAAGCCAAAAAGGTCAAATGTATGGCTATTGGACGTCACGGGTTGTTTTAATTATGGTAACCCGAATCAAATGCTAAAGTATTGCCCGCAGCCCATAAACGCAGCGCGGGTAGCTAGGATGAAGTTTGAGTATTAAAATCGGGAGTAATCCAAGGAACTCGTCGTCCACATGGTCTTCGCAGATCTCTACCAACAGGTTGATAGCATGGCAGATGACCCGGGTTTCGGTGGAACTCCTCATCATCAAAGCGAACCCGACGTCTTCGAGATATTCCAGGCGCTATTGAATGATTACTGCGGCCACGATGACTATGGAAACTCACATGAATCGCCCAATGCAGGGTCAACAGAGCTATATCCAGACGTCTATTCAGACCCGCACGAAATCTGTGTCATGAATTTTGACTGCGACGACCCGACGTCAACCAGCTTCGAAAAAGCATGTGTGGACTCGGGGGCACAGAAAACGGTCATTAGAATTCCCCAGGCAAGTTATTATTGCTCATTATTTAATGTTTAACTTAAAGAGGTGGTGAAGGGGAAGGGAAAGAAGCTCACGATTACCTTTGGTGAAGCAGACCACAAAGGCATCTGTATCATGCATATCAGAATCCCCATTTCTAACGGGTTCTTCCTCACGCTCACCCCCCACGTCGTCGATGTCGATGTGAAACTACTGCTCGGGTCCGATCTGCTCACCAAAGCGCGCTTGATCCCAAACTTCGGAGATTATGTCATAACTTTAAAAGCAGATGGATGAACAAATTCCGCTAGCTCGGAAATACGGACACATCTATATTGAATGGGCAGTAATTGTAGCCTTCGCCACGACCGAGCTGCGGAAAATACACCGATATTTTCATCGTCCCCAACCTAGAAGTGTTTAGCCGTTATGCACCGCACGGACCCTGATAATACATCAACAGATATAATGCCTTACTTAAAAAAGATCACCTCTTCTTGCGAAAATTTTAAACGAGAGGGAAGCTCTCCACATAGGTTGAAAGAGTCATTTCCAAAAGAAGACTGCTTGTTCAACCTAACTGTGGCCATAGAAATTACGAGGCTTGAGGAGAATTCTACTCTGCACGTCGTGGACAAGGATACTAAGTTCAACGCTGCATGCTTCCTCAAGAGCGAGGCGATTCAAGCTGTATGGAATGTATTCATGAATATATGGGTGTCAACCTACTTCTGCTTTCCAGACACAGTTGCTACAGATCAAGGCCCTTCTGGACTCGTTCCAACCATTTTAGTTTTTGTTTTTCTACCACGCATTCCGTTTATCCCAAGAATCTTCCGACAAAGTCTGCAAGCATGAAGGCATCGGACGAAGCATACAAGGATATGACCAAGATTTCAAGCAGTGATCGACTGACCACAGCGTTGCGAAGTATTGTCCCTTCTACTGCCGACTCGACTTTTCGGGTAGGAGAAGAGGTACTTATTTACAGAGAGAAACCTGTCGGGAAGTGGGTTGGACAACCCATCTTTCGAGATGTCAAAAACAAAATGTTAAAACTGGTCAGCGGTGACCGATTCGTTAGAGCCTCTGTCGACGAGGCCAAGATATAAAAAGAAAGATTGCCTAAAGATACTATCCCTAACACCAAGAGCTCGCAGGGTATTATGCCATTATCTGTTGATATCAGTAACTCGCGGAGTGGCCTACAAGTAGCCGAAGGCTCCGTAACGGGCATTGATGGATCTCATAGCCAGAATAAAAATGCTTCCTACACGTTAGACATGGAGTTGGATAATATTTATCTAGCTCAAAATAGCGATGAAGGTGAATTAATGGACATAATGGAGCTTATATGTGATGCAAAAAGAGATCGACAGTGTACACAGGATGCGTTCGATGAAAACCCCATTAACATAGCGTGCATCGGAGTTCACATCACTGAAGTCCTTAAACAAAATCACTCTCGTGCAAAAGAAAGTAAGGTCAGGCCCGACAAACTCTCTGAGATCAAAAGCTTGAAGGAGCGAAAAGTGTGAAAGGTTATTCCTAAGTTAAAGGTCCCAATAACACAAAAATACATAGCGATCGATTCGTGCCTTCTATTGAGAATGTTGGAAGTCGAAATGAGAAGTAGAGACCCTTCACATTGCCCAAAGGGTACAACGATAGAGAAAAATCGGATATGGTACACGATACTGCAACGCAGAAATCTGCTTCTATTCGACTCATACTCTCCGTGGCAGAAATCAAGGGATTCTTCCTATTCTCCCATGACGCGAACCAAGCGTATATCCGAAGCAAGTATTGACCAAGTCCCAAGATTTCAATTCTACTCAAACGAGGGGATCTCTAAATAATCGAGATAAAAGATGAAGAGCTCCGGTAATTACTTCGCTCCCTGTATAGTACATGTGATGCAGGTGACCATTGGAGATTCATGATACATTTACATGTCGAAAAAGATCTATTCATGACTCCTATATTTGTTGACCCGACCCTGTACATCAAGATTTCAAATGGCGATCTAGAGGGTTTAACTGGAGTCTACGATGATCAAAACAACCATGAAAGTAATGAGAATTTCGAGCGTACAACCATTGAGGGCCTGAAAAGGTTTGACTTAAAACAAAGAATGTACGATGATTTCGATTTCTTCGGAACTGTTATCAAGAAGACAGCATCGGGGAAATTTTAGATGACCCAAGAACAGATCGTTGCCAAGCTTCCGCTCGCCGCGAAAGATTGCACATTTGAATGATTTGGGAGGCACCGTGCGATGATCTCATGGTTAGCCAAACACCTGGACGGAACTATGCTGTCTGATCAACCGGGCCGCTCAAGTGACTAGTGAAACTTTCTCAAATGACAAGATCAACGAGTTTTAACAAGGCGGTAAAGCTTGCGCGAAAAGGTGAGGAAAAAGGTCTCATATACGTACCATTTGAATCCTCGTCGCTCGTGTTGAAGATCTATGTTGATGCTACATTCGCTTCCAATGAAGAAATTTCATCGGAGTTGGTGTACCTGGTCACCCTTTGGAAAAATCGGGGAGGTCTCACATTCTAAATTACTCGAGCAAGAAGTCTAAACGAGTTGTTCGGTCAATCATGAAAGGATAATTCCACGCTTATGGGGATGATTTCGATAGATCATTAATCATATCCCGTGATATAGAAGTAATATTCGGCGAAGGTACCGTTTCATTGTTTCACAGACTCTTAGCAATTCTTCGACTCAATAACAAAGGGGAAGCAGACCACAGAGAACCATCTAATGATAGATATGCTAGGAGCACGGCAGTTGTACAAGAGATAGGAAACCACTCGGATTGGACTCACTATTACCACCGGCAATCCCGCAGACGGGCTTTCTAAGGCAAACGAAAACGGCCCTTTAGAGACTTTACTACGCACTGAACGTGATAGTTGCCACGTTTAACAGTGAATCATCAGACAGGAATAAGATCCTAACAGTGAAAATGCGGGAATATGAAGCGATCAGGTTGGCGATACTATGTCGGTACCTTGTTATTTCGAATGCCGTATTTTTGTTGACAGAATATGAATATAGTAATCATTATGAAATATCTGTTCTCGACCGGACGTGGTGTAATTTATTTTATGTAAGAGTCTGCTGTTTATTCGCTAATTTGTCTGTTGTTAATGAAACATGTTTTGGTGAAGACCGTTTGTTTACACATCACATTTATCGACTGGCAATTAAGATGCTTAGGTGGACGGGCTCAATCACTGTTAATTCTAAGTGTGAAAATGGTTCACGACAATGGCCACAGAGTGGCTATTTATAGCGGTGCCATCTTGCACTCGTAATGTTCGGCAGAAAGCACAGCTAGCACAGCCGGCACAGCTCGGACTAAAAATCATCTTTGTTTGCTGCATCAAACCTCCTTTTTGTACACCTCCAACAACATTCTATCAGATTTTAGTTTTATTTCTAGGGCAGTTAGTAATTTGGATCCGAGGGCGCTCGGGAATACATCCTGTCCCGACCCGGCCGAGTGGAATCCAAACACTTCTCGGTTGCCGTTGTTTTGTTCGTAGAACTTTTTCGTTGCATTTTTGCTCCGCCGACGGAGGCACACGCCCCGCGAATACCATGTCGGTCGAAGGTCTAGATCTTGCGGACAAGACGTGGCAACAACATAAAACAAATGCATCAGAACTACTGCGAGAAGCCAGCAGGCACTTTCCTCATGCTACTCACGACATTTCAAAACAGTGCATGTATTTATTGCGATTTTGTGCAATGTACTGCTGTACAGTAAAGATCCAGAAAAAACAAAATATTTTACCTGTACCAGCAATTTACAAGCTGTAAAATAACCAAGAGAACTGTGGCCCTATAGGATCTGTTAGTGGCAGAGATCGTGGGAGGCGTTTTGAATAAAAAGCGAAACTTCATTAATCTGCGATAGTGGCTTTTCATAGCATCCACGTGTTTAACTATTTCCTACGGTACAAATTTTGCGAGCCTTCGTCATTCTTTTCACTGATGTAGTTTTCCCAAGCGTCAAAAAACCTGACTTTTCACCGACCAAACGTCGTGCTCCGCGACCCTAGCCTGACGTAAGGGCAAACCCGCACGTCAACCCCCTCATTGCACGTCTCTGCAATAGCTGCAAAATGCCCGCCTCTCCAACAGTCTCTTTCTCCGCATCTACGCATCCGGGCGCCATTTTGCATTGGTTCCGTCGCGATCTCCGCACCCACGACAACCGCGCTCTCAACCATGCCGTTCGCCGCGCTGCAGCCCTCAAGCTTCCTCTCATCCCGTTATATCTGCTTGATTCATCGCAATTATCCCTCCCTACTTGCGGTGTAGTCCGTGCACGTTTTATCCTTCAATCGCTCCATGTTTTGCAGCGGCAACTACATCGAAAATGTGGTGCGCGACTACGAGTGATTCA
This sequence comes from Kappaphycus alvarezii, assembly GCA_002205965.3. Taxonomy (NCBI): domain Eukaryota; phylum Rhodophyta; class Florideophyceae; order Gigartinales; family Solieriaceae; genus Kappaphycus; species Kappaphycus alvarezii. Next base: position 1,713,323 of record NADL03000758.1, read on the forward strand.
GGATGGGGGAGAGGACGCGTTGTTGAGATTGGTTGGAAGATGGGGAGTGCGGGAGGTTGTATGGGAAAGGGAGTATGAATGGAGTATGAAGGAGAGAGATATACGTGTTCAAAAGGCATTGGAGGGGATGGGAGTGGGGGTTACACAATCTGATGGCTTTTTGTTGCACCCACCGGAGAAGCTGATCGAGGCAGCAGGGGGAAGAGCGCCGGAGAACATGAGCGGGTTTATACGCGTCGTAGATGAGGTCGGGGAACCTGCTGAAGCCGTGGAGTTTGCGGACGTGGAGAAAGAGCTCACATGCTCCGAAGAGGTGGAGACTGGGGATGATAAGGAGGGTTTGACGGAGGTGCCGCGGCTCGAAATGTTTGGTCACTCGGAAACGGTGGACGAGCGATGGGAACTGTTCAAAGGGGGGAGGTGGAGGGTTTGAAACGATTGGAGGAGTTTTGCGCGAGGGATGGCGGTAGGGCGGTGGCCCGGTTCGCAAAGCCGGAGACGAGCCCGGCGGCGGTTGGGAAGAGGGAAACAACTGTACTATCTCCGTATTTGGCGGTGGGATGTGTGAGTGTGAGAGTGGTGTGGAAGCGGGTGAGGGAGGTGGAGCGGGAGGTGGGGAGGAAGGGTGGGGGAATGGTGCAGTCGAGTTTGTGGGGCAGTTGTTGTGGAGAGAGCATTTTTGGGGATTGGCGTTTTGTAACGCGTCGTTCCATCGGATGAGAGGGAATCAGGTTTGTAGGGTCATTGATTGGGAGGAAGGGGGGGAGGGACTGAAGGCGTGGGAGGAGGGGCGGACTGGGTATCCGTGGATTGATGCACTTATGGTGCAGTTGAAGCAGGAGGGATGGGTGCATCATTTGGGGAGGCATAGTTTGGCATGTTTTTTGACAAGAGGGGATCTATGGGTCAGTTGGGAAAAGGGCTACGAGGTGTTTGAAAGATACTTGGTGGACTATGACTATGCGCTGAACAGTGCAAACTGGATGTGGTTAAGCTGCAGTGCCTTTTTCGTCATGTACTATCGGTATACTCACCGGTGGCATTTGCGAAGAAATGGGATAAGGATGGTAAGTTTGTCAAGCATTACCTTCCGGTGTTGAAAAAACTACCCACAAAATACGTACATGAACCCTGGAAAGCTCCTCTAAGTGTGCAGAAGGCAGCTGGATGTGTAGTAGGAAAGGATTATCCAAAACGAATCGTCGACCATGCAGTTGTGAGCAAGGAAAATATAGAAAGGATGAAGGCGGCGTACGCTAGAAATGAATTTGGCGCAGAAAAGTGGCAGCAGGGCGGCGCAGGTGCCGCAAACCAGAGCAACCGTGAGGGACGCGCGTCGAATCAAAACAGCCGGGCTCGCAAGAAGAGAAAGACAAACCCCTAGAGAATATCAAGCACAGTTGTTTGCCCATGGCCACAGAATAGAGTTTCACGTCAAGATTTACGCGATGCTAGCACGGTACTGGTGTCGCGATTCGTCAGCATGCTAGCGCAGGAGCGTGAAAACTAAGTAACGGCCATACCACGCGGTTGGAACGGGTTGGAATCATATTGCGATCCTTTCGCCGCAGAGGGACGTCACTGACTACCCCCGCTGGCTACCATGTTGACGTATTGCCCTCCAACGTGTGTTGCAACGCCACACTGACGGCGGCCGGTGTGGGAATACTCCTACACCTGTCCGGTGCAAGTACAACATGCAAGTCGGACTAGATTATCATCACGCGTATGTACGGGCACTGCTATTCTTCACCCGACTCGTCCGACTCATCGGACAACTCGAGCATCTTGTCATCACCTTCGCTCACGCACATACCAGACCCACTCATTGCCTCACCCCGACTATTTGAATCGTTTTCGCCTGCCTCATGATTCTTGTCGATATTCGCAACCCCAGGCTTCTCTTGTAAACCTCCTGCTCGCCCATTTGCCCGTAGAGTCCCAATAGGTCCCTCTGTCAGTTCACACGCCTCTGCCCACTCTTTTCATCCGCAAGACCAGATTTTGTTACAAACTCCCCTCCTTCCTCGGTCGCCCCTGTCCCCGTCCTGTCTCTTTCTGCACTGTCTCTCCACCCTGGTGGGCGCATAGAGCCATCCTTTTCTAGGACATAACCACAATTAAGCAGCACCGCAATCGCCTTTTCACGACCGTCGCTTGCGTTCTGCATCCCTCCTCTTGTATTCCTCTTCCCCGTCTCCTCGGCGTTGACGGGTTTACTATCTTTCACGACAACCCTCGTTTCATCTTTCCTGGCAGTTTGCGCCATGCGTTTCCTTTTGGCGACCATTTCACTCAAGCCGGCCTTTATCCTCTCTCCACCACCCATTTTCACCCTGGTTCGCTTCAACTTTCTCAAAATGCTAGCCTCCTTCCTTTTTTTCCACTCAGCCTCTTCATCCAGGCTCTCCAACGCAGCCCGTCCCTCATACCCACCAACTCTTGGCGGTGGTAAGGAAATATTCAGCGGTGGTTCAATGTTACGACGAATACTAACATCAGCTAGTCCAGGACGCTCAGCATTATTCACATCCATTCGCCTTCCACCCGTCATTTTCTTCCTCTTATTCAAGGCGTGTTTCGGGCACATCCCCATGCGACTAGCATCATACCAGCTGGCACAGACCGACAAATTGGGTCCCAATGCCTCACACAACTTAAAGTCCTTACAAATACCAATATAAATAACCTGCTCCTTCTTCCCCACACGCAAACAATGCCCCGAGAAGGCGGCCCTACCGCGCTCCCCGACCCCCTCCCCGGGCCACCCGCACCACCTCTCGGTGGAAGCAGAGCTGGTTTCCGAAAGGCAAACACGCTACCTCAGTCTTTGTATGAAACGCGCGGAATGCCTCCTCGAACATGAGCACTGTGACCAGTGTAGGCTCCACGGTCGTTCCATTTGCCAACGCCCCACGAGGCATATTGCACACACTCCATACTGCATACATAGAACCATTCTTACTCTCCTTCTTGGCATGTTTTTTCACCAAGCACCCAAAAACAACAAACTCACCCAACTTTCCAGTCCTCATCTCCTCATCCATAGCACGAATCTCCGCAACATCCACCCGTTTAAAATGCTCAAACAATGCCTCAACAGCCATCTGATCAAGCACTGCCTCCTTCAACGACATATTCACAAACTTCAAATCAACATACTCAAATCCCTTCCCCCCTTTCTCAACAACCCGTTTCCCTACAACCTTAAAAGCATTTCTAGCCCGTCGCACCCGCTCCTTTTCCCTCCGTTCACTCTCCCCAACACTCAAACTGTGACGCGAAAGACGACGTTGCATCATAGCATGTGAAATGGGCACGCGAGATGGCGCACTCACATTTTGAAGTACCGTTAATTCTGCGGCGAGTTGTGCAGCGTGTGTGGTGAGTGTTTCTTGTCGTTGGAAAAGAGAAGTGAAGATTGTGCGCTTGGGAGCGGGAGAGGCGGGTGCGGATGCGGGCGGAGTGTCGAATACGGCGGCGAGTTGCTCGTCGAGGGATCAACTGGTGGGGATGACATTGGGGGAAGAGAGGTTGGCGATGGGCGGTGGGCGGTGGGCGGTGGGGGCGGAGAGTGTTTGCTGTGCGGTGGGTGAATGATTAGGTTGCAATGGCTAATAGTGTTGCGGTTTCCCGCCAAAAGTATGCACGCGTTGAATCTAAAATGGCGCAGTTGCTTGCAACAACCTCGAGTTATTCAGTCTTACAGTACCGTCACTGTAACGAGTGTCTCGCACTGGACAATTGGATTTAATTGCAAAACCTCGGTGCGGTGCTGTTAAACACTCCAACTCCCACGTGACGCCGTAGCATCACTGTCCACATCTCGTTGGACGTTCAGTTGACCACGTAGGGGTGTGCGGTGAGAATGGCTCCTGCTTGCTTTTCCAGATATGCTTGCCTGCGGATTCTTCGCCGAATATCTGCCTCTGAAGCGATAGGTAAGGAATGCTGTTTGTATTATCCGGTTTGGCAGCGAGGCTGGCCGCTATCAGTTGTTTCGGAGGCCGCCATACTCATTAATGAGGGACGTAGGGAGCCGTCGAACAAACTCCCAAAGGTGTCTATCCGCTTCAGCGTATCTGTGCCCACGGTGCACGGTCGCACCAGCTTCATCAGGGCTTTGCAGCTGCTCAGCATCAATCATGCTCGCAGCATATGCTGCGAGATTGAGCGTTGCCACAGGGGTCAAGCTGTGGCCGCCGTAGCGGAGAGGTAAGGATACCTGCTGACTAATTGCACCAGTCATCGGCACGTTGTTGGAACGTGTGTAGAATTCCAACTGCAGCCATCTGCATGCCATCTGCATACTATCTATGTACACTGAGCTATGTTCGCTCAGCAATTTCCATTGCCAATGGATGCACTACAAGGAAAAACAGCAGCATGCTTGCAGAATCCCCTTGTTGCATCCCTTCTTGGCTAGGGATGGATGGATGTCTTGTGCGGACGCCGCAGGCAATACGAGCGACGGCGTTTTGCGAGCCTACACCATGTTCAGAAAGCGACATAGCGACGATACCTTGGTCGGCATCAAGTTTATCATGTGCTGCCTCCAGAACCGATTGAATGCGTTGTGTGCATCCACGGATACCAGTTCATACTCTTCCTCTTCGTGCTGGCGCACGACCAGTCTCCGTGCCTTGCGCACAATGGAATCTAGTCCGCAGGGCACGCCATTGGCCACTTGCAGCGGTGCGAGGTACTCCCTCGTGCCTCCGATTGCATATGCCAGCAGCACCCTGTTACGAGTGGCCGCAAGGCCGTCTTAATAGCGATGGGGCGGATCTTATGTGGCCGAGGTTGGATGGGGAGCAGCGTCGCAGAAGAGATCAGAGGGATTGTGCCGTCTGGGAGGTCCCCCTGGCAGTCTCGTCTCAACCGCAGTTAGCGCCGAGATGCCCGTCATGGCTCACCGCTGCGTTGGCTAACAATCGGAGCCGCGGGGACATTGTGACCGGATCCGGCGCGGAGTTTGGGTTCAGGCGTTGGACGGTGATTAGAGCAGCCTCCTCAGCAATGTCCATCGGGAGCGGAAGGTCTCTCGTTTCGATGGCTGTCACAGGAGAGTGCGATGCTGATTGCAACTCTCGTAGACGTTCTACAACTTGTGAGTCACGCACGTCCGCGATGCGCGACTGATGTGGAGTGCGCATCGCACGCCCATATTGCGCATCTGCAGCTATGTGGGCTGCCCGGCGAAACGTTGGGTCGTGCCTATTGTCTGTCTCGGTCTGCCGCGGGCGACGTTGGACGATTCGTTGTTCTCTGTCTTAGTGTGCTTGAGTGGCCTTTTGCCAAATTCCGCTCCATTCGCCTGCGCTGTCGCGTTTTTAATTTAGTTTTATCACTGCTGTACAACCTGCAAAGTCAGAAATATTGTAAAACAGGCAAGTATGAACAGGATGACTGAACTATGCATGTTGCGGGGAATTGGGTTTACTTGAATGGGTTGGTATATTGTACTTACGTAACTGCATGTTGCGGGGGCATGACTTAAAACAGAAAATTGCGCTGCTTCCCCTCGTCGCAAATCGCAACATTGTGAGGTCGCTCTAGCTCCCCCCACCTCCACGCTATGGTTGCCACCACCGTCACAGAGGAGGACGCAAGGCACGCCCTGTCCGCAGCCGTTGGACTCAACAACCCCCTCTCCGACCTCGACGATGTCGTGATTCGCTACCTCCTCAACGCCTTATCCGATTCCACCGCTGCGGAAGATGAAGTAGTCGATGTAGTATCCATCTTCCTACCCCAACTCTCCTCTTCTATATCCATTCAACAAGCCCCCGAAATCGCTCGTGATATTCGTCGTCAATTACATGGCGCCCCTACCGAAGATGCGAGCAGGGAAAAGTTGATCAGGTTGTCAAAGGCGACGCGTTTGGGTGCGGGGGTGGGTATTGATTCGGGGAGGAGAAAGGCAAAGGGAACAGGTGGTAAGGCTGCGGGTGGTGGGAATAGTAATCAGGCTTTGGATCGTAGTGCGGAGGCTGAAAAGGCAAAGGAGATTGCAGCGGTGAGAAAGGCGAGGCGAGTGGGAGGGCAAGTTAGGACGTATATGTCGGAGGCTACTGTCGCTAGTGTCAAGTCAAAGTATGTACCGGGTAGTTTGGATATTCATATTGATGGATTGGATTTGGCGTTTGGTGGTATGACCTTGTTGGAGGGTGCTACTTTGAATATTCCGAGTGGGAGACGCGTGGGTGTGATTGGGAGGAATGGTTGTGGTAAGACTACATTGATGAGGGCTATTGCGAGGAGGGAGTTGCCGTTGCCGGAGAGCATGGATATTGTTTATGTGGAGCAGGAAATTTCGGGAAGTGATAAGACGCCATTGCAAGTTGTCTTGGAGAGTGATACAGTGAGAATGGATCTGGTGAGGGAGGAGGAGGAATTGTTGGACAAGTTGAACGAGGCGGAGGAGAATGGCGTTGAGCCGGATGCGAAATGGAGCGAGAGATTGGCAGAGGTGTACGAAAAGTTGGGAGAGATGGACGCTGACAAAGCAAACGCCCGCGCTGCTGCCATTTTAGATGGCCTTGGTTTTAGCGAGCATGCTATGACAAAGCAGACCGTCAATGAGTTTTCTGGAGGCTGGCGCATGCGAATTTCTTGGCCTCTGCCTTGTTTTTGGAGCCCAAGTTGCTTTTATTGGATGAGCCTAGCAATCATTTGGATGCCATGACCGTCATCTGGTTGGGAGATTACCTCTCGCGCTGGCCCATACCATCGCGTGTGTATCGCATGATCGCGCTTTTCTGAATGAGATATGCACGGACATCATCCATGTCAAGGACCACAAGTTACATCCGTACACCGGAAACTACGATGATTTTGAAAAGGCTAGACGAGAGAAGCTGAAGGAGTTGGAACGCACAGCAGAGAGCCAAGAAATGAAGCGAGCGCACATTCAGAAATTTGTCGACAAATTTCGTTACAATGCGAAGAGGGCAAGTATGGCGCAGAGCCGACTCAAGATGTTGCAGAAAATGGACGACGAGCGCGTGGTCTTGCCGAGCGAGGAGGAGGAGTTTTCATTCGAGTTTCCGGAGCCAGGAGCGCTGACGGGATCGCATGCTTCAGTCCAGATTTGCGAGGTGACGTTTGGATACCCCGACCAGGAGCCGTTATTTAGAAACCTCGACTTTAGTATTAACATGGATTCGAGAACCGTCCTGCTGGGGCCCAATGGCTCTGGAAAGAGTACCTTGCTTAAGTTGCTCTTGGGTGAGAACATTCCCATTGATGGCGTTGTCAAGAAAAGTCCGAAACTTCGCATTGGTTACTTCTCGCAGCACCATGTGGATACCCTTGTGCTATGGCGAACACCTTTGGAGCACATGAAAGTGACTTTCCCAGATGCAATCATGCCAGAATTACGATCCCACCTTGCAAAACTAGGCGTTAAGAATGAACAGGCCCTTCGACCCATCAATACTCTTTCTGGAGGCCAGAAGAGTCGTGTCGCTCTCGCGGTTATCACATACCAAAGGCCTCATTTGCTCGTTCTCGATGAGCCTACGAATCATCTCGATATAGAGACGTTGGATTCACTGATCATGGCACTCAACGCTTTCAACGGAGGATTACTGGTAGTCACTCATGACGCACGGCTTGTAACCAGCGTATGCGAGCAGATTTACATTTGCGAGGACGGCAAGGTGTCAGAGTTTCGAGGCGAGTATCACGAGTATCGGAAACAGATGGTTGAGAGGCTTCGCGCCAGGTCCAAGCTTTTTAGTATGTGAGTACACCTCTCGATCGAGTAAAGTTCAAATGCGAATGCGGTAAACTTTTCCTTCTCATCGGAAGTGGGGCATTGGGAAACGGTGTATGTCGGCTTGACGCGATTTCCACATTCGTTTGCGCACATGTATATTTTGCGTTGTCCCTCGGTAACGTTGCGAGGCATCGGAGGGCGATGCTAACTCGTCAGTATTGCTCTCAGGCGTTTCAATCCTTTGCGATGCAGTCATGGGGTTCGTTAGTACAGCATCATCATTCGTTCGAGACTCAAATTACTTCAACTCACCACGCGGATATCCGTGATGGAGTAAAACGGATCAGTGTCATGAAACAATGGACGCATGCCAGACTAAAAGCGCGTTGCACGTGAGTTGGTCATTGAAGTTGCAAATTAGACTTCATTTTACAGAAGGTCATGAGGGAGTGTCGAATTCACAGTGTGGCCTTTAGCAAGCCTTGAGACGCAACCCGAACGGACTGCGATGCCGCCGCCGTTTATCAGCAGGCTCCTCTCCGCGATTACGGTAGGGCCCCTGCTTACATTGAGATTGAATCTTTCTGTCCCCAGTGTAGATGCTCAAAATCTTCAAAGGATACCGCTGGTACTAGTCCACAGGTCGTGGGTACGATAAATTGACCAAGTCAGTGCCAAACGATGACCCTTTTACGGAGTCACTGCAATCCAGGACAAAAGTCATATTGAGACACGGGCGCTCAATCCTCAGGGGCTCCTAAGGGAGCTTGCCTCATAGTCTGATGAATTGCGACCTAAACACGCAATCTGTGAATATCAACCACTGAAGGTATTCGTGACTTCATATGAATGACAGCTTGTGCGTATCTCTGATTTTGCGGTAATGATCCCCGTCGAGTTGACGAAACGCCCCTCAAGGTAACCCGCTCACATGAGGCGGGGAGAGTATGAAAAGTCCCATTGCCCAAATAACTGTTGCCCACTGTTTTAGCGAGCGGTACGTTGGAAGGGGACGCAAGTTGTGAACGGAGTACTTGTATTGTACAGCAGTCACAAGATGTAAACCTCGGTAGAGCTCCGCTCGGATCTACGCAACTGTAGCTGAGCTGCACAGGCGACGCACAGTCACAAGTATCGCGATCGACTCACCTGTTCGGCCGATACCACTCATCCCGGTCCAAGTCCCTGTCGTAGCTCCCTGGCTCTGCAGTAACATCTGCAATTCCTTTTTCAAGTTCCTTCACCTCTTGGCCCAACCTTAGGACTTCAGCCCATCGGCCCTCCTTCTCTGCCTCTCTCATTTCCTGCATCAGTTTTCCTCTTGCACTCCTCCCCCTCTGCAGTTGCGCCGCAACCCCGTACAAACCCTTATCCGCGGCAACTCTTATGCTCACTTCCCTTCTTTCGACTTCATCCATCAACTCAACAATCCTGCCAAGTAATGCCATCCTGTCCTCATCACTGCTACTTCCCAAGCCCTCCGCCGCCAAAACCTCTCTCAGTTCCCCGACTTGCATCGAAAAACATCATCGGCTTTCAACTCTTCGGCCCTCCACGTCTTCCTCCACGCATTTCTTTCATAACTGGAAGGCTCCCCAAACCCCTCGTCACTCTCACGCTCTTGCGCTACTACAGCGACAGCCCCTTTCCCCTCATAAACGGCTTCCATATCATTCAAAACCACTGCCCCCCTTCAAACACCTCCTTCTTCATCAGACATGCCACCTCCATAACATTAGCCACCACCGCCGCCTCCACCACACTGACGGCCACTCTGACGAGCCCAGCCTCCCTTTCCACAAACAAAAAGCCGGCAACCTTAACATCGCTCTCCCTCCAACATGCCTGACCTCCTCAACACTACACCCGACGACCTGAACACCCAATTCAACTAACATACGTATCATCCCCTCTGCACGATTCAAACCGCGCCTCCCCTTTCCAAACACGCTCAAGCCAGCCTCCTCGACTTGATACCTCCCAATCCCAAACTCCCGTGTAACACCCGTGGGTACTAACTGTCGTACCATCCCCATATCAACCATACCACGCACCACACCCTCAACGCGAGTGCCATAGACACATGTAAACATATCACGGACTAAATCGCGTTCCATTGAAGATGACATTAATATTGGCCACGCACGGGATGACATTGCATACGGGGCTCGGATACCTCGATTACGATTGTGGGTTTGAAGAACGGCATATACCGTTTGAACAGACTGTGCACAAGGGGCGAGAAGAAAGAGATCACCGTATAAGGAGGGGTAGTGCGATTGGAGAGTAGAGTATGATGGTTGGGGAGTGGAGGAACCGAAGAGTAATTGTTGCCAGCCTTGCCAACCGAGGGATGCGTGGGTTGAAATGCGTGGTGAGGGTGTCTTGGGCGGGCGGTTGTGGATGGGGTGGTTTGTTTGAAGGGGAGAGGAAGAGGGGGTGCGAGGGAGTGGGGGGGCGGGGAGGAAGGCTGGTTTCATGTTGGTTTGGTTGTGTGGTTTGATTTGGTGTGGAGATGCGTCGTTTTGTTGGGGACGGACTGTGGTACGGAGGTAGGGCTGTGGGCAGTGCAAAGGAGAAAGTGGTGGCTGGTGGCTGGTGGCTGGTATCTGGTGGCTGCAGTCGGTATCGTCGGAGAATACTGTAGAGGCAAAGTTGACTCTTTGATACGGCTGCAATTGGAGCTGCCAGTTGTATGGCTGAAAGGGTACAGTGCAGTACATTTCCTTGTGGCGTGTGAGGGTGTTGGCACCAATCAGACCGAAATCTTGTGACAAAATGCACCCCGTTCTTCTGAGACTAAGAAATTCAAATATTTTCAGCGGCAATTGCATCAAAACGCTTCATGGTGATAGTTTTGCGAACCGGCAAAGCAGACGACCGAATCGGTAAACAGATGCCGGTTATCCGCTTGAAAAGTCGCTCCGCCACACATCACCGCCTACAGTATTACTGTATTGATATCAACACTGTACAGTACTGTTCACTGCAATATTCTCCACGCGGCACCCCTCGTGACTCCTTTCAGCGATCCCACAAACCCTCCAAATGCCCCCTCCCGCGACCTTTTACCCCAGGCGCAGCATCACGTGAGCCATATACCAACAAACCCTCCCATCAATCACTGGCCCACCCCCGGCTCATACATCAACCTCAGCCTCCCTCCTCCCACCGTGCAAAACAAACAATCCAGCACGCCACATATCAAAACACCCCACCAAATCCATCCACATCTCCAACTTGAGTCCACCACACCAGCCCCCACCCCTCCATCCACCAAGCCACAATCCCTCCACCCGCGCGCACCCTTGCCCCCAAAAACCATAACCGCACCACACCCGCCACCCCCATCTCATGCGCTCGCCGTCCGTACAAAAGAGAGCCTCTGCCCATGTGCTATGCAATAGAATGGGGACATACAACGGCTGCGGTGCTAGGCGATTGTTTATTCGCCCCATCTTGGGATGACATTGCGTTTCTTTCGGTTGATCCATACCGCTGTCATTGCTGGTATTTAGTCCATTTCGATTTACAACGCGTTGATCGATTGACGTACGGGTTGCTTTTTGCAAACACCTCCTTGCACACCCCAACGCGCAGAGACTACATGCGACAAACTTTGTCCCACGGGGTGCATGACGGCTGACAGACTATGCGTGACATTCCGCTGTGCGTGGTTTGATTTCGGAAACCGCGGCTTTTGCATCGTACTTGTCGACTTTTTGGCATTTGGGGACTCTGTATTGGTGCACATGCCTTGTTCACACGGCTGTGTGTGAGGGTAAGGGTAGTGTATTCACGTGAAATGATACTCGGTTATGTGTGATATCATGTCAACAGCAGGTGCTACCCTTTAACGAGAAACCGTGCGGTGGTTCCCACTTGTTCTCCACGATAAACGCCCAATGGCCCCTCCATGGCACGATGACCACGCCCTTGTATTCCGTCCTGTGGATCCCGTCCCTATCGTCCGTCATTATGCCCAGTCGTTTCCCAATCACGTCCATGTGCTTATCTGGGTAATATGCAATCACATCGCTGTCAATGGGCCGCGAAGACAAGTAATTCGAGTATTTCAACCTCACCGCGGTTTCCATTCTGCCAAACACCATTTCATCAAACTTGTCTTCCTGTAAATACCCTAGATCCATACTTGCCCAATCGATGTTTTCCGTACCCACCTCTACAAGACCCACATGTTTGCCAAACATGTATCCGTGTGACACGCCAATCTGCCCGAAATTCCCCGTGCGACTCACCTCGGGTCGAATGCAATGCCGCCCCTTTCTCACGTCATCCCTTCTCATCCAATCGTCCCAATAAATATCCGGCCACTGATCCTCCATCTCCTCCCACAACCCACGCGTCAACATCCATCCCAACCCGGGGAAAAAGTCCGTCCGATACAACATACTACTATTCCACGACAACTCCTTCTTCCCATTATCATTCCAAGCCGACACGCAATACAACGACGCATCAGATTCCAACATCGGCGCCAACGCATCAAAGTAGCTAAAAAAGTCCGGCGCAATCTCCATATCATCTTCAACAATCACCACCCGTGATACTTGCTGCCACTGATCCAACGCGCCGTGAAACACACGACTCAGCACCCATTTGTAATGACGCGCAATCTTACTATAAGCGCTGATACTCGAGTAGGACATTCTAGAATGTGGCATGCGGGGTGTCGGGGAGTAGGACACATCATGACTCCATGCGTGAAAACGAATATTGTCATCGGATGCAATGTTCGCCCAGCGGGATATTACGGCGGAAACATCATCGTGATCAAGACCGTCTTGTCGGTCCTGGGAGACTAGAATGGGCCAGGAGATTCGTGGATGATGCGAAAAGATTGATGCTAGGGAGCGGTTGAGATAGTCGGGGCGGGAATGGGTGATGAGGATGAGGAGGGTTGGAGAGGGGATGGAGTTGCGATTTAGAGACGGGGAGGAAGTGGAGGGCGGTGGAATGGTGACGAATGTGGTGTTTGTTAGGAGGAGGAGCAATAGGAAGAGTGAAATGCGTGCAAACCATCGAATGTAGAAGGCATAGCGCTTAAAAAGACGAGAGGGCTTCATTGACGGTGGCGGGGGAGACGGATTTTGCGGTTGTGGAGGGCATTTGCGTTGGCGTAGCGTGGGGGGTGGGGACATAGGAAGAGCGGAGCGGTAAATAGTGGAGAGGAGAGCGGCTTGCCATTGGAGGAGGGATTTGTGCCAAGGAAGGTGTACGGGTCGGATACGAAAGAATCCCAGGGTTTGTTTCGATTTACGTACAGTGCAATGCGCACTTTCAGGATGCCACGGCTGACACGTGTATATTTGAAACGAAATTCATGGGCCTGGATTGCTTGTTGGTTGACGTTGAGGAACGGGAAGGCGTTTTGCTTGGATATTGCAACAGATATGGCAGTACAGCAGTAGTCATGTTGACTTTGGGGTCAGCAAACTACTTTGCAGTATCAACCGGTTGGAAAGTATCTGTGTTGTTCAGTTTTTGCTGATGGGCTTGAGCGGGAAACTCGAGTAAATTGCGGAAAGCAAGTCAATAAAAATCGAGTTGCATCAACCCTGGGTACCTACCGTTCGTAATACTGTACAGTATATGTGTAGTGCTCTTGTTCTGTACAGTAAAAGCTTCGCTTGAAGAAAATTAATGAGTAAATGTATCTATATTGTACTGTACCGCACAGTACAGCACTGTTACTGTATTAGCACAAACGTTAGCCTCGTGTGGGTCATATGGTTCCGTAGACCGGGTCATTACAGTGTACTGTACAGTACTGTGGACTTCATTCCTGCATTCTTGGCAGTATTTTATCAAAGTGCAATGCAGTACAGTAGTGCACAAGTTACATTGCAACATGCTACTGTTTGTGCTCCGGGTGTAACATGCATTTTGAAGCTCTGCGGCAGAACTGTAACCGCTATTCGAGCAGCTAGTCCTGAGAATCCTACAGGATAATGTTGCATTGTTTTAGAATCACAGTACCGTATACTATACAGTACTGTACAGTATGTACAGCATTGCACCGCAAAACCCTGTGGGACATCAGAAGTCTAATGCATTCAGTACGTATCTACCGCGAACTGCGCATCGGAGAAATTTCTTAGTCGCAGGCTTCTTTCAAGAAATGAAAATCACACACCGAAATGCTCGACAGTATCCTGCCCTTTTTTTCTATCGGCATAAAGCCGACCCTGTAAAATGCCATTTAGTTTTACCCAGCGAAGACTTGTCCCGCACAACCCACGACCAGCCGTAATGTCCAACGCAGCCTGTCTGCTGGGGGCCTTGAGCCTTCTTTCTAGGGTAATTTTAGGGGTATTACTGGGCACCCTGTAGGATATTTCGGGACACAACCGACCATATTTTTCAAATATTAAATAACCCCACATTTTCCCCACGACCAGCATCGTGGGATGCAAGCGACCAATTCTTCCATATATTTAATTAACCCCCATATTCCCACTTTTGGCCAATCGTAACCTTTCGTCTCTGTCAATCAACCACATATACTCAGTACAAGGTGAAGTACACCACGCACTGTAAGACCGTACTTTACTGTACACAGGGTTGCGTAAAACGCCCACGCCCTTCAACGGCGTGGGCGTTTCACGCGTGGGCCCGCGCGCAAAGTACAGCCCACGCCCTTCAACGGCGTGAGCTGTACTTTGCGCGCGGGTTTACCTTATTACTGTCCTCCCCTCTCCTAAGCTCACACACGGACCTGAACAGCTATATTATTCTAGATAAGTACCGCAACGTTGATTACGGCCCAATGCATCGCTGAAGAGCCCGCCTTGGTCCTTGTCTACCAATAAAGCACCTCAATTTTTATTTATTAAGCGCTCCGACTTCACGCGTCAATCGCTCCCGCGCAGAACGCTTTGAGCCGGGACCGGGTCTCATGGCAATCCGGATTTGAGGCTCGTTCTCTCGACTCTTTTCCCTTCTAATCTTCTTCTTGCATTCAGTTCATTCCTGTCTACTCTTCTCCTTATACAAATCTCAACTTCGCTCCTTACACGACATAACAGATATGTCTTAAGCTTTTCAATATGGCACCGCCATCAGCCGCATCTTTACGGTTGCAAAAGCGTAAGATCGTCCGAATGATCACCGATGCATCAATAGACGGAAAATTTACCTAAGAGCCACTGCAAGCCGCGAATTCCATCTTGGGGTACTTTTTAATCAATAACAAGGACGATGAAAACATCTTGGACCCTGCAAGTGTTCGGGGTTCCCCGGGAAGCGAAGAAGTGAGCGACCTTCTCCGAGATCTCTTTCCACCCCTGCACGTTATGTTGTACGAGACGTTTTTCGGGTCTTCCATTTTCCCGTTCTGTGTTCTTCTTCCGGTTTCAGAGCTATTCTAGTTTGACAATGTACAGAACGAATTTAAGAATGATCTTTTCCTGTTGGCGTGAAAGAAGATTGAAAAGCGCATTTCAATCATAACATTATTTTGTTCTCTCATCGGCTTTAAACTCTAATTCGCTCTATCTGCTATTTAAAGTTTTAAGGGTATCAATCAAGCCCCTTTGGCTCACATTGGGGGAATTGGAAAAGTTTTTTTCAGCCTAAGTGACTGCAAAGAGAGTCCTGCACCACTGAAATGTGCGCCGTTTCACGCAGATACCCTAGCTTCAGCAACAAACGTTCACGCGGTCAGTATGAATCCCCGCATACTCTCTTCAGTTACAGATCTACCCATTATTCCGCTACCGATGTTCAGAAACCATGGAGCTACCGCCGGATTTCCTCAAGGTCCCCACGGGTAACTGAATGCTGCCGGACACCCTAAAACCTCAGAATAGCATGTAATAATAGGCAGAGATGACGCTCGTAAGGCCAGTTAAATCCAGCAGATGTTCAAGGACACAAATTTCTCCGGCGATATATCGCAAGAAATTTATGAAAATTTAGAGCTGTACGGAGTAGCTTCCCGTCAGTACAGACTTTCTCCCGGGCAGAATGGTGACGTCTTCGTCAAATTCTTTGACATCGCAGCCCGCAAGTTCTATTTCGAAAACTGTAGCGAGTCGACGTCGTACCATGACAGAGCTACCGTCATACTCAACAAAAGCGTTACTGACGCATAGCAAATTCGAGTCAATTGTACATTGGAGACTCTTCGCTTTCGCAAATTCATTCGAGAGAGTGATACCGGTAACATATACATTCGATTGATATAGAGATTCGATTAGATCAATGAACTGGTACTGCAATGTCGTCGCGATTTTCGCACTAATGCCCAAAAGATCGTCTGCCTCCACAAGGCAGTCACGGAATTCCATTATTGGTCCCGTATTCCGACTCAACGCATCACCTTGCAAAGATACTCACATAACAAATTCGTAACCACCTTGGGCGAATCCATCTAGAATACTCGTCAACTCGAGATTATCACTGGCACCCAAGATACAGGAGTCGATATCATGACAGGAATCGTCGGGAGAAAAAGATACATGATATACATCTCAAGTGCTTCGGTCGAAATCCCCGACTAAGTAACCAGCGTCCTCACCGCCCCAAAAGTTCCCAAGAGAAGCAAAATTGTGATGGAAGAGTTCCGCCTCTCAAGTATACCGCCTCCTTCGCTAACAGCAAGTCGCGCTACGGCGATCGCTGTAAATATGGTGCTCAAGTCTTTGCTACTAAGCATCGACGCACGCCAGGTGCAGAAGCATCGTTTGCAAGGAATCTTTTAAGGCAGGGAGTCCTCAGAGCACATTCTCGCCGATTTCATCAAGGGTGACGAAGACGTGGGACAAACTGAAGCAGCAGATGATGAAGATGCTGATACGCACTTTATGAACGAGAAAACAGAATCTTACGCTCTAGAAAAGCTCCTGTCTGACAAAGGTAACGAAGGAGTCGATAGTTTAGAAGTCTCCACACACTTCGTGGAGCCTGTGGAAGAGGCAGGCTGCCGCATCGTCACAAATAATGTAGCAGCTTCCTTTTGTTCAAAAGAACCCCCTACCTTTTCGCCTCTGACTGAGGTCACCGCGGATGCGGAGCTTCACCTCTCTCTGACTCGCTATTTAGAAGAAGAATCACAGATCTTCATGATGGAAACTTTCGTTGGAGAAGTGAGTAAATGAGTCCGAAGTGACCGCCCGCTTGGATTTGCAGCTGACATTGGTGCCGCAAAATCCGACGTCGGTCCAAAGAAACTGGATCGGATTTTGACCCCTCTCTGCTTCGTCTGCGTCTCCTATGAATCACTCAGATGTATCTCATTGCCTTTACAGACCCCACAGGGTACCTCTCGCGTCTTGATAAACATAGAAATCGTTGATGCCGACATTCCATCATATGCTGGAACGTGGATGGTGCGTTCATGAGTCCAAATGTCATAACATTGAACTAGTAAGTGCTGAAACGGCCTCCTGGGGATGGAAGTCATATATATGGAGTCGTTGACCCTTTGTACTGTCTCTAACCGGTTCTTACAATGCACACCGCATACTTTTGCTGATGTAATTGTTGCATGCATGGACTAATGGGCAATTAATATGAGAATATCGGCGAGCAATCACCCCTACGTCCCCTTTCAGTCCTATACCTGAGTACAATTCGCCAAGAAGCAGTTTATACGGCTCCACCGTCAGTTATTCCACCACAGGTCGAAGAAATTGTTCAACTTCATTTCTCGTTCGCGCCCTGAAGAAGCAATTCCCGAAAAATTAAGGACTTTTAGGAGATATCCAGACCTTGCGACCCTTTCCGAAGGATTCAGCTTGCACCCATTCAATTCCGTGTCTCTTTTGTTGTTGAAAAATCCATTTTCAACGAGAAAATTCCGTTAGACATCATGTAAATTGATGGAGATTCGGTGCTTCATATTGCTGACGAAGGTACTCGCTTCAGTGCTGTCTGATTACTCTTCAATATGTCCAAGGGACATATCTGACAGAACGTCATTGAATGTTAGGTGATCATCTACACCGGGCTACCGAACAAAATTATCACAGACAGAGGCTCTGCCTTCGGCCCGTTTTTAATCCATCTCGCAAGGATTGCGGACGTCGAAGTCAGCTGAACAGGTGTCGAAGCTCAGTCAAGCCTCTATATCGGAGAAAAGTACCACGATCCGGTTCGCTCGACGTTCCGTAAGATCATGGCAGCGAACCAAAGTTTGACACGGGTCTTGTACTTGCATGCGCAGTCAGTTCAATGTACGACAAGAGAGAGCCTAAATTTACATACTAGCTCGAAGAGAAAGAGAAAAACACATAGTCACCCTGCGTTTGAATTGTGCTCTCAGGCGCGCGGTGCCCAAAGCCAGCGAAAGAGCTTCTTATCCAAGGGAATAAGTGCTATTTTGGCTCGAGAAGGTCGTCTCGAACGGCATCTGTGAATGGCTTGGCCCCTTTTTTTGATAAATTTTATTTGGAACGTAAACTGGTCTTTGTAAGCCATTCAGCCACAAGATTGGAAACAACTTTCAACTTTGCACAAGTGAGGCCGTATCTCGAACCCAAAACTCTCGCGCATACGCATTTGGCATATATTTTTACAGTTTTAAACAACTTCAAGTCGCCTTCCGAAGACCTCATCCTCGCCGTTGAAGTACTCGATCCAAATGATGACCACGCTCGAGGTCCGGAGATGAGCGAGGCAAAGAAGGCAGAAATACGCGCCCTTCTCGGACGTGGAACGTTCAAGGTAGTGCTCCGCGAAGAAGTACAATCTGACGCAAATGTACTACCGGGAAGTTTTGTTCTTTTCCTCGAGTAGACCATTGATGTGAAAAGAAAGTAGAGCACAAGGCAAGATACGTCATCAGAGAAAATCGCGACATGATGAATCATATCCTTGTCAACTCATCAACAACCCTAAAAACTCTACCATTTTTGCTGTTCTTAGGCTTGGCACCCATATTAGGATTTGATTTCTGGACTGCTGATATCACTCAAGCATATCTCCAGTCCACCAAACTACTCGCCCTTGACATATTCATCGAAAAGCAGGCCCAATAGTTTAAACTGAGCCATGACCAATGCTAGAAGCTTCTCCGTCCCTTGTGTGGCTTATGTGACGCCGGAGTCCTATGAAATGTAACTATTGACAAACACTACCACGAAGAACTCGGAATGGCACCGCTGCGCATCGTATCTGTCTTGTATTACCGATTTACTAACTGCGTACTCACAGAGATCAGCGTTTCGTATGTCGAATATTTCATACGATGAAAAAACACGACGTTCCAATGGATATCCGAGCAAATGCGTGAGAATTTCAAGATGAAAGCCGACGAGGTGCTTCCCGCAGAATGTTTAGGCTTATTGTGGGCAAGAAGGATGATGGGTCCTTCTATATTGACCAGAGCCATTGGCTCAGAAAGGTCAACTGCCCATCGTTAGACGCGTCATTTCCCCACTTCAGGCCTATGCTTATGAGACTACCTTGGCCAGACTGCCTCTTCTAAACATCTCAGCTATCCTAGTTCACCGAAGACATGTACGAGAAGAAATTTCAGTCGATAATCCGCCCACTGAACAAGGCCATCAAGTACGGAACTTACAATCCATTTTGCCTGCGTGTTGACAAGCTTGACCTTGAATCCCCAAACTCCGATTATCAACCCTTTACTTATATAATTCGATGTACTTCGAACTATAGCCGTCGCTGCGCCCGTTACTTGCATAATCAAGCCAAAAAATTGTAAATGTTTCTATTCTGGCCCGTTTCATTTACTCTTTTTATAGTTTTTTATCATTTTGAATCTTTCTTAGTAAATGCCGCGCACCGCATTGCGCCACAGGGGGGAGTGTCAATCAACCACATATACTCAGTACAATGTACAGTATACCACACATTGTAAGACTGTACTTTACTGTAATGTACATTGCTGTATACAGGGTTGCGCAAAACGCATACGCCGTTCAACGGCGTGAGCTGCGCTGGTGGTACCGGTTTTACTTAATTACTGTCCTCGCCTCTCCTAAGCTCGCAGAAGGACCTGAAAAGCTTTATTATTCTAGAGAAGTACAGCAACGTTGATTACCGTCCGCTGCATCACTGAGGTGCCCGCCTTGGTCCATTTCTACCATTAAGCAACCAAACATTTTATTTAATAAGCGCTCTGAATTACCGTGTCAATCGCCGCCGCGCAGAACGGTTTAAGCTGAGAGCCGGTATCGCGATATTCTCTTTCCTTTTTTCCGTTCTGACTTGGCACAGCGTTCATGCAGTATTTGGTCTCAGAACAAGTTGAATGTTTTCCGATTAGTGACTTAATCAATGCACATTGAAATCGTATTAAGAAAGTGCACAGTTATAAATTATAGTAAGTTTCAACTCCGTGTGCCACAGTGACTTCCAAAACGTTTTAATATGTTCCAAATAAATGGTAGAACAAAAAGTTTAATCAAAAAATTACTCAAAACAAAGACTACTGAAATCCAAATAGCTTTGCATCGTGTTATTCGATGTCCCGAAATTTTTTGTACTTTATTTCGGGATAACAGATCCCGTTTGATATGGCTTGACCGGTGAGATTGAACTTTGTGAAACCGATTTCTGGTTCAGGCCGCTATTCGACCCGATCCCCGGTATTTATTTTACTCCAGGTAGACTAGCAAATTCAAAACTATATTGAATAAAGATAGCACGGCCAGGTCTGTAAGATAACGAAGGCCAGTGAAACAGCGTAGATTCTTACGTTTTAATACCCACCAAAATATGGCAAAAAGAGATACTACGATAAGAAGTAGACTTATCACCAATAAGATGAACCTAATAGAGGAAGCGCTACCTTTAAGGGGAGTCTAAAGGGGAAATTGCATTATTGAGCTATTTTGACAATGTATAGTGTGGGTGGCTATGTCACCGACACACAATATTTGACAAATAACTTACTGTACTGTACCCGAGTTGAATCGAATCGACTAGGTCACCTAGGAAATGTCTAACACTCCTCGTTTTTCTGGTCGTGCGACTCATGAGGTACAGAGGGTTGATTTTGACGTATGAGCTTTTGCTCAATAGGAAGCAAACAAGTTTGGTTCTCCAGAATGGTCATCAAGGCGGAGCAGCGGTATAATTTGGTGAAGGCATCGCCTGGGTTCGCAGCTGTCAGCAAGAACCCAACATTTGAAATTTCATTGCTATCGTATGCATGTTTGACTACGGTGATATTTATCATAAGCATTTTTAGGACATTGAAGAGCATTTTGTAATGAATACAAAAATATACTTCGGGTCAGTAAGCATATTCAAAGTGATATCTTTGTGAAGTAATTTGTGGATACACATTCGAAGTTTATATGCATGATCAAAGGCATCTGCAAAGGCGAGTACTTCAGCTGCTAGAACACCACGAACAACGCGATGGCTTTTCTTGCTGGAGCACTGGAGTATATGATTCTTGTCCGAAGTATCCAGTAGTAGAGTATTACAACCTAGCTGAGAGATAAAATCAGATTAAAAGGAGGCGGCGGCATCAGAGTACACAGTGATGCGGAGAGAGTACGAAAGATATATTTTGTAATATTTTTGCACGTGCGTCACTATTTAGTTGCGATTTGTGATTTTATCTGAATTAAATTTACTTTCGGTAACCTGGGCAGCTAAGGCGACCGCACAAAAAATATCTGGGAGAGTGTGACTGCCAAAGAAAGTTTTGGACGGAAGGAGCGGTAGTCCTCAAGCGGTGAGTCTTCAGCAAGAGTGGAAAGCCTAGAGATGTATGAGCTTTGAAAGAGGACGATAATATTGGGGTTGGTAGAGACGCGAACACCAGCGGACGTAATATTGTCGAACTTGGATTCTCTATAATCAAATTTCCCTAGTATTTGTCCTTAAAGATTAAGAAAGGCTTTTTTGCCACAAAGGATAGTATCTTCAACATAGACACCTATCAGGCATTTTAGCCCATAAGAAATAATTGACGAGAACAGAATCATGTCACTCAAGGCCGTTGAAAGTGCGAGATCTTCTTTAAAGTGTACAGCCATTGTGCAAATCCAGTAATCTCCAGCATCCGGTATACCGCAGAGGGGCTTGAGTAATTTGAGAATCTCATCATCTGGGAGCTGCAACTGAGAAGGGGTCTTAAGTAGACATTTGGGTAGAGACCCTCTAAAGACTGAAAGTAAGCCTGGCTGACATCTTTGCTCCAAAAACGGAATTTATGATTTTCCGCTAGTGAAGAGATGGCACTGGTCGAGTATTGTCGTAGATTAGTTGTTTATAATCCAATAAGTTTTTATCTTTGTCCAATTCATTTGTGCCGCTAATAGAGTTTTGTAGACGAGTGCATCTGATGGTAAGAACGAATCTAACGTTCTAAATCTTAGCTTTCTTTGGAATATGTGACTTTGAAACAGCAGTCCAGACCTTACGATCCTGGAGGCGTTGTATTTATGTACGTATAGCGTCCAGAAATTGCAGGAGAAATCTACGAGTATCTTTAGGAGCGTCTCTGAGAGGTAGACGGGTAGTTGCTTGGAAGATTTATGATTGAAGGGAGTTAACATGATATTATAGAATTAAATACACTTCGTCATCCAAGAACAGAAGGTGGTTCAAATTTATGGTGTATGGATGAAGATTAGTTTCTAAAAAATGAGTCTTAGTTCCATCCTTGTCAATGAAGGCTTGTTTTTCTTCAACACATAAGGTTTTGTAAGGTCCGAGCCATTTGATATTCTCCTTCTCACGATACAATAATACCTCTTGAACTGGATCGAAGTTCATAGAAGATGAAAAAGGAAGGTTGGCTAAAATTGTCTTTTGAATAATCAACCAGGAGGTAATGGTTTACATTTCTGCCCTAGCAAGGGATGAAGCGCGCATATTTTATGCCTGATTGGGGAGGGCGGTGTTGACAGAAGGAAAGCAAGAGGGTGGGGAAGACAAGCAGAGAGGATACAAGATCATCTAGATTCATGGCATCGTTCAAGGCTCTAACTGAAAGGGAAAGAATTATATGAGGATCTGGTTGGTGGTATTGTAGGGAAACTTTGAGGTACATTCTGCGCAACGGGTCGTGTTTTTTTTCCAGATCCAAGATTATTATGGTTCTCAACACTTGAGAGGTAAAATTTGATAACTGCAATTGAAGCACTACCTTGGAAGCAAGCCGTAGGGAGGACGAAGCCTTGATCACTGCCAATGGTGAAAGGTTAACCGTTGTAAATGGGGGACCAACATTAAAGAAAGTTTTGCCAAATATCTTAAACCGACTCGCCTTGTAAGAAGCAGGCTGGCGAATTTTTTTTGCAGAGATCTACGAAATGGAGGACGGGACCGGGAATATTTTTAATATGGAGAAACATGAGGTCCAGAGATGTCTTTGAATTGAAGACTATTTAATCTGGAGACGAGACTTGGAATAACTAGAGTCGAGGGGGAAACTGTTAAAAAGCCCAACATGAATCTGTTATTTGTTGTAGGAGTCGTTTCATTTCAGAGGATGCCTTTTCATGGTGTGCTCTATTGATAAGGTTATAAAGTTTTTGTGAGAAGGAGTGAAAGAAGTGGCAATGGAGACGACTCAGCTGACGTTGAGAAAGAGGCTTATTAGGTAAAAATTTCCATGCTTTTGAGTGAAGAACAGTGGCCGATTTGAATTTTTGCTGAAGAGGAGATTTTTAGACTAGGCGCCAATTTTTGCACTGTCCAGAACGTCGAGACCTATTAAAATAGTTATATCCGCGGTGAAGACATCTATACTGATTGCTATGAAGGAAGGATCAGTGCAGGGTATGCGAACTGGAAGAATCCCGATAGAATAAAGGGTTCCGTCACCAAAGCGAAAGATGTTATTTGACTGCTTAGGAGTCATCTTGCGTCCAGTCAATTTGCTTTATGCAGCTGCTTGTTTTTGCCCAATAATTTGCTCTAGGCTAAGATCAATACACGCACCATTGAAACGAGAAAGGGATAATGGTGTCAAATCCGAAATCTGGCTACGGAGGACATTGGCAACATAAGAGGGATTATCTGTGCCATTACGGAGTAGGTAGGGGAAGAAGGGATCTGACTGCGGCTTATCGGTAGATCCACGGTCAAAAATCCGTGGAACCGTCTTTTGTATCATCAAAGGGCATAGAAATGGGAGGCTGGTCATGAATGATTTGTTATGTGGAGAAGAGGTCGAAAGTATGTTGAACGTGTGACTCCTCGACAAGTTTTGTCTCTAGGTTTTCAAATAGGTGGTTATTATAAGCGCTATCTGCATGAGAGCTATCGTCAAGTTCTGAAAAATTGTAGATGATTTCGAGAAGTACACGTTTCAAGACTTTATTTTCTTGATTCGGGTATTTCTTAGAATAAGAACAAAGAAGAATTTCGGTAATTTTTATGATATTCTTGGGATGGGGCATTTGTTGACAAAATGAAAATTTCCGCAGTTCTAGCAATGCAAAGGGGATGAGGTGGAGTGATTCAAATTAGATTGACGGGGATGTGGTTGGGATGGAATGGTTTTGGAGTAAGGGTGTGGATGAAGGGAACGAGAGTACATGGGCTGCCCAGAAGCCAATTGCTTGCAATTGAAGATTCTTCGTCTATTTAGATTGCACTGTGCAGTTTCGGCAGTGGGTCTTGGTACGTCATCTCAAAGTTTGTTGCATGCGTGAGGACGTAAGTTGATCAAGAGCATCCCACAACTGCGCCTCGTAGCAATTCAATTTTTTCTTTCTTCGACTCTCTTGTGACAGGAGATACGCGGTTCGTACTTGAAAATAATCGAATTGCTTTCGTCCAGAGCTACCAAAAGAAAAGAGGAGGACGCGAGATGTTCTTTAAATACAAATTGCGAAGGTAACGGTAGAAGTGATTTTGACGTGAGGTCGGATTGAAGTGCTTGTCGATCTTGGCAATAGCTATGTCGAAATCAGCGAAACGATCCTCAATATTATTCTGATAATAGAAAAGGGCCTCATCGCGGAATAATAAAGGGACGAATAGGAATCGAATTTTCTGCTCTTGCGACAAAAGGAAGCCTCGAGCCGCGTATTGGTACTCAGTGACCAGGAAATATATGCTTTTCGTCCTGAAGTATTTCCTAGCGGCCTCATTGAAACAATGTGACATATTGCTGGTCAATTTTTGAATATCCTGGTCGTTTCCATTGGACGTGAAGGGAGATGGAGAAAGAGGTGTTAAATGAACAGATTAGGTCGGCAATATTGCCTTGCTTTTTGATAAATTCATCAAGTTCTGGGCAATGGAGAAGAGTGGAGGGGATAGTTAGTCTCAAAAATCTTATCGGAGTTTCCTGCAGCGGTAACATTACGACTTTGAAGATATGATTTAAGTTTTCTGTAAATAAGGAGATTTCGATTTTCTTCGTCCGAACAGGAATGCAGGTTTCAAATCTTCGCGGAATGCGTCACACAACTCATTTTCCATGAGAATTTCGTCAGACGCGTAGGCAGAGATTGTGTCGACGAAATTGCGCTGTTCTTCGTTTGCTAAGGTCACTCCTGAGCAAAATAAAATTTGTTAATTGTTCGCTTCATTTGGTTCCAGGAGGTGAAGGAGTGGCGGCGGAATGACATGGGGAATAGGAAAACAGGGTTGAATAGGTAAACCTAGTCTCTGCACTGTACGTGCGTTTAGCCGAATCGACTAATTCACCTAGGAGATAACCAACAGTTTAGATTCCTTTTTTCTCGCGATATGAAGCCTGTTTAGCCCTTTTCTTGTAAACGGACTGAGTACCTATTACATAGAGACTGTTTTTCACAGAATGATAAAGCTTTGAATCCTCAGTCTTCAGCGGGTGTTGGGTAACATGCAAGTTTGTTAATGCGGCACAAACCATAAAGACGGAATATTATCGCGCATCCCCCCGCCTCTATTTACTTCTCATTCCCCCACACAGCGAGCGATGGCGAACAAGCAAATTTTCGACAATGATTCTGTATGAAGCAATTTCCGATTTCTTTCCAACTCCTCGGTATGTTCGCATGCGTCTTGCCTAATATATCTTTACTATTTTTTCCATTGTGCACTTTAGTGCGCAAAATAGTAAAATGCCCATAACTTCGGAGGTATTCAGTCTCATTTCATTTCGACCCTTCAAAGCGTAGTCAGGATGGCTAGAAAGCTGTATGCAAAGTGGAATTGAGAAAGCTTCAGTTTTGGGCTTATGGCAGGATAGTAAAGTTTACTCCTTCTCAGGGGTAAAATAGCATCAATATTTCCTATTGAGCACTATAATGAGCAATGGAATCTTGAAAGAACTCATAAAAACAGCCCTTATTCGTATGTATGGGGTCAGTGCCTTACAAAGTGCATAAAAGTGTCCATATCTTTCTAAGCAGATGAACATCTACAAATCTGACGACGTTGCCGAGATCGCTCATCCGGATTATTTCCCCCAGGTGTAGATGGTGTATTAACGCTTTCTTGATCGCTATATCTCTATCGTCCGGAAACGCGAAGCCTTTTCTCCTCGTCCCAGATTCCCCAACAAATCTTCCGCTGCCCAGCAAGCGTTCTTGCTCAAAAGATGAACATCACGGGTAGTTAACTTTAATGTGGTACGCCTACTTTGGAAAGAGCTGCCACAGAATGCACAGTATTTTGCGTTACTGGAAGCTGCTTTGATTGTGCGGGTTAAAAACCAACCTGATCTTGACCTCGTCATCAGAGTTAAAGAACAAGATACGTTTGTTTCTTCTACGTATAGCCCGGGACCGCAATCGAGCCACTTCAGCTGTCGATAAGTCAGATGGCACTTCTGCATCTGCACTACTACTGCGAAGAGCATTCAGTGCGAAGCGATCAGCATAAACGAGTAATTCACGGCTTGCATCAAATACATAATCGGAAAGGGATTGTACCGCATTAAGATCATCACGTTAATGGTCCACACTTACAAAGTCTTCCTTTATTTATAACACCTGCTGCTTCTGTGAAATGCGACAGGTAATGAAAGTATTAACCGAAATAGTTTTGATTTTTTGTGAAACAATTTTATGTTCCCAGGAAAGAGATTAGGTAGATGATCTTAAAATAGATCTAGCCTGCGTAGTTAAGTCTACCCCACCTTTCGTTTTAGAGTAAAGGCTCTGTTATTCTTGCTGAAAGAGCTTCAAAGGTGGGAAAGCACCATTGATTTGAACGTAATTGTTGACAATTTTCCAGAATTGGAAGTGCGTTTCGATGATAGCTTCCGTCTCGTTGTCCACAAAGTTAGGTATAGAACCTTCTTCTTCATGAGCCCAGGATAGAGCGCTGTCGATTACAGTTCGTAATACTGCTTCACAGGTATTCATCGTGTCAATTTTGCATTGCGCAACGACGATGTATATTATGCCCACTTCGGCAGCTGAAATGTATACCACGTGGTTCACAGATAATACAAAACATTGGTGTAATAGTTTCCCCATGTGTTACTCAAGAACATGGTCCCTACAGACAGCACCTCCAATACAGCAGGTGACAGTATCTACTGCTGCCCCGCCAAGCGCTCTGTCCAGGCTCGACTGCGACACGCTCGTCTTAATTTCAACAGAAGCAATGGTGTTCCCTCTGCCGCCCGCTCCATCCGGGAACTGTAGTTTATCGAGATTAATGACGGCCACAGCATCAGGAGAACAGGCGAACCAGTTTGAATCAGACTTGGCGATTAATCCACATTCATGCACAGCTTCCATGAAAGGCTTGTAGGAGATATCTGAGATTACGGCACTTTCATTTGCTGTTACCCTTTTCATAGGTTCCGTGGATCTCGATGAACTAATCCAGCTCCTCACTAACAGGTTCAGATGTACAGCTGCAGTGCTTTCATGTTCTTCGCGAGGGTCTAGTCCCAAGTGAGAACGAAGCGCACTGTTCTTGAGTAAAATTTCCCCGGCTCGTGTGGCAGTGACACGAAATTGTCTCATCACGAACCAATCTGCACACTTTTGTCCAATTGTAAAAGCTGAAAAAGATTGCTGTAGATGACTTTCAATAACTTCCTTCGTGTTTTCAGTATCTCAAGGAGCTAAAAAAATCTTTCCAGCATCGTCTCTTTTCCCCAGAGTAGATGTGTTACAGGATCGGTCTTAGGTACCGCAATCCAAGTTTCAATTGCACGGTCTATGGTTGAGTGAACCGTGTTCATGAGACGAATAACATTGCTGTAGTTCTTAGTGCCCCTCTCTCTTATGACTATGGCCATAATCTGTGCTCTCCTCGCATTCTCCATCGCTGTTCCAGCAGCTCGAACGGTTTTGACAGCGTAAGCTGAAAGCGGGCCTTTGTCAGGGGAATCATCAATGATAAATGCTCTGCAACGGTCGTAAGTAGATGAACCCAGCTGTCCAGGCTGATTTACGGCCTCTTCAATCGGGTGCGCATTTCTTCTGCTCTCCGTAAAAACCGCGTTATTTTTCTTTCCTTGTACATTAGGATCACCTGTTTCCGCAAAACCATTTACGGCTGGCTGATCCTGTTCATAACTTAGTTCTTCATCTTCGTCATCACGCATACAGTTGAAGTCTGATAGCCCCACGAACGGATGAAATCGTAGCAGATGGTTTTGTAGTATCAAGATTGTGCCGATCCCATGCCTCAGCCAGCTTTCAATTAGGTCCATCCCGCTGTAACCCCGATCGGCCGTAATAACAAGTCCGTGGAGATTTGTCTCACCCCTGCCCTCCAGAATATTTGCGAAGAGCTTGGAGACGTTTGTAGCTCGTTTCTCCCCTCGACGCAGAAATCTAACCATCAACGTGACTCGAAATAGCGCATCTGCAATGGTGTCAGCAGTGTGACCCTCGCGATCCGCTTTTCCCACACTAAGCGCTTTTACCTGGTTGTTAGATGCTCTGGTTCCGTACAGATCGTCATCACATGTGTAGCAAATGTATGTGTTGGTGTGAGAAAAAGATTACTTCTCATCCTGTAGGGACAGCTTTCAAACTGAGGTAGACATTGCGTTTGATCCCTTTGGGCATTCCACGTAAGGCCACGTGCGTTCCCTCGGGAGGTAGGAGAGTATGCCAAGATGTAGTTGCTGATATAAAGAACGCCTTAGAAAGAAGGTGCGGTGCAGTTGAGTTCTGATAGAAGACCTACTGTTCTCTCTATACTTAACCCTGTCTAGTGCGACACAAGTAGATCTGCGACATAGCGATACAAATCTTCCATCTCCACGGGTGTCGCGAGAGTAGAATGTAGCTGTATGCTCTCGTTCATCCAAATACGGCACTGTTGCAGCAGATCATCTAACAAAAGAACCAGCACACCAGACCTCGTCGCGGACAACTCGCGTGCCGTTAGTTCAACTCTCAGCTGCCCCATAGCGGAGCAGCAAAATAGCCGGGCTTTCTCCGAAACGGCGCTTCTTGCAAATGATTGCTCCAATACAACTCCCTCTGAGTCAGGAGTGTATAGAGTCCATCTTTGTGACGGATAAAAATTCGTACGAGACGCCGAAGAGGGTAAGCTCCCCCTAGATGATCGAACCCGACGCGATCCCCTGCCTCTCCCCCTGCCCCGGCCCCAGCCTCGAGCTCGTCCGGGCGGCCGACCAAGGCCTCTTCCTCTTCCCGCTCGGGGCTGTTGGAGCCCTATGGCATGTACGTTACCTCCTTCTTGCATCTCCGGCCCCTCCGTTGAGAGATCTGCCACCATTGTTGCCATATATTGGGGAGCTCAAAGCGGGAAGATTGGGATTGACGACTTTGTAGGAGTCCGTTGCCCGATTCGGAAAATTGAAGTTGCGTTTAGCAGTTGCTGGCCTCACAAACAGAGCTAGGTTATCGGTATCACAAATGGACAGCTCTTCAGATCTCAATGCAGTCTCAAATGTCCATCTGAAACAGGTTCCCTTGCGCACTTTAGTGCGCAACAGAGATTTATCATAACAAATCGAAATTTTGTATTGCGCACTTAACTGCGCAATGCAATAGTAGGGATATAAAGATTTTGTTGATGTTGTATACACAGGGAAAATAAATATCGAGACACCTGTGTTTTCGTGGTCGGCATTAAACACGTCGGAAATCAGAGTGGTAGAATATATTGCTGATAGATAGCTATAGAGAGAAAATAATAATTATTTATTGCGAAGGGCCGTGCGAGACACTATAGCAGTGCAACAGAATTTTTGTCACTTTTGCTTAAATTTCTCCTTTTCTTAGTGTTTTTTTCAGAGACTGATCCCGATGCAGCGAGGACGTTAGCCTTAAATAAAGTAAAGAAACCTACTCAACATGTTCCACTCCGACGAACGGTGTGGCATGCAGAGCCAGAACTGTTATACGGTCACTGTACAGAAAAAGTACACTACATCTTCATTTTACAGTATATTTCATTTGACAAAAGTGTGGTCTTTTATTGTGAAGGATCAATGGTGGGTGGGATTGATCTAGAAAGTATGGAGACGTGTCTTAGCTTTTGTTAGGTAAGTATGCTTTTCACTGCAGAAATATGTACGTGCATCATGCAAAGTCCTGAGTAACATCCTGTAAAAACCCTAAAAATACAGGATTAGGTTTGAATAGGGAGGGTGAACTATTCGTGTTGTGGAGCGCAAAAAATTACAGACCTGGCGCACGTGAACTTGAGGATCACTTGCGTGAGGCGCTATCAAGTAAATTTTTATTGTCCACGAGAGTTAAGCCGGGTCCGGATGAAGGGACCATTGAACTGTGTGCCTACCGTACTTTACTGTGCGTGCTGTAGTGCAGGCTACTGGACTGGGTGATAACCCTACCGTCCGTGTGATAACGTATACGTAGAATAGCAGTCCTCGAGGGTTGTGTGCCCCAGTATTGCTATACTGTACGTGATTTTCTGTACAATGGTCGGTGAGAGTTGAGACGGCTGACGGTCAACAAATGTTGGCCTCCGTAAGCTTACGGATGAGTGCGTACGGGCACGAATATCGACTTCCTTCAATTTTCGGAGCTACCAATAGCACTAATGCCAGACACGTTGGTGGGTACTGCCCGAAAATTACCCACACAACTAATGATTTATTCCGAATTTCATTGACAGTATGTTCCATAGATCGATCATGTCCCATTTCCGGGAATTTATTGTATTCCCTTACAATGCTCTTCTGTATGATATATTATTACCATGAAGATATTTTCGGTATTTAATTACAACCGTATAGGAGCTTTCAGATGAAGCGTCTAGGATTGGTATGGGGGCGGTAGTTGAAGGATATCTTCATGCCCGGCAAAAATTTTGCCAAAAATGCTAACAGAACAACAAAGCGACGACCCTCTAATTTCGAAAACTTCATCTTCATCGTCACCAACGCTTTGCTTCTAATCATATTTTCCTAATTCAAGTACTGGAAACCTAATTCTTCTTTACTTATAATTACATCTCTTTGGAACTCCTACCGATTGTTTGTTTCTCAAATCAATGCCTTGCGCTCATCCTTGTTGTCCGGCTCTCCCCATACGATCAACCGTCTAACTACCCTCCTGATATCATTCTTTTTTCGTTCTATACCAACCAGGATCTACTCCGTTTCAAACTAGCAGCGACAGCCAGGGTACCCGAACCGAACTCTCCTTAGCATTTTGATTATTCACAATTACATTCCTCCTAAACACCACTGCTTTCGCATTCATGCACTATTCCAGTGGAAATCGAGGACGAGATAATATCTTTCGAAGTATTGAATGCCAGTGGGGCGGATTCTAAGCGTTACTTGGGATCGATACAATGGACGAAAATACTTTCGTGCCTCCCTTTGCCCTTAAGGGTAAAAACGATGATGCGGCTGACCACTCAGAAGACTTGAACTGAGGGGTGGATGATTTTCCGTTCGTAGGTCTAGAGAAAAAATGCCCTTCGAGATTTACTATCTGCAGAAGAAAGCTCCGAAGAACTGCAGTTTACTATTTTAAGAAAGTAATGAAAAGAAGAGTTGGGATCAGTATCGATTTGAATGCATTCGTTGTCAGTGAGTCGGGGAGCAACATAGCTTCAAAAATTTTCCAGCTTTTTTATTCAACTCCACCACTTTACGGAGACCTTTTTCCATTTTGGATAGCGGGTTCTCAGTCTGAACACTTTGAGGATCAAACGTTGTTGCGGAAGGGAAGATTTTGGGCCATATCATGAGCCATCGAAATTTGAGAATTGAACTGATCAAAGAAAGTTGATTGAATGGATACTATTACACCAGATGGAAGTCGGATTGTAAAAGAAACACAAAAGACGGCAGCTTGGTTTGTTCAAAGTCCCTCTGCGTGGAATCGACCCTTCCATCTCACCTGCACATAGAAATTTACACTTTTAGCGCGCTAGTGCACTGAAGTCAAGTTACTGAGGATAAAATTATGTACTTTGAGAACTTAAATGAATATCTAGTGGACATCTTGTTTGAAAAAATAAGTAAACAGTAGACGTGAAGAGTGAAAACATGAATGAGAGTGTTATTTTGTCATAATTTGATAAGAAACCGCCAGCGGCAGCGGTTCCCAGATGCCATCCGGTAGGTTGTCAAATTTAATATGGACTGAAGCCTCTCCTGACGCACTTCGTGAATTTTTGAATGAGGAAATCCTTTAAATTCTTGAACTGGGGGTCTTCAATATAATATTGGCTGATTTTTCGGAAACCGAAACCAGAGTTGCAAAAAAATGTCGAACAATCACTCCACCATGCACAGCACGACTTTTTTGCGGAAGATAGAGCTGTGTGGTATCATGATCTTACTGTATTCTTATGAATTATTCACTGTAAATTTTGCATCTGGCACTATGCACCAATCTCAAGGCGGGTGATTAAATGTAGAATGGGTAGGAGCGCCATCGCGAAGAGGAGTGAGAAATTCTTATACCAAAAGTGTAT
Organism: Kappaphycus alvarezii; assembly: GCA_002205965.3. NCBI lineage: Eukaryota > Rhodophyta > Florideophyceae > Gigartinales > Solieriaceae > Kappaphycus > Kappaphycus alvarezii. The sequence goes on from NADL03000758.1 coordinate 1,745,838, forward strand.
GAGGAGCCCTGATGCTAAAGAGTGGGAAGGGCCTACAGGAAAGGGAGAAATGCAGACGAGGTCGGGCGCCATCGGGAATGAAGGAGAGAAAAGATGCGAACGGGGGAGTATTGTAGACAAGAGAAGATGTGGGAGTGCATATTCGAAAGGCGTCAGCATGGCAGTCGTTAAATTGGGTATAGAGGTCGCTCGGTGAATAGGGGTGCCGATACGGAGGGAGGCGAGGGTATTAGACCAAATTTTGCAGTTATTCATTGCGCTGAAACGGGGTGGTATCGTGCTCATCCTGAAGAAATTGCAGAAAAATAAGTTGCGGTTGATGAAAAATCGTCATATAAACGAATCAGTTTGGGGAGCTCTCCAGATAGCGGTCATATTACATAATTTTCCTTAATTGTTGACAAATGTAAATCTTGATTATGTTCAATAGATCAAAAGAAGAATACACTGAAATTCTGCGTGTTTTAATAGTACCTGACCCCTCATCTAAAGATAATCTTTTCGGAATAAAAAAGCATTAAGAGACCGATCGGATAGTTAGGGTGTTATTTCCTTGGTTCCGTTACCTAAGTTTTGAGCCCGATTAATCTTTAGTTAAGGGATGATATGCTATGGAGTATGGCGGGAACAGTAAGGGGATTCTCTGGGTCTACATTTTTTTTCTCCCCACAGTGAGTTGTGCTGCTTAGCTGCAAGTTTTCCAAAGATTGGCAGTTCTATAGATTTTCATTCAAAATATTATTCAGGATCCGCAATAGTAGACGAGTAAGAGAGCAGTTTCTAAACAAAAAAGTAGCTGTATCCCCGTCAACAAGCATTCCGCATCTGAGATAGCGATTACCGCGGCGTGCTGTTGAGGAAGAATTTACATCACGCTAGAGTATTAGTGATATCTGTTGAAACTTCTTTGATGATGTAAATCGCACCTGGGCGCAACTCTCTGAATGTAGAAGTATTATTCGAGACGATTTTGCTCCTACCAGGTAACCTGGCTATGAACCACTGATATTTCATAGCTTTTCAGCTAGAGCTGCATAAATAAATGATCTAAATTATAATATCTATTTTTGATAAAGCGTAATTTTTACTTTCTTCCTTTTTTATCGTCTCTACTAGACAAATTTAGGGTGTGGGGGAAAAAATATCTGGGTTGAACTTTGTTTAAACGTTGGATTGAGGCTAGCTGAGTTGAGTCGGCCACTCCACAATAGGATTTATATAGAACTGTAAATATGTAACTGTGGGAGAAAAACGTACTCTAACATTAGCAAATGCAAAGATTTACTGTTAAACAGCTCTGAAGGAGTCATAAGTAGCGCTTTCGAAACTTTTAGTTAGCAAGAGTGGAACACACTCGCAATAAGAAATACTTTCATTGGTCCAGGTGGTAAGGGATAGCAAGGAAGATTTTGACTGGTAAAACAGTGATAAAATATCCCAGTGTGCAATTCACTCTGAAATATTCCAAGTGTAACTATGAGATAAATCGTTAGGTCAAGAACTGAAAAGAAACTTCTGATAACTGCACAGTACCTAATAAACCCTTCAGTGAGATGAATGGTTTAGAATTTTAGGGGTTTAAATCCTGAATCCTCTAAGCCCTTAAAGTCTCTAAAAACCCCAAGTTCGTGGACGAAAAAAGTATCCACTCCTCCTGCCCGTCCACTCATTTTTCTCTCAATGCGTCTTCTCCTCGGCTCGATTACCGGTTCTACATCTGAACATTGATAAATGACTTCTGCTCTCTTGTTTGAGTTAGAGTCAGCTGTTATTGGAGGACACGTGTTCTCTACGGCCATACCTGAAGCGCTCGTTGGAATAAGTTACGACCAGAAGCCATGGGATATTTGTCGCCACTGCTGTCGGAGTCGCGCTGGATCTAGACGGAACTTTGGGACTGATCCTGTTTAAGACAGCTGTTGTACTTCTCTGATAAGGACAGTAAGATAGACTCGTATTATGGCGTCAAGGTACGTCGGCAATGGCATTTGAGGAAATAATGGAACTAAAAAACTGCTCATTAACTCGCTTTATGAAAGAAAAACTCAAATTGGGGCCGAATCCTGTTTCTGCGAAATTTCAAGCTCCAGACAAAGATCCATCCAAATGGATCTGAAATTTAGTTGTGTAATTTATATATTGAGTTAATCTTGCTCTGGTCACCTTACCAGCAACAACATACTGGACCCAAGGGTTCTAATAGACGAAGTCGACCAATAGAGTATCCTTATCCAGGAAAAATGGGGGAGCGCCAGAATTGACGGTGCTGTTATTTTTTTTGAATGCATATTTTGACCTAGTTGGTTGGCAAGACTTCTTGAAGGATCGACTGCCATTCCTCGAATCCAACTTATCCAAGAACTCGCCTCAGAATGGCCTCTCTAAGTTAAGAGAGGGCTATCGTCACCCTTGTCGGTATCCACCACATCGTGAGGTGTAAAAGCATCCCATATAGCCCAACTGGTTAATTAAATTACAAAACTTTTGTAGTTAAGAACGTTTTTTTCGCGAAATCCGGGCCTTCAACGGCCCTGTCCGAGACGTATGATGGGGCTGGCCTCGCCCAAACCCCAAGGATGCCTCCGATTTATCGCAGCATTTTTACACCGTTACAAAACGCCGCTTCATGTCCCTCGGTCTGCAAAGAAGAGCATCTGAATGTTTTTGCTTTGTAAAACAATTTTCTCCGACAGCATGCTACTTTACAAGCGAAGGGTAAGAGACTAGCTCTTGATGGTCCTCGGTACCCTTAATTCAGGAGAAAGACTACTTTCATGCAATAAAAAGACCGAAAGTAAGGCATCTTTTTTCTTGTTGAAGATTATTTTTGAAGCCCATTGACCTCAGAAGTCGAGAGGCCCTTTATTTATGTCCACACACTAGAGCAGTGGATGTACCAGAGATCCAAGGTTGAGTTAATTGTGATCCAAAAAACTCTATCAAAATTTTGTTCCGGAGGATCAGTATCTTCTGAATAGAGGGGCGAAGGATGAGTTTAAAGTCTCTCAGGCTCAAATTGAAATCTTTCCAAGCGAAAATGTCCACGCAATCAACTCCAGAGCCTCAATTCACTGCTGTGCTTGAACATTCGCTCCCTCAATATGAGATACGTAATGAAGCTATAGGATTAGTCCAAGCAGCATTTGATGCTTACTTTCCTACATGAAAATATATGAATGTGGTTCTAGCTAAGATTTTTCGTCTAAAAATTCCGATTCACATGAGACTTTCCCGCAGATCTACGAAAAAGAGTAAAATCGGGATAGTATCTTTGGATCTTGCCCATCTTTTAAGCAACTGAATTCAATCAGAAATGCTTCGTCCACACCTAGTAATTTAATCTTAGATTGCTAAAGCGAAGTCACATAGTTGTTTAGCAATTTTGCTTCTCCGAACCCGCTTCCACCAATAAAAGTGGTATCTCGGTGCGCGATCTAAACATGGCTCCCAACTTTGGTTACCTTGAAGCCCTTTTTCCAAGAGAGTAATCTTTGCCTATAGTATGGTCTATTCTGCTCGGAATTTTTTCATTGAAAGTTTTCTTCCTTCTGGACTGCTCGTTTGCTTTTTGGTTCTATTTATCTTCTTTTGCTTATTTTATTGGTTCCAAGCGGCGGCCACTTTTTGCGTCTAAGTACTCCAGCGTCCATGCACAAGTAGATTAACTCCCTTAGTATATAAATAGATACTACCCCCGTTGGAGAAGGGCCCGTATAGTCATGTGTCTTTCCATAATGTATCTGCAGAAACCCAATTCGAAGAAAATTTTCAGCCGCCACCAATCTTCGTCTTCAAATAAAGATGTAATGATCTTACTATGCTAAAACCTCGTAACCGGTAAAGCTTTGCAATATAGAAGGGCAATGACCTTTCGAAGTGAGAGGATTTTCAAGCCTCATCCTTCTCAATATGCTTTTTTTCTGTCGAAAGTCCCTTCAATTCTTTATTAATGTCTCAAAAAAAATTAAATAGAGCTAATGAAATGCGAAAGTTTATAGAAAAGCAGGTATCGAAGGCCTGCCTACTACTAATAGAGAAGCCTAAAATTATAAGGTTCTCTATTGTGTCAGAGATATGCTCTGAAAGTAACCTGCGACGTACTGAGGCCTACTGAACTACTCTGGACTCAGTCAAACTTACTCGCGATGATTGAGCTACAAAATCAGCTGTTTATATTTCTACTGGCCATTGTTGTCATATGACTATGAATATAAAGATTGGCCATATTTTTTAAATTAAATATATTTAATTATTCATTATTTTCCAACATACACTTTATACAGCAAAATTGTTGACCAAAATCATTGAGTTAATTTTAGCGCTTCTCAGAGGGGAAAATGTGTCTTCTTTGATCATGCGAGGAGCTCTTGCGAGAAGCTCACCGAACTTACCCTCGACCGCAACTGAAGTTCCCGGCAGATAAAAACATATCTGGTCTAGTAGTAACTATTACTACTACAATAGTAATAGTTACAACAATATAAAAAATTACTACTACATTGTAGTAACTATTATAGGTAATTGTTTACATTGTAGAAACTATTACTATTTTTATAAACTATTACTATTGTAGGTTTACTATTGTAGTAATATAATGGCATAGGATATATAGAAATGTATTTCATCTGATTCCATTACACCCCCACACGAGAAATAGCATCACCGCCTTACCCGATCCATCTGGATTTTCGGTTGATCCGCTGACTGACTTGATCCATTCCGGAGCGAGGCAATTGATCGAGCAAGCGCTTGAGGCTGAGCTGGGCGCGTTGCTTGGCCCGAATGCTGCTGGTCTGTCATCCACAACCATCTCGCGTCTCAAAGCAGACTGGTGGGAGGATTATGAACGCTGGCAGAAACGCGACCGCAGCGCCCGACGGATTGTCTACGTCTGGGCGGACGGGGTCTAATTTCAGCCAAGAATGGAAGAAAAACAATATACTGTAAATAAGAAATATTTGCAGATGCCAACAATGCGTCAAGTTTATACATAACTGATAAAGCTATTGATTGTGATTGATGTTACAAAGTCGTGTGATTAATTCTATGATAGAGTGTTGCGCAAGGTAAAAGCCATCAGTCTTGAGATTAGTCGACAGCCTAACACCCCCGGCGCAACCAATCAGAACATGACTTTCAAGGTTTAATCCTTTCGACACCACAAATGTACTGTAAATAAGAAATATTTGCAGATGCCAACAATGCTTCAAATTTATACACAACTGATAACGCTATTCGTGGGCAAGCCTGTTAAAACAATGATTTCTAATAAAATTGCAATTACGTAGAAAAAACACTTTCCATCGAGACCTGGATGCGCACAAGTTCCGAGTGGCTTTCCTATATTTATATCGCGTCTTTGCCAGTAGTTCCCCCCACCACTACCCGCACCACTACCCGCACCACTGCCCCTACCTCTACTCCCTCCACTATCCCCCACTACTCCCTCCACTATCCCCCACTACTCCCTCCACTACCCCCACTACTCCCCACTACCCCCCACTTGCCTTATTGGTTGTGGTATGGGTGTCCAAAGCGATGATTGTCTTCGTAACTCCAAGTTACGATGTCATTTACCACCTTCTTTGAATGTCAAAGAGGTTTTCTGCATATGAATGTCAGTCAACGTCAGAAGGTTAGTCTGCGTAACGAGAATAAGAAGTATGATGGCATCATTTAATATGAGTATGGTCACGTAATCAAAGTATGGGTGTTCGTTTTTCGGGATTTGTATCGTGATCCTCCCGAGAGTCTTCACTCTTACCTTATTTTATCCTTGACGCCCCAAAATTGAGTACGTTACCAAAGGCCCAACATCGTATCGCCGAATGTTATGTACGTTATAAAAGGTTGGATAATGTAGACATGTGCGGGAATATTGTATTTGCGAAAAAAGAAGCCTTCTTGAAACGTCTCCTACTGATTGTGGGCGCCCTTCTTCCAAACAATCACCGTGAATATGTTCTCTTGGTTTTATACATGAATTTTGGAGACGTGGCGAAACGTTTATTCAAGATTGAAGGTAGTGATGGAGTTTTGGGTTGTGATAACTCGTGCCTGTTCTCGGTAAGTATTGTACTAGCGTGTTCCACTAGTCATACAAACAAGCTTTCCTGGTCGCTTGGCTGAAATTTTGTGTCTTTTTCCTTTTTTATGGTCGACGCTTCCATGAAGCTGTACTCATCAAATGACCTGTCGAATGACGGGGTATTGTGTGCTTGCGGTTCGGGGTTGTCTGGATTTATTGTAGTGCAATTGGCACTCGTACTTTTCTGCCACTGGCAACGCTGATTTTAGTCATATTTTTATGATCTATTTTTTGCTCATGCTGGCGCACTGCTCCTACTTGGTACTGTACAGTAAGGGTAATTTTTTGATTGTTGACCACCATTGGTCTTAACCCGAGTGGTTCTGACGGCGGGCAGTCCAGACCACTCGGATCCAAACTGTGATCTGATGTTTTCGCAGGAGAAAGGCACGAATTTGGCCAAGTGTCAACTATAATCATTTCCAACTTGGATCTCTATTACGTGGCTGAAATTTACTTTACCTACTTCGCCGTCGTAGATAACACTGACCTATATAACTAGTATCTAAACCTACCTGGACACTAGGAAACCAAAACAAACTGCCACCCCGATGCTGGCTCTACACTTGACTCCCGATTTCCACCTTTGCAACAAAAATGCCGACGGCAACTTAAGATTTAAACATGTTTATCCACCTGGCTTCCCAAAATCCTCTGCACCCCACATTATACTAATCCTTTCATTTTTCGCCTTTGATAATTACTCACACTTGGTTCCCGGAATTAAGGCGTCTTTACGCATACAATAACTTCAAAGTTGTCGCTGATGACAACAGTCTCATCTCCAGAGGAGATATTCACCTCTGATGACCCACTACTACATCTCTTCTTGTCCAAAAATTCACCTCTGGTGTGATTTCTACGGTTCTTCAGACTCGCTTCTTCTCAAGGTTATTAAATTCTGCGGATCCTGGCCCGGCCTTACAACCCGGAGGAAATTATACCATCCATATGTCCAAACAATCAACCCAACTCTACCTCGCCAAACTTCTCTTCTCCATCAGCGGACTACGCTACTGCACAGCAGGGTGCTTATAGATAAATAGTAACCGCGAAAGACATGATGGTCCAGGTGTGTATATGAGAATTTTCCATTTTCTGACGTAATTCTATACCTAGACGAGAAAATCTGCGCGCCGTGCATTGCAATACAGTTATAAAGGAGTGTTAAGTGTGCTCTGATCGGTGGGTATGTCTGAAGTTATTAAAGAAATAAAAATAACTGTGATTTGAAAATTATAACTATGTAATCCCGCATCAAGAGAGATAAATGGTACGGCGGGTTAGAAATAGACTTGATATACCTTCAACGCTGTTACAGAAGATCCGGTATTTTACACCGCGCATAATACAGTTATGGGCCCAGGGAAGGACTTCGAGAAATTTTTTAGCATGATGAACCCTCCGGTATTCGAGCCGGACCAAGACCTCCTATCGTGGAGAAAGAAAGTTGCAAGTTGGGTTGACTTAATCGCAACCGCAGCCGAGAAGGGAGAAGACAAATTCTTCAAAACGGTATTCCACACACTTGGACGTCAACTGTACGATAGAGGTCTTCGGCAAGCCCAGCAGAGTCTTGTAGACGAAGAGCAAAAGCAAGGAAAGATCGATTACAATCAGGAAGACCAAGTAAAAGCTGTGCAAGAGATCGTGGACTTTATTTCCCAAGATCCTCCCATCTCCGTGATTACTCGCCTCATTTATTCCTTCAATAACGTGACTTCTTGCAAGCACAAGAGCAACGAAGACTTGAATCCTTATGTGTCTAGATTCCGCGGACTCACCGCCGAACACCTCATGACAGCAGGGTCTACCAGTCAATCTCAAATCGGAGAAGTACTGGCCATAACCATGCTCAATAAAGACTCTCTCTCAGAACCGTCCTTTAACAAGGCCAAGCTCAGACTTATTGTAATGGCGGAGGAACGAAGCAAGGGAACGATACGCGCTTAGAAAAAGTTCACATTGACTTTGGATGAGGCACAGAAGATATCTTTGAGTACCCTAAAGCTTGCTGTTTCGATTGCAAGAGCCTCTGGGAGTTCCAGTCGAACTGGAAAACGCTCCATCAGGAAGTTGACAGGGCGGTTCAATTTTATAAGTCGAGATGCCAAGCCCATCTTCGATAATATCAAGAAACTAAATGGTACTCGAGATATAGCCAAATCCATTGCTTCCTCTGTTCGTCGTTGCACCTTAAGTCTGGATGACGCGGTGAATGTACTCCCTTCTCTTGCTCAGACTACCACCAGAACTGAAGCCTTGATGAAAAAGGCTCGAATTGAGTCTGTAGTTGACTATAGAGTTAGAAGTTTCTTTGGAAGTCAAGAGAATGGTCAACGAGAGTTAAGGATCAGAAAACAGTAAAATCATCGCGCTTTCAACGGAAAGAAGCGGAAGACTTACGGCAACGACGGCGATAGTTACAGAACAGATCGGGATGGCAAGAGGAAGAAGTCAACAATACTGGCGGAACTCGTCGGAGAAGCCTCTATGGACTGTGGAAGTAAGGACCACGCTCGAGGTGATTTGAAGGTCCAGCGTCCGAGCTATGCCACTTTGAAGATCCGAGAAGCAAAAGATCGCCATGACGAAGATTCCGAAAGAAACAGAATACCTGAAAACTTCAAAAGGTATTTTCGTCCGGGCTCCAAGCATTCCAAGGGCAAAGGAGCCTGGTAAGCGGAATCTCTACCAAGTCTGACCTGATTCCCACGCATAAAGACTCGAATCCTGTTTTGGACGAGGGTTGCCGCCGATCCGTCGGAGGAATTAAGTCAGCAGTAGCGATGTCTTTAGCGATGGGCATCGAATTCAAGTTGGAGTCCTTAGATTTTGAGCCATTCTACCATGGTTATGGACAGAATTGCAGTGATGCGGAGCTCACATTCGGCATATGGAGACTACTTCTTGAAGATTTAAAAGGAAATAAATTCGTTATTCTGTTCTATATCACGAAAGGCGATGGTCCTCTTCTACTTAAAAAATTGTAAATTGAGCAAATAGGGTGTGCTCAATTTGCATACAACTTGTGTTCTTATTATACTTCCAGGTGTAATAGAAGGATCGGATAGCAAAATCGTGTTCAGATATATGTTACTGAAGGGAGAGAAACTCGAACTCATCTTCATGTTATTATGGGCCAAATATCCAAGTTTCAAAGCTAACTTGCGATCCAGAGGGCTTTTTGGAACCAATGGAGACTCGGAAGGCAAAGGTAGCAAACAATCGCGGTTCATGGGAAATATTCGAAAGAGTTCGCTTCGACACTTCACCTGTACTCGCATTTGCCTCCAAAGAACATCAAGGATCTCTGCAAACGGGGCGGAGTTCTTTCTTCACTCTTAGAACAAGCCCTCGAAGCTGTCGTGGAAAAGTGCTCCGGCTGCAAGACGACTGAACTTCAGCTCAATGTGGGCAAGATATCCTTGAAAAGTCCATTCCGAACATTTAACGAGGACGTGCAAATTTATTTCATGTACGTGGTCGAATTGACGAAGTACTCAATACTCCATATGAAAGACTTGGCTTCACGCTTCTGCAATGCGGTTGTTGTGTTGACTAGAGATATGGAAGAAGCTGGAGGAATCTTTGAAACGCACTGAATCGCAGTAAATAGAGCTCTTGAATCAATATCGTTTGACAAGGAATTCGACAATAATGATTTTTGCAAGACGTTGCAAAAGCAAGGCATCAAACCGAAGCCTCGTCCTGCTGGGAGACATAGCAAAATCGGTTCTGTAGAAAGTGCAAACTTCACCCTACGTCAGATGTCAATGCGTGTTCTTTACCAGTTGTACACTGGGATATTATATCATTGCTTTACCAATCAAAAGTCGCCTTGCTGTCCCATGCCACCTGGACCAATGCACTTCTTACATCTTGTCAGAGTATGTCACTCGTGCCGACTAAAATTCTGAAAGCGCTACTTACGATACCGTCAGGGCTGTTTTACAGGAATACCTTTGATTTTGCTACTGTTAGACTGCATTTTCCTTTAGTTTGCAGCTATCTTCAGTCCTGTATATACCCTGGTTGGGAGCGGCCGGCTTTATTCAGCCAGCCTCAACCCAAGTTTGAACCACAGTTCTACCTTGATCTGCTCGTGTGCGTTTAACACACCACATTACTGCCCATGGGCTGGATCTCCTCCACCGCATCAATCATTGCCTTCTTGTCGTCTTCGGATTAATTAAGGGCACCGGCGCGTGTTTTTTTTCTTTCTGCCCGTTCTACCAGACGGTAGATATCTTAGGGTCCCGACTAAAACGCTGGGTCCGGACGGTGCTTGTAGGGGCGACCCGCCGGAGGCGACGAGATAGTATCCGGTGATGCACTGGACACTCCTGGCTCCCTGGAAACGGGAGCGGATAGAGATTTCACGATGTCGAGGGCGGCAGCGTAACGATGGGTGAGGGAGGTGCGCACAAATTAGGGAGTTTCAGTGGAAGAGGAGGCGGGGGACGACACACAGACGACTGGCGAGGGAAGGAGGTGCACAAGTGAGGGGTTTGCGACGAAAAAGGAGCTAGGGGATGTGACAGAACCGATTAGAGAGGGAGGGAGATGATGGTAGGGAGAGAGGTAGGCGCGCAATTGAGTGTAGAGGTGTAATGTTATTATGGCGCAAATATGTTTTCTTGGTAAGGCACATCGAAAGAAATGATTTGGCTTCGGTGCATTAGGAATGGAATTTTCTGCGGGCGGCAAAACCTCGGAAATTGGAGAACTGGCATTTCTCAGATGCACCATTGTGCTCCCGGTAATACAGTGGCTATCGTCTACTGTATCTGCTCTTCTATAGCTATCGAACGGCTACATAAGGAAGCCCTCACTGACCGATCGGGGCAGTGAGGGCAATATCGACCGTTCTAGTGACTCCATCTACTAAACAACCAAATTCGGGATTGCAACTGCATCCCGGGGACCTTTTTACCCGTCCTCTGCGCCTTCCTTTCCCGCTCCCCCTCGCTTACACCGCGCATACTAAGCGGAGTCCACCTTACATTGGATAGCAAGTCCTGACAGTAACCTAGGTGTTGTCAGGGTGCTACTGTACGGTACAGGACATATATAATCATCTTTACTTCATGTACTGTACTATAAGAGGCGTACAAGCCTAGCTGACAGTGTAAGCTAGGATAGTTGAAGTTCATCGCTGCCCAGCTTGGGAGTACGCGCTAGGATCGATGTTGCAAAGGTAGACCATATGGTCGACGAGATTCGTTGCCGCAGGTGGTCAAGGGCCGCCGCTGGTGTACAGAACAGTCGCCGCGATATCAATTTCGCATGGGTCTCTATCACCCCAGAGGTTGACTTACAAGGCGCGGCGAAAGAGTCGAAAGCAAGCTGGACAAAGTGAAAACCGAGGTTTGGAAAAATAGCGTCTGGGGTCAGGTTAAACGCAGCTCTCACTGAGCGGTCGAAGGTCTTCACCTTGTCTGCGTAGGCCGATTCGGCTGCCCCGCAAGGTGCTAATGCAGCTTGTTTGAGGTAAGATCGGGGCATGGGATTGCGAATGGTGACATCATATGCGATTTGCGTCGGCGCATCCAGCGTGTCAGTAGGTTCCGGTCCGCATTGGACGAGGATGTCGGCTGGCCGGAGGTCTGTACCCGGCACAAGGTTGGGAACAGTTCAGAGTGCGGAGAGTACAGTACTGTAGGTCACAAAATTAAACCACTTTTCAGTACACTTTCCTCCATTACACTGTACTGTACTGTACTGCCCATACTACGGTAGGGATATCGACAGGTACGGAACTGGATGCACTGTTGTACTTCAACGAACAGCCGACATCTGCCACAGTACTGTACTGTACAAACATACTGTATTCGGCTCTGTACCGTTGCTATCCATTGTAGCAGTTTGTACACGAGTTTACACCCCCCCTGTTTTTCAGATAAATCTAGAGTTTACAAATGGCGAAACAGGGCACCACTTGCACTGCAGTATCCCATTTCTCATTCTTTCGTTACACGACGGGCATCAACCCCCGATAAAACTGGCGGGTGGCTGGTTTGACTGCGCTGCACACTTTATGCCCCTGCTCAAAGCATTATTAGTCAATTCACAGCGCCCCTTAATCAAACGACATGCATCATGAAAAATTCGGCAAAAGAAACCTTCCGCTGACGTCACAATGTAAACAATGTACAGTATACTGTGATCCGTTGCATCCGAAAGCATTGCAGTTCCTCATCCTCCGCTCTACTGCATGGGGTACTGTACGAAACGGCTCAAGCAACAGGCATTGCACTCGCTTGGTGTTTCCAGAACAGCTCACAACATGCGGTTTGTCGGGTCAACACAGTAACGCCTTATTTGCTTACCAAGACCGCCATATATGCCACGCAAAAAGCGCCATGTTTCCGTACGCAGTTGTACCGTAGCGCATCCCGACAGTAGATACCCGACTGTCTCATGAGACTGGACTGGACAATCCCTAGCTAGACGCCCATCATACGGCCCATCCAATCCGCTCTTTTTCCGCATATGTAAAACACATCTTTTCATCACCTACACATTCTCACCAACAACATAGCACTTAAGGCGGCTTTTCGTCAAGGGTCCAAATAAAATGTTCACCACACCGACCCGACAATCCGTCCGTACAACAATCTCCAAACAAGCTCCATTTCCCCATTTACAAACAACCCCTCTCACCCGTGCATACTCCGCGCGTCCACACACCGCCTCAAGGTCTACTCCCATTCCTTCCTGTCGCCATACCATTCACCACCATCACTACCGCCATGCCACCCACGCATACACACTGTGCATACCCCTGGCAAGCGGACTGGAATGAATACTCACACATTGCAAGGTCTCTGTTTCAACACCTGCGTTCCCAAACGCCCACGCCACCGCCACTACTCTCATTCCTTGCTTGTGATGCAGTCTCCCATCTTCAACAAACGCACTGTGAAACGAGAGGGGAGGCGTTGAAATTGGGGCAATGTCTGGTTGAAGATGGTATCATCTCGCATGTGGGACGTATGAGGCCGTTTGAAGATTCGGCACGAGTGTTTCGGTTTAATGTGCCTACTGGTGATGAAATCGCGTACCGTATCGGGTTGACCCGGTTTCCCGTGGTGCATGGTGAGGAGTGGGATGAGTTTCAAGGCGAGTGCGGTTCGCAGCTGGCGTTTTCGGAGTAGGTTTTGGATGTGTTGAAGTTTTTTTTTGGGTGTGTAAATTGGGGTGGGGGTTTGCGGTATATGGTTGTGAGCATGACTGACTGTTTTGGTTTTGTATACGTTGTGTGGTGTTTTGTGGTGCGGCGGGTGAAGGGCGAGTTGCGAAATGATGAACGATGATTTGATGCGGAATGAACGACAAGGGGTTGTGGAACCGGAGGCGTTACGGCAGATTCCGGTGAGTGGAGTCATGCCGGAACGGGGGGATATGATGGCGGGTACAAGTGTTGGAATGATGGAGACTGTGGGGTGGGTTTGCAGAGGGAGGGGGAATTGGAGGAGCCGAAAGTCGCGTATAAGGTGCTGAGTTGTTTTGCATTTGGGGGTGATGGGGGCGTGCACGAGTGAAGGAGGAGAGTGGGGGATGTATGACCGCGGCTTTTAGTGATGTGCCTGCATTTCGGGAAAAGTTGAATAACGCTTTGATGGCGAGGAGTTTTGTGGGGAGCAAGGGTGGGGGGAAGGGTAGAGAGGAAAGTGGGGAGACTGCTTCGTCGGATGGGGGAGGGAAACGGGGGCGGGGCATGTGGGCGAGGTCCTGGAAGAGGAGCAAAGCTGTGGCGTGAGATGGGGATGATGGAGGTTTGGTAGCGGAGTTGTGTACAGTATTTTGAAATGCGTACAGGGAGCTGGTAAATTAGTAACTGCACTGCATTGTGCTGTAGTACCGTAGCTGAAAAAATACTGTAGAGTTCAAGATTTGCGGAGATTTGAGGTGGGGAGGCAAAAGGTAAGGGCCGTGGGACTTCAATAGGGACATGATTAATAGAATTTCAAGTAGAAATGCTGGAAATGGAATCACAACAGTCCTTTTCTTTTAACATATCCTGTATACATCAGGATACTCCGAAATAAATTGATTTGCGTTACCTATTTCTAAACTTAAATCAACATGTTGGATATGTCCGTAAGGTGCACTGCACACTCGTTCAAGCCTTGCTTTTGCCAGAATGCATTACACTTCTTTCCATGCTTTACAGAGTTCCAGCGAAAGTACGCTCTACACCTGCCTACTGCATTTCAATCCTTGCATGGAGGATAATAAGTGGCAATGCTGGCACACAGCCGGTATGCTGTACACAGTGCATACTTTACGCACACGTCCGTACCCATGTGCAGACAAAGCCGCCTACTTTTTTGGTGTGCACTCCACACTTTGAGATACAGTATTCAAAACATAGCGAGCTCAGCATTGCGAGCACTGGTCTTATGGAAGAGACGTTTAGGGTGGGATGAATTAGGGTTTTTTAGTATTTGACAGACACAGGCAGCTGTTTTTACAAGCCGCCGAGGATAAGTCTAATGACACCATTTCTCGTGGATATCCCAAATGTTAGTTATGAGCGATAAATTGCTCAAAGTCATATTTATTTTCTCCAGATTTTGCTGTTATGATACAAGTACCATCTAGGAAGTCATTTCACGATATGGATTGCTCTTAGAGCCATAGTTGAATCCGATCCTTTAATCTGTTCTGGAATCCGGGACAGTCAACGTGTCCACGTTTTCAAGATTTGAAATCGCACAAGAAAGACGACGGAGCGCTTTGCAATTCATCTACGTATGATTTTGGGAACCTCCTCATTAGGTCTTTAAACCAGATAGTGTGATTCTCATCAAACACCAAGTGGTTCTCGAGTAAGCAACGAATATGGCAAAAGACGAAATATTATAAAAAGACATTAGAGATTGAATAAAATACGCAGCAGAATTCTTGTACATATACTGTGCCACTTAAAAAACCAAACATAAATAAAGTGTATGAAGCTTTTACTATAACGGCCGTAACTCATTAATAACCTTGGAAATCCTCACAGGACTGCCTCCCACGAGCCTCAATATCCCTAAACTGCAGATCCATACATGCCTTACGCCTCTGTCTGCACCTCTCCTGAATGCGGCGCCGCTTCAGGATCCGGCTTGAGCCAAATTCGTGGATACAATTGCGCATACAGTGAAAGCGACTGTTGTTGTCAGAGCGCAACGGGTGCCAACGGATATGAAGATTTGTAAGGCCCACATAGAGCTTTTAAATAATAATCGTAACTCTTTCCCGCCCACTTCCATTTCCCACTTACAGTGTTCCAGAGACCACCGGGCTGTCCAAAAAAATTTCAACTATAATCTGGTCGCTGGGAATCCTGAGATTTCTATTCTCATCAATTCTCGATAGATTCCCATTACGTGGGTTGTTCTTGGGAACAATTGCCCTGCAAATCTCCGCTGCTCCAGTGTAGCCCTTATCCATAAGCAGCCCTTAAATATCCAGGTGTTGAGTGGCTAAATCTCTTAGGTCAGGAGATTCATACTTTCATGATTCTTTTTGAGTTCTAAAGAATGGAGCTCAAAATTTGCTGGAAAATTTTTAAATCAGAAACCGACCCTGGATAGTGTAGAGAGAAACCAATAGCAAGACCGTTGGGAATCACAGACACCTCATCTCTATACCCATACAGTTTATGTTTTCCACTGAAATACTTTTTACATTCCTGTATGTTTCCACTGGGCCTTTATAATTGCCGAAAAGTCACGTCAGTTGCGTAACGAGCGTATGAAAAGGACTGAAATGTCTTCTCCTCCAAAATTAATTTCGCCATCGAATACTGCGCACCAACAGCTGTGACTGCAGCTTCCAAAACAAAGTCCTAAATTATAATTCCAAAACTATTCATAAATGCTTCAAACGAATGTCCTTTTTTCCCAATAATTCGAGCTATCCAGTCCCATTGAACACCAGCTTTCAGCGTTGCTAACACCATAAAAAGCGCATCCTTACCTGTGATGTCGCTTTTTCTCCCCTTTCCAACATTTTTGTTTCGTTCGATGTACGCTCCAAACAAATCCCATAGTTTTTGGAATTTCTCCACACTAAAATTAGGCATGCTTAAAATAGCCCCGGCACCGTCTGTTTCATAAAAAGTGTCAAAAATGGACAAGGAGAGCCCTTTTCCTCGTCTCTTTCGTAGGCTGGAATTGCGCTGAAATTTTGTAGTTCCGCATCGCGTTCTGTTCCTGCGTTTGCTAAAAGTAAAAGCGCCTGATTTGCCTGGTGCGTGCTTATTGCTCACTCTTCGCGTTCGGAGTCAGTTTGCGTCTCTGAGTTGGGTCTGGGCGCTGAGGGGGAGTCTGCGTCGCATAGTGCTGAGGGTAAATCGCATGGGTGGTTTCAGGCTGAGAATAGGGGATTTTGGGATGTTTTGATCAGTTGGTACAGAGAAGGGGTTTGCACAGTACAGCTGGTGTCTGCTTTCCGGGCATGAGATCATTCAAATATTTAAAGAATGAGTAATACTTTAATTGGTCGTCTGATTCAAAAAAATGCGGGCGACTTTAGTTATCTGTAATTACTTCATTCTCGGAGCATTGTTTTGAAGTTTGTATAGTTGGCAGTCTTTACAGTAGAGCCGCATAAATTTTGTAGTCTCCTTATATTTCATTAAAAATAAT
Organism: Kappaphycus alvarezii; assembly: GCA_002205965.3. NCBI lineage: Eukaryota > Rhodophyta > Florideophyceae > Gigartinales > Solieriaceae > Kappaphycus > Kappaphycus alvarezii. Next base: position 1,762,572 of record NADL03000758.1, read on the forward strand.
GTGTTTTGTTGTATTCAACCGTGGTTCTAGAATAGTATTGCCTCTTTCGCAGTATCCCTCGTGTTTCATTGATAGGTCTATTGTCTTTCCACTCACCTTCGGCCTTTTTGCTCCTTCCCTAATGCCGCACGCTTTCCGAAATTTAACGTCTCCTACTCAGAGATTCATAACTGCAAAAAATGGAGTTACAAACGAGTCTTGAAGCACTGCTGTTGTAACAGGAATAGCTCCGAAAACTCCAACAACTACTTTTCGAGTGTCTGGAGTGGTATCAAATGCTAATGCAGAAAATGACAATCGCTCTCGAGGATTCCGTGGTCGTGAACTCAAAGGTCGCATTGGAAGTGTAGAACTAGGCAAGACAGAAGCTAGGCGTGGTATAAGATGTGCCCTTGTCATTTGAGGGAGAAAAGGAAAGCCTTTTCGAGGCCGACAAGTATTCCGGAGCTCCGCATCTAATCTCTGCGAGGTTACTCAAGGCTTGTTGTCTACGTAACAGAATGAGACAAGAAATTGGTGGAAAACGTTTTCAGAAAGCGTGCTCCAAAAAAGAGCACGTCTCATGAGTATCTCGGCAGTTGAAAATAGGAACATTCATTGTGAGGTCAAGAGCTTGAAGTCATCGACATGTAAGTTTTTTGTACTCCTCATGCATGATCTCATGAGGTTATATCTGAACTGGTTAAATGAACTAATGAAATTTAGAACCCATTCATTTTCTCAATTCGTCTTGACCGATACTTACCGCTCCGTTGCTGTTCAGTTAAATGCGCATAATACTTGTTTGAATTTTGAGAGATCACTCGCCTTTTTACGTCAATGTTGGAGTTCTGTGCCTTCTCTACAGATTATTTGTTTCATATCTATACACAAACACGCTAATTTACCACAAGAAAGGTGGTAGTACGGTAATAGTACCTGAGAAGCGTAACTTGATCAGACTCAACAACTGCTAGAGTTTTACACCACCACTGCGAAGAGAAAATTAATATATTTTCCTCACCTCTTCATTTATTTGCTACTTTTGATAAATATATGTTTTAAACAAGTGCAGCAGTCACCCAGTCCAATATTTTAAGCAACAGAAATGCTAACAAAGGTGGCCATTCCGCTGGAGCTCTCTTGTGCACTTTTAAGAACCATTCTTGCTCTTTGATTCGGCAAGCGTGGACAGAGTCAAGTAGAGTCTGTATGCAAGTTGTTTACTACCGTACTGGATGAAAGGGGTGAATAAGCGTTAAATGGATGTACCATAACTGCTGATAGGGGGTATGTTAAACCGTCCTTCATGAAGATCCTTGCTGAGTATGATTTTTGCTATTCTCTTTTGTACCCGATTATATATTGCGATGTCTCCTAATCTTCGCAAAGTCTTACAAATATACACTTCGCGCAGAGGTCGACGCAGAACGGGATGAGGACGTTGAACATTTTGATGATCGTAGAGATAACTTAGCCTCTTGAAATAGAGAGGGAGGCAGCCGGGGTGCTGTTAAAGGAACCATAGAGACGATAGTAGTGGGTTTCAGAAAGATTGGGGCAAAGGGTGTGTGGAGTGTACCTGGATTCCCACAAGAATCTAGATTAGCCCCCCTTTTATAGACAGCACGGCAGCTCTCCTAAGCAACTCTTAGAGATGTGGCGGTTCTATAAAAAGCAGTAGAAAGTAGAGCTGTAACTAGAAAGTAGGTCTGCAACTAAATAATAGTACTATCTAAAACATAAACAAGTCGATGACGTGGGGCTCCACGTCAAATAAAAATACTGCAGAGAAAATAAATACTCAACAATAAAACCACTAACCGGTTACACACAGCTTCTATATTCTTCCAAGAGTGATGCACTTTCTCTGTTACACCAATGTGTAATAGAGAATTGGAATAGCGGCAGCGAACAAATCTCTATTACACAGTGGTATAACAGAGACATTGTTACACCTCTACAGGGGTGAAATATGTTATTATTCAAATCACTTAAGGGTCTAAAATGCACCGCTGGTATCCTTCGAGAAGAAAACGTAGTTTTTTTTCCAAGATAGTAGCGTAAACCAACTATACTCAGTGACTTTTGATGATGCCTAATTATTTCAGAGTTTTACAGCAGGCTTTGATTGGAAAAGCAGTTTGTCATTGATGACAATCCGAAACTGTGTCTCAAAGTGTTCTCTGCCCCCAAAATGGTATAAATTACAGGAAGGATAACTAGGTAAATAAAGGCTACTTCAATAACCGTTCGTAAGTGTGGCACAGCAGAACTCGCCAACATGCTTCCATCTATGTACATTGTGCCAGAAAATCTCCTACGATATGTAAACAAATGTATTGCTGCAAACCAGCATAGGTGGGGCAACGCAAAAACGTGCTGACTTTAGGAGCTCGACGTAACACCTAGAATGAGGGCAGATTATAGCCGCTCAAACACATTGAAACTATCGCATTGAAGGAATTCGTCGCAGGGTATTGTTTCAAAGGCAGGTTTATCAGCGAGAGTAACCTCCAGGAAAGAGATTTAGTTTGCAAGTAAGAAGCTGCGTATATCTCTGATACAATTCGCAGAGTTGCCACAAGCAATATTGAGGAACACCACAAGGCAGTGGAATGTGGTACTGGAGAGGAGCGTATCACCTTACTTAATAGTTCCGGTGCCCTTGAAAGCCTCGCAAATGCAACATGGGGCACTTGGAATAAGCACAGAGGTAGCAAAAGGGACTCGGTGGTTCACAAGCGGGACTCTCTTCTGTGTCTGATGGACCCAGATCCGACTACATCGATTGCCATTTCTCATCAAAATGTAGTCTTGATAATTGCCCATGCTGGTAACTGGTCATTACAATCATTCCTCGTATTAAATGTGCACATTTAACAGTATCTTGCATGTATTTCAGAGAAATTTCGCATGCGCAAAACTGCAGAAACTGCAAATAACTCGTAATTAAATTGCACTTCGTTAAAATCATTTTATAATTCTGATACTCCGTGTGAGTCGAATTGCAGAATTTTGACTACTTATAGATGTCAGAATTTCAATTATTCTGTGATTCAAACTCAAAGAGCTACAAAGACTTTAAATAAAACACAATACATATTAATACTAGAATATGGCATAGGAAAGACCCGCGTTCCCATTCGCAAACGTCTTCAGCAGTCGCTTCACAAGTAATTCTTAAGAAAAGCGGGCCAATTGAGTCAAATTTTGGGACAGAATGCTTTAATGAGAGGTTAGGGTGCTAGACTATCAACTTATATAAAGCTAAAAAATTGAGAAACGGTCACTTATCGTAAGCTGAGACAGTTTCTCGTGGTTCGTTTTTCTTGCCTACGTGGCCTTGATCCAAATTGCTTAATGTTAATATTTTAACCCATAACTTTCCAATTAAAATGCTGAGTTAAACATATATGCAAAAACCGAATCCAAAGGATTTTCTTCTAGACTTTGGTTACAACAAGTGCCCGAAGAAGAAAAATTTAATTGCATATTTGCACTTTTCCATCCATATACGACTCTCGAAACGTCTGATCGTCTGAACAATCATCCTAAAACATAGCATAGTATTAATAAACTCCGATTGGGGCTCATTCAGATGCAACACCTATTTTTAGAGAGTGTTATGACTAAGTCACCTGAGTTGCCTCGGTCAATTCCAGGAGAGAGAGCGTAGAATAAATCCAGATACATAGACTACGATCACTATTGGACGTGCGAGTATATTGTAAATCCCAAAAGTAGCTCTACCTAGGGGAATTCTCAAAGCATAGAATATCATAGCAAGGTAACAAATTAGTTAGATTCTCTAGGTAGTTTGAATTCAGACATTCAATGAAAATGTGAGCGACTCGCATTTTCATCGAATTTTTTGTGAGGCGCAATTGCGATATCAACAGACTGATTTTGAACCATAAAAGTGTCCAAAGACAGCGTTTCCTCAGCTTCACTTGGTTCAAATAAATACGTAGCTTAGTAGTACTGCGGAAGTAATTCGTGCAAATTAATCATCAGTAGGCGAAGACAACATATCAGCCTGAAGATTCTGGCGGGCCAGGGAGCTTGATATGGTGCGGTGTTCTTTTGAGGCTCCAGGGTCACTCATGATTTTTCGTTTTAAACTGGCTTTTTGATGCGCTATAAAAAAGAGCTGTATAAAAGTAGTGAGTCTGAGGGCGCGAACAATTCAGACATGGGCAGTTGTAACAGCGAAAAGGTAGTTACGAATTGAACCAGTACTTATTCAAGATTAATCAAAGAAAAAAACAGATAGCGTCGTAGATGCGATTTGGAGCCATTCAGCGGGTCGATTTTACCCTTAATTCAAAAGGTAACCTAATTTCCCGTCGCATCTATGCCAATGGAGATTTTTTTGGGAGTATGTGCCTTGGGCACGAGCCATGTTATCTTATTTCCTCCCGACATGTCCCATATTCCTGTGGTTGTAGTAACTGACTTCTGCAGAGCAATTGCGGGGGTTAGCGATCATAATTATCCTGTTATATTTTCCAAACGGCGATTTTCCACAACGGGATGAGTTTCGACGACGGAGCCCACAGCGGTTGGAGGTAGAGAATTTCAGAGGTGAACGCTTGTCTCCGTGCTAGTTGGCTCTGGATGAGAAGGCGTGATTGAGCCGTCCAATACGGCGTGATTAGGATTAGTGGTGCTTGTTTCCTAAAAAACGTGGTCATTTATACCGGTATTAACTTCAGATGTGGGTCCTAAAGTATTATTTTGTCTATCTAATCATGGGAATCCGCGTTTATGTCGAGGGAGCCAGGAGAAGAAAACTCGCTCTTGGATCTTTAGCATTTCAGATTGGTACTATCCGTGAGCATGTTCAATTTTTGGGGAGGAAGCCTCGAGGATTGACTGAAGCAGGTCCGTATTGATCCTTCAATATTCAAATATGTATAGACAAGAAAGTTTAGCGGAGCGATTGACTGCCAAGGTCAGATACTGCGATTCGATAGCGATCCCGATCTTGAGAAGCAAGTGGTGAAGCAAACGGAGCTCTAGCATCAAGGTGCGTAACTTAGTAGACATCTCGTTGTGTACGTGTAAAACGGCCGGATTCTCTTCCCAAGTATTGAAGTGATTATCGTTCATCACCAACGACAAGAAAGCGCCAGTATTGTCCGTGAAGGTCCGTAACTCCAAAAAAGCTATTGGCTCGAATCGAAGTATAGGGTCCCGGATTCCGCGAGCTTCCCAGAATCCTTGCATTCCTGGCCTCAGATAAAATCTCAACGCTCACCCTTGACCGATTTCCGTCGGCGCGTCTGCGTGCACGGCCATTGTTGGCCGGGGAGTGGTAATAGGCCTCTGTGGAATAATAGTGGTGAGTTCCTTCAGAAGCACATATCACCAAGAGCAGCTTGTGGAACCCTCAAGAGTTCCCTAGTCTTGCTCAAATTAGTCTTGAGGGAGTCGTGTAGTGAGAGGTGAGCGACGCATGAGAAGTTGCGTAGCAGTGGTACATCAATTGGTCGGCCATTGTGGCGTGCTTCGTTCAACAGTTGCTGTGCAATTCCTCGAAATTTTCCTATCCTTCGATCCGTCATTCCAAACTCCGTTTCATTTAGGGAACCCAAGTGGTCAACTTTTCTAGTGCCCTTCTAGTACCTCTTTCAGTCCTTTCTTTGAAGTCCATACAAGCGAAGCAACGAATCGATTTGTCGGTCGTCCTTCTTGAGGCTTGAAAGGCTATAAAGAAACCCTAATAAATCGTATATGTAGGGATTGATTCGAAGACGGAGGTTTGCTCGAACATATTCAACGAAACATCGCATGAAACTGATAAAGAAATCTGGAGACTGCTTCCGAACGAGAGGGAGTGAAGAGAAACTAATGATGGTAAAGCTTTAATATAAACCAGTTTCAAATATCAGGGTATGCTGTGAAGTGGTCGAAACTCTTGACCATATTAAAATAAAATACCAAAGCGGATCCCTAAAAGTCTAGATCTAACCTTTCCACTTTTTGAATCCGACCGGAAATGTCTCTAAATAGGATCAATTTTCTAGAAAGGTTGACATTTAGCCGCTTCTTCCGGCTGACGTAGCAGAAAAGGCGTCAGATATGGTAAAATTCTTCCGCTGTATAGAAATGGAGGCAGAATCGGAGATTCATTATGATTCGCGACAATATAGAGCATCCGGTATTGCTGAGTCGAACAATTGCTGGTCTTGAGTATAGATGGGAATTTGAAGGATCAGAAATCTGGTTTTTAGAGGGAGTTTTTAATGGGATTTTGGTAGACCCAAACCGTATTTCTCGGATGAGCAGTTTGCATGCATAAAAGTTTTCGGACCAGAAATGAGCGGAGCGCTATATATTGTGCTAGAAGAAGTGATACGTTCGGATAGAAACGAAGATTCTCGAGGCGAATAATTTTGTTAGACTTGGAGTCTTTTGGACATTTTCCGTGCTTGCTCTTCCGAAATTGTGGGCCTTGGGCAAAACATATTTGTTGAACTGCTTAGGTAAGCCCTCGGAAGGTAACTCCGAGAGCTTAGTCTGCGATGAACAGCAAACGCGGATGAGTACGCGTAGTATTCTTCACAAAGATAGCGCTGGAGCAGGATCGCTTCGGACTTCCTAGATTCGATATAGTCGTTAAAGAAGTCGGTACGTTCCAAAACGTGTCTGTACGCGGTATCGACGTATTGGTATAGAATAGAAAAGAAATTTGTTGTGGCGGAAACGTCTTTGTTCTGGAGAGCTTCGGTGACTCGGTGCGCGCAAACTCTGGCATCAGAAAGTTGTGCCCAAAATTCTAGAGTATTTGAGCCTCTCAACCATGTCGGACATCAGCGGACTTGATGCGACCAAAGTACCATTCTGGTTTCGGACTGAAACTCTTGGCGGAGAACTTTGTGATGGAGATATATTCCTGGAACTTTTTAAGTTGGCCTACCTCAGTGCATTCTTGTCGAGCGAGTATGCCGGAGACTGCGGTTGCAGAGCTTGTTGGCAGCTTAAGTGCAGGACACCTGTCTTGCAAACCTCGACGACAGCTTAATACTCCACTGAATCACCATTCTCCTCACAAGGTCTCCATATAGCGACGAAGATCGTCTGAGATCCTTCTAAATTTAATAATAACAACTGAAAAGGCTGAAAGTATTAGGAAGAATTTTTGGAAATTCGGTTCAGAAAATATCTGCCCATCAAGTTATGTTCAGTCTCGTCCACGGCGACAAATCTAAATCCATTGTTAGGTTTAAGGAGAGCCGTAAGCGGTGTTACTTTGAGGCTCTTTTCGTTGTTTAAGAAGTTGAAGCGTCAAGTCAGAGCGGCTAGAAGGATTCCTCCATGATTGACATCTGGTGGGACCTGCAGGAGCTCAAAGAAATTGTTTGTGCGTAGTTCGAATCCACATGCGGAGCTGCCTAGTGGGAAGCTCCGCAAGGCATATAACTTGGTTTTGTGTAAAATAGGGGCAAAGGGGCAGCGAAAGAGCACGATGAGCTTCATTTGACTTCGACATTAGAGAGCTCTTTGGTTACTAATCTTGGAGGATGGAAACAAACTATTAGTGTAGTTAACTTCTATTGCCTCTGCTGAACGCTTACAGCTAGCATGGGGGCTTACATACATTACTATAGTTTACTGTACAACCTATAAATTGACCGTTACGTTTATGCACTGTACAGTGCTGTAAACTTGAGCTTATCTTCTTTAGATCAGGTCAGGCAAGGTTAGTTTTAACCTTCCACTGTTGCCTACAAGGCTTCTGTAAACTTCCTTCAATCGTTTAGAAGCAACATGCGGCACGCCTCAAGGTCTATAATAGCCCCAGTCTTCCTCTATGTTCTGTCTGAGTAAAGTCCCTCAATACATTATCTCCTCTCAACTCTCTTCCTTAATCCCTCAATCCTTCTCTCTCTTGCTCTCTCTCTCCTGTTACCTCTTTCTCCGTCGCTCCTTCTTTCTCTCTCTCTTTCGCTCCTTCTCCTCCTTACCTCTATCACAAACTACGGGAAGGGGCATTTTGTTACAGAAGATCCTATCATTCGAGTTGTCTTACTGTAAGAAACCTCTTTTCTGAGCCTAAGGGCGCGTCGCTCGTTGATCCCGTTTTCTCTGTTAAGTGGCCTTTTTCAATAGACTGGATAGTTCCAAAGCTTATGTCCTCCGCATCAGAGTTTCTTACTGTCCTTCACGACCCGATGGAGGGCGTTTGGCAAAAATAGGAGAATCTCAGGTTTTGCCTGGAACGAAGGCTGTGAGGGTAGAGGGCTTTGTGTTTACAAGAAGTGCGGACGGAAATAGGAAAAACGTCGAATAAGTTTCACTGTTTCAGTAACATATGTGGTGAATCGACAGAATCCCATCCTTGCAGCAAAGCTATCCATCTAATCCACTATGTTCTCTCTAGTTCTCTAAAAAGTGACACGTAAGCTCGAACCCCGTTTTAAAATGTGGGCAACACCTGAGCTAATACTTCTACACAACTTTGTAGTGCAATGCGTGAAACGCAAGCAACGAAGCCTTCGAGCCGAAATGCCTTCGGCAACGGGCGGGCGAGCGACCCATAAAAAACACACCAGGCGTTCGGGTCCTGCGTTCCCTTTTAAGTATCTTGCGACACAGTAGCTCAGTGTGGCTTCGCCTTGGACGATGCAAGGCACACTTATGCGGCGACTTGGACGAGAGCACGGTAGGGTTGGGAGAGCTGGGGAGAGTTTTTGGTCGGCGGCAGGTCACTCCTTCTTCCGTGTTGTAAGGCCGGACTGGGTCCAAAGGCTCTTGGGGTGTGATCCGTAGATCAGTAACTGGGACGGACAATCAAAGTGTATACGTCACGTAAGTTACGAAGCAAAATAGTCGCGAGTCTCCAAAGGAGAAGCGGATGGTGTCTCCGTTGACACACTGGTAGGCGATTCCACTTATATATAGGCGCTGAATCACGTCAGCGCCAAAGGCGGTACAAACACTTCGACCAAGAAAACACACAAACCAAATGGATATAACCCGTGGTTAGTGAGACAAAAGGATGCAGAGGGATAAAAAGTAAAAAGGGTAAAAAGGGTGAAAGAGGCAATGGGATACCCGGGCGGAATAGAAAAATTAATGGCCAAATCGCTGTGAACGAGGTTGCCTCGAAGGAACGAAAGTTGTGGACTAAGTCCAGAGCCTACACCGGGGTTTGCTTTATTGTAGAGAGTCTTGTGACTTTGGTAGGTAGTAAATATTGGTTAGTCTAAACTATCACTACAGTGAAGAAACCTAAATAAAGTCAGTGTCAGGCCCTAATGGGCAAAAGTTAGATCCATGTTAGTAGATAAATAAAATGACACTTGGCCCAATGGGTGGGCGTGGCCCCTAACAAAAATCGGGTCAACTGAGGTGTCCGTTCGGCCCATGGCCTGATGCCAGTTAGCTGTCATCTTGTAGCTGTAAATAAAATTTAGTTTCAATAAACGAATTCAAAATTCGATCACCAAATCGGCTTAGCCGTCCAGCTGGGTGCATCAGTGTACCGTTTCACTACACATACCCCTTCTGAGCGCACAACGCTGTGGCCCAGTGTTACACTGCTGGATCTATATTAAGCGGAGCTGGCAATGCCAGATCAAAACGGTCGAGATCCGAGCTCCGAAGTCGCCGTGGGCGAGGGGTTGGGGATTCCAGAATCCCTCCTGCCGGTTAGATATTGGCTATAACTTGTCACAGGGGTGGGTAAAACCCAATTTGGGCGCATTTTCCATGGGCGAGCCTTCAAATCCTCCTGGCTTCGAGCATCCTTAAGTGCAAAATTACGTCTGCCTCCCCTTCTTAAGCGACTTGGTGGAAGAAATTCGGGGGTCTTTTCGGGTTAGCTGGCGTAACGCCGACCGCTCTTTCTCATCATCACCGCCAATTCCTACAGTTCCCCACAAGCTCCTCGTCTTCCGTTCGCGGCGCGCTGCTTTGCCTCAGGCAATGAGCTAGTCAACGTTCTTCCTTTTGCTTGGCCTGCGGCCATTGCATCGGTGCTCCTCCTTCCATCTACGGCCTCCTATTTTACTCGGCGCCTTTGGTGAGGTTATTTGGATTTGCGCGTTCGGATCTACCCGGCGCATCGTCAGCTGCGCTCAACATGCCTACCTTTCCGTCCAATAATTCCTTCTTAGGGTTAAACCCACGGGACCATCCGCGTGCCTTTGGCGAGTATCCATGGTACGATTGGAATTTCGTCGGAGACGACTCCATTATCGAGTATTATCGCTACACGGACAGCGACCAGCAGGTAGTACCTGGGGGCATTCCCGTTCGCGCACTGCGCTCCTTCGAGTGGCGCCATCGCATTGCGATGAGGGCGAACGACCTTGGCACATACCATCGCGTGTGGCGAAACGGTCGCTGAGAACCTCGACGCTGGCGCCGCTGTCGCAGGAGCGACCAGGTACTGTGCGTCGACGAGAAGATGAAACTTCTATCATGTGGAGTAACGCTGTGCGGGCTACCCGAGCGTGTCGGTCGTCGGTGCGCGCGCTCATCAGGAGAGGCAAAGTACGTCCATGCTTTGTTACAGTCCCGCAACTTGGTCACGACTTGGTCGTCCCATGGGGTAACGTCTGATGTCCATCCTTCCGCTGTCCTATGGACATCGCGTCGCCTCCGGTCGGACTATCGTCAAGTCAAGAAGGCCTCACTGGGCTTTTGGAGCGATACTATACGCTATGAGCATCGCATATGGTCGGAGACGGGATACTTCGTGCTTTGGCACCAGCCTGAGGCTGACATGTGGAACTCCTCGGGAGAAATTTACGACCGATGTGTTGCAACACCACAGTTGTGGGAGCATTGGGAAGTCCCTTGGGGCGTATGGGCCTAAATGGCTCCAACTTTCGCCTACATGGGTTCGCTTGCCGTAGAAAATCCTGCGTCGGCATGGTGGGTTTTGCATTGTACTAGTTGGGCACTTTCCGTTGCGGAGTACCTGGTGTGGGACGCGTATGATACGTACCGCGTGTGGTGGATATCCCCTCGCTTGCGCCAAGCGCTTGCGTCCTTTGGTGAGGAGATGTTACGCCGTGTCCTCGGAGATGACGGATACGCAGATTAGATACGCGTGTTTCATTTGATCGAGACCACCGACTGGGCTGGAGTGTCGCGCCGTAACCAGCAGAGAGTGGTTTTCGATCGCTATCCTTACTGCCTAGGCCGCGATGCGGACGCAGGGTATTTCGTTTGGTATAATCCTTGGGAAGGCATCGTCTTGGACGAAGCCGAGGCCCGTCGTCGGAGTGCGGATCGCGCCGCAGGAGCGGATGGGGTAACCCCGGCTCCAGGAGATAACACAGGAGAGGGGGAGGAGTACTGCCCTCCCAAGACTTTTGCTCAAGCCGGATTATCCGCGGGGTCGAACCAAGCAGCATCTTCTACGCAACCCAGCGCCTCAGGCGCGGGACTATCTATAACTCCCATGGAGGCAGCGGAGGGGAAAACTGCCCAGCCGGTCACACCGGAGCCAACTATGCTTGCAATGGAAAGTCCGACTGCGGGGCCTTCCACTAGTCAACCTGTCAGTCCGTCCCCGCCTTCGCCGGATCTTAAGGATCCCTTTCCCCGCCTTCGTGGACGTCCCCGGGCGAAGAGATCTTTTCCCCAACAATCGCAATCGGGTCAAGGCTAAGCGTCGGAGGCCATAGACCTGGTCTCGGACGACGAGGAGCCTCAGGCTAAACGAAGGAAGAAAGAGATGGCTGAGCCGGAGGTGACAGCAGCACAGAAGAGGGCTGGTTCTTGCAGAGTCTTACCAGCGTATGCAAACGCCGACTCAGATTCGGAGGGTGCAGAAGACAAGCGTGCGCCTCAGGTGAACGAAGTTAGGGAGCCGCTCGCTGCAGCGGCTGCGAAGAGTAGGAAGGGGCCCGTTAGATTCACTGCTGACTCGGTCAAGATCGTAGAGGACTTCTTTTCTGCTCTATTTGTCTCTCCCGAAGGGAGTTGGGCTCCTACAGTGCCCGGAATGTTGGACCAAGTATGTGGGATGTTGAGGGCAACTCGCCTGCAGCTTTTGGCTGGGGTTGCCCAATCGCCTTTGCATTACCTGGCTTTGCCAACTGCTCCGAACATGCGGTTGACCTTTTCTCCCGTGGCTTGGCACGTCATTCACCATGTTGTTCGTCGCCTAATCGGCCCTACGGCTTTTTTATTGCCCTCGACGATGCGGGGGATGCGTGTCACCTTATTGGTTTTTGCCGACAGATTCGCCGAGACCGTCCGCGCCAAGCCCCGTGCGAGGATTGAAGTGGGTTCCCGTTCCGTTCGACCACGGCGAAGCGGTGGCGAGTGGGAGAGAAAAGAAACGGTAAGGTTGTTAGGCGTAGATCATTGGTGTAAAGGGCTTAGGAGTTGGTAGAGGGAGAACAAAAGTAAGGGTGATACGGAATGTAGTTGAAGTTAGGGGAATTTGAGTCGATCAGGTAAAGGGGAGAGGGAAGTTAGGTGCTGATTAAATGAAAAGTTGCTTGTAGCCCGGTTGCCCTTATTAGAACTAGGTAGTTACAGGTGGCCATGCAGAATTCCTCTGTTGATCGCTCTCGACTTAGTTGATTTGCCTGGTCGAAGTTCGGCTACTGTAGCCTATCTCGTTATGGTGTGGACAGACTTGGTCTGCCGAGGTCTTTTTCCTTTGTCGCCAGCGGCGAAACAAGGGCAATTAACAGTCTCCATCCAGCTGTCTTAGACAGGGGAGGACTCTCCCGTCCTATATCCCGAAGTAGGGGAAAGTGTTTTTGCTTATCGCCCTGTTCCAATATATGGTCATAGATAGGTGGCTATTACTGTAGAACAAAAGAGGGGACCAAGTGACAGTGGTTATCCCCCTTCTGAAGATCGCAGCGGGTTACGCGAGTGCGAATTAATTCTTCTAGGGCCATCAGGCTTTGCCTGGGCAGCCATTCCAATAGAAAGTCGAGATAAGACTATTCTGCTGACCGGCCTTTGCGACAATTCACAGTCCGAAGTGAAGAGCTTTTGCACAAGCAGCGCCCTGTTAACCTGAGTATCGCGCCTCGTGAAAGTTCTTTATAAAAGCAGGCAGCACGCTAGGCGTGGACAACTTCCCACTGATCGAATCTTGCGCCTCAGGCTGAGCCGGGCGGCAAACCGTCCGACTTAGAACTCTGGCAAGACACTGTAGCACATCAGTAAAGCTCGGATGAGAGATTCACTGGAGCAGGCTTAGCCTGTCGTTCGTATCCTCGACCTAGAACACTCAGATTTGGTACGTGGGGCAGGGTGGCAGTGATTGCGTAGACCGGCATGAAGAGGGCTCGCGCGGTCCAACTATTCGACGGATCAGGCTTGGCCTGTCAATTCTGAATGGGTACTTCCTGTTCCTGGTACCTTGATCCCGTTCTGGGACGATTTTTGGGCGCTGTCCCCCTTCTGAGGACCCCGGCGCGTTACGCACACTGTTCTCCATACTTCTAGAGCCCGCAGGCTTTGCCTGGTAGCTTTACTTCAAAGGGGCTGGCTTCTGTACGGACGACTACCTCTTTGAATACGCGACCGGTAAAAGATCGTATAGCAAACGCTGTCAAGCTCAGCTTGTCCGGCCTGAGCTTAGCTCCAGCGGTAAAAGCGCTAATCAAACCAGGCTTAGCCTGTCATCACTGAGTGGGGGGGATTCGCACACTGGTGTCGTGTCCAGGCTCCATATAGGCTAAAGGCCTTCACACGCCTTTTCGCAGCTTAGAAGGATTCCGCATCCGAATTCCGGAGCTACCCTGCGCCTTGGGCGACAACAAGTGCGCCCCGACCTTACTTTCGGAGAGTGCACGCGGCTTTCTTGACGGGCGGTCCTACCGGAGGTAGCGATCATCTCAACCCTCTTGCGTAGCCTTGACTTCCTATAGAAGGGGCAGCTTTCGTCGTCGAAAATACTGTACGAACTTGCTCCTAGGGAGCGAAGAGACGGGCTCCCAGGTGGCGTCGGAGCGAGGGTGTCCCTCCCAGTGCACTTTCAGGAGAAGTTCGTCGTCCTCGGCGTAGCCGTGATCCAGGATCTTCTCAAAGACGTACTCCCTTAGGGGATCGCCTTCATGTGCAGCATCCGTCTCCGCCCCGGGCGTGACGACTGACCTTGTAACGCACTGTCGCGCCGGCTCCGTGGTGGCGGTTCTTCGTTTCGATATATCGCGAGCGGGTCGGCCCGACTCCTCGAGTTCTCCGAGTTCTTCGTCGGTTTCAGCGCCGTCGTCTTCTAGTTGTTGGTCTGCCGACCCTCCGCTTGGGCGTAGTAAGGGGTTACCGTGGACGAAGTCCGAGAGGGGTGGTCACCTGTTTCCCCGGGGAAGGTTTCTGGTTGTACGTCGAGAGCCGCTCCCGTAGGTGGCTCCAGACTCGCTCCCATTTTTTATAATATTTCCTTCACTACGGGAGCCGTTGCACGTACTGTATTTGTGGCGGGTGCTGTATTTTTAGTCTCGTGATTTACACTCTTGTCAAAAGATACGTGTCTCACTCTCCTTATTTCTGGGCCGTTCTCCGGGGTATACAGTGATTTTCTGGACGGTTGTCGCGAAATGATTCAAGCGGAGCTCGTTTCTGTTGGCTCCCCATGATTTCGAAAGGTGTCTCCTCAGGAGAGCTCGCGTAAGGATTCTCTTCCTTCGCTTCACTGGGCCCCCTTTTGGGTTCCTCCTTTTTTAACTTTGCTTTCGCCCTTGGCGGCGCAGCATTATCTTCCATCGGAAGGTCCAAAGGCCCTTTCGAAAGCGCGCTCCCTTCGGGTATCCCGCAGGGTGTAATGCGTCCGACTACTGCCGGGGGTGATGTAGTATCTGCGTTCACCAACTGGCTTGTCCCCTCAGGGGAGCCTGCACTCCCTTTTGGCGACATCTTATTCGGCTTAGCCGAGCGGTTACTATACTCAAGGGGGTTGGGCGCTAACTGCACGGGGTCTCTCGACACTCTTTCTTGCGCGTCTCCGTCTTCGATAACGACTGTGTCGTCGCGAACCTCCATAACTCTGAAGGGATCGGTGGGTACGGGTGACAACTTATGTTGCTTCCCCTTTGTGGACCCTTTCAATTTCCTGAGGAAGACGAAGAATCCAACTGGAATTTTATATGAAGGTTTACGCAGCCGGGCGTCGAAGTTTCGCTTGTAGCGCGCTTGCTCTTTGTCGATAGACTGCTTCGCAGTAGACATCAGGCTCTCCAACCATGACGTACACCTTAGGTGGTATTGCTTCGCCGAAGGGGAACCCTCAAGCGTAGGATGAGCCTGTAACGCGAGGGACCTAGGCGCGCGTGAGATTACCAGCTCAAAAGGCGCGATTTTGTTCGTCCTGTGTACCTGCGTATTGTACGCGAAAGTAATGGAGTCGGTGAATAAGTCCCAATCCTAAGGATGATCTCCCACGTAGTGGCGCAACGCGGGAAGGATGGTTCGGTTAAACCGTTCTATCTGTACGTTAGTCTGCGGATGGTACGTGGTTCTGAACACGTTCTTGATACCAAGTATGGAGCATATGCTCACGCAGAACTTGGAGACAAAATGGCTTCCGTTATCGGACAACAAATGGATCGGTGGGCCGTGCACGAATACCCTATGGGTAACGAAGGCAGAAGTCACTGCGGCAACCGTGATCTTCTTGGGAGGAACTGTACGAAACACCTTCGAATATCTATCGGTGATAACCAAGAGAAAGCGGTTACCGCGGCTGGTTCGAAAAAGTTCACCAAGGATATCAATCGAGACATATTCCAGGGGTGCCTTGGGTGTGAATAGCTTAAGCTCTTTCACGTTCTTGCGCAGCTTCACTCTGTTCTTCGAACACGTTACACAAGAGCGAGTGACGCGGTAGCAGTCCATCGCCATGGATGGCCAGTAGTATGACTGCCTCAGAGAACTGTAGAGTCGTCTACCCCCAGGATGTGCACCTACTTTGGAGTGATGACTCAAGTGTAATACCCGTTGTTGAAGAAATGATGGTAAAACGACCTGTACATACCTGGATGCCGTTCTACAGAGGTATCCTTCGTACGCCGGAGCGTCCATGGTGAAGGGGATCTGATGGTCCGAGTTCAACCTTGAACGTATTTTCTGTCATAATTCGTCCTTATATTGCTCTCGTGCCAACTCCTCAGGATATATGCAATCGAACAAGTCTTCGTCCTCCTTCTCCGTTTGGAGAGCCAAAACCTCTTCGACTCTGTCGACTGGATCCTGATTTGGAAAAGCGTTCGCAAAAGAGTCCACCGCCTCCCCCCTCTTAAGAGCTGAGGTCTCCCCGGCGAGGAAACAAGTGATGTCGTCGTCGAAGTCGCTGACTGTTTCACCTAAAGTGCGCAGTCTCGATAAGGCGTCGGCTTGGGTATTAGCTCTGCCTTTCTTGTATACGATTTCGAAGTCGAATTCTTTGATGCGAAACTTCCATCTCATCAATCGCCCTGAAGAATCAGTGACGTTCATTGACCATTTCAGTGAGGAATGATCCGTATGGATGGTGAAGTGTTCTCCCTGAAGGTAAGGACGCAGGGTAGTCAAGGCCCATACTACTGCTAAGAATTCTTTCTCGGTCAAAAGTACCTTGTCGCCGCATCCTTAAGCGATCTGGAGAAGAAAACAATAGGCTTGCGTTCCCCATCGTGGTACATCTGGAAGAGAGCGACGCCTACTTGGTCTTGGCTGGCGTCTGTTTCTATTGAGTAAGGAAGTCCTGCCTTGGGCAGCGCTAGTACTGGAGGTGACAGTATCGTATCGATAAGAGTCCGGAAGGCGGTCGCCTCGGCTTTGCCGAATGGCTCCAACTTTGTTTGCATACCTTTCCTAATCATTTTGTTCAGTGGTGCCGCTATACGTGAAAAATCCTTTGTAGCCGCACAGCGCTACAGTACATTTTGTACAAAATCGACCACAGATATGGCGTATTGCATGCCGCGTGCCACGTGCAATTCACTACCTAATTTTGCAGTATTTGTTGTGCAGGCGCTCAGCCCAGTGGACCGTCGTAATTGAATTTTTATTGTGGCTCTGTTTTATTCAGGTTGTTGTACAGATGAGCCACGTGTAGGCGAAATGTAAGCTCCACGGGGAAAAGTGTGTGTTCGGAAGTCACATGTGTGTGGTTATGGATTAGTCCGAGCTGGCACAATGGTGCAGATTTTTTTTATCGAATTATACAATGCACATCTGAATTTTTGAAAGGAAGGGCCTACACTGATGTTCTGCAAGGTCACAGTACGAAGGAAGCACGTACTGTGAATAGTTGGATACAGGTGTAAAGAAACCAGACGGCTAAATTGCACGCTGTGGATTATTTCGAACTTGCTCAACCGGGACAAAGAAGACGTCGAGCCAGATAAATAGCCTGTCGCCGCAGCGACAGCGAGGGATAGGAAAAAGAAGAGCAAGGGGAAGAAAAAAGGCGAATGGGACCTTTCTCCGCTCAACCATTACTTCCACGCTGAATAGCTGGGTAGACCTCATTTTGGACGCTGAAGCCAAAGTGGATTTAGTGTCAGCATAAAGAAATCCTCGACCACAACTTAATGAACCGGCGGTACACATTGCATAAGCCAAGGAAGCTCCGCAGCTTCGTGAGCGTTGTCGGGTTCTTGGCCTTTCGCAGGGCTGCGATGCGACTTCAGTCTATCTCCAGCCGGCCGGGTCTGATGATATGGCCAAGGTAATTGACCTTATCCTAAGCAAAGTCACACTTCTTCAACTTAAATGAGACGCCTGCATTGCGCAAGGCGTTGAGGAACTCGTCGACATGGTCGATGTTTTCTTCAAGGTTCCTCGAGAATATGATGACATCATTGATGTACATCAAGCAAGATCGCCAGCGGAAGGGTGAGAGGAGAATGTACAAGGTCCGTTGGAACGTCGCGGGCGCGTTGCATAATCCAAAAGGCATGCGCTTGTAACGGAAAAATACGGCATAGCAAACGAAGGCTGTCTTATCTTTGTCTTCTTCTGCGACACGTACTTCCCAGTAACCAGAGTTACAGTCAACTGTGGAAAAGACCGAAGCATCTCCCAAGAATTCAATGCATTCGTCCATCCTTTGAAGTGGATACGTGTCTTTGATCGTTGCTGCGTTCAACTTCCGATAGTCTACGCAGAAGCACACTGTTCCGTCGGGCTTAGGGATCAACACCATAGGTGCAACCCATGGCGACTGGGCTGGTTCAATGACTCCAGCGTCTAACATCCTCTTCACTTGTGTGGCTTCCATTTCTCTTGCTTTTGGGCCGGCCCTGTACGGGGGTTGGGCTGTGGGCCGGGTGCCCGGAACAAGTTCGATATGGTGTTCTGTTGTGCTGATTTCTCCTAAGGAGCCATCCCACATACTCGAGTACTTGTTCAGCATCGTTTTGAAGCGTTCAGCCATAGGCTGCGGAATTTGACTCCAATCGAGATCTTCCACACTGGGTATGTCATTAATTCTAGGATCATCTTTTCCTTTGGAACCGCTTTCGTTTTCCTTGTTGGCTCCTTGCTTTTTAGCAAATGTAGCTTTCCGCGGAGCGGACGCTTCTGCAGGGGCATTGTCTTCGGCAACGCCAAGAATTTCACCTAAGGTGAGACGACTTGGTACTGCAATGGTTGGATGAGGCAAAGCCTGCGCAACCACTTGCAGACGAGGAAGGGTAACTGGATACGGGTTGAAGTTTGCGACCAGCAGCCGGAATGGAAATCCAGCTTCAACTTGAGCTACGCCATTGGCGGCAGCTATGTTCTGGGTCTCGTATAGCCTAGAGTTGGGCTGCAGCACGATCAACCCGTGACGCCCTGTCATGACAGGGAAAAAGGTTTGGCTATGAGCCGGCAGTGTGTTCCTCCGAGATACTCGCACCTTGGGTGACATACGACCGTCCTTCAAAGGAGGTTCGAGTTCAGGAGGGAGTGGCTTAGCGCTCAGGTCTCTCTTCAATGGCCGTCGGGTAATTGGAACCCGCAAACCGTTGTCGAGCTCAACGAGTTTAGCTCGAGGTCGAATAGCTTTGACGAAACGATCGCAGTAGTCCGTACCCAGTATGAGGATGGCGGCTAACTTCTCGCAAACGATGAAGTCATCCGTGGCGAGGAACCTTCCTAACCGCACAGGTAATCGGATCATTCATAGAGTGCTTAGAGGATTATTGTTCGCATCTCATATGTCGAGTAAGGGGCTATAAGCCATCCGGTCTTCGAATCCCATGTGGAGTTCCGATCGCCGAATGAAGTTGGGTCCGGCACGTGTATCCAGGACCGCAAGGACACGATGCATTAGGGATGGTCTCAGACCAACGTCCGCATACACCTTTTAATTTCGCAGTGCCATCACATAGATCCTGTCCGCGAACTTGGGGTTCTTGACCTTGATCCAGGCCCTACATAGACGGATATCCAGTTTTCCACCTGAGTCTTTGGAGGACAAGATTCTTAGCGTGGCACGCATGGATGCACCGTGGGCGCAGCTTTGGCTGTGGCCTTTTTACTTATTTGAGTTGGGGAAAAGGGGGACAAAACCCAAGGTATAGGTGTATAAACATGCTTAATGACAACCTTTTCCTTATGGAATTCTCCCTTTACTCTTTTTTTTTCGGGCCGATAGTAACGTCCTGAGACGAAGGGGTCGTGCGCGGACTATCCGGCTTAGCCGGCGGCTCCGAGCGGGCAGTCCCATAGGGAGTTGAGGTACCCCCTTCTGAAACCGACTGCGACGAATTTATCGGCTGAGACGTTCGCTATAAGCGATACGTGCGATACGACAGAAGTCTCCGGTACAAGTGGTTAGTTGGCTGTAACTCTTCCAAGCCCCACCACGCAGGGCCTGGTACGCCCAGCAACCCGATGCGGGGCATCATGATACGATCTGAGGTCGCCGATGAAATGGGAATCTTGGTACGGCATAACCGGTCCTTGGACTTCTTTGACTTCGACGGCTTGCCCTTAGGGCGTCCAGTCTCGTCGATAGAGACGACCGACTCCTCGCCAGAGGTTTCCTCATCGGATTCGTTGCCTCTTCCGTTGTCGGAACCTGACTCGGATGACGAGGAGTCCGTTGTCTTCTTCTTCCTTTGAGGCTTCCCACCACTCTTCTTCATCTGGGCTCTCCCGCATTTGCGACGGTTGGAGTGCCTTCTCTCGCGTTGATCTTCATCACTGTCCGGGGATCCTAAATTCTTGCGTCCATCCCGAGTGAGGTCTAAGACTACCGGGGCTTGACGATCCTCGCGCTCGGTCTCCGAGCGACCAAATCGACTGGCAATCCGATCGGCTCTTTCTTAGCCTGTGGCCTTCTCGACTGCGACGTCCTCCATTGGGCGGTTGACTTCCTGTCTAAATGTTGCGAATTCCTCCCTGAGGGTGCCAACGATCTCGCGGAGGTCACCTATGGAGTTTAGGCGAGCTTCTTGTTGACTGAAGTCGTTCTGCAAACGAGTATCCACGTTCTGAACTTCGGTTCGTAGGGCGGACACACCTTCGGTGACTTGTTCTACTTGGTCATTGACCATAGCGCGGAGTTCCTCTCGGAGGGTGACGTCATGCTCCAAGCAACGAGCATGCACAGCAGCGTCGGGAACATCCCGTGCCTATGAGTGGTCACCCGATACCGAGCGAGGCCGTAACTGCGGGCGAGCAGGCTCCGACGTGGTTCCCCCTCGAAGGGCGGTACCTGATCGGGTACGAGGCCTACTTGAACCAACTGACAACATACTCAGTATGCAAGCAACGGCAACTTGTCTCCGATACGCCTAAGGTGACTCGAAAAGAAATAGCCCTTCTCGCCCTAAAACTTGACAGGAGGGGCTGCGAGCTCAAAGAGCAAAGCAAATGCGAACAAAATAGATTCCATCCCTAGGTTAATTCTAGGTCGAAAGACCAAACTTGTGTAGTGGAATGCGTGAAACGCAAGCACGAAGCCTTCGGGCAACACCTGAGCTAATACTTCTACGCAACTTTGTAGTGCAATGCGTGAAACGCAAGCAACGAAGCCTTCGAGCCGAAATGCCTTCGGCAACGGGCGAGCGAGCGACACAAAAAGAACACACCAGGCGTTCGGGTCCTGCGTTCTCTTTAAGTATCTTGCGACACAGTAGCTCAGTGTGCCTTCTCCTTGGACTATGCAAATTGTACTTATGCGGCGTCTTCGACAAGAGCATGTTAGGGTTAGTAGAGCTGGTGAGAGTCTTCGGCTGGTGGCAAGTCACTTCTGCTTCCGGGTTGTAAGGCCGGACCGGGTCCAAAGGCTCTTGGGGTGTGATCCGTAGATCAGTAACTGGGACGGACACTCAAATTGTATACGTTACGTAAGTTACGAAGCGACATAGTCGCGAGTCTCCAAAGCAGAAGCGGGTGGTGTCTCCATCGACACACTGGTAGGCGATTCCACTTATATATAGGCGCTGAATCACGTCAGCGCCAAAGGAGGTACGAACACTTCGACCAAGAAAACACGCAAACCAAATGGATATAACCTGTGGTTAGTGAGACAAAGGATCCCGAGGGATAAAAAGTAAAAAGGGTAAAAAGGGTGAAAGAGGCAATGGGATACCCGGGCGGAATAGAAAAATTAATGGCCAAATCGCTGTGAACGAGGTTGCCTCGAAGGAACGAAAGTTGTGGAATAAGTCCAGAGCCTACACCGGGTTTTCTTTAGAGTAGAGAGTCTTGTGACTCTGGTAGGTAATAAATATTAACTAGTCTAAACTATCACTACAGTGAAGAAACCTAAATAAAGTCAGTGTCAGGCCCCTAATGGGCAAAAGTTAGATCCACGTTAGTAGATAAATAAAATGACACTTGGCCCAATGGGTGGGCGAGGCACCTAACAAATACAGGGTTAACTCAGGTGTCCGTTCGGCCCGTGACCTGATGCTAGTTAGCTGTCATCTTGTAGCTGTAAATAAAAGTTAGTGTCAATAAACGGATTCAAATTTCGATCACCAAATCGGCTTAGCCGTCCAGCAGGGTGCATCGGTGAGCCGTTGCTCTACACATTTCAGTTGTTGCACTTGGACGATGAGTTTGAAACACCGACGCCACCCGACTGTTACTACTCCTCAGCAAAAATAGGACTGCTTTACAGCAACCGATGCGATAGTTAGGGGCTCTACGAATTTTCATTCAAAACAGGAGTTTTTTTCAATTCTTTTTTTGCGCTGGATCATATTTTCGCTGGAAAAGTCGAAGATTTAATTTAGTATATCAGCAAGAAATAATTTGGGATATAAATACTGCAAAAGGTCGAAGGTGGGTGTGATAACCCCTCTCGAGACCTGTGCTTCCTTTTCCAACCCATCGCTTTTGATTTTGATTTGATGTTGAGCGTCCCTGGCCATCTTCTGGTTTCTAGAAGAGTACATGCCGCTCATTGCGGCCCGCTACCGCACCGTCGCTGGTAATATTCCCACCTTCATTCTGAGAGCGACTCCTTCGTTTCCTGTTCTCATCAGTGGCTCCATTTGTATATGTGGCCACGAGAAGGCGAGCTGCCACGGCCGTAATATCCAACGCATGATGCGTGCTGGAGGGCCCTGAGACGGCTTTTTAGGGAAAGTTAAGAGGTACTACTGATCATCCTCTAGGATATTCCGAGCCATAAACGACCATATATTTCCAAAATTTAATCACCACACATTTCACAGCATGCAGATGATCGAATTTAAACATCCAGCTAGATTTTGGCTAAATAGTGGATTTTTTCAGTGTACAATTCAGAGACAGAATAAGTAAATATATATCTAGAGCTTCTAGTTAAACTTCTACGAATGGATTACTTTGACTGTCGATCTAGGCCATGCGATGGTTGGTTCGAAGTTCAGAGACGACCTTGATTGAGTGGGATTCAAGCTGTTGGATTGCAGGTTTGTGGGGTGTTGAGCGCACAAAAGGTAATTTATGATTGAACTGCTGGTTGATGTGTCCAGTAAACAGGCCGAAGCGTCAGACCAGGGTTTATACAGGAAAAGGACTAAACACTAGCAGAGGTAAATAGTAAGCAAGCGGTACTGAATTCAAAGGTATTCTAGAAAAAAAAGACCCTAGAGGCATCAAACTACAAGGTTCTAAAGGCAGCCATCGGTATAACTGATAGCAATAGACATCATGGCAAAGTCCCATTGGTAAAATGGCAATGAAACATAAAGTAGTTTCTGATTGGTGGGTCCGAAATGTTTCGAGAACCATGCGAGATAGCCACGATGGCTCCATGTAATTGGGTCGGCACAAAGAGGTATGATCTAATGGTTTACACTGGTTCGTGGGTACAGTGCATAAGTTGCCCTGATGTACTGGATAGACATTTTCAGTGTACTTGAGGTGATTTATGGGCATAATAGCAACAATGCTTATCTTTGCAATGAACAGCGAGCTTTGAGGATTTGACAGATAGTCTATTGCTTAGTTTATATCTTGAACTTCACTGCACATTGAAAAACTTAAATGGCCTTGCCGAAGTTATGATTCAGACGGCTGTGACCTTCGAGAGTTGTCTTGTCGATGAAAATACCTACAGGTGCGCCCCTACTGATGGGTTCAGTTCCTCATCTCCAATTTCTCCTTGGCCCTTATTTTTAGATTTATCAACATCGTCTGTATCCTTGCCAAGCGTCTGTAACATTACTCTTTTAGCAATATCGTTTTCAAGATGGTGTAGTAGGGGTGACTGAGATTGCTGTAAAGAAATTAGTTCGTCTTGGAAGGTGTCGCAAATGCCTACTTTCGTATGAAATCGGACAATTTATTTCTCAATGTAAATACTTATATCAAATAGCTGAGAATGCTCCATTGCATATAAATCTTGAAGGAAAATATTAAAACCCTACATACTGTTATATATACACCGTAAATCAATTTACCGTTCATTAAGAGTTACGGAACAGTTTTACTGGGCTAGAAGTACATTGGTGTTTGGAAGCATACGAATGATCCTCACTACCCCTTGACTAAACTTACTTTATGCGTACCTAATTATTGAGCAAGCCTAAATAACATTTTCTTCCCTCTATATAATGATTACATCAAAGCGTTATCTTAATTCTACCTGTAGAGTTGATTTTTTTATGTACTCGTCCCCGGTACCCTCTAAATTTCATATCGAACCACAAGCATTTCGCGTGGGTTACACTGCGCATTGCAAGGACTTCTATCCTGTCCTAGACTTCTAGAGTAGTTTTGGGCTTAAAAGCTCGGCGGGCCACGGAACCTTGATTTCCAGCACCCCCCGTGACAGCTCGTAATAGGTAGTCCTTAAACAGACACCTGGAGGCAGCAAAATTACAACTGAAAAATTCTTTATGCCTGCTTCCTCAACATACCATATCGAAAACTTATGAATGAGTCAAAATTCCGGCCCCTGTCAATAACAACATTCTTCACTGAATCACTTTTTTCGTTTCCCTCGCCAGAATCATCCAAAAAATCATCTTCTCCCCCTTTTCCTTTGCCTCAAGTTGTCCTGGAATAATTTGAGGAAATTGAGCTGTAAAACGTAGTTCACAACAGAAAACGAAAATAAGAAAAGACCCTCACTTTTTCCGAAGTCCATCTCGATATTCAGCGTGTTTTAACAGACTCTGACGTCGTCACTGCCAGTATCGATAAATGTAAGATCCATTTTTAAACAATAGAAAAGGTTTCCGCCCCAGTAATTTCGCCATTTTCCAGAATTGCTTTCAGACCCTTAAAAGGGAGGGAGTTCTTTGTGAGCCAGAACCTAGCTACCAAGGTAGATTCGCCAGGGGAATTTTCTGCCTACATATCTCTCTACATATTAATATTAATTCTGTAGTGTGCTATCTTCGTTATTAGCCGAAGCGAGTATTCTAGTATCTCGCCAAGTGTCGTTTACTCTTTCGCGCCAAAATTTCGGCACCCTGTTTTTTCCCTTAGAATTTTAAGAAGTGCGTGGGCCGGAATGATTGAAACAAGGGCTTGTTTTTAGTTTTACAATGCTACCCCTGTGTAGTGCAATTGGCACTCACACAGTACTGCCATCGGCAGAGGTGATTTTGGTGATATTTTTTATCTGATTCTCTGCTAACCAGCAGGCACTGTACTGTACAGTAAGGGCAATTTTCGCTTGTCGCCCACTATTACTCTTGGTACCGTATAACCACCCGAGAGGGCTTGCAATCTGGACTACTCAGCCCCAAATTGGACCTGATATTTTTCGAGATGAAAGGCACCTATTGGGCCAAGTGTCGAATTTTCATATCTCTAACTTGGATCTTCCTTACTTGGCTGACCCTAACTTCACTCATCCAGCTGTCGTAGATAACCCTAACCTAGCTAGCTATTATTTATACCTACTTGGCCGCTAGGGCCACGGATTAAACAGCCACCCAGGTGTTGGCTCTGAAGTTTACTCCCAACTTCCGCCCTGGCAGAAACCTCGCCAACGGCAACTTTGGCTATAACCACGTTTATCCGCCCGGGTCTCCCGTTATATTCCCCTTCTCTCGATCCAATATTATAATACCCATTTTGTTGTTTGTTTGTGCTATTTACCCACTCTTGGCGCCCCGGACTCCGGCGTTTATATACAAATAGGAACTTCAAGGTTGTCGTTGGTGACAACATACTTATCCCCAAAGGAGATATTCAGCACAGCTGACCCAATACTACATCTTCTTTGTCCATAATTACACCCCTGGTGTCTACGATTCTTTTGAATCGATCCTTATCAATTTGCTAGCATTCCGCGGACCACAGTCCGGCCTCACAACCCAGAGGACAAGTATACCGTCTAGCCGTCCAAGGAATCACCCCCGCTCTTCCAGCTCCACTTCTCCTCGCCACCGGCGAGCTGTGCTACTGCTTCGCAAGGTACTTAAAGAGAAAGAGGGACAGCGAACACCCTGTGGGTCTTGGTCTGTATGTGTTGGTTTTCTCATTGTCTGACGGTGTTCCGTTTCTAGACGAGAAGAACTGCGCACCGAGCATTGCACTACGCAAATATGGTCTCCCGACCTAGAACGTATTGTGTCAACTCCGAAGTCGTAGAAAATTCTCAATAATCTCAGATATGGTAACTCTACTTCCACGTGAGAGTTTCCTTCTTTCGTCGTTGAGGACTGAAGACGCCCCTTTATCAAAAATTATTAATTTATCTGTTCCTAGTGGTCAAGTCGCCACGAGCGGATAAGGAATATTTTGAACACGAAGAGGAATGTTTCTCGTTGGATCTATTCGCCCTAATACCCGAGCGAGAACTGCACCAAAAGTTATAGCCTCCTGAACAGCACCCCGTACGCACACTCGATCCTTTTCTGTGGCCGGAGACATACCATCGGTTACGGAAGCACCCCCGCAGGAAATCGGCTCCCACTGCCTGGAGCATAATGGTTCTCTCCGATGAGTAGATTTGCACTTTGGTGCGCACGGATACAAACACTGTTAAAGGAGAGATGAATGCAATTCAGGAATCTCTGAAGACGATTGAAGTGCGGTTTGATGTTCACTCTCGTCAAAAAGAAGCTTGTTTAAAAATAATTAGTGACTTGAACTTTGTTATAGTAACCCTACGGGATGAGGTTGCTACTCTGATTCAAGATGTTAACCATCTGCTGGAAGGCTTAGTGGTCAAAAAAGCTATGGGTATAGAAAGAGCCGAACTTTTCAGCACCATCCTAAGTCGTCTCGAGTCTGAGGCCGTACTGGGTACCCAAACTCCCGATCTTCAACCGGATCAAGGAGTTCTCGGTATTACTGATGTTGAAGGACCTCGTAGTAATGACGACGGAGATGATGATAAGGATGAAGATCAACGACGTCGTGACTGTTCGCAACGATGAAGAAAAGCAAAGTCCTTAAAAAAGAAAAGGGTCAAGAAGAACAATAGGAAGTTACATAATGACCTATCGTTGTCTGAATCTTGCTCGCTCGACGGATTTGGAGAAGAAGATTCTGAAGATGCTTCTAAGGACTCCGATTCGGACCTCTCCCTGGATGAGACCGGACGTCCAAAAGGAAGATATGAGAAGGCGCGATTCGTAAAGAAGTCCAAGAACCGCTCGAATTGAACAAAGGTCCAAACTGTATCAGCAACCTCTGGTAGATCCATCAGGACGAGAATTGGCCTTCGAGAAAAACCCGGCCCTGGGTGGGTAGGTCTCGAGGAGTTACAGCCAACAAATCATTTGTACCGTAGGCTGTTATCCTATCGTATGTACCGCTTGAAGCGAACTTCCCAGTCACTTAATTCCCCTCAGACTGGGAAAGCTCGGACGAAAGCCAGACGCATTGTGCCAAAGATTAAGAGGAAGAATTTTTTTCTCCGGAGAAGACCCTATCATGGTGTTGGCTTTCCTTGCACTGATGGTTAGGGAGTTCAACCTCCAATGATTGTTTGGAGTCATCATCCAGAAACAGTATGACCTGGCCATGGGAAATACTCTCTTATGAAACAAATCACTCATTCGCGAACAATTTTATTATTGATATCCTTCTTCTCCATCAAGCACAACACCATTATGCTACTTTTCACTAATATATGCTTAATTTTGGTCATTCTCGGAAGCTCTGGTCTTTCTACTGCGATTTTTATTAATTCTCTTCTGTCCGGTTTGCATGTCATCGTGAGAAATACATCAGGGTATCGTGTCTTTTTCGCGCCATTTTCTGTACAGCAGTCTTTATTTCTTGTATTAGTTGTTGAAAGCTCCCGTGTAAGCGAAGACGAGGGCAAGCGACTACAAAAATACGAACAGAATCTCACAAAAAACACCCTAGACATAATTTGTAATTAGTAATAGAGCCCTTTAATAATGTACAGTAGTGTGAAGTACAGCTACATCGATGTATAGACATGTGCAATAGCATACTGTTACCATTTGAAATGAACAGAATTTCATAAGAGTAAAATGTAATAATTGCAAATTATGTGCAGTTAAGCATGGTAATCTACAGTAAGTGTTCATGGCAACAATTTTACGCGTTTCGCAGAGCAAAACGTAAATAAAGGAAAGTATCTTTAAATCAGTAAATTCCTCTTAATTTACTTAGCTTTTTGTTTATATTTGAGAGAGGGAGATAAACTTTCTAAATTTTTAATGACTTTTCTGACCTTAGAGTTTCAAATTCTTCACTTTATCGATTAATGGAGTGTACATAATGCAATAAACGCGCGTCGTATTATTTATTATAGTCAATAAAGGCACATGATATTATTTACGTGTAGTCAAAAATATAATTCTATGTTTTGGTTCAAAAAATACATATTATGTAGAAAATTTGCGGATACAGCTACCTTACATTTAAGATTGTTCTTTCACAGGCAGTTTTTTCAATGGAAAATCATTCAAAGTTAGAATAACTACCTTAATTTAATTACAAGCAACGAAATATTATTTTCTAAAACAGAGATCCCACTTACGTATGATTCTAAGGTATACTTCAACAATTAAATATGAATTAAAATCTTTGATAATGCAAAATGAGCAATTTTATTATCATTGCTTGGTCGTTTAAAAAAGTTTCTTCTGAAACTTGTGAAAAGTAATTTAAAAAATTTCCAAAAATAGGTTTCCATTACATAATGCTGTGGTAAACTATATTTTGGTTGTGGAACGGTATATTTTACTTTTCTAATGAATTATATAGCTTAAAATGTATGAAAATGTCTCAATATTTGCTATTTAAACAAAGTAAACGTTATGAAAAATGGCCTGTCCCTCTACAAGAATATACTGTAATTAAGTTTTCTAACATTTTGAATTGTTTCGCGCAACGAGTAATTGTATTATGAGCAGAGCACCCAGAAGTGTTCATGAAGAAATTGTGAATGGTAATTATTACATTTCGAGTTATTTGTCCTACCGCGGCCGTTTACGAACACCTGGTTCAGAAGACTACTTTAGATTTATAAATGGAATAAATAGAAGTACTAGGCGTAGGAATGCGAGGAGCCTTAAAAGAGAATTATCAATAGAGTATAAGCATAAAGGGTATGATTCATTTATCGAAAGTATTGATATATCACTCAGAACTGAACAAAATCAGACACTTAATTGGATCTTCGGTTTCAGAGTAACTCTTAATTCTCATGTCGTGCCAGCTACGTCCGAGCAATGTGACAGAATTCAATTATCCGAATATAGTTTTATTTATGAAGGAGAATTGTTAATGAAACCGGATGGTACATTTTCCCGCCTCGAGCAGGTAAGCTACGTACGACGTGAGAGAGGATGGCTCGTTTTTCGCCGGCCCAATTGGCTAATGATATAGCAATTGACATCGATTTGGATTAAATTTGGTCAAATTGATTTTTTTTTGAGGGTAACATATCATCTCTACAATTTATTGGGTTTCGGTATGATGTCAAATACGTAAAATGTTTTATTTGTTAATCAAAATTTGATCTCAAGTCATACGAAAGACCAATTGGAAAATTTTAAGTTGCAAAGTGGAATTTCAAAATATTTTTTAGGAGTAGGAATACCCTTATCATTTGCAAATTTTCGAAAGTATATACGAAAAAATAATTTTCGTCATTTAATATCTTTCCCGAAATGAAATATATTCTGTGAGCATATATCTTTAATAATTTAATTTTTAATTTTAACTTGCGTTTACTAAGTTTATGGATTGTAAGCACGGATTTTTCATCAATTGATCTTATTAAAGATATGCGAAACAGGTGAAATTGTTTCTTACATTTGCAGAAAGTTTTTAATATTTTACGTTGAAGCAACGAAAACAATGCTGAAGTTTTAAAAATGGCATATTTCCTTTGAACGATAATAGGATTGAAATAATACCAGATCTAGAATTTAAGCATTGTTTTTTAATTTCATAAATATTAAGTATCGTGAAAATAATACTTTAGGACACGAATATGTTCCCCTTTGATTTACTTGATAGGCGTCATTGAATTGACAATAAAGTGATAATCTTTTAAAAAATAAATATCAGAGTTAAATGGAAAATTGAAAGCTTCAGTAATTACAGAAGTTAGGTATTGGGATACATTGTAGATTTATTAGATACAGAAACAGTAAGTTTAAATCTTTTTAACACTGCATTAGTAATTTCATTCTAGATGTTTCATTTTTACATGAATATTTAAAAAACTTACAATATTTTTGTGACATTACTGGAATCAAGATGCAGCAACGGTCTAGTCGGAAAAGTTCAGTAATGTTATGTTTTATGAAATTTTATGCACTTTTGCTAAAATTTCAATGAGTGAACACGTTAACTTAATTTCTTGAAAATAGATGCCGGACAAAGAGCTTATAAATAAATGCACATGGTAAGAAATTATGAATTAAATGTCTGATGATTCCCAGTTTGGAAGCTGGAGTAATTTATGGAGCGATTTTTAAACGATGAGAATCACTATATGTAATTTAAGATATATAAATTTGCCTCAAATGCATAACGAAAACTTTTATAGTAATAAAGAAACATAAACCACAGAAAACAGGTGCAAGCTAACTTTCCCAACCTGATAATACCATATACACGTAAGAAGTATATTTCACTTGCGAAAATCTGACTATTTTCTTAGTTGTCCACTGGAAGAAGGAAACAGTTCATCTCACCGATATATAATTCAAGGTCTTTTCTAGCTCTGATACATTTATCTTCCACACTCATCCGATGAATCCGTTCCAAAAAGTTGAAAACTAATCGTTACTCTTAGATCCTGTATTTGAATCTCTATAGACAAGAAATTTCAGCGAAGCGATTGACTGCCAAGGTCAGATACTACGATTTGATAGCGATCTCGATCTTGAGAAGCAAGTGGTGAAGCAAACGGAGCTCTAGCGTCAAGGTGCGTAACTTAGTAGACATCTAGTTGAGTACGGGTAAAACGGCCTGATTCTCCTCCCAAGTATTGAAGTGAATATCGTTCTTCACCAACGACAAGAAAGCGCCAGTATTGTCCGTGACGGTCCGTAACTCCAAAAAAGCTATTGGCTCGAATCGAAGTATAGGGTCCCGGATTCCGCGAGCTTCCCAGAATCCTTGCATTCCTGGCCTCAGATAAAATCTCAACGCTCACCCTTGACCGATTTCCGTCGGCGCGTCTGCGTGCACGGCCATTGTTGGCCGGGGAGTGGTAATAGGCCTCTGTGGAATAATAGTGGTGAGTTCCTTCAGAAGCACATATCACCAAGAGCAGCTTGTGGAACCCTCAAGAGTTTCCTAGTCTTGCTCAAATTATTCTTGAGGGAGTCGTGTAGTGAGAGGTGAGCGACGCATGAGAAGTTGTGTAGCAGTGGTACATCAATTGGTCGGCCATCGTGGCGTGCTTCGTTCAACAGTTGCTGTGCAATTCCTCGAAATTTTCCTATCCTTCGATCCGTCATTCCAAACTCCGTTTCATTTAGGGAACCCAAGTGGTCAACTTTTCTAGTGCCCTTCTAGTACCTCTTTCAGTCCTTTCTTTGAAGTCCATACAAGCGAAGCAACGAATCGATTTGTCGGTCGTCCTTCTTGAGGCTTGAAAGGCGATAAAGAAACCCTAATAAATCGTATATGTAGGGATTGATTCGAAGCCGGAGGTTTGCTCGAACATATTCAACGAAACATCGCATGAAACTGATAAAGAAATCTGGAGACTGCTTCCGAACGAGAGGGAGTGAAGAGAAACTAATGATGGTAAAGCTTTAATATAAACCAGTTTCAAATATCAGGGTATGGTGTGAAGTGGTCGAAACTCTTGACCATATTAAAATAAAATACCAAAGCGGATCCCTAAAAGTCTAGATCTAACCTTTCCACTTTTTGAATCCGACCGGAAATGTCTCTAAATAGGATCAATTTTCTAGAAAGGTTGACATTTAGCCGCTTCTTCCGATTGACGTCGCAGAAAAGGCGTCAGATATGGTAAAAATCTTCCGCTGTATAGAAAAGGAGGCAGAATCGGAGATTCATTATGATTCGCGACAATATAGAGCATCCGGTATTGCTGAGTCGAACAATTGCTGGTCTTGAGTATCGATGGGAATTTGAGGGATCAGAAATCTGTTTTTTAAAGGAAAGTTTTGATGGGATTTTGGAAGACCCCAAACCGTATTTCTCGGATGACCAGTTTGCATGCATAGAAGTTTTCGGACCAGAAGTGAGCGGAGCGCTAGATATTGCGCTAGAAGAGGTGGTACGTTCGGATAGAAACGGAGATTCTTGGAGGCGAATAACTTTGTTAGACTTGGAGTCTTTTGGACAATTTTCCGTGCTTGCTCTTCCGAAGTTGGGAGCCTTGGGCAACATATCTAAATCCCTAAACATAACATGATCCGTTAAGCGCGGTCACAGAGGTCATACAGAAGCTTGCAAGGAGATTTTTGAGTGCGGGTGGGGCAAAAAGCCATTAAATGTGGAGGGACCGATCGCAGATTGCAGGATGTACAACACTAATAAGAGATTACGTCCGTATTTGAAGTTTAAGCGACTCAAATTATGTGGAGTGTATTCGTAGATCTGGTTGCGGAAGCTTGAACTCTCTAGGCGGTCAAAATAATTCGTGGGAACACACATGAGGAGTGCTTAGTCTTTATCTACGAGCGCTGCTGACGTTATCCAGAGGACACAAATTTCAGCTTAAGTATCGATTTGGAGATTACAGCTTGCTGCGGAGGCTTAGGGTATGAGAGAAGCTTGGGGTCGCTACTGATTTTGGTCCTGTGGACCTGTTCCACGAAACTTCTGTATTTGGCGCCAATTGCGATTCAAGTGATGGGGTTCAGAGGGGCACATGAGCGTGATAACCAAAGATTACCCGCTTAAATATGGTTACAAAAGGATCGTAATCTCTCCGTTTGCCTGTTTTATGAAGAAAGCCGTGTATGAGGAGAGTTTATTGGCTTGTGATTCCGCTCCTGTCGGAGCCTGCTTGAGTTCACGGAGTACGGAGTAGCGTATGTCGTCCAGTACGGGAATTTAATGTCGACTGAAGCTTCGGAGGGCCATTCAGATGGCTGACTCAGCGAAGGGGACGACGGCTGGCAACTCGGATGAGGGGTCGTAGTGTCAGTTTTAAGGGGATCGGGGTGGAGGGGTTGGACTAGCTGATGAGTGCAGGGTGAGATTTTTGCTGTTGTCGTTGACTCGAGGAGGGCAGCGGTTGCTTGGTAAATGCACCAATCATGGAAACATCATTGGCATCGTTGGATTGCTGAGTGGTGGCCGTGTAGCATTATGAACCGGATTAAACGTTCAACAGGCAATAAAAATAACGACTGGCCACAGTAGACCTGTCTCACTGTTACTAACGACATGTGAATATAGTCGAATTTGCACTTAATAAGAGCGATTTATTGGTATTAATTCCGCAATTATCCAAACACAGGGACAATACTGAGCTCCTCCCATTTTAAAAAAATATTGTCCTTCAAAGAAACATTTCAATAAAAATGTTATGATTCAGTAATTGCAAGAAAAGTCAATCTCTTCCGAATTTAGGCGGTCTCTTTCAATTTTTACAAATTAATACGATATCGGAGGACTCCCGCCATCTCTTGCGAAGGGTGGGGAAACCAGAGCAAAAATTCAAGGTTCAGATTAATTAAAGGTGTACAAAGTCTGGTAGTATGCAAGAATACTACCTGCCTTGGAAACGAACCGTTGCTGCAACAGCCTCAATACTCAGCAACGAAAAATGAGCACAAGCCAACCCGCATCGACCAGCTCGCAGGCAACCGGGGGGGTTGTCCTCCTAGCTGAAGCAGCAGAGGAAAGAAGAGCTGAGTTTGAGTGCTACAACAGCGTGAAAGACAACCCAGATACAGATGACGAAAACGACTGTGACGCTCCATACTTCGAATCTTTCTACAACGCCGGTGGCTCCCAGAACATTACCGAGATGACTAACTTCACCGCCCAGGAGTCTCACTCAATCTGGAGTACTTTTACGAATTTCATTTCCGCAAACTACAACGTTGGAAGAGAGCGGCGGTCTCAGTTCTCGGGAAAAGATGTTTTATTCATGACAATGACGTTGTTGAAACATGGCGGGGCGTGGGACTTTGTCGGAAAGGCATTTTGTATAAGTGGCCCGACATTTGAGAGGACGGTTTCGTCGTTCATATTTTTACTGTCGGATGAGGTCTATCGCTATGGAGTCAGTGGCTTATCCAAGCACTGGACGTTCGAGAAGTTGCGTCGGAGTAATAGGCAGTTCAAGAATTTTCCGTACGCTCGTTATGCTACCGATGTTACTTTCCAGAACAGTAACCGGCCTAGCGGTAATCTACAGGAGGCAAAGAGGTACTTCTCAGGGAAGCACAAATTGTACGGGCTAAAGGTTGAGGTTTCAGTCTTACCATCTGGCGTCGTTATTGGATGCTCCCTTCCGTATCCCGGCTCTGTCTCCGATATTGATATTTTTCATAAGAATTTAGAGTGGCACGAAGAGCAGCTTGAGAAAACGGAGAATCAGGCTGCTGAGCCTGATGATGGGATCGGAGCCTCGAACTATGAAATTCATTGGGCAGTGCTGATTGACAAAGGGTATCAGGGTGCAATGGAGTTTACGAGGGTTGTTCACCCGAAGAAAAAGCCCCGCAGCCGAGAGCTTACTCGTGACGAACACATGTTCAACAAGATGGTTGCTAGCGATAGAATTATTGTTGAAAATTACTTTGGGCGCATGTGCAGTCCATGGGGTGTTTTAGCCCAGAAGTATCGTTGGAATGAGAAGCTATACGGTGCTATTTTTCGCTGTTGTTTAGGTTTGACAAATATGCATGTCGGGTGGAATCCACTGCGTGCAAGTGATCAGATTTTCTATGTTCGTGTTCGAAATCGTCTTAACATAATTGGGGAGGAGACGACTCAGAAGCGGGCAAGGGCTCAAGCGAAATATAGGAATAAGAGGCGCAGGCGAATGGAGGTCCAGTTAAGGGCTTGTACCTCATCATATTATCCGTCTGATCAAGAAACTCAGTCAGAGTGAGTTTTATTGCAGTTTGTTGCTATATGCTTGAAAATCTGCTTTTCTCAATAAAATTTGAAGGTTTCGATTATACACTGATCAATGCAGTAAATCGAAATCACTTCTTTACATCTATTAGTTTTTCCCGAGATTAATGTTTTTATGTAGAAATCAATAAGTTCTGTATTTACTTAATAACTGAGCTAGAGATCTAGTATAAATACAATAAACTCATTCTGCAGATATAAAGGGCAGTTGAAGCTTTTATGTTTCAATGATTGGAAAGACCTTGAACACACACAGGAAAAAGCAACCAATATGCCGACTGAGATCAAGGGATGGTTCCCTTGATCTCAGTCTCATTTTGCGGTCAGTTGAAAACCGCACGCCAACCGGTTCCCTTGCTTTATTATTAACACCAACCCATCCACCTTATCAAACTTCAATTAATCACAGCGTGATTCGTCTATCCATTTAGGCCTTTCTATTTTAATATGGTTTACTTTATCATGGGTTAACGCCCTTGCAATTTTTTTGGGAAAAGGCATGAGGGACGCGGTAGCTCTCCATTTAAAATGTCAGTTGATGGGAATGATTGCATTATATTCAAGCCTTCCTTTTCAGCCCTATGTGGTACAGCTTATAGATTTCGTCAAAATCTTAATTTTCATTCAAAATCCTTCTTTGTAGAAATGAACCTACTACAGCTTTCTATAGAAGCTTCCAAAAGAGTGGGTGAAATCAGATATTAACAAACGAACATATCACCAAATATATGGCGCCTCATGTTTTCCATTCAGAGACTCCGCACCAGCCAGAACGCAAAAATTGGCGCGAAAGTGACACACAGAGATGCAGGGCGGCTCTTTGCGCTTCCGGTAGATAGTTGCGAGATACATGAGCACTTAGCTCATCAATTCGACCTCAAAAGCTTGCCAGACATCTTTCTAAGAGAATACTAACTATAATGGCAGGCGAAGATCCAAAAGCACAGTATTCACCCGGAGAAGATGTTGAGCAAACAAACGAGGCTCCAAAAAGGAAAACAAACTTCCCGAAGGCAAAAGGCACAACTTCCTAAAGGTCGAGCAAGAGCGCCTAACTACAACGAAGAAGACATCATACCTCTGTTGAACATTGTTGAGGATTTTCAGCCCTTTGGAAACAACATGTGGGAAATTGTAGCACAAAAGTTTGGTGAATGGAGCAAAGAAAACAATCGTCCAGTTCGAGAATTA
The DNA here is from genome assembly GCA_002205965.3 of Kappaphycus alvarezii. Lineage (NCBI taxonomy): Eukaryota > Rhodophyta > Florideophyceae > Gigartinales > Solieriaceae > Kappaphycus > Kappaphycus alvarezii. The sequence continues at coordinate 1,798,617 of NADL03000758.1, forward strand.
GACTCCTTGAAAAAAAAACGACTATAAAGAAAATCGGAGACCCCTCTTGTCCGACAAACGTCCGTCGTGCTAAGCACATTGCTCGCCATATACAAGCCAAAATCATTGCAGAAGCTCTTGATGATGGCCATGGTAGTAGTGAGGCTGATGAGAACAGTGACATGGCAAATGATCAACCAAATTCCGAAGATGACGGTGATTACGTAGGATCCCGTGCTAAACGTCTTGCAATCGGCCATGGTGGAGTTGCAGTAAAGAAAGTTAAAGGAGAAGACCTTTTATTTGACATAGTTGAGTCAATGACCAATTATATCGGAATGATTACAAAATCAATGCAATGAACGGAGATCGAGAAAGTCTAGTAACGTTCAGACGATGTAACCTCTACACTAAGAATGGAAGTGGAGTCTTTCGAAGTCGAGATGAGCAAAATTATGGAAGACACCAAGGCAATGATAAGCAGCATGAGTACTGCACTGAACTACCTTGCAGCAAAGCTTGCCTAGAGCTTTTCTTCGTCAAATTCTAAAGCAATCTGTCGGGAGGATGAAATACTGACCTGTCTTGCGCTGGCGCTCACGAATCAGATGGTGCTGGGTTATAGGTGGACGCAATCTGTTTACGCCCCATTGTTCTCGTTCTGAAGTTCAATAAACGGACTGAAAGTTCTATGATGGTTCTTTTCTGTTTTCCATCTGTTTTAAATCTGTTGATAGTACAGTTCGAAACTGTTAGAAGGGACCGTTTATGGCTCGAATGCCCCACTCAACGCTTTGACGCTCATTCGGCCCAATCCGCTGAAAGGAAATATCTAGCGCAGCAAGTTCAGCGGATTGCGAAATGTCCATCGTTCATTCGACTTCCTTGCTCGCAATTTTTTACCATTGGTGTACTTAGCATTGTAAATAAATGCTGGAACTCCTAGCATTGCCATTACGATAGGAGTGCTTCGATCATGTAGCTTTGTAAAGTACATCCCGGAGAGACCCGCTAGTTTGTTATCCTGCAAGCTTCCTGGATAGTTAATTGCATGATTATTACCTCTCCAAAGAAATTGTATCCAAATAGATTATTCACTTCTTTCTTGTGTTTATCCTTCCCAGTACGTGTTTCGCAGGTTCCTAGCACCGTAGTTTTGAATTTCAAACCTCCCCCCACCAGTTACTCCAAACATACCTCCAAGGAACGGGCCATATCTGGGGCTCTTTTGTAAAAGTTCCACGGACTGTTGCTGTTCCGCAAAATTTGGCTACCAAACTTCAAAACGAACCGCATCTTTCGAACGTATGGCGTGAGATAAGACAGTTAAAGCCAAATCCAACCAGACACGTAATGAGGATGGCACAATGCCAAAGAACGATGACAGTTTGTTTCTTAGAGTTGT